>CM038672.1:711816007-713016007 GCA_021605145.1 Aegilops bicornis | reverse complement strand
ACATACACATCACTGATTTAACAAAATTTGCACACAACTCAGTAGCACTTCATCATCATATAAAGTATATTAGCAGCAGTACAAATAAAGAGACATGATCAAAGTACTTCATAATAAACCCAAGCAACTTCATAATAAATCACTAGTCCTACTTATTGATGGTTTCTAAATCATTTATTTGATCGATAAGAAATAGCCTTGTCCTCCACAAAATCTTTGTCCTCAGCTGTAAACTGAATGGTGTGTAGTAGTCATTTTCTATGTACATAAGTGTGTGGATTTCATATCTGTACATTCACAACATGTCAACATGTATGCTGTTCATATAGTTAATCATCAATTACAAGGTGTCGATCCATTTGCCTGTGCCTGTTCTGTAAATAAACTAAAGAAGGTGCTAACATTCATCATACAGGGATATACATGAAAAACCATCCATCTATATCAGAGTTCCTGGTTTTGTTGGGGTGCTGGGGTCAATTATATTGTTTGGTTGCTGCTGTCAACGTAGTTTGCCAAGTTGTTTTTTCCTGAGAGTGCCAATTTTGTATTACTGTGTTTGTGAATGTATGTTGTTCATATAGGTAATCATCAATTACAAGATGTTGATGCATTTGCCCATGCCTGTTCTGTAAATAAACTAAAGAAGGTGCTAACCAAACTATTTAATTTGTAATGCATGTTCTGAAATAAACTAAAGAAAAACAAACAATCTGGATGCGAGGGGGAGAGGGGGAGAGGAGGAGGGGGAGCTCACGACGGGGCGACGAGGTGGGGCGACGAGGTCCGGGTGGTGGTGGTGCTCCGGCGACGGTGGTGTGGACGGGGCGGCGTCCGGGCCACCGACGATGAGGGCGGCGGGGCGATGGCGTCCAACGAGGTGGGGCGGCGGGGCGAATCCCCTGGCGGGCCTGCGTTTTCCATGCGGCGGGGTTAGCGGGGAAGGGAGGGGAATGTGCAGCAAGACAGGGGGTACTCACGCACGGGAGGGCGAACGAAGAGCGGAGATTCCTCCTGCCGGAGTCGGCCGGGCGAGGTTAACGGTGAGCGCCCCCTCTTCCTCCTCCTTCTCCGCGGGGAAAGCGGCGGGGCGGCGGCGTCGGGAGAGGAGAGGGCGGCGTCGCGGCGTTGGGGCATCGGGGCGGAGACGAGGACGACGTGGCGGCGTCGCGGCGTCGGGGCGGCGTCGAGGCGGTGGGGCAGCGGCGTCGGGAGAGGAGAGGGGAAGGGGATCGAGGGCGAGGGAGAGGGAGAGAGAGGGGATAGGTTTGGGCCGCCGGGGTGGGGGCGGCACAATACTAATGGCGCACCACCCATCGGTGCGCCATAAGTACATCCATTCTAATGGCGCACCTCACCCTGGTGCGCCATTAGTAATTTTTTTTTGATTTCTGCTCGAGCCAACAGGTTATCTCCCACCTGACCTGATCCACACCAAGTTCCCTCTACTAGCTCGACTGGTCAGCAGCCAGTTCTCACACCAGGAGGTCCTGGGTTCGATTCCTGTGCTCCACAATTTTTTATGCATTTAAAATTATGTTTGATACTTATTTGTGTTTAAATATGTTCAAACTTGTTTAAATCATAACAGTAATATTTTTATAAGACAGTAATAATTTTTAAAAATATCATCAAACAGTAATGCGGTGGAGCGGGGAGGTGCGCTGAGGTGCGGGGGTCAGCGCGGTTGAGTAGGGAGGGTGCGGGGTCGGGCGGCGGTTGAGTAGGGGAATTGAGGGTGCGGGGGGTCGGCGGCGGCGAGGGGGACCGGATCTGGCGAGGTGGGATAGCGATCGAGATGGAGGGGGATCGAGATCGGGTGTCCATAAAATTTAAAAATATTCATGATAGTTCAAAACGTGCCCATGAAATACAATCGAGAAATGAAGGCTATGATTTAAATACAATCGGTCTTAGCTAGCTATCTGTTCACATTCTTCTTGCCCTTCTTTTTTGCAAATGGAGTTCTTCTGTGGAACGGACGTCCTTTAGGTAGGGTGGTCCTGCTTCTTCTTGTGGTGTATGCTGCTACTTCATCATCGCCGTCATGTTCGATCCTCGGTCGCCAGACTTGTCGAAGTCTTGCTCATTGGCTACTCCATCCATTCCGATGATCTTCCTTTTGCCTCTCCTCACGACAACACGACTGGGCTTTGACGGGTCGGTAATGAAGAAGCATTGGTCCACTTGGGAAGCCAGTACCCATGGTGGTGAAATACCGGTCTTCTTTTAGGACGCTCTTCGCCCATCTGACACGGAACATCGGGACCTTCTCTCCAGCGTAGCTCAGCTCCCAGATCTCCTCGATCCTTCCGTAGTATCTGTCCTTGTCGTTACCGGTGTAGGATTCCATCGTTACCCGGAGTTACGATAACCATCGCTCTTCATGTCCTTGGCCTCGGTGTAGAATGTGTAGCCGTTGATATCGTGCGCCTCATAGGTCATCAGGTTGTGCTCGGCGCCTGTGACAAGGTGAATATGAGTTGTTCTTCTGCGGAAGAATCCTCATGTAAAGGGTAATGCTGTAAGCTTCTGCTTGAACCAACGCGTGAAACATGAGTTGTGATCTTTGATTATATCTCCGTCCGTCCTCTGTTGGCCCCGGTCATTGTACGTCTTCTTAATAAAGGTTTTGTGCTCTACCACCCAAGGATCGACCACGTCTATATGTTGTAGCGCGACTAGGTTTGCTCTTTCAAAGTCGGCGAGTCGACCCTCTAAGTCGACATGCATTTTCGCGGCGACCCTCACGGTGACCCCATCCAGCGAGCCTGCCGAGGTGCCTGTTGACGGGCAGACCAACGGGTTCTCGATGCCTAGATAATTGGCGATGGGAGATGCACTCTTCGTCGAAAAGCCCCTGGCTATACTTCCCTCTGGGCGTGACATGTTGCGAACGTATCCTTTGATGACACCATTCATTCTTTCGAACGGCATCATGCTGTGCAGGAACGTCGGCCCGAGTTGGATGATATCCTCCACTATATGGACCAGCAGATGCACCATAACGTCAAGAATGCGGGCGGAAAGTACATCTCAAGCTCGCATAGTATCACCACGATCTCTTCCTCAGTATCCTTCCGAGTTGCCTCACGCCAATCGACTTCCGAGAGATGACGTCGAAGAAGTTGCATAGGCCAAATAGCGTTTCCGCGGACGTGCGCGTCCATGATCCCATGGATTGCAATCGAAGTATCTGCGTCATCAACGCGTGACGGTCGTGAGACTTCATCCCATCGAACTTCGCTTCACTGGGTCTAGGTATCTGCTTATCTTCCCAGCGTAACCGTAAGGAAGTTTTACTCCTAGGAGGCAGGTGAAAAACTGCTCGATCTCCTCGACTTAGAGTGAAGCACGCGGAGGGTAGTCATTTCCGGTCTTCTTGGCCTTTTGCCTTTGCGACGACTTTACGTGTCCTGCTTCGCCTCATCATCATCATCATCATCATCATCATTAGCGTGAAGCTCCTGCACGATGCCCATTGATTTCAAGTCTGCCCTTGCTTTCGACCCATCTTTGGTCCTCTCGGCATGTTGAGCAGGGTACCAAGCGGACTCGCACACGTTCTTCGTGATATGCATGACATCAAGGCTGTGAGGCACACGGTGGATCTTCCAAGACGGCAAGTCCCGGAAAACATACCTCATTTTCCATACCTTCAAGAGCGGCTCTGGCGCCTTCGCTTCTTTCCGGCTCTGGTGCCTTTTGCTTCTTTCCGGCGGTGGGCAGTCTTTTCAATTTTTCAACAGCTTGTCTATTTCCTCGCCGCTCTCCTCGTACCACGGGCGTTTTGAGTTCGGTTTCACCATCGAACAGATCCTTGCGTTTCCTCCACGGGTCGTCGTCGCGAACCCACCTTCGATGTCCCATGAACACGGTTTTCGAAGACCCGGGATCTCTATCTAGCTGGCGATACGTTGTGTCATCCATGCACCTTACGCATCCAGAAAATCCGTGGACTACCTGCCCCGCGAGATATCCATAACCGAGATAGTCGTGCACCGTCGTGAGCAGTGCGGCTCTCATAGGGAAATATTCTTTCTCTGCGGCGTCCCACGTATTGGCTGGCGTTTTCCACAGCGTGTCAAGCTCCTCTTTCAGCAGCCCATTGATGTCGTTCCCTGGTTGTTTCGGCCCTTCAATTAGCATACTCATGTGAATGTACTTCCTCTTCATGCACAACCAGGGGAAGGTTGTACATCCACACAAACACAGGCCAGGTGCTATGTGTGCTTCTCTGGCTGCCAAACGGATTGACTCCATCGGTGCTCGCGCCCAGCACGATGTTCCTTGGATCGTTCCCAAATTCTGGGTATTCGAAGTTCAACGCTTGCCACTGGCTCGCATCCTTAGGGTGACTCAGCGTCTTGTCTTTTTTATCTATCTCCGGATCATTTGCGTCATCTTCTCGCTTCTTCTCCTCCCTATCCGCGTGCCAACGCAGGAGCTTTGCTACCTTAGGATCCGCGAAATACCGCTGCAGACGAGGAGTGATCGGAAAGTACCACACCACTTTTCGAGGGGCTTTCTTCCTCTTCTTGTATCGAGTGACGCCGCACACCGAACATATGGTAGACTCCGCGTGCTCGTCCCGATAAATGATGCAATTGTTCATGCACACATGGTATTTCACGTGCGGAAAATCCAGAGGACACACGATTTTCTTCGCCTCCTCCAAACTGGTCGGGCACTTGTTCCCTTTGGGAAGACGTTCGTGCGTAATGACATGTTCTCGTCGAAGCATCGTCGGTCATTTTGTGTTTTACCTTCATCTCCGAGCCATGAGCGTTACTTTCAAGCGGGTATCCTCGGCCTGCATCCTTCATACAATGGAGTAACCGCGTCTAACTCAAGTTGATCCATCTTGGCTTTCTCTCGGGCGGCAGCTCTTGCGTTATCCGTCCGCTTGAGAAGCAGCTCTTGAATATGAGGGTCCTGCACCCAGCCCATCGATGGTCCAGCGTCGTCGCTCCGCCCGGCATCATCATCTTCATGATCATGCCCGTCGTCTGCTCCGGCATCTTCCTCATCATCATGTCCTGCATCTTCTACATGATGACTATGTACAACATCACCGTCGTGATCATCTCCTGGGGATTCTTCGTCTTCTCGCCCGCCCGAGCCGCGGTGGTTGTCTTGCTGCCCTTCCTCATTTCTTGCCCGGACCCCATGGACGACTTCGTAGTCATTTTCATCACCTTGCCACCGATAGCCATCCATGAAACCACGCAAGAGCAGGTGGTCCCGCACCTGCCCGGAATCCGGATCCGCAATAAGGCTCTTCAGCTTGCATCTTCGACACGGACATCTTATCTCCGTCTCGTTCTTTTGAAGCATCTCGGCCTTCGCGGACCTCAAAAACCTATTCACGATGCCTTCGGTCATCGTGCGGACCATGGTCGCCTGCGGGGTAGAGCAAAATGATATTTTAGAACCAAGAAAAAATTTGGCATGACATTCCCTAAAAATAGGACCAAAAGAATGCTTAATGCCAAAATTCTGCTTGAAACGGAAATGATCAACATTCCGCAAAATATTGGCAACTATCGCATTTCAAATACCGTACACCTCCAAACACAAACACATATGCAACACCATAAACATATGCAACACCACGAACATACATAGATCTAGCTAGGCCATAAAAAGTGCATGTGCACATTGTTGTAGGGAGAACAACATAAATATAGCTTCCCCTTACTTACCTATCAAAACAAGGTAATTTAACCACTTAATTTAAATGAATCTATGGTGGAAATGAGGTGAAAAAGAGGAGGCACCCGAGACAAGGAGGAGGCGGTGGAGAGAATGAAGTGGGGAGAAAGTGAGTGTGGGTAGGAGAGGTTGTCCAAAATATCTTGTTGCTGCCCACTTACTAATGGCGCACCAACCATAAATGCACCATTAGTAATCCAGGTTACTAATGGCGCACCTTCTGGTGGTGCGCCATTAGTAGTTTTGCAAAAAAAAAAAACATACTAATGGCGCACTGCTCCAGAGTGCGCCATTACTAGTTTAAACTAGTAATGACGCATGGTGGAAAAGTACGCCATTAGTAGTTTTGCAAAAAAATAAATAAAAAATATAATTAAAAAAACAACATTGGTGGCGCACTTTCCGACAGGTGCGCCATTACTAGTTACAACTAGTAATGGCGCACTTCGTCTGGATTCGCCATTAGTATGTTTGGACAGACGCACTAGTTCAAATTTTTTTTTTTGATACTAATGGCGCACCTTGGGCCAGGTGCGCCATTAGTAGTTTCAACACTAATGGCGTACCAGAAGGTGGTGCGCCATTAGTATATACTAATAGCGCACCGCCTGTCTGGTGCGTCGTGTCAATCCCATCTATAGCCCTTTTTCTAGTAGTGATACTGTCAACAACTAACTACTGCTGCGACATATTTGATGCAACCTGTAAAATATTATTTGTTTAATTTCAGCATATCATTTATATACTGAAGTCTCTTCTGGACATGTTGTCTAATTGCGTCATGTATGTTAGATATTTGTTCTATAATACTTGCCATTGACTAATTTTCTTTTATTTAGGTTATGTGCATTATTGATCAGCCAATCTTGAGGGAGAGATGGGTTGGCGTGAATGGGAAGAAAACTACATTGAATGGACAAGAAGTATGCCCTCAACTTTTTCATGGTATGTCTTACTTATTGTTCTTGTGATTTTTCCATCAGTTTCACTTTACATTTCTTCTTTGCTTTTTTATGGCATCAGGATGCCCACTGCCGACGGTGCTACGTTGCTACCAAAGGGGCACCCTGCCGCGGCCGGGGACTCGCTGCCGTTGAAGCACGACACCTTGTCGTCACGTATGTTGGGTGTTGTGGTGCTGCAGGTCCTTGGGGTTGGGTGCGGCAACTCGAGACTCGAAGACGATCTTCTATGGTAGGGTGTCGCCGGCGGCGGCGGCACCTGTATAGACCGTCTCGGTGTGACAGAAGAGTTCGGAGTTCACTCCGAGAAAGAATTGCTTTGCATGTACATTTGTTGAAAGACTGATGTGCTGAACTTTCGATGATTTCGATTGGTCTCTAACATAACCTTTCCTCCTTTTGTTGATATGTCCAAAAGAGATCCTTATTTCACCTTTTGTTTATAGGTATTCAACTTGAGGAATTTCATACTTTTGGAGTGGAGCTATCAAATATATGTGTGCTCGATGTTGGTGTTTTAATCCGGATCTCTCGCTGAAGGTGCTCGATGTTGGTGTTTGAATACTGCTACCGTACTTCAAGGTCTGTAGCAGCTCTTACAATGATAATCCATCCTGGAGCCCGGGCTCATCTGCTCCCGCTCAGTAAAAAATTCAAAAAAAATACTAAAAAAATTCAAAAAAATCCAATTTTTTTGTGGTTGTAGATAATTTGACGCGTGAGGTGCGCCCCAAAATTCAACTCATTTGGACATCTGAGCAGCTCAGACCCGATTTGTCTTTTTTGCCGAGAGCTGCTCAGATGCTCAAATGATTTGATTTTTGGGGCGCACCTCGCGCATCAAATTATCTACCACCACAAAAAAATTGGAATTTTTTGAATTTTTCTAGTATTTTTTTGAATTTTTTTCTAAGCATGGGTGCAGATGAGCCCGGGAGCGAAAACTCCGCGTCCTACAATGGATTCTTTTTAATGATAGTACAATTTTTTTTGTTTCGATTTGGTATTGTTGTTCTGTTCACTTAACCCAGTCTGTAGCAGCAGCTTTTCATGTCGTTTCCTCGCCAACAAATGTCATAATTTATCACATACGTGTGCAAATGGTTTTTTGGCTATAGTATGAGTATATGGTTCAGAGAAGTTCGGTCAGATGCAAAGCATGCTTAGCATCTCATAGTCGTAGGCTATTCCTTTTAAAATTGAAGCCATCCAGGTTTTCAATTATGGAGATGATTTGGAAACTCAGCATAGAAAATTATTTACTCTAATGCAGATTACACATATTAAGGCCTTTATTCTTTTATATTAAGGTCTCCAGTGCAAGCATTAGCCCATCTTTAGCTGCTCATAAGCAGTATCAGTGATATATATATATAAGTACACTCTTGCTAAGATTAATCTTTGATATATAAAATCATTGCCTGGATATAGTTTGCTTTGAATATTTTTTTGCTCTTTAGTCTATGAAGAATTGCAAGGAGGAGGATAATAGAGCAGCAACCAGAGCTGACAATTGGCCTGTAAATGCTGCAAAGTTCTCCTAGAGGTGTGATGTTGGTGGTGATTTTCTTATCCGGGGATATGGATGTGGCGGGTCTGTGGGCACCATGCTGACGCGGAGAAGGAGGTGCAGGCAGCGGAGGCGCTTGAGGTGAGGTGGCTGCAGGGTCGCTCGAGAAGAACAGGCTCATCAGCACCACCTGGATGCCTTCGTCATCAGCAATCTGGACAAGGTGCAAAAGGGATATCTCCCTTACCTCTTATTCAGTCTGGAAAATTATGCAATGTTTGGTTTGGCAGATTTAACAGTCGCTGGTTTGGAAATTTGTTACCTATAGAAGTATAGGAATAACATGACTAATATTTATTGAATTTATAGAGTTATTATTTTTTTTCTACAAAGTCAGTTGTTAAATTAGGAAGAACATCGTCTAAAATCTTGACAACATAGAGGAGCATAGAGTTAATAGATTATGAAATCCTGTAGTGCATCATATGCACCCTTCACTAATTTTTGAACACATTTATATTATCCAGGTTCCGACCTCATTCGCTGTGATGTTTGTCTTTTTTATGTGGGCGAGGAAAACATTTTTAGGAGTGATACTCCCAAACTTTGATTTCTTGGTTGTCGAATCATGGTGCTGATTAGATTTTACTTAACCTTAATTAATCTATTTATATTGCGGCTTTGTCTTTTAGCTCATCTTTTAGTTTCTCTTCTCCACTTCACACAAGATTTTATTGTAGGCTACCAAGTACAGTTATACCAGATAGTTCTTGATTTTATTGTAGGCTACCAAGATTTTATTGTCTTCTCCGATCAGAATAGTATGAACTATTAAATAGGGAACTTAATGCTTATCATTGTTGATGTACATATGTACAACTAACAATGTTTGTGCTGCAACCAGCTTACTTTATTCCTTGCTGAAATTTATCTTGATTTATTTCACATCAGATAGTTCTGAACCTAGATGATCTCAATTAAGGTCATTGAAATTTGTTAAATTATTTTTATCCGCTCTTCTGAACGAGCGTATACTATAATCTGATTTGTATATCATATTACTGAGGTAGCGTTGGGCCATGCTGTGGTGAGAACATACGAGAGATAATTGGGGTGTGTGGCTGATTGCTTCATATGCTGCTAATGATATATGTAGACTGCTGATTGCTCCTGATATACAGTGTTGATTGCAGCTGATAGTAGGATTGTACTCAATTTGATAGGTAAAGTGGGATGGCGGGATTGTATAGTGCTCATAAGCCAGTCCGGGCATTGTCCTTCCTCGAATGAATCTGAGACTACTCCTCATATGTTAATCAGTTGCTCCTCCCTAGCTTTGGTTTGGTCTGAACTTCAAAGTTTTCATCCACTCAATGTTGATTCAGTCAAAGATCTCTTGGAAAAATTATTTCGACAAGATTCACTCTATAATGTTGTTATCATTGTCCTCTGGAATATATGGAAGCGCAAAAACTCCAAGGTCTCCCGGGATGTTTTTGAGGAATTGCACATTACTGCTAGCAAGATTGCTGATGATTGATACCATGATTTTTTCCTTCTATTATTTCTCTTAATCCCTGTGTACTCATTGGACTTTGTATAGTTCTCAGTTTTATGAAGTGGTTCAGGCTGGCGTAAGCCGCCATAGTCCCAGTAAAAAAAAAGGCTACAAGCTTCGCTCGCCTTTCGGAACTGAATATTATGTAGTTTTATTGAGATTATTGATAGTGCTTCTCTACTATCAAAGAAGGTAATAGTCTCTTATGTGTTTCTTTTTGTCCATTTGAATGCACTCCATTTTTCAGTGTATTAATTAACATCAAACCTCCCATTCTTTCTAGAGTGCTGATGTATTATTATTTTCAACTTAACACATTTAACTTCCTATAGATTTCATGGTTTATGCAGATTAACCGAGCTAAGAATTTTTGTGAAGCTAAAGCTGGTGTTAAGATGAACGCCACTATGTATATATTTGAAACAGTTAGATACATGCTTGACAGACTATATAGGGGTGATCAAAACCATGCAAAGCATTATGGGACAAGTTTCTCTACCTTAAATAAGTGTTCGTTCTCTCGTGTTTACTATTCGTTTAAGGGTCATCAACCCGTGTATTTATTTTCATTGACCAAGTTTTACATTTTTCTTCAGTAGTGTTCATTGTGCAATTCTAGATTTTTAAGAGAGTGAGTTTATTGATTTATTACATGGAGAGACCAGTAGTGTTGCAGTGGTCTTGACACAATTGCTAACATTTTCTACTAGACAAAGTTTAATTGCACTAAATACAAATTAGAACATGCATAGACATTTATCTTCTTTCTACAGAATGGTTAGTGTAAACGTATTTTAAGTTGTACACGATTCTGTATCTGACCATTTTATCTCATATGTTGATGTGGTTGCAGATATGAACTTCAAATTATCCTGCAATGTATTGACTTCTCGGAGCTAACTTGACTATGCCAGTTTTCTTTTATGGCTCAAAGTAGTTAGTGTCCCCCCTTTTTATGAGAGAGGTACTACTTCAAACATCTCTTCTTAATGTTTTATGTCATGGCATACAGTATGAGGGAGTGTTAGTTGGCGTGACTTTCGTGGCACTCATTGATAACCTTTCAGTTTAGGAGTTTTTGTGGCCTCTTAATCCATGAGAGTATGCTCATGTTGAAGAAGTTAGTCATAATGAGGGGCACCATAAATGTTTGTTATCTGGCACAAATTCCTAATGAATATCACATGTGAACCTTTTACTGTTGTGTTATTCAAATTTCATTGTACTATTCATACAGTAAAATATGAGTGCCATGTCAGAATATGGTTCTCGATCTGAAAGATCATATTTGAAATTGCAGGTTCTATGGCAGTGGAGTAATGTTCGTAAATTATATATTGCTTTCAAGTTTGGAGCTAGAATAATATATGTGCTGCATTTAGTTATAGTCTTATAGATATACATGAACATCCATTGTATATTTCTTGGAAGACATGGTAACTACTATTATTTTGATTGTTTGCTTTCAAGTTTGGAGCTAGAATAATATATGTGCTGCATTTAGTTATAGTCTTATAGATATACATGAACATCCATTGTATATTTCTTGGAAGACATGGTAACTACTATTATTTTGATTGTTTCCGTGAACTATTTTGACCTTGTGATGTAGGGTGGAACCCTATAGAGAGGAGATCTTTCACGACTTGGAGGTGGAATCCCCAAGAACAAGATGAACAAAGGAGGGAAAACAAGAGGAACACTCAAGAACAAGTCAAATCACACATCCACTAGACAATCAAACACATAAGATCCACAAGGTACATGAACAACAAAGGGAAATAAGATACATGGTAGAGTTCATCCCAAATCCTATGAAGGAGATGAGGGCTTGATGATCTAGATAGATCCTTCCCACAAGGGGTCTTGAGCTAGGTCACTCCAAGAGGAGGTCTTGATCTCCTAGTGGAGTGGATCCATGGAGCAAAGCTCTCATATGTCTAACATATCCTTTGCTTAGTCTAAATGGAGGAGATGAAGGAGTATATATAGTCCTAGGCAAAGAGAGGGGTAAGTGGGGGCGAAATGGTAAAACAAGGGCCAAGCCCGCAACATCATTGAGGGGCCCGTGTGCACGGGTAAGTGGAGCCCGGGCGCACGGGGTATCCAGGGACCGGACGCGAGGGCCCGTGCGCACAGGGTCCGTGAGGCCCGTGGAAACGGGGGTCCCGTGGGCACGGTACACGCCCGTGCGCACGGGGTCTTTAGGACCGTCAGCCTGGGAGGCCCGTGGGCACGGGGTCGGAGGGGCCCGTGCGCACAGGGTCGCCTGGGAGCTGCTGCCTTCTTCTTGGCGCTTCCTTCTCCGCTTCCAGGCTTCCCTCTTGGATGGTGTAGATGTTCTATTCCGCATGAACTCGTCCTCGCTATGTTTGAAGCTCCGACAATACCTATGAATGCACACGGAAGGAATGTCAATTAGTATACATCCTCAAAGGGTACAGGTGGACACGTGTAAAGGAGATGATTCACCTTTGTATCCATGAAGTAGATGTGGCACGTGGCACTTGTCAAATGGACTCTTGACATGGTGATGTCCATAGGATGCTCCGCATCATCCCCTCCCCCTTGGGAAAGATCCGACCTCGGATCGAAATCCAAATCACCATGGGAAAGAGATGATGGCGTCGTGTAGAAGTGGACGATCACCAAGCATTCGTCATCTTGTTGTTCCAAATGGGCACTCTCCAATGTCGCACCATCTTGTAATTCCTTCAAAAGGAGCAAAGATAACAAGCACTTGGAAAAACAAATGTGGTTGTCGTAAGAGGAAAACCAAGCATTCAAGAGGTGTTTCACCCAACAAGTGTTGTCATCAAGCATAGCATATGGTTTGACAAAGAAGTGTGTCATGGCATTTGAGCATATAAATTGAGCACAATCAAGTATATCATGGGAACAAGCATGCAAATGGGAGGTCAAGATGCAAATATATGTGATAAGTGAACAAGCATCTACCTCAAGGTCATGGGAAGAATGCACAAAGTGCTCAAAAAATGGTCTATGGTATGCATAGGGATCATGCACAACACCAAGTATAGTGAAATGTCTAAACACATGGGGCAAGTGCAAGACAATCTGAACATAACGTGCATAGGGTGTAGTGAAGATATCGTGGCACTCAACACAATGAAAAGAGCAATTGTTCAACATGTGTGAGGCAATCAAGTCAAGCATGTTAGTAGTGCGAAGATGCAACATACTAGAAGGAATCATGGCAATCATGTCATGTGTACAAATAGTGGACATGAGTAAATCACATGACATAGCACAAGCATAAAAGCAAGATATGAGTAGAATGGCATGAATGTATTGGCGAGAGGCCATATGTAAATAGCAATGGGTCATCATGACTCTCCCAACACAAGAATCAACAATAGCATGGGGCACATGATAAACATGGCAATAGCAACAAGGATCTCCACCAAGCATGCAAATACACATAGGAATATCATAATGGTGCATCATGGGTAAATGCAAGCAAGGGTCACAATTGCATGGCAAAGGCATAGGAGCAAGCATAGCACGTAAAGTGAACACGGTAAAATGAGCATAATGTGAGAAGTGGTAAATGGCCCATAGCCGTGTGAGAGCCAAGTAGAGGAGTTGCGCGTAGTCCTTGCGCGAAGGGGACGTTGGTGAGTATAGTCCATGGGATCCCAAAGCATCGTTGCTCTCAAGAGCTCGTTTCGTCAACTCTTGGGATTGAGAGGTTGACGAGTATACATGAGTACCTACACAAAACAAAGACAAAGGAAAAATTGTGTGTGCGTTGTAGATGTACACATCATCCATCATGATGCGCACATGCATGTGTCGGTGAGCACAAAATAGCCAATGCTCAAATAAATGAGATGCGTGATATAGAAACATGTCATCCATCACGAGAGGTTTGTTATTATGTATGGCATAATGGAGACTCAAGTTGTGTAATGCATCATGAGAAATATTTAGAGCATTGTTATTCATGGAATGCATATGGTGCAAGCAATCATGGAAATCATGCAAATCATAGGATGGATCAAAATCTCCTAATGGGTATGAGGAAACTATGGGGGTCTCCTCATGAGCAATATAGAAAGCATAATATGGAGTAAATGGACAACATGGTAAACAATGCATATCCAAAGCTAGGTGGTCATGGCATGGCATATTAGATAAATGATGCAAAGGGAGCATATCAATATCATCACAAGAAAAACAAATGCCAATAACCATGGGCTTGTCATCTATGCCATATGTGCAAATTGGGTTTATTTTAATGGCATATGCATAGGCACTACGATGAGATTGCAAATATGACATACGGTAGATCTCATGCATAGCATATGACAAGTCAAGCGGATTATCAAACATGATGTGACCAAGAGAATTTTCACATGATATCCTATGAAGCATAGCATCACAACTAGACAACTCAACATGCTCATCATCATATTCATCGTAAATAGGTAAGTCAAGGCATGAAGAAGTGTCACTAGCATGAAGCATGGTAATAGGTGGGTCAACATCATGGGAGCAATCATTATCAAGAGAGTCCACTAGTGGGACAAGAGAAGCACCATCACCTATGTTACCTTTGGAGCGTCGCTCATGTGTTGTAGGTGAGGTGTTGAAGATCGTCTCGTTGTCATCTTCATCTTGATGGAACCATGTGGGGGGTGCATCATCGTCCACCATGGCCATCATTTTGTCCATTGAAGGGATGGACTCGGCGAGGATAGGCATGTCGTCATGTAGGAGACCTAGCGCCATAAAAGAAAACACATTAGGAGTAGGGGTTAAGTCGTTAGAAACCATAGTGGCCTCACATGCCGTGTCAACTACCTCACTCTCTAAGTGTTGTGGCTCACTCACTCACTCAAGGATGCACTCACTAATATGATTGGTGGAGTCACTCAAATGGGGCTCAACCTCACATAGGATGTGTGGCATGCTGTCATGTGTGGGGCTAGTGGTGGTCACACTCATCCTCTCATAGGAAATGCTCTCAATGTCACGTATGGTGGAGTCACTCATGTCACTCATGTGGTGGTGGCTCTCCTCACATGGCAAATGGGGCATCTCGACATATGTGGGTGTCGGAGAGATGTAGGTGCAAATGTATCCATGCTCAACTCCTATCACCGTGGTCGAAGGGGATGGCCCTTGCTCGACCTTCTTGTCGCCGTCTTGGTGTTGGAGGCCCATATGATGTGGCACCTCGTAGCTCGTCTCCATGACCGAAGGGAGTTTCCCATGCTCGGCCATCGTTCTTGAGGGGCTTCCGAAGATGGAAGTGTTGCCCTCGCTCGTGGGTCGTCGCCTTGGACTTGATGAAGTCGTTGTAGGCGTACTAGTGGGAAGTAGGCGAAGATGCCGTACGCCCAAAGGCGAAGATGCCTTGATAGCACTTGGCGAAGATGCCAAAGTGGTTGGTGTAGCCATAGCATCGTCTTGGTGGTGCTCATCTCGCGTTCTTCTCTTGTGCTTATGAAGCTTCGACTTGGCGTGAAGTAGGGCTTGTTGGGACTTGTGCACTTGCGCTTGTGGAGCATCTTCATGATGATGATGTCGTTGTCGTGCTTGAGCTCGTAGTAGATGTCGTTCGTCGTCGTCGTGCACATGATGCTTGGAGGTGACTTGCCCTTCATGACGATGTTGATCACGAACGTGATGGTGGTCGCCATGTAGATGTGGACTTGGACGACTTGCGCTTGCATCTTTTTCGCGCTCCGAAGACTTGTGGCTTGAACGTCGCCATCTTGAAGATGACGAAGTGGAAGATGACTTGATCAAGGCTCTAGCCTCTTCCATCCTCGCATCTTGCTCCTCCTTTTGTGCGGCAAGCTTGTTGTCGATGTAGTCCCTTTTCCTTGCTTCGGAGAGATGAATGTCGATGGAGAGGTTCTCGATGTGCTCTTGCAAGGTAGATTGTGCTCCTTGCATTTCGTGTTGTAGTCCGAAGATGGACCTTTTGGTGATGTAGTTGTTCACGCCATAGTTGTTGTCATAGACCGGAGAGGAAATGCCTTGCCTATCCATCAGAAGACTCGAGTAGAGGTGAGTAGGAAATGAGATAAACAATACCAAGCTACCTTTTCCCAAAGTTGAGGATGTATCTTGTATCACTCAATGTGAAATGAAAGAATAGTGGAATTGGTACCGGACTTGTTCACTCACACCTACAAGTAAAGGCTTATGGTAGAGCTCGATGAGGATAGTGGCACAAAAATTTGATGCAAAATGTTAGCAAGAGTCAATAATGTTGGAAAAGATTCACAAATTCGCAAGTTAAACAAGTAGACCAATAGCAAATGAAGTACACGGAAACACACACACAGATAGATAAATGGGGTCGTGCAACCAAGGAATGAGCACAAAATGTGGAGTCCACGGAAAACGCTCGTGTTGCACAACTCAAGAGAGACGCTAGCACGATTGCTCAATAGGCGGATACGACACTTGTGCACAACCTATAAGATGCAAAATGGATAAACTTCTATCCCAAGTATGCTATGTATGTATGGTTCCCGGTGTTTCTCTCAAGATGATCCAAGATGATCGAATATGAAAATCTTATGTGCAATGGGGTATGATGCTATGGCACTTGCTCACGAGCTCTTTGCTCTCTTTTTGCTTAAAAGCTTTTTTTTTCAATGGCCACTTTTGCACAATGCACAAATCAAGATAGCTATTGCGTATATGCGGGAACGATATTGTGACACAAGATATGATACCAATATGATATGGTATGTATGCAATGGAATGGTGGATCACTAATGTGCACAAGTAACATTGCCGGCAATACTCAAATGGCTAGTCTCGATAGGTAAGTGACGCAAAATGGGCTAGGGGTTAACAATGCAATTGCAAGGGTAATATACAATGGTGTCGTCGAGGTTACCGTCCTTTGCGATGATGAGTAGCGGTGTTCTTGATGTAGATACCAAGATGATGTAGACCCGTCCCTAAGTAGCCGAAACACCTTAGGAAACGGTAAAAAACCACAAACTCAAAATCTCAAATGACAAATGTCAAATGGTGGTAGTGGTGGTGGTGGTGGTTGATGAAGAAGCAATCGTCCCTAAGTAGCCGAAACACCTTAGGAGACTCACGTCGCCACTCAAACAACCACAAATGCTAAATGGAGCAAAATGGGTTAAGTTGCGAAAGTCGGTGGTGGTTATGCGGATGATATGGTGGAAGTCCTAGGCAAAGATGCCAAAATGTCAGAATTTTGATGGAGTCAAATGGTGATGGAACCTATCTAGGTGGATGGGGGATGTCAATAGCTACACAACGAGCTAAAGAACGCGAAAATCGGACTCTGGATGTGGAAGTTATGGGCAAAACGGTGAAGTGCACGCGGCTGTTTCTGGGAGGGCCGTGCGCACGGGGTCTAGGGCCCGTGGGCACGGGGTCCCCTGGGACGCTCGGGTTTGGCGGATTTCTTGGCGATTTGGGCTCCAAATGGACGGATCTCGTGGCTGGGGTTGAGGTGGGGGTAGGGGGTGGTATGGAGGACGAAGGGAGGTCGAAGGCACCGCGGAAGAGACGCACTGGAAGGGTCGTGCGCACGGGGTCTGACAGGCCCGTGTGCATGGGGGCCCGTGTGCACGGGGTCCCTATGGCCCGTGTGCACGGGGTCCTCGAGGAGCGGATGAACAGCTCCGGATCTGTGGGAAAATCTCGCATATGAGGTCAAATTTGAAGGGTGGAAGGTAGGGGAAGGTGGTAGAGGGGTGGATCTACTTGCTAAACACCGAATCCATGGATCAAATCCAACAAAATCACACTAAACCAACAAATCACAAAAAAAATTGGGGCTATTTTTGGTGGGGAATTTTCGGATTTAGGACGAAATCACACAAAACTAGGCTAGAAAACAAAGAGGGGGGCTCCAATTTCGTGAGAAACCATGGCTCATGATACCATATGATGTAGGATGGAACCCTATAGAGAGGAGATCTTTCACGAATTGGAGGTGGAATCCCCAAGAACAAGATGAACAAAGGAGGGAAAACAAGAGGAACACTCAAGAACAAGTCAAATCACACATCCACTAGACAATCAAACACATAAGATCCACAAGGTACATGAACAACAAAGGGAAATAAGATATATGGTAGAGTTCATCCCAAATCCTATGAAGGAGATGAGGGCTTGATGATCTAGATAGATCCTTCCCACAAGGGGGTCTTGAGCTAGGTCACTCCAAGAGGAGGTCTTGATCTCCTAGTGGAGTGGATCCATGGAGCAAAGCTCTCATATGTCTAACATATCCTTTGCTTAGTCTAAATGGAGGAGATGAAGGAGTATATATAGTCCTAGGCAAAGAGAGGGGTAAGTGGGGGCGAAATGGTAAAACAAGGGCCAAGCCCGCAACATCACACAGGGGGCCCCGTGTGCACGGGGTAAGTGGAGCCCGTGCGCACGGGGTATCCAGGGACCGGACGCGAGGGCCCGTGCGCACGGGGTCCGTGAGGCCCGTGGACACGGGGGTCCCGTGGGCACGGTACACGCCCGTGCGCACGGGGTCTTCAGGACCGCCAGCCTGGGAGGCCCGTGGGCACGGGGTCGGAGGGGCCCGTGCGCACGGGGTCGCCTGGGAGCTGCTGCCTTCTTCTTGGCGCTTCCTTCTCCGCTTCCAGGCTTCCCTCTTGGATGGTGTAGATGTTCTCTTCCGCATGAACTCGTCCTCGCTATGTTTGAAGCTCCGACAATACCTATGAATGCACACGGAAGGAATGTCAAGTAGTATACCATCCTCAAAGGGTACAAGTGGACACGTGTAAAGGAGATGATTCACCTTTGTATGCATGAAGTAGATGTGGCACGTGGCACTTGTCAAATGGACTCTTGACATGGTGATGTCCATAGGATGCTCCGCATCACCTTGATTAAGAAGTAGAAAGTTTTTAGCCTCGTAGGTTGTTTGATCTACTATATCAAGTGGCACTTGGCTTCTCATGGCTCTCCTCGCATTTGCCAAAACAAAGTTAGTACACACTACCTAGAGCTCTGGAAATTAGAACTGAAAAATGGTCCTGCGGTTTATTAGCTGATATAAATCATGCACAATCCTCTACATTTAAAAATAAACCGGACACAAAGCAGTATACTTTTTCCGAGTACTACCTTGAGAGAGCCAAGGGGTTCTGCATTTTATAAAGAAGAAGAAAGTTGCCCGGTTCCATACATGCTTATATGAGAAATATATCTTATCTATTTAGTGGAAACCAGGCAAAAACCTACAGATACAAAAGGCACAAAGTCCCCCACCGGTCGTGACCGAACTACTGTTTTTGGAAATATCACATGAGCTAGATTACTAACATTGATGTAATGCTTGTATGGCAACCTATTCCTTTATCGGTTCAATTACAGAGTTTTGTTATTATGTGAATGGAGTAATGGAGAGCTAAGAAAAAACAAGGTAACAGTTAGTGTTACTCTTGTGAGGTAGTTTCAATCATATCATTGTTTGCTTTCCCTTTTCTCCTGCCTAGGTATGTACAATTATTCCAACCCAGGTTTCTTTCAAGAAGGATATGGGTATGTGTTTGAGGAATGTCTACATGATAAAACACACCTTCAAGTTTGGTGATAGTTATGCTATCAAACTTACAATGGGGTCTTAATTTGTATTTTTAATAGAGCACTGGGTTCATTGGTGAGACTTGTGAGGATGTGCCTAGGCTAAAGATGGTTGCTATGTCGGTACCAAATCGCATGTGTTTAAATGGAGTATCCTTGTCAGGAGAGCTGATTTCTGAAATATGGTACTTTATGGGTGCAAGGATTCACCATGTTGCGGTCTTCGTCAGCGGAGTGGACTCCTAGGAATTAGTCAAGGCCGCTATGTTGTTTTAAGCCGATATTCTATCGTACTTGTATATATTTTTGCTTATCTAGCTGTTTGCCATGCAGTTCTCGTTGTTGGTGGGAACATTTGCTGTCTAAGATCGACCTCAAATATCTGGTGGCACTATAGCATGGCTTTTGATATTCTAATGTATATCTCTTACAAAATATTTTAAGAGCCCGTGACAACGCACGGGCATTATACTAGTGTAAGTAAGGATGGAGATGAAGATGGTGTGGCGACAAGGATATAACAAAACGCCTGGTTCCTTCAGCCAAAAGTTGGCAACGTTCCTTGTTACACACGCTCCGCCCAACAAACGCTCCAAAAGCCAAAATACAATTCCTCAAACAACGGCCAAAGACTACTTCCCCACATGGAAAAGAAATACGCACATGGCGTTACAATGTTGGCTACTCATGCCTGAGTTCCTAAACCCTTGCAAAACAGAAAGAAAGGTTGTTTGCTAAACAAAAGAAAGGCCAACACAATCCTATCCAAACACTCCACATTTTTACTATGTGGCAAAAATATGCAACTTTTTTTTGTTTTTAGGTACATGCCAATTTTAAAAAAAACACATTTTTTTTATGTTCACACGCCAAGGTATTTTGTACACATGGCAAAATTTTCCGAAGAAGAAAAATCTCACGACCCCATGGATAATTCATAACTTTTTGTCTTTCAAACAGGGCAATTTTAAGTCATTTTGTAATGCTATTGTGGCAAACGATGGGATTTTTAATCAATTTTCATGGAGAATTTGGGATTCTTTTCCCTACTTTTCCACATGGCAATTTTATTATGATTAAAATGGAGATCTTATTATTCAAAACATGGCAGCTGTACTATTAAGAGCATGGCAATTTAAGTATGATAGAATCTCCTCCCTGCTCGGTCTACCCCACATGCATGGCGTATAACATCCTCTAGCCCCAACTGCCGCCAAACCTCTCTAGCCTTATGGCATCGAAATAGTACATGAAACACATCTTCTGCTCCTTGTTTACATGCAGGACACGTCGGCCGGACTGGGATGTGTCTATTAGCAAGAACCACATTGCATGGCAGTGTTCCGTGTAAGGTTCTCCAAAGAAATTTTTTAACTTTCGCCGGACAATTCAGTTTCCAAACCTTTTCCCATGTTGGGTTAGCACTAGTGGCTCCCAAACCATTTGTCCTCTGCAATTTACGGCCATGCTGAAAGTACCATAGAGCATGGTAGGCCGATTTCACTGTAAAAAATCCATGTTTATTCAAACTTCATGCTACAAAGTCACTCATATCATGTGTAGGTAGTGGTAAAGCAAGGACCCGTTCCACATCGATCGGCCAGAAGGTTTGCTCCACAAGTGGCACATCCCAGTGACCTGTAGCTGGATCAATTAAATCACTCACCTTTGATAGTAACTGGTTACCTCTTGGGGTAATAATCATTCTGGATGGTGAGTTAGGAATCCACGCATCCCTCCAAATATTTATTTTTCACCATCCCCTACTCTCCAAATGTATCCATGTTTCTGGGTATTCACCCCTTGCATAATGCTCTGCCAAGTGTAGGAGGAATTCTTTTTCAGCTTAATTAATTTACCAGCACAAGAAGCGGGAGTGAAAACTTCCATGACTTGATGTCCACTTGTTGCTGGTACCTTTGGTGGGAGAGGAGAAAGCTTGTGCACAATGAGCCGTACAAGATGCGAAGAGAGTTATGCAAGCGGTATGTGCTTTAGCTGCTAACTATGCTATTGCATGTGACCCAAAGGCCTCGTTAAAGAGGGGAGGTTGGTGCAAACCCCCTAGTGGATATGTCAAGTTAAATGTTGATGCGGCCTTTGATTGGGATTTGCTTCAGGGGGCGATGGGAGCAGTCATCTGAGATGATAGAGGACATATGGTTGTAGCTGGAAAAAAGCTCATTGATTCCTGTTATGATGTACTAACTGTTGAGGCAATGGCTCTGAAGTTTGGGTTGAATATGGCGCTCACAGCTGGGTGCAATAGACTGATTGTCAACTTGGATAATCTGGAACTCATGAAAATAATGAATAAGGATGGCCAATATGCTGGAGATGCCGCGGCCATTGTCGATGATTGTTATCATCTGGCTTGCGAATTTAGTTCTATTGTCTTTGAATTTTGCCCCAGAGAGTCGAATGGGGTTGCACATGAACTAGCTAGGATTGCTAGAAGTTCGCTTTGTAATGAGTGGTTAGATAATGCTCCTTCTGAGCTTCTTCCCCTACTACTTAAAGATGTAAGTCTGATCACGAATGAATAAAGAGGAAGTAAAGTTGTCAAAAAAAAGAGCATGACAATTTTATTTTTAATGGCATGTCATTCTTACCTCTTTTTTTTGTTGAGAAAAGCATGTCATCTTTACTATGTCCTTCTCGCCTGCTGTATGAAGTAGGCGGACCCTAGATGGGCTTTCCCAATATGGGTTCCTGGGACCAGGTTCATGCAGAGTTTTTTTTCCTGGGCCAATTTTCATCTTTTTGTTTGGTTTTCTGTCCTATGTGTTTCTTTATGGATTTTATTTCTTTCTCAATACATGTCCATTTTTCTAAATACACACTGTAAAAATTTACACATCTTGAACATTTTTTATTAATTGGCATAAACCTATTTTTGGAGTGTGTGAGCATTTTTTAATTGTCATGTACATTTTTCTGAAAGGCAGTATTTATTTTGTTGAATTACGTGAGCATTCTTTCCACATTGTATGACATTTTCTAAAAATCTCACGTATATTTTTTGAAACACGTGAACATATTTTTGAATGCTATAAACATTTTTTATATCATCCTGCATTTGGTCTATATTAGTTTAAACTAAGTCAGTGACAATTAATATGGATCATAGAGAGTACAATTTTGTACATGATGTTTATACTTTTATATTTCACTTTCAACATTTTTTATTTGTTAAACTCTATTGTGTTTTTGGAATAAGTGTATTTAGAATATTTTTTTTAAATGTAAATAAAATGGAGCAAATGAAGAAGCAGAGAAGAAAAACGAAGGCCGGCCAAATGTATGGCGTTCCCTGCCTCATACCTGCAAATCAAGCTAAGCAGCGGGTGATAATTTTTTACACAATGTTTATAGTTTTCTATTTCACTTTGAACATTTCAAAATTTTAAGGAAATTATTATTTTTAAATAAATGTTTTTAGTTTTTTTAATAAAAAGGTGAAAAAAAGGAAATTGAGCGAATGAAGAAGCAGAGAAGAAAAACGCCCTTTCTTCATCAACTGAACTGCGTGCGTGCATGTAAGGGCTATCATCTGCACTTAAGAGGAGTGACTTACCTATCATTGTGGAGATGGACTCTATTCTTGCAGTCAAGCTGATCCAATCGAGGGATTTGGACAAATCTATTTATGCTTGGATAGTTAAGGTGATCAAGTATGTTTTGGGGATTCGTGGTTCTTGTATTATTCATGTAAATCGCTCTCAAAATAAAGTTAGCGATTGCTTAGCTAGATTTGCTAAATTAGAAGGACAAAGCATGACTTGGGTTGGTTGTCCAGATGTTGCTGTTGAGCTAGCTATTGCTCAATGTACGGACACCATGAGTTGAGTAATGCAAAAAAAAAGTTTGCGCAGAATTATTTTCGACCCGCCTCATATCTCTACTCCTAATGAACGACTTGGTGAATAGTCTTCATGATTTTTTTTGCTGGTTTTTTTTCGTCATCCTCGCACCTCACGATTTCAAAAAAAACAACCAAAACCAGAGGCCCGTCCCACGAAACGAAACCCAATTTGCCCCCGTACCATCACTCCTCCCTCTCCCTCTACCTCCCTTGTCTAGGGTTCCCCGCCACCACTGCGGCATCCGCCGCCGAATCCTAGGTCGCCGCACACCGTCGCCGCCGCCCTTGAAATCCCAGGGACGCCGCACGCCACCGCCGTCACGAATCACCAGAGACGCCGCCACGCCGCCGCGCGGATCCCTAGGGATGCCACCGCCACCGCCGCGGATCCCCAAAGGGCGTGGTCGCGTTGTACTAGACAAAGTGTGGTCGCCGTCGTCCTCTCCTCGTCCGACCTTGACCTCATCCCTTCGACTCCGGTGACTCCTCTGTGGCCCGGGCGGCCCTGGCCGACACCGTCACAGCCAACGCCGGCCTCACCTCTGCGGCCTCACGCACTGCCGCCGCCGAGGAGCCGGCCTGATAGGTTTGAACCATCCCTTGATCCCTCGAGTCTTCTGCATCCCTTGATGGCTCGATTCCTTGTCTTCTCCATCTATCAATCCCTCGCATCCTTGCATGCTACGAAGAGAATGGTTCCCTTTCTACAGGGTCTGGTGTGAAAGAGTTGGAGCAAGGAGGACGTGTGCGGCCACTTCGCGCTTCGGCGAGATCCTCAAGGTTGTCATCGCAGACAAGGGCACTGGAAGATCCAAGGGCGGCGGATTCGTGAGTACCGCCCAAACAATTCTCTCCTCCCCTCATCATCGATTGATCTTCCTGTAGTTAATTTTCTTGCTTAATTCAGCCCCTTTAGTTGATGCTATGCCTGGATGGATGCTTGGCATGTTACGTTCCAGGAAGCGGAGGCGGCCATTAGGGCGTGCTTGGGTCCGTACCCGGTGATTGACGGCCGGAGGGCCAACTGCAACCTCGCCTGCCTCGAGGTCCAAGGCGCCACAACGAAAACGCCCGCCTCGATACTCAGCTTCAAGGGATGTGTCCTGCCACGGGTAGTGCCATCACACCGGCACAATGAACTCCCGTGCAACCCAGCATCCGCATTGAGACATCTTTCTTGGCGCTGCCATTGCTGCCGTACTCTGACAGTCCATGCATTGACGCATCGATTCAGAAGGTGAGCCCCAGCGACGGCTCCGGAAGAAGGGATTGGCTGCAGCTGATTTGGGAGGCCCAGTCGGGGAGAGCAGGGAGGAGGAGCATCGATGATATTCCTCCCGTCCCATAGCCAAAGGAGTGTCAGCGCACCCAGCGGCGGCACATCTTGCGGCAGCAATTGACGTATCGTACCAGGCGGCTGTGTAGCTGGTGAAGTGGTGAGTGCAAAGTGTTTGTGCTAATGATTGAGCGGAGTTATCTTATGATTGTCATATCACACTATTTACGAGTAGTAATGCTTAACTCCGTTGCCTTAGCGTGTGATTGTGTCATGTCCGTGACAATACTAATGCTCAATGTTGTTGCCCGAGAGGCCCTATCGTGATTATCATAAACGAGTAGGCAGCATGTAAGAGCACCCACAGTGCTTAGATGTATGCTCATTGCCCTTAAGCAGTGCGTTCTTGTCAACTCACAAGATTGTACTATTGTATTTTGTAGGTACATCTGAAGATTCATCTGCAGTTAGGTAGAAAATGATTCATGTTTTACATCCAAAAGTTATACATTTTTCAGGCTGTAAGCACCTTTAAAGTTATTCATGCATACTTTTTTCAGGCTGTAAACTGCACCCTTATAGTTATTCATGCCTTTTCTTTTATATAGTCGTGATACTTAGAATACTTATATATTGTCAGTTATAGGTAATATGTTCCATCAAACAGGAGTTTACTCAGTATTCAATAAGATATTTTATTTTTAATAGTTATAAGAGGAGACCTGCATGAAAAACAAGAGTGCAGTTGGTTCAATCAAATAGAACTGCAGGTTGATGGGGTGGTTTAATAAAAAGAAAAAGATGAAACAGATTGGTGTTTATTTATTCTCTCTTGGAGAAAATTTTGGGCTCTTTTGTTATGCTTGCAACTTTGTTTTGGAATAGGGTAGTTAAAGTGTACTTTTCTTATGGAAGGCATGAAAAAGCATGCGTAGCTAATTACAACTCAGAAACAAATGTCTTTGTTTCAAAAAATGACAATGACGGAATAAATTGTTTCAAAAAATAACTACAAAAATCTAAAAATCTAAACATAGTGATCAGATGAACACGGTGGCCACTGATGATGTTGGAATTAGGATAAGTAGCGAGATGGGTGGGAGGGCATGTTGAAGTAGAGAACATGGACTTGCGGGGAGGAGGGGGGGCTTACTTGAGCCAATTTATTAGATTAAGGGTGTGCATGACTTTTTCCATATGCACGAATTATTAGTTAGTGAGAATTAAGCGCCATGCATTCTTGGTTTGATTGTTATTCGTCGACCATGAGCAAGAATCTGTCAATTAATTAGATGCTTTAATTAACTTATATGTAATGGCAGGGTGTCCATGTTGAACGGAAACGCCTATGGTTGCCCTTCAAGCACCAACAAATTGGAAATTCCAAGCCCTGCTGAGATTACGAGCAGAGTGGAAAGGGAATCAACACCATCACGCCAAAACATTGAAGGTGAATAAGTGGACCACTATCTAAGTAAATAGACGAACCATATTTTGTTAGAACTAAGCAGTTGCTGCTAATATAATCCTCTCCAGCAAGATCAGTTTCGGACAATATATTTTGCTATTCACTTTCTATGTGTTTAAGCATGCTCAAACTCAGTACAAATGAACATAATTCTTTTTTTAGGTCATTGCATGACAAATAAGAATACTTACATCACTGAATTTCTGATGTTTTTCTGTCGGAAGTTAGTTCAGTTAGGCACTTCTAATTGCTTAAGCTTGATTTCACTCAAGTTTGATATAATCTGCAGGAGCAATCCAAGAGCTAAAAACTACACTGATCTCACTATTCACCAAGTATTGTTACTTTCTCTACCTACGTCCTAATCAGGCGGGTCACCTTGTATTGACTTTGCCTACTGAATTATAACGAGTCTTGAACTTTGTTATCTGATTTTCCTTATCCTACTTCTTAGCTTTTCATGCTATTCTGCGCGCTGTGCATAATGTGCATTTCTTGTTATTTGCTAATGTGTACTGGACAAGCGGCAGCAAATTCATAGTGTGCATTTCTTGTTATTTGCCAATGGTTGTACTGGACAAAGCATGGTCTTTTGTCCAAACACATCCCTTATGTTATGTCCAAAATTAGGTTGTTAGTCCTTTTAGTGGGGTGCACTTATATCTCAATTTTTCCTCCAGTTGTTTATTACATATTGTGATATTGGTACAAAGGCTGCCACAAAAGACGAGCATGTCTGGATCAGCAATATGTCAGGTGTTGTATCCCCCCCCCCCTTTTAATCTAACAAAGAAGAATAGCGGTAAAACACATAGACTGTTTTTATTTTACTAAAATGTCTACTGCCGACGCATGTTTGAACTGAAATGTATTCTGTTAACTATTTATGCTTTACCTTAATTTCTGCTTTGTGTGCAGGCCCTAGCAGAGCTTGAACCTTCTTCAGCAAATAAGGGTCACTGAGTTCTTATAGTCAGTCACTGGACCACAATGGTTGATATCCTTCAATGGACACTGGAAGTAATATGAGCTACAGATATGCGTCTCAATGGGGGGTTATTTCTTTCCTCAACAAGTTACAGTACAGTAGCAAAGGTAAAGTGAACACACAACTTGATTTTATGGTTCTTAGAATGTCACTGTACTCAGAGGCAGAGGACGAAAAAAAATTAAGGTGTGGCGAAATCTTAGGAAAATATTTTTTTTGATGCAAATTGAAATAGTCAATACAAAGTACAAACGAAAAACCAAATACAATGAAAATGTAGACATGTTTCAATAGAAAAACAACCTAAAACATACCAATAATCAAGTTTTCAATGGCGTCTAGAAGACCTAGGTAATGGCAATGCCCTACCCTCCTTCTGAAAATCTTCCTTAATTTTACTATCAATACTTTTGAAGATCTCTCGCTCAATATAACAAACCATCAAGTCACTTGATCTTCATGAGTGACATGTGCCCAAACATTGACACTTTAGCGGGTGCTTGGATTCGATTTCGAGCTGCTGCCACTACCATTACTTCAGAATACTTTGTCAAATATGCAATCCATAACATCAATTTGTAACTAAATTCTGATTGGTTTCAAGCTGCTGTTATGCTACAAATTTTCATAGACATGAGCAATCTACCGCTTCCACCCCATTCCTTTGGATTTGCTGGTCCCTTCCCCTCCTTTTCCATCTTATGGCCAGAACTGTATCGGACTGGAGCCGCCGCCATCAGCTGCCCCGTCGTCGGTCACCCGCCTGTTCATCAGCCCAATTTTCATTACATTTATTACAAAAACTAAACTTTGCTAGCTCATGAGCTACTGAATTAGCATCACGAAAACAGTGTGAAAAGATGACCTTCCCTATCACTAGTAGAAAACGGAGCTTTAAAACCGGTTTGTAAGGGCCTTTAGTGCCGGTTATGGAACCGGCACTAAAGTGTGGGCACTAAAGGCCCCACCCCCCCTTTAGTACCGGTTCGGCATGAACCGGCGCTAAAGTGCCACCACGTGGCGTGAGCTCGCGCCCTGGTATGGGGCACCTTTAGTACCGGTTGTACCAACCGGTACTAAAGGTTTTTCTTTTGAATTTTTTTTTTGAAAATTTTGGAAAAAAAATTTGATTTTATTTTTCGATTTTTAATTTTTCTGAATTATTTGATGATTTAGTCTCTAATCACTTCTCTTAACTGCTCAAGTGTGGATCACTCATTCCAAATCATCTAACTTCCCGACCGGTCACCCATCCCTCTCACTACTCCAGCCCGAGCACGCTTAACCTTCAGGTTCTATTCTCCTTCGTTTCCGAGTCTGCATTTGTTGTTTTCCTGACAATAGTAAGATGTCAATCCTATTAACCCTCAGGAGTTTAGCTTGAGCATGAAGTCACACATTTCACCGTTTGAGTTTGAAACTATTATTCTAAAAAACAGTAATTATTTAGTAACGCTAATATTTCTTGAATAAGTTTGACCATAGTTTGACCATAGTTTGACCATAGTTTGACCAGATTTGACCAAAATTCAAAAAATTGAAATAATTATTTAGTAACACTAATATTCTTTGAATAATTATGTAGTAACACTAATATTTCTTGAATAAGTAGTTTGACCAAAGTTTGACTAGATTTGACCAAAATTCAAAAAAACTGAGATACTTATTTAGTAACACTAATATTATTGCGTAATTATTTAGTAACACTCTATATTTCTTGAATCAGTTGTTTGACCGGTTTGACAAGATTTAACCAAAATTCAAAATAACATAAATTAGAGCATATCTTTTTTTCCTTTTACAATTTTGTCATTTCAAAAATTGTCCTAAACCCTAAACCCGGGACTTAAAACGTCGGAATCTCTATGCTAAACAGTAAAAACTAAGGGTTTAAACCATAAAACCTAACCCCAAACTCTGAAATCTAAACCCTGGCACTAAACGCTAAAAACGTCTAAAAAACGTCTAAAATGCCCAAAAACTCTATTTTCCCTTTGGAATTTTGTAATTTTAAAAAATTGTCGAAACGGAAAACTGGCCAGCCAATCGAGCAGTTACCAGTTAACGATTTCCTCAACAATGGTTGTAAGAGAACTCCGCATACGGTAAACTTTTATCCCAACTAGTACCATACTGCAATGCACAAGCTCTCAACATATCTTCAAGAATCTGATTGAGCCTTTCTGTCTGTCCATCAGTCTGAGGATGATATGTTGTACTGAAATTCAACTCCGTTCCCAAAGATTTATGCACTTTCTGCCAAAAGATGGACGTGAACTGCGGACCTCTATCAGACACAATCTTCTTAGGAACTCCATGCTGACATACTATTCTTTCCATGTATAGCTCTGCCAATCTTGCCCCGCTATAAGTAGTCTTGACAGGCAAAAAGTGAGCGACTTTAGTGAGAGGATCCACTATTACCCATATAGAATCATAACCTTGTTGAGTGTGTGGTAATCCCACTATAAAGTCCATTCCGACTTCTTCCCATTTCCACTCAGGAATCTTCATTGGTTGCAACAAACTAGCGGGTCTCTGATGCTCAGCCTTTACCCTCTGACAAGTGTCACATATAGCTACATACTCAGCCACATCTCTTTTCAATCCATACCAGCAGTAGTTCTCCTTAAGATTTAGATACATCTTAGTACTTCCAGGATGGATAGAATAGGCCGACTCATGTGCTTCACGCAAAATTGTATCATGAATGGCTTTCACCTCAGGCACACATATCCTTTTTACAAACCATAAGGTTCCATTCTCATCTATTCTGAAGCCAGGTGCTTTACCAATCACCACATTCTCAGCTATCTCCTTTAGATTTTCATCTTCTAGCCAACCCTTACGTATTTCTTGCTCCAACGTAGGAATCACTTTTATCTCCATAGCACTAGCAACAATACCAAGGTTCAGATGTGGTTGCTCATTCCGTTCCGATTGTGGTTGGTAGGCGCGGCGCGGCGAGGGTTCATAGGTGTCGGATCCAGCGCCGTCTGTATCCTATTCGTATGAGGAACCTCGGCTAGGATAGGATTTAATTAGTTAGGTTTTGTATTAGGGTAACACCACCTAGCTAGGGTTCGATTGATTATCCGTAACAAGGAATCAATCTGACGTTTTAGTTAGGGTTTGGTTGGTTGGTTGTGGTCAGATTTTGGTTTCTCATGAATTCTTCAACTGTGCCTGTCGCGATTTTGGGCGGAAATTGATGATTGATTTCGGGGGCAAAATCCGAGGGATTTTGTGGATGAAAGATGGGGAAACTTGGGGAAACCAAGCAAATCCATGGATGAAAATCAACAAAACTTCATCATGCCAACAAATCACAAAAAAAATTTGGTGGGGAAATTTCGAATTAGGACGAAAAACAACAAGATCAAAGCTAGAAAACGAATATTAATTTGGATGGAATTCATGCTATGTTGTTCGATTTCAGTTTATGCCTGCCAGAATGTTTAATTTTTGTTTTATCAACTGTGTTTGAGGCGTACTAGATTTTTTGTTGCATATTCATCTTCTTGCTCTGTTTGGATAGGTAAGAATTAATATTTGGGATCCTAAAATATCTATGCACTGGCAGCACTTAACCTGCAGCTGCTGATTAATGTTGTAGTCATATGTGCTGCTTTCCAGCTCTCTTGTTTGGATAGGTATTTGGTTATCGTTTGGGTTTATTTATTATCGTTTGTAAATGCTGGTTTGGTTTTCTGTGCTCACTATGCCCTTGCACATGGGATGCAATTTTTTTATTTCCCCGCTGTTTAGTTTATTGTTTCCTCTGATGGTAAAGAGGCATTAATTCTGGAGATAGATGCAATTTTCTTGCTCACAATAATACAATGAATGATGGCATCTCTATCTACTTTGAACCAAATTATATTATATTCCCCCCTCTGTTAATTATTTTTCTGTTTTGGGTATTCATTCATTTTGTTTAGTTGCCTATCAGTATAAATACATGGCTGGATTGCTTTCACTTCATATTAATAACTATTCTGTCGCACAATGCAAATATACATATGCTGTCCTAACTAATTAAGTAGAAGCTTGGATTGGTGCTGTATGGTCTCTTCCTGACATTAAATCCTCCTCTGTTTGTGCTGTCTGTTTCTGCTGCTGCAGTCTTCTTCGCCGCCAAAAGGAAATGATGCTCTACAAAATCCACTCCCATGCCCAAATCCAAGACCTGCAGGCCCGCTCCGATGAGCTGGGCCTCTCCAAAAAGTCCATGCTTGTGAGTCTTGTCTCTCTGGAGTCGGTGCGCATAGCGTCGGAGTCGTATGCACTCCTCCGCCCGCTGATCATGGAGTCGTGGATTTGGGTATGCCCGCAGCTGGAAATCCTCTCGGACGTGGCAGGCTTGTCGCTGGAAATCCAAAAGCTCGAGCATGATGTGTTACCCCAGCTCACGGTTCAGGAGGCTAAGCTGGAAACGGGCGCCCTGGAAGCCCTCCTACTCATGAAGAACTCAGCTGTTGCGCTCTTACATTTGAGGAAGTGCTTTAAGGAAGACTTGGGCGTATTGCTTTGCGAGGATCATCTGGTCTCAGCCAAAGTCAAAAGGCTGAGCAAAATGCTAAAGGATATTGCTGTCCAGTTGCTTCAGAAGCGTGAATGCAACATTGTCGGGCTTCAGGAGCATGTCCGGTTGCTGGTCCAGCTGGTCACCGAGGTGTTGGACACCCCGGTTCATTTCGATGATTCTGATGAGTCTTCTGATGAGTCTTCTGATGAGTAGACTTATCAGCCAGCTCGAGGCTGTTGTGATGAGTATTTCTTAGGGGCGTGGCAAACAGTTTAGAATCAAATGTTATGATGTATTTCTTGGAACCTCGGATTTTAAATGGTATGTATTTTGGGTAGTGTTTTCTCATTCTGTGCTAGTAGGTACAGTCACATGGAGGTATTCGCTCTTTTTGGGGAATATATGCCAAAAGAATATAGTATGTTAGAAAAGAGGCATACTTTAGAACGTGGATGGATTCACTCATTTTGCTCCGTATGTAGTTTGGATGAATATAGACATACTTTAGAACGTGGATTCACTCATTTCGCTCCGTATGTAGTTTCCTAGTGAAATCTCTTAAAAGACTTGGGCCATTTTTGTTTAACAAGTCCTAGGACTTTTTTTAGTCTCAAGTAAAAAGTCTCTAGTCCCTATCTATTTGTTTTAAGGAACTAAACATAGACTAGAGGATAATAAATGACATGTTAAAAGACCATGTTGGCCCTAAACATGGACTAGAGGATAATAAACTAGTAGTTGCGGGAGCAGACCAGGGAAAAGTCTTAAAAAGACTCTCATATAGGGTCTTTTTCTTTTTAGTCTCAAATGCCTAGTTTAGCCCCTAAAAGTCCCTCCCGTTTGATTAAAAAGTAACTTTTTCTAGTCCCTACACAAAGTCCCTGGAAACAAAACACCCACTTATATTTAGGAACCGAGGGAGTAGTGCTTATCTGTGAGTGTCCATGATTAAAGCTTTGCAAATACCATAAACAAAACTTCACCTTGTACTTAGCTGAATTGAATTGAAATGTGATTAGCCTTCCACTAGCCAGCCAAGGAGGAAGGAGCCCACCGTTCCATCCTCCCTATCTCTATTTCCTCTTGTTGCGCTCACCTTCCCCTTCTCCTGACACGTAAATCTAGTTGAGGACTACGGCAGATCTAGTTGCGTTGGTCACCGCGCAACAACCCTAGCCACGACGAGCTCCACCACCGTGCGGTCCGGGAGCCGCGCCGCAGTCCTCAACTAAACTAGGCTGCTCCACCTTGCCGTCACCAGCCCCTTCTCCGCCCACCTCCCCCTTCTCTTGACACGTAGATCTAGTTGCGTCGGTCGCCGCGCAACAACCCTAGCCACGATGAGCTCCACCACCGTGCGGTCCGGGAGCCGCGCCGCACTCCTCAACTAAACTAGGCTGCTCCACCATGCCGTCACCAGCCCCTTCTCCTTGACACGCGGATCTAGTTGCGCCGGTCGTCGCGCAACAAGCCTAGCCACGACGAGCTCCACCACCGTGCGGTCCGGGAGCCGCACTGCAGTCCTCAACTAAACTAGGCTGCTCCACCTTGCCGTCACCGGCCCTTTCTTCGCCCACCTCCCCCTTCTCCTAACATGCCCTAAACCCTCTCGATCTTAAAAGCCCCGTATCTTTTATTCTATTAGGTTTTTGGGGATTCTAAAAATCTTCAACGGGGTTCCCCCAGTTGAATTCGGATGTAACTTTTCGAGTAGATGATTTTTCATATAAAAACTTTTTAATCCGAGTTTGTATGCAAAAGTTATGCCCATTTTACTAAATTCCAGAGAGATTTTGTAAATAAAGTCGAAATTCATATTTGTAAATTTTCCCAACAACTAGACCACATATCACATGGGAAACTTCTTTTCTTTTATTTTTTAACATTTCCATCATTTTCTTTTATTTTTTTAAAACTGAAAAGGCGGTCCACAAGGGGGATGCATTTAGTAATGATGCACCTTCACAAAGTGCGCCATTAATATGTGTATGACTTGGTCAAACCTTGGTCAAAGTTAGTAATGACGCAAACTTAGTAATGGCGCACCTATGCAAAGTGCGCCATTACTAAGTTTGACCAAGGTTTGACCCAGTCATACACACAGTTATGGTGCACTTTGTAAAGGTGCGCCATTACTATGTCAACTTAGTAATGGCGCACCTATAAAAAGTGGGCCATTACTATGTGTATGACTGGGTCAAACCTTGGTCAAACTTAGTAATGGCGCACTTTTCACCTAGTGCGTCATTACTGTTTTGGTTACTAATGGCGTACCTACACATGACGCGCCAGATGTATAGTGTGTCATTAGTGTCCATATTGGCTATAGCTGTTTTTCTAGTAGTGTGCTATATGCCTAGACTCATTGCAGCCTCGTCGATCAAACTAAGCTGCCATCCAGAGGCTACAGATTCAAGTACACAGGTAGGAAGAACATATTGCAGAGAATCAAATTAAGCAAGTGGCAAGTAATGATGAATGAAATTCAGCAATCTTACCCTAAACATAGCTACGGCCGCCGTTCAGACGAGGAGAGCGGCGAGGGAAGCGTGGAGAACGGCGGGGAAGCGATGTCGCGACCACTGTCCTCCTCCTCTTGCGCTTCGGAGTCATCTCCGACTCGGTTGGAGGCTCCACAATCTGCAACGGCACCTCGTGCACCGTGGGTTCCTGATCTAGTGGATTCTTTACCTTGGATCTGAACGCTCACCACCTTCGTCTGGTCCACGGGCTGGACGAATCGGCCTGCTCCATCGCCCAGAGGAGGATCTCGACGAAGTGCATCGGTTGTGCGGGTGAGGGGGGGGAAGCTTTGCCTTCTCCCTACTCGTCATTTGCTTCAAAGTGGCCATTGTCGTCCAGTGCATCTGACTTGTGTTGTGAAACCAAGAACGGATCTCCGTCAACCTTCTCATCTTGATCTGGTCGCCGCAGGCGATCTCCATGAAGTCGGCGTTCTCGCCGCCGGCGATCTGCTCGATCTGCTGCTCCATCGAGGTTTTTGCGTGGATGGAAGAGGGGGATGCATGTGGACGCTGGGAAGAGCAAAGTTGCGGCCGCGAGAAGGAGGAGAAGGCTAGGAGATGGCCGCGGTTGTAATGGTGATGGAAGAGGGGAAGTTTCACAGCGGTGGCCATTTGCATTGGACGAGAGGGGCGGCGGTTTTGCATTGGACGACAGGGCCACCTTATCATATTTTCCTAGGACTAAAATGCCCCTAGATTAAAAGGTGTCCCCACCTTATCATTAGTACTTTCGAGTACTTTCATCCGCGTACTTTCGAGTACCACGTATGTATGCACTGTTAGATCGAGGCAAACGAACGGCTCCAAAAAACGCCAACTACTGTAAAAGTTGTACTGAAGTAATTATCATATCTCACACTAGTGCAGAACTGGCCTTTAGTATCGCTTCGTGACGGCCTTTAGTGCCGGTTCGCCAACCGGTACTAAAGAGTGGGGACTAAAGGTCTCCCCTTTAGTACCGGTTCGTCACGAACCGGCGCTAAAGTGCAAACACGTGGCACGAGCCAGGCCCGGGTGCGCGCAGGGCTTTAGTACCGGTTGGTGTTACCAACCGGTACTAAATGTTTGGGTGTTTTTTTTAATTTTTCCTTTAATTTTGTGTTTTCAATTTAATTTAGTGATTGTTTTACATTATAATGAGTTGTTAAATCATTAGGTGAAAGTACCGCGGATTAGTTTCGACTGGATGCATTTGGATCTAGCTAGCTAAGTGATCAAGTATATGCCATATCCATATTATACTTGATCACCTAATTAGGTGATCAAGTATAATATATATGGATATGGCATATATATACTTGATTACTTAGGTAGGATCCATCCAGCTGAAACTAATCTGTGGTTTCTTTCATTAAATGATATAATAACTCATCATCATCATTATCATATTAATATAAAAACTCTTGCATCATATCATCAACATGAGTATATATATATATATACTCTAGCTAGCTAGCTAAAAATCGTCGTGGTCGTCATTATCACTATTTAATCATCATAGTCATTACCGCTATCTAATCACCACCAATAGTAGCTTAAAGAAGAAACATTCACTTGTACCAGAAGCAAAAATATCATCGAGTTCAACATGATTGTCATGATATTATAAGCGTTCATATATAACACCACAAAAGAAAATCACTCTTTGAGATTAAGTTCAGAACGAAGAACACGAACATGAAAGGACAAGTACTAAGAGCAGCATGAACTAGCTAAATCACTCCTGCTAGCTACTCTCTCTCTGGTAAAATAGCATAGAACATGTATAGCTCTCCTGATTCATCATACTGGAGCATGCAGATGAACCTGTCTCCTAATCGTGAGCTGCGCTTCTCATTGCTGTCCCCTAGTACTTCTCTGCGATCGTTAACAATTTTCCTCCAATCTTTCACTATTAAGCATTCATCGCTTGTAGAAATCTTGAATGCATTCATGTGCAATGCAGGATATCTTGGCCGTAAGCTAACATTGACATGCGACATTTAGTCTCGATCACCTGAGGCACAACTGTCATCGGGAGTCCATGTTGAAGAACATCGTATAGTACTTAATTAATATACTTAGTAATGAAAGTTTAGCAAAAAAATTATGTATGCAAAAGATGCACTAGGACAAATAGTAAAAATCTTACCATCATTCCTAAATAGATGTGACCGTAGTTCAATACCATCACTATTGGTCGCACGTTTTGAGTACTAACATTTCTAAATGCAGGAAGAAAATTTGTCTTGACAGTATGAAGATCCTCAAGCCATGAAACATAATGACTTATCTCCTCGCAGTTTAGTTCAATTCCGGGACAGTAGTAGGTCCTGTCTACCAAGCGTCGGACATGTTTGCTTGAATGAAAATAAGCTGTCAATAGAAATTAGTTGTCAATTATTTTTGAATAAGCAATATCAAAGACAAAAATGAAGTGCCCGTTTAACTGATGAGTTCTCGTCCGAAACCGGTGAAGACTCATATTGAGTCCACAAATTATACGCATAGAGTTTAATGAAGACCAAATGCTTATGATAGTTTGAAAAATAACATATTTAAATTGTGCATCTGAACGCAGAAAAAATACATTAATCAGTACCGCCTTTCAGCCAAAACGCGCTACTGCTACAGAGAAGTACATATAAAAAATACATTGATCAGCAATGATCTTTTTGTATAGAATCTAAATCGTCAATAGGAATCTACCACCGATTTAAGAACCGGCGAAGACTCCTATTGCAGCCATAGATCCTACACATAGAGTTCAATCAAGACCAAATGCTTGTGATAGTTTGAGAAGTAACATATTTAAGGTGGTCAAATTCTTGTTAGGGGAGCGAGGTGGGACTAAAAATAGCGCCTGCCACAACCTCTTTAGTACCGGTTCGTGCCACGAACCGGTACTAAAGATGCTGGTGCCCGGCCAGCACCTTTAGTACCGGTTCGTGCCACGAACCGGTACTAAAGATTCGCAATGAACCGGTACTAAAGGTCACCTTCCGCCAAGTCATTTGAACCGGCACTAATGGACGCATTAGTGCCGGCTCATATGCAAACCGGTACTAATGTTTCTCATATTTGACCCTTTTTCTACTAATGTCATGTTCATGAACCCTTTTGTCCCAAAATAAGTGTCATGGTTTTAGTTTTAAATTTAAACTAAAAGCACGACACTTATCAGGGAGTATAGTACGTAGTTAGTACAGAATATTTACCCGCAAAAAAAAGTTAGTACAGAATATAAGCGTCAGCAAAGCTTTCTCTTCTTGTGCTTGGAGGTTTTAGTACATGCGCTCACCAGCCTCTTCTTATAGGCAGACAGGTGTGCTACCTTGTCAGTGAGAGTAGAAGAGTGGGCGGTGCGCTTGGACATCAACTCCTTCAACAGAGCAGGGCAGCTTCTGGAGACATGATCGATCGAAGTCGTGTGTCGATCGCCATGGCCTCGTCTAGTTTTTTTTTTGAGGGGGAGGCCTCGTCTAGTTTGGTGGGAGAGTTGATGAGCAAGTCAAAGCACGCGTCCTTCATCCCCCCCCCCCCCCCGCCCTCGCGTCGCCCCTCCTCTGGCGACACGGGGGAACCCCCCGTCGCGCCGCCAAGTCCCCCTCCCCCCTCCCCCTGCCTCGCCGCCACCCGAGGAGGCCGCCGGCGAAGGCCGCGCGTGCTCCGGGGAAGGTGGCGGCCGGGCGTTTTTGCTGGTTCTCGCGCACGCTCGAGGAGGGGTGTTGACTCGCGGTGGATCTGGGGGCTGAGCTCGGGTCGGGCGGCGGCGTTTGGCCCGCCAGCACGGAGATGGTGTCCCGCCGGTCGGCGCAGAGGTGGCGTCTCGCAGGTGCTGCTGCTTCCTGGCGCCGCGGTGCTGTGGGCGGGCGTGGCCGGGCGCGGATCTGGCGCGGCGAGCGGCGCTGTGGTCCGTGTGGGATGGCGGTGGGGCGCGCGTGAAGCGCGGCGGCTCGCCGGCACGAGCAGGCCTTGCGGCGGGCTACCGTGGGAGGGCAGGCTGGTCGGGACGCGGCTGTTCCGGCCGGCGTCTGCAGGCTCGTGGCGGCGGCGGTGTGCCACGCAGTGAGGACGGCCAGCGGCGTCGCCGCAGACGGGCGGCGCGCAGCTTCTCTTCTGCGGCCGGTGGAGGCGTGGCCGCACTTCCTCGAGGGAGGCTGTGTGGCGATGCATGGATGAGCCTGCCAGCCCTGTGGTGCGGGGGCGGGCTCGGGCGGCGGCTTCGGCCGCGAGGGGCGCGGCAGGACGTCGTGAGGACGCCCTGGTGATGCGCGGGTCGGGGGCCCGGGTTGTCGGCGAAGAGCGCCCCAGCTGTGGGTGATGCTGATTCGTGTTGGACAGCTCCGATGGTGGTGGTGGTTGGTGGGCTCGCTGGTGCTGGTGCGGGATGATGTGTGGCTGAGGTGGTGTGGGAGCTTGGGTGAAGACCCTGTCCCGGTCTTGTGCCGTGACCAGTGATGGCGGCGGTTGTGGCCGTCGTTGACCTTCCTGGAGGCATCGCTGTTTTGTTGCCGCTCCCCTCCTGCACGGATCCGACCATCTCGGCCTCTCCGGGGGAAACCCTTGATCTGTGATCGGACGATGGCGGCGCCTTGGCGTCGTTTTCCCCTCTTGGGGGCTTCGTCTTGGGAGCCCGGCATCAGTGAGCGGGACCCGTGGATGGCGGCAGTTGTGGCGACCAGGCTTCTGTGGCAACGATGACGGTGGGAGCGATGTCGACGACGCGGCAATGGTTGCGGTAGTCGGCTCTTCTCCGGCGTGTCCGCGGTTTTGGCTCAGGTTGTTTGTTGCTGTGGAGTCGAAGCTGCGGTGGCGGGGCCCTGTGATATACGATGACTGGCTGCAGGTGGCCCGTTCGGCGATCTCCCGTGGCGCCAACCGTGCCTGGTTTTGTTCTTCAGAGTTCTCCGTCAGAGTCGGAGCTGCGCTGTCTGGCCGCAGGTGGCTGAGAATTGGCGCAGATCTTCATGTAGCTTCACACGTCCGCTTTGGTGTGGGTTGAGTCGACGATCGCCTGTGGCGAAGTCGGAGTCGTTCTTTCGAGTGTAGGGATGGCGATGGCGCCTCTAGGGGAGGAGTAATGACGATGACGCCTGCGTGCTGTCTCGACGAGACCCTCTTTAGAGTGGTGTGTGTGGGGTATTTTATGTGTGCCGCTCAGCTGTTGTGAGGGTTTTCGCTCGGTTCTCCATAATTAACCGTGCAATCTGGTTTTCGCTCGGTTTTTCCCTAATTAACCGAGCAACTCTCTTCTGCTTATTTAATTGATGAGGCAAAACTTTTGCCTCCGTTTCAAAAAAAAGCACGCGTCCTTGAGCCCTTGGCCAGTGATGCTGCTCAGCGTGGTTGCCACGGTGCTCACGTCCATGTGCGGATGTGCCTGCACAATCTATTCTCGCAAACCAGCTTGAGCCTCTCCACACTACTGGAATTCTGTCCTACGCCGAGTGCCACGGACACTCGGCAAAGGGCCGAAAACCGCCGGCAAAGCCTTTGCCGAGTGTCATCCTCGGCAAAAGCCACCCGGCGTACACCTCTTCGGCAAACAGGAGTTTGCCGAGAGCCAGAACACGGACACTCGACAAAGACTTTGCCGAGAGCCAAACAGTACCACTCGGCGAAATAAAGTAGCTAACGGATAGCAGACGGTGACGGCGGTTCTTGACACATGGGACCAGGGGCCATCTTTGCCGAGTGCACCTCTCGGCAAAGCCAGCCAGTAGGTGGCCGACACGTGGTAGCTCCTGACACGTGGGACCAGGCGAACAGGCCGAGGGCCATCTATGCCGAGTGCCCCTCTCGGCAAAGCCAGCCAGTAGGTGGCCGACACGTGTCAGCTCCTGACACATGGGACCAGGCGAACAGGCCGAGGGCCATCTTTGCCGAGTGCCCCTCTCGGCAAAGCCAGCCAGTAGGTGGCCGACACGTGTCAACTCCTGACACGTGGGACCAGGCAAACAGGCCGAGGGCCATCTTTGCCGAGTGCCCCTCTCGGCAAAGCCAGCCTATAGGTGGCCGACACGTGTCAGCTCCTGACACGTGGGACCAGGCGAACAGGACGAGGGCCATCTTTGCCGAGTGCCCCTCTCGGCAAAGAGTGCCACCTTTGCCGAGGGTGGCTCTCGGCAAACTCTATATTTGCCGAGCGCCACTCTCGGCAAACTCAGACAATAGGGGAATGCCACGTCACTTCTCCTAAAAGCCGTGAAAATATTTTGCCGAGAGCCACCGTCGGCAATTCTTTTTTCCTTTACCGAGAGCCCTCTTGGTAAAGTTGCCAGGAGGGCTACATGTTATTACCCTTTACCGAGAGACCTCCCGGTAAAGTTGCCAGGAGGGCTACAGGTTATTATCCTTTTTCAGAGAGTCCTCTCGGTAAAGGGTGCGTTCTGGTCCAGTTTCAGAGTCATTGCCGAGAGCAGCCCTCGGCAATGGTGTGCCCAGGAGCCTTTTTTCCCTGTTTCTGTTTCTTTCCTGCAGCGAAACATATACAGCAGCAAGATATAGTTCATCACACATACAACATGTCACATATAGGCATCATTGAACAAAAGAAGCAATGATTGATTCTGAAAAACATTCCACATAAAAGCAATAGTGCATCAAAGCAATAGACCACAAGTTTACAAGTCTCAAGATGCAAGAGTTCTCAACATACAAGGAACAGTTTCAAACATAACATGAAGTTCACGCGATTTTGGAGATCGGAGTGATAACATCGACATTAGAAGGCATCATTCCGTTTGCTACCCCAACTCCATCAACCGGAGTGATAACATCAACATTAGAAGACATCATTCTCTTTGCTGCCCCAACTCCACAAACTTGAGGTGGAACTACCGGAACATTGTTCGACCCTTGTGATCGGTTGAGCTGTGATGGATTGACCCAATAGTGAGATGAATGCATATGGTAATGCCGAAAATGGTGATAGAAATAGTTTGAACAAAACTCGCAATGTTCCACTCTGGCGTCGGTGGCATCTCTTGTTGGGGAACGTAGTAGAAATTCAAAATTTTCTACGCATCACCAAGATCTATCTAAGGAGAAACTAGCAACGAGGAAAGGAGAGTGCATCTACATACCCTTGTAGATCGCTAAGCGGAAGCGTTCATGAGAACGGGGTTGAAGGAGTCGTACTCGTCGTTTATGTTGACACGCAGGTCATAAATAAATTAAGACATCTCCTATGGCTCCTGCCGGTTGTCATACTCATCGACATGCAAGTCGTGAATCCTATTACAAGAACATGATCAATCTCATACATCACATATCATTCATCACATTCTTCTTGGCCATATCACATCACATAGCATACCCTGCAAAAACAAGTTAGACGTCCTCTAATTGTTGTTTGCATGTTTTACGTGGCTGCTATGGGTTTCTAGCAAGAACGTTTCTTACTTACGCAAAACCACAACGTGATATGTCAATTGTTATTTACCCTTCATAAGGACCCTTTTCATCGAATCCGTTCCGACTAAAGTGGGAGAGGCGGCACCCGCTAGCCACCTTATGCACCAAGTGCATGTCGCCGGTGGAACCTGTCTCACGTAAGAGTACGTGTAAGGTCGGTCCGGCCGCTTCATCCCACAATACCGTCGAAACAAGATTGGACTAGTAACGGTAAGCATATTGAACAACATCAACGCCCACAACTACTTTGTGTTCTACTCGTGCAAAGAATCTACGCAATAGACCTAGCTCATGATGCCACTGTTGGGGAACGTAGCAGAAATTCAAAATTTTCTACGCATCACCAAGATCTATCTAAGGAGAAACTAGCAACGAGGGAAGGAGAGTGCATCTACATACCCTTGTAGATCGCTAAGCGGAAGCATTCATGAGAACGGGGTTGAAGGAGTCGTACTCGTCGTGATCCAAATCACCGGAGATCCTAGTGCCGAACGGACGGCACCTCCGCGTTCAACACACGTACAGCCCGGTGACGTCTCCCACGCCTTGATCCAGCAAGGAGAGAGGGAGAGGTTGAGGAAGACTCCATCCAGCAGCAGCACAACGACGTGGTGGTGGTGGAGGAGCGTGGCAATCCAGCAGGGCTTCGCCAAGCACCACGGGAGAGGAGGAGGAGGAGAGGCAGGGCTGCACCAATAGAGGGAGAAAACTCATGTGTTGGGCAGCCCCTAGACCTCAAGTATATCTAGGGGAAGGGAGGGGCTGCGCCCCCCTCTTGGGTTCCCTCCTAGGGGGGGCGGCCAGCCCAGATCCCATCTGGTGGGGCGGCCAAGGGGGGGAGAGGGGAAACTTGCCCCCCAAGCTAGGTGGGGCGCCCCCTCCCCAAACCCTAGGCGCCTTGGGCCCTTGTGGGGGGGCGCACCAGCCCACCTGGGGCTGGTCCCCTCCCACACTTGGCCCATGCTGCCCTCCGGGGATGGTGGCCCCACTTGGTGGACCCCCGGGACCCTCCCGGTGGTCCCGGTACGTTACCGATAAAACCCGAAACTTTCCGGTGACCAAAACAGGACTTCCCAATTGAGCTTTTCTCCCTCAGTTTGCAGGCTAAGAAAATCGTCGGAGTTCTTATACCTCTTGACATGGGCACGAGCCTGAAATCCCAATTTCAGCCCTCGAAACATCTCATATGTTCCGCGATGTTTCGAAAAACGACTTTGGTGCCTCAACTCTAAGCCGTTTAACTGAACTATCACGTAGTTATCAAAACGTGTATGTCCGATGTTCGCAACATCCACAGCATTTATTTATTGGGGTTCAGCTCACTAAGCGGTGCATTAGGGACATAAGCTTTCTCTGTCCGCATAATCGCTACTGTCATCTTTCAACTATATTTTCTCTTGGAACATATCTAAGCAGTGGAACTAAAGCGCGAGCTTTACATAATTTGCAAAAGGTCTTTTGACTATGTTCAGGATAATTAAGTTCATCTTATGAACTCCCACTCAGATAGACATCCCTCTAGTCATCTAAGTGATTACATGATCCGAGTCAACTAGGCCGTGTCCGATCATCACGTGAGACAGACTAGTCATCATCGGTGAACATCTTCATGTTGATCGTATCTACTATCGACTCATGCTCGACCTTTCGGTCTCTGTGTTCCGAGGCCATGTCTGTACATGCTAGGCTCGTCAAGTTAACCCTAAGTGTTTCGCGTGTAAATCTGTCTTACACCCGTTGTATGTGAACGTAAGAATCCATCACACCCGATCATCACGTGGTGCTTAGAAGTGACGAACTTTAGCAACGGTGCACAGTTAGGGGAGAACACTTCTTGAAATTGTTGTAAGGGATCATCTTATTTACTACCGTCGTTCTAAGTAAACAAGATGCATAAACATAATAAACATCACATGCAATTATATAGTAGTGACATGATATGGCCAATATCATATAGCTCCATTGATCTCCATCTTCGGGCTCCATGATCATCATCATCACCGGCATGACACCATGATCTCCATCATCATGATCTCCATCATCGTGTCTTCATGAAGTTGTCTAGCCAACTATTACTTCTACTACTATGGCTACCGTTAGCAATAAAGTAAAGTAATTACATGGTGTTGTTTAATGACACGCAGGTCATACAATAAATAAAGACAACTCCTATGGCTCCTGCCGGTTGTCATACTCATCGACATGCAAGTCGTGAATCCTATTACAAGAACATGATCAATCTCATACATCACATATCATTCATCACATTCTTCTTGGCCATATCACATCACATAGCATACCCTGCAAAAACAAGTTAGACGTCCTCTAATTGTTGTTTGCATGTTTTACGTGGCTGCTATGGGTTTCTAGCAAGAACGTTTCTTACTTACGCAAAACCACAACGTGATATGCCAATTGCTATTTACCCTTCATAAGGACCCTTTTCATCGAATCCGTTCCGACTAAAGTGGGAGAGACCGGCACCCGCTAGCCACCTTATGCACCAAGTGCATGTCAGTCGGTGGAACCTGTCTCACGTAAGAGTACGTGTAAGGTCGGTCCGGGCCGCTTCATCCCACAATACCGTCGAAACAAGATTGGACTAGTAACGGTAAGCATATTGAACAACATCAACGCCCACAACTACTTTGTGTTCTACTCGTGCAAAGAATCTACATAATAGACCTAGCTCATGATGCCACTGTTGGGGAACGTAGCAGAAATTCAAAATTTTCTACGCATCACCAAGATCTATCTAAGGAGAATCTAGCAACGAGGGAAGGAGAGTGCATCTACATACCCTTGTAGATCGCTAAGCGGAAGAATCCATGAGAACGGGGTTGAAGGAGTCGTACTCGTCGTGATCCAAATCACCGGAGATCCTAGTGCCGAACGGACGGCACCTCCGCGTTCAACACACGTACAGCCCGGTGACGTCTCCCACGCCTTGATCCAGCAAGGAGAGAGGGAGAGGTTGAGGAAGACTCCATCCAGCAGCAGCACAACGGCGTGGTGGTGGTGGAGGAGCGTGGCAATCCAGCAGGGCTTCGCCAAGCACCACGGGAGAGGAGGAGGAGGAGAGGCAGGGCTGCACCAATAGAGGGAGAAAACTCATGTGTTGGGCAGCCCCTAGACCTCAAGTATATATAGGGGAAGGGGAGGGGGCTGCGCCCCCTCTAGGGTTCCCTCCTAGGGGCGGCGGCCAGCCCAGATCCCATCTGGTGGGGCGGCCAAGGGGGGGAGAGGGGAAACTTGCCCCCCAAGCTAGGTGGGGCGCCCCCTCCCCAAACCGTAGGCGCTTGGGCCTGGTGGGCGCACCAGCCCACCTGGGGCTGGTCCCTCCCACACTTGGCCCATGCTGCCCTCCGGGATGGTGGCCCCACTTGGTGGACCCCGGGACCCTCCGGTGGTCCCAGACGCTACCGATAAAACCCAAACTTTCCGATGACCAAAACAGGACTTCCCATATATAAATCTTTACCTCCGGACCATTCCGAACTCCTCGTGACGTCCGGGATCTCATCCGGGACTCGAACAACATTCGGTAACCACATACAAACTTCCTTTATAACCCTAGCGTCATTGAACCTTAAGTGTGTAGACCCTACGGGTTCGGGAACCATGCGCATATGGCCGAGACGTTCTCCGGTCAATAAGCAACAGCCGATCTGGATACCCATGTTGGCTCCCACATGTTCCACGATGATCTCATCGGATGAACCACGATGTCAAGGACTCAATCGATCCTGTATACAATTCCCTTTGTCTAGCGGTATTGTACTTGCCCGAGATTCGATCGTCGGTATACCGATACCTTGTTCAATCTCGTTACCGGCAAGTCTCTTTACTCGTTCCGTAACACATCATCCGGTGATCAACCCCTTGGTCACATTGTGCACATTATGATGATGTCCTACCGAGTGGGCCCAGAGATACCTCTCCGTTTACACGGAGTGACAAATCCCAGTCTCGATTCGTACAACCCAATGAGACACTTTCGGAGATACCGTAGTGCACCTTTATAGCCACCCGATTACGTTGTGATGTTTGGTACACCCAAAGCATTCCTACGGTATCCGGGAGTTGCACAATCTCATGGTCTAAGGAAAAGATACTTGACATTAGAAAAGCTTTAGCATATGAACTACACGATCTTTGTGCTAGGCTTAGGATTGGGTCTTGTCCATCACATCATTCTGCCAATGATGTGATCCCGTTATCAACGACATCCAATGTCCATGGTCAGGAAACCGTAACCATCTATTGATCAACGAGCTAGTTAACTAGAGGCTTACTAGGGACATGGTGTTGTCTATGTACCCACACATGTATCTGAGTTTCCTATCAATACAATTATAGCATGGATAATAAACGATTATCATGAACAAGGAAATATACTAATAACTAATTTATTATTGCCTCTAGGGCATATTTCCAACATCTCTGGCACTGGTTGGCCTTGCATGGAATAAAGATTGACCACCATATGTTGTAAAGAATTCACTAGATCATCTTGTGCCTTCAGCTTGGCCCGGTTTTCATCTCGTTCTTTCTCGGTGTCAATCAATGAGTCTACAATATGGCAATGCAAATGTCATTCATGTTGAAATGCAAATATCCTCAATAATGAAGAAGGATCAATGAAGAAGGACCATGAAGGATCAATGAAGAAGCACTGACCTGAATATCCTCAATAATGCTCACGGACTGTGGTACGTGACGCTCTACGGTAGGAGTAGAGCCAGTACTCATAGCACTGAGTGTGTTGACTCTCGGAAGGGAGGAGGTTATGACAAAATCGAGGTGAACTGCCATCCGGCCATTCGGTCTACCGCCTGCCGCGGCAATGGCCATAAGAGGGTCAAACGGTAGCACGTGAGGATCAGCGTCAGGCCCGTACGTCTCCTTCAATTTTTTGGTGTAGTTCTCTCCATCTGACTGGGCTTTAGAGCTGATCCAGTCCCTCTACGGGTGGAGAGGGTCCTTGTCCTTGTCGTCTTTTGGTACGCTTGATGGTCCATGCCTCAAGTAAGTGATATCCTTGCCGGTGTCTTCTTTACGCAAAAGAAAGTGATCCAAACAATCAAGGGAATGCTCACAAATGAAAGAGAACATGATGAAAAGAAAAGGATGTGGTTGCCTACATGTTTTGAGGCGACACACAGGATGGTGAGGTTGCCTTGACGGTGTCCTCGACCCCCAATCAACTTACGCTGCTCAGATATTACTTTGTGTTCATCCTGCCACCTGGATCTATCCACCGCTCGACGATCTTCTCCCAAAGACGGACGCTTGTCGTCAAGCACCACCGAGGAATCACCTGTAGATTAAACAAATACATCTTAGTAAGGATTCTAATTTTGCCGTAGTGTAGGAAATAGCAAGCATCCATCATCACTTGCCTTGAAGTAATTGTCCCGTGAAAGATGCGTCCCTCGAGCCTCCTGTTTGGAAATCCTATGGTTGAGATAGTCCGCGTGATACTTGACCACTAACCGGACGCGCTCCTCATAGTGCATGTCGTGGACTAGTTTCTTGGCAATATTCTCAACCACCACATTTGCACGATCCTTCTGACCCTCAACGCATGTATAGAAATCCTACAAACATGCATACATGTGAGAAGGGTTAAATCATGACTATGGAAAATTTAAACCTTTTGGTATTGACATTTAGGTGTTTGAAAGGACTTACCCAGAAATTGTTGACCACTCGCATGGCTCTGTTATCAAAAACCCTCTGACGCATATCCAGGAAATCCGGTGCAAGTTTTTAGTGATCCCATGACCAAGCTGGCTCAATGATACCGTTCGGCAAAGTGACCAGTCCAGGATAATTTAACCTACAAAGACCCCCAATGATGCCACTCGGCGACCGTGGCAGACGCCTCTCACCACCTTTTACTAAGCTTCTGCATTTCGAAGAGTGAAGTCATATTATATGTGAGGAAATGACAAAAGGTACAATTTATATGGGATGAGTCGAGATAACCACTTACTTCTCTCCCATTGGTTTAATCAACACGTCTCTATGCACATATGGACGTCTTGGAAGCTTTGAAGGACCACGCAGCCACACTTTTCCTCTAGAAGTAGTGCTAATAGTCGAACCGCTCGGCAGCGAACCGCTCACCTCGTGGTGCTCTGTCACCCGTGAGGGTCCATCCCCACCCTCAGAAACCTGACGAACAACCAGCCTCCTCTCGGCGGCGGCGTCCTCCACCACCACCTCCTCCTCATCCTCCACCACCTCCTCCGCAAAATCCTCCTCCTCCTCCTCCTCACACGCCTCATCCCCATCCTCTGTTTCCTCCTCCTGAGCACGGTGAAGCACTGCATCAGAGGGTCGAGGAGAAGAAAGAGGTGCTCTAATCCGGGCTGCACGTACTCCTCGTCCACCTCCTCCTCCTGCCTCACCTACTCCCCCTCCTCGTCCGCCTCCTCGTCCGCCTCCTCCTCCTGCCTCACCTACTCCCCCTCCTCGTCCACCTCCTCTTCCGCCTCCTCCTCCTGCCTCACCTACTCCCGCTCCTCGTCCGCCTCCTACTCCTCCCCCGCATGGTACTCGACCTTGTTTCGCACATTTTGCCAGACGGGTGTCTAGACCCGCCAATCCTTTGGCCTTCTTGGCGGTTGTGGCAACCGATGAAGGAGCGGTCACCACTTTCACCGGGCGAGCAGGTTGATCATTGTACAGATCATTCACTTTTTCAAACTTTCCTTTGGAATCTTCTTGCTACTGTCATGTTCAATCACCGACACGAAGAATAACAAACCAGTTAGTACAGATGATACAACTTGATGTAAATACAATAAATATATCACATATGAAGAATAAATGGAATTGTCACAATAATACATATAGTTGTTACACACACAAATACATGGAGTTGTTGCACACACGAATACATAGAGTTGTTACACACACGAATACATAGAGTTGTTACACAGACGAATACATAGACTTGTGACACACATACATAGAGTTCTCACACGATTACATGGAGTTGTTAGAAATAAGGGTCAATATTAGGTGCATCACTTGGATCAGGGCTTTCATCATCGCTATCACGCCCGTTCATACATTCATCCTCGAAGTCTTTAGGGGGGGCCCTCATCCTCATCTAGCCCCATGTGCCATCGCATAAGTAATGCCAAATCTTGAGGGTCAGAAACATCCTCGTATTCGTCCTCTACATTATCTACTTCCATGTCATCCATGGCCTCATGTTCCATAGCATCATGTTTGTGATGCACACCATCATCTTCCTTTGCATCATCTTCATCTTCATCAGTGTCTGCTTCTTGAAAGAACTCTCCCTCGTATGTGTTAGGGTTTATATGGTAATCGTCCTTGTTTGGGGTAGGTACCTTGATATGCGGGGATACCTTGTACACGACATCCCACTTCAAGAGATCGATATATCCCGTAGATGTGCACGCGTATGGGAGAAAAAACACTTGTGTAGCTTGTTGAGCCATAATATAGACATCATTTCCTGCATATTTCGAAGCTCGTTCAACTTCGGCAAAGCCAATACTAGGGGTTCGTCTCACTTTCTCAGGATGGAGCCAGCTGCATCTGAATACGATGGGCTTCACTCCTTGTAAACCACAATACTTCAACTCATAAAATTCTTCGATGGTTCCATAGTAGTGACGTCCATCTGTCCCTAGACAATAGACCACACTATTTATTGACCTTCGATTGGGCCTCTCACGCGTGTGTTTATCAGTGTGGAAGCGATACCCATTCATGTCGTAAGCCTTAAATGACTTGGCCTCGTATTCAAAACCTTTGGCTACTTCTCTCACTTTGGCGTCCATATCAACCTCCTGATATGCCTACAAGATTAATAGGAAATTGTCTGGTTCATTAGTGGAAGCATTACAGGCAAGTAAGATCAACTTGAAGTAACATAAAGTTAGAAAAGTTACTTTTCTTGAGAACCAAGAAATGAAACCGCCAACAACATTGGTATCTTCAAGAAGGTTTGCTGATTCTTCGTCGCTAGGAGGCCATGGTAGCTTCCAGAATTCGTTCTGCAATTCCCTAGCAATATGAAGAATTCGATTTAGAACTCAAGACTAGTGATAGTTGTCAATAAAGGTGATCTACACTTACTCTATGTACGGTTGCACTTCTTCCATGTTGGTCAAGACATAGATCATAATAGTCGACCACTCAGTAGGTGAAAAGTTCTTGGGCTTCGGTCCACTTGCTTTGCCACCTTGGCCTTCGAAGAGGCTAAGGTCGGAAACATTACTGGTGGGTTCTTCATTGTAACGAGGAGCTGGATTTAACCTAGTCTGAATACTGTCATGATAGTACTTTGTCGTGGTCGTGGCCACCTCCTCGTTCAGGTATGCCTCGGCTATGGAGGCTTCAATGCGGGCTTTATTCTTACATTTCCCACGAAGATGCTTGAACTCCCGTTCAGGTGCATACTGCCATCGGAACTGCACAGGTCCTCCCATTCTAGCCTCATACGCGAGATGTAAGATCATATGTTGCATCGGATTAAAGAAACCTGGCGGAAATATCATCTCTAACTTGCATAGCAACTCAGGTGCTTGTTCCTCCAACTTTGCAACCACTTCATAATCTAGTTCTTTGGCACAAAGCTGACGGAAGAAGTAGCTCAACTCCGCCAGCACTCGCCAAATATCCTCTCTGACATACCCTCGAATCATCACAGGCATTATCCGCTCAAGCCATACATAGTAGTCATGACTCTTGAGGCATCCTATTCACTTTGTAGCCATATTCACTCCCTCATGATATTAGCTGCATATCCATCAGGGAAGTACAAGTTGTTCACAATCCATTGGAGAATTTCCTTCCTTTGGGGCATTGAAGGGGTGAAAGGGGCTGGTGGCTTCTTCCAAGAATTACCTTTTGCACGAGGCACCAAATTTAATTTTGGCCTGTTGCATAGTTTGGCTTGATCGATCCTAGCCTGAATGTTATCATTTGACTTCTCGGTGTCGAGGAGCGTGCCAAGTAAGGCCTCCGCAATATTCTTTTTTTCAGCAGCATTACATCAATGTTGTGTGGAAGTAGAAGATCTTTAAAGTAAGGGAGCCTCCATAAGCTTGGAATGTGAGTCCACTGGTGTGTCTCTCCATACCCCACAAAACCTTTCCCATCGAGCTCTTCCCCGAGAGCATCTAACTCATCCTTAAGCTGGGCACCGGTCATAATAGGTGGTGGCGGGTCATCAACAATAACACCTTTTTGGAAGTGCATAGCGTCTTGCCTGTATGGGTGATCAAGACGAAGGAACTGCCGATGTTGGTCAAAGCATACATACTTGTCACCCTTAGCCAGCCAAAAGAAAGTCACACGCTGTCGACACACTGGGCAAGGCCACTTCCCCTTTACACACCAACCACAAAATATTGCACGTGCCGGTAGGTCATGTAGCGATGTGTGGTACCAGATATGCATATTGAAGTGCTTCTTTGAAACGGCATCGTATGTCCGGACCCCGTTGTTCCAAGCAACAAGTAAGTCGTCCACCAATGGCTCCTTATACACACTCATATGCTTCCCGGGATAGTTAGGACCTGGAATTATCAACGTCAGGAACATGTGATGTCGTTGCATGCAAACGCCAGGGGGCAGATTCAGGGGGATAACATATACTGGCCAACAACTGTATATGGCAGCCATCAAACCATATGGATTGAACCCGTCAGTTGTTATCCCAACAGCTACACTCTTCCAGTCATCTATTTTCTTATGAATTTCAACAATTTTCTTCCATGCTTCACCATCCCGTGGATGTTGCATCTTTTTTGTATTGTACATCTTCCCTTCGGCGGTCCATCTCATATATTGGGCAGTTTCCTCGGTCATATAAAGCCGCTGGACCTTTCTGTGAATGAAAGATACCGAAGGATATTGACAGCAATTGTGAGCTGCCTCTTGCTACCATCATCATCTATTACCTCAATATACCTAGAGGATTTGCACTTGACACAATAATTCGTATCTTTATGTTCATTTCTAAATAGCATGCATCCGTTTGGACAAGCATGTATCTGCTCATACGACATCTTAAGTGAACTGAGGATTTTGTTCGACTCGTACATGTTCTTTGGCAATATATGTTCTTTAGGCAATAGGCCATCAATAACTGACAATAAATCAATGAAGCAAATTATGCTCATGTTATGGTTTGCCTTCAGGGCCATTAGGCGTGCAATGCCATCTAGTTGAGTAACCTCTGTATGGTCGTGAAGGGGTTTTTGTGCCGCAAACAAAGCTGCATGATACTCTTCAGGGCTTTCCGGCGGCTCCTCGGAGTTCGGGTCCTCTCGCGGATCCGCACGGCGGATGTCATCTAATAGGTTTTCAATCCGAGTATCATATTCGCCAGCGCGTTGTCGCACCACCTCCGCCCTGGACTGTTCTGTCTCACCGTGAAAGATCCACCGGTAATAGCTTGGCGTAAACCCATATTTGCCTAAGTGTTTACTCATAGTAATCTTATCTCTTTCATTCTGGTTATCACACTCCGTGCATGGGCACCAAATTCCACGAACTGGCGTTTCTCCAGCAAATACTAATTCCAGGAAATCATTGGTCTTCGACCTCCACTCAGGGGTCATACCCTCCATGCTGGGATGTCCGGTGTACATCCACTCACGTTCTTCCATCCTCTGATATAAAGTGAAACACACACATAATTTTTTTATGTAACAAGTGGTTCCATCAAGTTTTATGACATGCACTGAGCTATGTAATAGGTAAAGATAGGTCCTAATCCCACCCGAGAATGTGTAGGCTGGGTCCGCTTTCATGACGTACTCCCACCCGAGACAAAATTTCGGCAGCACGTCCCCGCTTTTCTCCAAATACACGTCTCAGCAATAAGCCAAGAGGATGTGTATCTAGAGAACAACAAGGAGACACCGTCGAAATTCTGTCTCGGATGTTAGTACATCATGAAAACGACCCGCCTACACATCCTCGGGTTGTCCATGGAAAGCATGGACAATTCGAAAGAGTCGAGGTTATAAATATGCAAAAACATGCATATTTATAGATACAACCCTTCCGAACGGGAGACACCTAGGTTACGTGACTATTTAGGTGATCAATAAATAATGAAAACCTACACATGAACGGGAAGAGATTACCCTTGAAGCGTGCAACGGAATTCACTCTCTCTTGTCAAAATAGATGCATGTCCTGCATGAAAGAATGAAGTTGTGTCAATCATATGTCAAACAAACAAACATCAATAACACTCACTCACACACATCCCACACACAAACACACTCACATATCCATACACACATCACACACTCACTCACACATGCACACACACAGTGGCCCGCGCCGGCTCTCGCGGCGCCAACCACGCCTCCCACGCCCGCCCCAGCGCCGCAGTGGCCGTACTGGCCCGCGTCGGCCCCGACCGCGTCAACCGCGCCGGCCGTGCCGGTCCAGCTAATCAAGCAAAGAAGCAATCATTATTTGCTCGGCTTCCCTTAGGGAGCCGGGAGACCTAACCCTAGTCGCCTCTTGCGTCACCGCCGCCTCTCCCTCTCGCGCACGACGGCGCCTTGCCACCGGCGACCGCGAGCTTCGCCGCGTCCAGCCCCCTCCTTCCCCTAAAACCTACGCCCTAGACCCGTTAGGGTCCCAACACCTACCACTAACACACACACATACAAAGCACACACTCACACACATTATTCACTATATATGCATATATATATATACCTTTTGTTGTAATGGAGAGGGGGGAAACCCCTTTTATTTGAAAAAAAACGAGATTGAGTAGGGGGGCTCACCATCGGGGCAGGGGGGCGGCGGGGGAGGTGGATGCCGGACGAGGTAGAGCTCAGTGGAGGAGATGCCGCGCCTGTGGTGCTCGCTGAAGCTTGGCCGAGACGGTGGCAGTGGACGAGCTCGGTGGAGGTGGCGGTGGGGGGCTCGGTGGAGGTGGAGGGGGGAGGCACTCCCGGTGGCGGCGGCGGCGGCAGAGCTCGCTGGATGGGGCGGCGGCACTAGGGGGCGGCGGCGGACAGAAGGGGCGGGGGCGAGAGAAACAGAGAGAGAAGAGAGGAGTGAGCGCGCGCGAGGGGGAAATTTTGCATAAGTCCCCGCGGGAAACATTTCCGAGAGCCAACATTAAGTGACACTTGGTAAAAGTCTTAACCTAGATCTCGGGGGCTTTTCCGAGAGCCGCACCAAGAGTAGTTACCGAGGGTCGTCCTGCAGAACTCCGTAATGACCTCATTTTCCGAGAGCGACTCTCGGAAAATCATCCTTCTTGTGCATTCCCCATAATATGTATTATACTTTTTTTTGTTCTTTTCTTCCATGCTTGGCAAACAACCTTAGCACATCATAATTACCATCTTGTGTTCTCTTTTTCAAATGATGGGCCTCGCCCGGTTCTAGAGACCGGCACCCTTCCGGTGGCCCCGGCGGTCTAGGGCGTTGATCGGCACTGAGAGGGGGTAGGCCACGGGGAATAACTGCTTCTTCGTGTTAGTGCATGTCATCGTGAGATAACATTCCAAGTCTAGGCCCATTCTGTCACGAGATCGCCCACCGAAGACTCTGTCTCGGGGACGAACACATCCGGTCCTCGACGTTCCCGCCCATGTGTGTGGTTTGTGAGGCACGTGCCATGTCAAGGACGTGTGTTGCTTATTCAAATAGCACACCACCCCTGCATGCATATGCATGGGCCACGCAGCGCTGTCTGGTGCCCTCCCCCTCGGGCGGTCTCCATATCGAGCACCCATCTGGTGGCCCTGGCGGTATAGGGCGTTATTCGGCACCGAGAGGGTGTAGTCCACGGTGAATAACTGCTACTCCGTGTTAGTGCATGTCATCGCGAGATGACAGACCAAGTCTAGGCTCGTTCTGTCACGGGATCACCCACCAAGATTACTGTCTCGAGGAGCAGACGCGATCGGTCCTTGACGTTCCCGCCCGTGTGTGTGGTTTGTGAGGCACGTGCCACGTCAAGGACGTGCGTTGCTTATTCAAATAGCACACCACCCCTGCATGCATATACATGGGCCACAGGCATGTAGGGGGTGCCCTCCCCCCTCAGGCGGTCTCCATATCGAGCACCCATCCGGTGGCCCCGGCGGTCTAGGGCGTTATTCGGCACCGAGAGGTGTAGTCCATGGTGAATAACTGCTTCTCCGTGTTAGTGCATGTCATTGCGAGGCAGACGAGACCAAGTCTAGGCCAAAGCCACAGCAAGATCCCATCCGTAGACCTGACGCTGGCCCGCTTCGCCCCTCCAGTGCCGGCCGTGAGGGTCCACACCGGAGAGGCGTGCCGCCTCTTGGACATGCCACCACACCGTACGGCATGTAAGAGGGCCCGGTGCGATGCTCCGGTGGCATTGCTACCCTCCCAGGGCCCCCGTCCCGCCTAACCCTGTAGCGTTTGACCATGGGATCTAGTCCTTTGACTTTGCACGGACGGGCTTTGACCAGTGGAACTCTCCACCCGGTTGTGTTAGGTCAGCCCATAGGAACACTTTGGAGCAACATCCGGGCCTAAGCCACAGCAAGACCCCATCCGTGTAGACCCGACGCGTCCGTTTCCCCCCTCCAGGTGCCGCCGGCGGCGCCGTCCGTGAGGGGGGGCACACCCCGGAGACACGGGCAGGGCGTTTGCAACCGCCACAACACTTCCAAACTTGTGAGAGGCCGCCTACGCAAGATTTGGCGGCATGTGCTAGCCCCCGGAGGCCGCCGGCCACAGTCGTAGACACGCGAAGAGCAATCCGCGGAGAGGGAAGTGTTCAGATAGTTCTTTAAAGTTCTCTCTCGGTGCCGGTCTAGAAAGTTGACCGGCACCGAGAGAGGGGGTAGGCCACGGTCAAAAACTTCTTCTTCTCATGTTTTTTTTACTTTAAACACTCTTTAAAGTTGAGTTTTGAAAAAAATCATCAAAAATCATGGAATTTATAAACTTTGGTCATAAAAGCATATGAAATATGAGATACAAAAAGATAGTGCAAAAAAAAGACAAAAAGAGGGGGGGGGGAATTAGAGCAGTCATTACCAAGAGTCGATTCTTGGCTCTCGGTAATTTCCACCTTTTCCGAGAGCTGCTCTCGGTAAACCATCCACATAGATCTCTTTCCTTCTTGTGCATTCTCGATAATATGTATTATACTTTTTTTGTTGGTTTCTTTCATGCTTGGCAAACAACCTTAGCACATCATAATTACCATCTTGTGTTTTCTTCTTCGGATGAGCCTCGTCCGGTTCTAGAGGCCGGCACCCCTCTGGTGGCCCCGGCGGTCTAGGGCGTTGTTCGGCACATAGAGAGGGTAGGCCATGGGGAATAACTGCTTCTTCGTCTTAGTGCATGTCATCACGGGATAGCATTCCAAGTCTAGGCCCGTTCTGTCACGGGATCGCCCACCGAAGACTCTGTGTCGGGGACGAACGCAGCCGATACTCGACATTCCCGCCCATGTGTGTGGTTTGCGAGGCACGTGCCACGTCAAGGACATGCGTTGCTTATTCAAATAGCACACCACCCCTGCATGCATATGCATGGGCCACGCGCATGTACGGGTGCCCTCCCCCTCCCCCTCGGGCGGTCTCCATATCGAGCACCCATCCGGTGCCCCGGCGGTCTAGGGCGTTATTCGGCACCGAGAGGGTGTAGTTCACGGTGAATAACTGCTACTCCGTGTTAATGCATGTCATCGCTAGATGACAGACCAAGTCTAGGCTCGTTCTGTCACGGGATCACCCACCGAAGATTCTGTCTCGGGAACGGACGCAGCCGGTCCTTGACGTTCCCGCCCATGTGTGTGGTTTGTGAGGCACATGCCACGTCAAGGACGTGCGTTGCTTATTCAAATAGCACACCACCCCTGCATGCATATACATGGCCACAGGCATGTAGGGGTGCCCTCCCCCCTAGGGCGGTCTCCATATCGAGCACCCATCCGGTGGCCCCAGCGGTCTAGGGCGTTATTCGGCACCGAGAGGGTGTAGTCCACGGTGAATAACTGCTTCTCCGTGTTAGTGCATGTCATTGCGAGATGACAGACCAAGTCTAGGCCAAAGCCACAGCAAGATCCCATCCGTGTTGACCCGACACGTCCGTTTCCCCCCTCCAGGTGCCGGCCGTGAGGGGGACCACAACCTGGAGAGGCGTGCCGCCTCTTTGGACATGCCACCACACCGTACGGCATGTATGAGGGCCCGGTGCGATGCTCCGGTGGCATTGCTACCCTCCCAGGGGCCCCGTCCCGCCTAACCCTATAGCGTTTGACCACGGGATCTAGCGCTTTGACGTTGCACGGACGGGCTTTGAGCAGTGGAACTCGCCACCCGGTTGTGTAAGGTCAGCCCATAGGAACACTTTGGAGCAACATCCGGGCCTAAGCCACAGCAAGACCCCATCCGTGTAGACATGACACGTCGGTTTCCCCCCTCCAGGTGTCAGCGGCGGCGCCGTCCGTGAGGGGGGGCACAACCCGGAGACGCGGGCCGGGCGTTTGCAACCGCCACAACACTTCCAGACTTGTGAGAGGCCGCCTACGCAAGATTTGGCAGCATGTGCTAGCCCCCGGAGGCCGCTGGCCACAGTCGTAGACACGCGAAGAGTAATCCGCGGAGAGGGAAGTGTTCAGATACTTCTTTAAAGTTCTCTCTCGGTGCCGGTCTAGAAAGTTGACCGGCACCGAGAGAGGGGGTAGGCCATGGTCAACAACTTCTTCTCATGTTTTTTTTTACTTTACACACTCTTTAAAGTTGAGTTTTGAAAAAAATCATCAAAAGTCATGGAATTTATAAACTTTGGTCGTAAAAGCATATGAAATATGAGATACAAAAAAGATAGTGTATAAAAAAGACAAAAAGAGGGGGGGGGATTAGAGCAGTCATTACCGAGAGTCGATTCTCGGCTCTCGGTAATTTCCACCTTTTCCGAGAGCTGCTCTCGGTAAACCATCCACCTAGATCTCTTTCCTTCTTGTGCATTCTCGATAATATGTATTATAATTTTTTTGTTGTTTTCTTTCATGATTGGCAAACAACCTTAGCACATCATAATTACCGTCTTGTGTTTTCTTCTTCAGATGAGCCTCGTCCGGTTCTAGAGACCGGCACCTCTCCGGTGGCCCCGGCGGTCTAGGGCATTGTTCGGCACCTAGAGAGGGTAGGCCACGGGGAATAACTGCTTCTTCGTGTTAGTGCATGTCATCGCGAGATAACATTCCAAGTCTAGGCCCGTTACATCACGGGATCGCCAAACGAAGACTACATCTCGGGGATTTAACGCAGCAGGTCCTCGACGTTCCCGCCCATGTGTGTGGTTTGTGAGGCACGTGCCACGTCAAGGACGTGCGTTGCTTATTCAAATAGCACACCACCCCTGCATGCATATGCATGGGCCACGCGCATGTACGGGTGCCCTCCCCCCCCCCCCCTCGGGCGTCTCCGTATTGAGCACACATACGGTGGCCCCGGCGGTCTAGGGCGTTATTCGACACCGAGAGGGTGTAGTCCTGGGTGAATAACTACTACTCCGTGTTAGTGCATGTCATCGCGAGATAGACGAGACCAAATCTAAACTCGTTACATCACGGGATCACCCACGAAGATTACATCTCGAACGGACGCAGCCGGTCCTTAACGCCCCCGCCCGTGTGTGTGGTTTGTGAGGCATGTGCCACGCCAAGGGCGTCGTTGCTTATTCAAATAGCACACCACCCCTGCATGCATATACATGGGCCACAGGCATGTAGAGGTACCCTCCCCCCCTCGGGCGGTCTCCATATCGAGCACCCATCCAGTGGCCCCGGCGGTCTAGGGCATTATTCGGCACCGAGAGGGTGTAGTCCACGGTGAATAACCGCTTCTCCGTGTTAGTGCATGTCATTGCGAGATGACAGACCAAATCTAGGCCAAAGCCACAGCAGGATCCCATCTGTGTAGACCCGACGCGTCCGTTTCCCCCCTCCAGGTGCCGGCCATCAGGGGGGCCACACCCCGGAGAAGCGTGCCGCCTCTTCGGACATGCCTCCACACCGTACGGCATGTATGAGGGCCCGGTGCGATGCTCCGGTGGAATTGCTACCCTCCCAGGGCCCCCGTCCCGCCTAACCCTGTAGCTTGACCATGGGATCGAGCCCTTTGACTTTGCACGGACGGGCTTTGACCAGTGGAACTCTCCACCCGGTTGTGTTATGTCAGCCCATAGGAACACTTTGGAGCAACATCCGGGCCTAAGACACAGCAAGACCCCATCCGTGCAGACCCAACGCGTTCGTTTCCCCCCTCCAGGTGCCGGCGGTGGCGCCGTCCGTGAGGGGGGGCACACCCCAGAGACGCGGGCCGGCCATTTGCAACCGCCACAACACTTCCAAACTTGTGAGAGGCCGCCTACGCAAGATTTGGCGGCATGTGCTAGCCCCTGGAGGCCGCTGGCCACAGTTGTACACACGCGAAGAGCAATCCGTGGAGAGCGAAGTGTTTAGATACTTCTTTAAAGTTCTCTCTCGGTGCCGGTCTAGAAAGTTGACCGGTACCGAGAGAGGGGGTAGGCCACGGTCAACAACTTCTTCTTCTCATGTTTTTTACTTTACACACTCTTTAAAGTTGAGTTCTGAAAAAATCATCAAAAGTCATGGAATTTATAAACTTTGGTCGTAAAGCATATGAAATATGAGATACAAAAGATAGTGCAAAAAAAAGACAAAAAGAGGGGATTAGAGCAGTCATTACCGAGAGTCGATTCTTGGCTCTCGGTAATTTCCACCTTTTCCGAGAGCTGCTCTCGGTGAACCATCCACCTAGATCTCTTTCCTTCTTGTGCATTCTCGATAATATGTATTATACTTTTTTTGTTGTTTTCTTTCATGATTGGCAAACAACCTTAGAACATCATAATTACCGTCTTGTGTTTTCTTCTTCGGATGAGCCTCGTCCGAGTCTAGAGACCGGCACCCCTCCGGTAGCCCCGGCGGTCTAGGGCGTTGTTCGGCACCTAAAGAGGGTAGGCCACGGGGAATAACTGCTTCTTTGTGTTAGTGCATGTCATCGCCAGATAACATTCCAAGTCTAGGGCCGTTCTGTCACGGGATCGCCCAACGAAGACTCTGTCTCGGGGACGAACGCAGCCGGTCCTCGATGTTCCCGCCCATGTGTGTGGTTTGTGAGGCACGTGCCACGTCAAGGACGTGCGTTTCTTATTCAAATAGGACACCACCCCTGCATGCATATGCATGGGCCACGCGCATGTACGGGTGCCCTCCCCCCTCGGGCGGTCTCCATATTGAGCACCCATACGGTGGCCCCGGCGGTCTAGGGCGTTATTCGACACCGAGAGGGTGTAGTCCTCGGTGAATAACTGCTACTCCGTGTTAGTGCATGTCGCCGCGAGATGACAGACCAAGTCTAGGCTCGTTACATCGCAGGATCACCCACCGAAGATTCTGTCTCGGGAACGGACGAAGCCCGTCCTTGACGTTCCCGCCCGTGTGTGTGTTTTGTGAGGCACGTGCCACGTCAAGGATGTGCTTTGCTTATTCAAATAGAACACCACCCCTGCATGCATATACATGGCCACAGGCATTTAGGGGTGCCCTCCCTCCCCTCGGGCGGTCTCCATATCGAGCACCCATCCGGTGGCCACGGCGGTCTAGTGCGTTATTCGGCACCGAGAGGGTGTAGTCCACGGTGAATAACTGCTTCTCCGTGTTAGTGCATGTCATTGCGAGATGACAGACCAAGTCTAGGCCAAAGCCACAGCAAGATCCCATCCGTGTAGACCCGGCCTTCCGTTTCCCCCTCCAGTGCCGGCGGCCGTCAGGAGGCCACACCCCGGAAAGGCGTGCCGCCTCTTCGGACATTCCACCACACCGTACAGCATGTATGAGGGCCCGGTGCGATGCTCCGATGGCATTGCTACCCCCCCAGGGGCCCCGTCCAGCCTAACCCTGTAGCGTTTGACCGCGGGATCTAGCCCTTTGACTTTGCACGGACGGGCTTTGACCAGTGGAACTCTCCACCCGGTTGTGTTATGTCAGCCCATAGGAACACTTTGGAGCAACATCCAGGCCTAATCCACAGCAAGACCCCATCCGTGTAGACCCGACGCGTTCGTTTCCCCCCTCCAGGTGCCGGTGGTGGCGCCATCCGTGAGGGGGGGCACACCCCAGAGACGCGGGCCGGCCATTTGCAACCGCCACAACACTTCCAGACTTGTGAGAGGCCGCCTACGCAAGATTTGGCGGCATGTGCTAGCCCCTGGAGGCCGCTGGCCCGCAGTTGTACACATGCGAAGAGCAATCCGCGGAGAGCGAAGTGTTCAGATACTTCTTTAAAGTTCTCTCACGGTGCCGGTCTAGAAGGTTGACCGGTGCCGAGAGAGGGGGTAGGCCACGGTCAACAACTTCTTCTTCTCATGTTTTTTTACTTTACACACTCTTTAAAGTTGAATTTTGAAAAAAATCATCAAAAGTCATGGAATTTATAAACTTTGGTCGTAAAAGCATATGAAGTATGAGATACAAAAAGATAGTGGAAAAAAGACAAAAGAGGGGGAATTAGAGCAGTCATTACCGAGAGTCGATTCTTGGCTCTCGGTAATTTCCACCTTTTCCGAGAGCTGCTCTCGGTGAACCATCCACCTAGATCTCTTTCCTTCTTGTGCATTCTCGATAATATGTATTATACTTTTTTTGTTTTTTTCTTTCATGATTGGCAAACAACCTTAGCACATCATAATTACCGTCTTGTGTTTTCTTCTTCGGATGAGCCTCGTCCGGTTCTAGAGACCGGCACCCCTCCGGTAGCCCCGGCGGTCTAGGGCGTTGTTCGGCACCTAGAGAGGGTAGGCCACGGGGAATAACTGCTTCTTCGTGTTAGTGCATGTCATCGCGAGATAACATTCCAAGTCTAGGCCCGTTCTGTCACGGGATCGCCCAACGAAGACTCTGTGTCGGGGACGAACGCAGCCGGTCCTCGACGTTCCCGCCCATGTGTGTGGTTTGTGAGGCACGTGCCACGTCAGGGCGTGCGTTTCTTATTCAAATAGCACACCACCCCTGCATGCATATGCATGGGCCACGCAGCATGTCTGGTGCCCTCCCCCTCGGCGGTCTCCATATTGAGCACCCATACGGTGGCCCCGGCGGTCTAGGCGTTATTCAACACCGAGAGGGTGTAGTCCTCGGTGAATAACTGCTACTCCGTGTTAGTGCATGTCATCACGAGATGACAGACCAAGTCTAGGCTCGTTACATCACGGGATCACCCACCAAGATTCTGTCTCGAGAGCAGACGCAGCCGGTCCTTGACGCGTTCCCGCCCGTGTGTGTGGTTTGTGAGGCACGTGCCACGTCAAGGATGTGCGTTGCTTATTCAAATAGCACACCACCCTGCATGAATATACATGGGCCACGAGGCATTTAGGGTGCCCTCCCTCCCTCGTCACGGTCTCCAAATCGAGCACCCATCCGGTGGCCTCGGCGGTCTAGAGCGTTATTCGGCACCGAGAGGGTGTAGTCCATGGTGAATAACTGCTTCTTCGTGTTAGTGCATGTCATTGCGAGATGACAGACCAAGTCTAGGCCAAAGCCACATCAAGATCCCATCCGTGTAGACCCGACGCGTCCGTTTCCCCCTCCAGTGCCGGCGTCGGGGGCCACACCCCGGAGAGGCGTGCCGCCTCTTCGGACATGCCACCAAACCATAAGGCATGTATGAGGGCCCCGGTGCGATGCTCCGGTGGCATTGCTACCCTCCCAGGGCCCCCGTCCCGCCTAACCCTGTAGCGTTTGACCACGGGATCTAGCCCTTTGACTTTGCACGGACGGGCTTTGACCACTGGAACACTCCACCCGGTTGTGTTATGTCAGCCCATAGGAACACTTTGGAGCAACATCCAGGCCTAAGACACAGCAAGACCCCATCCGTGCAGACCCAACGCGTTCGTTTCCCCCCTCCAGGTGCCGGCGGTGGCGCCGTCCGTGAGGGGGGGCACACCCCAGAGACGCGGGCCGGCCATTTGCAACCGCCACAACACTTCCAAACTTGTGAGAGGCCGCCTACGCCAAGATTTGGCGGCATGTGCTAGCCCACAGAGGCCGCTGGCCAGCCAGTTGTACACGCCAAGAGCAATCCGTGGAGAGCGAAGTGTTTAGATACTTCTTTAAAGTTCTCTCTCGGTGCGGTCTAGAAAGTTGACCGGTACCGAGAGAGGGGTAAACCACAGTCAACAACTTCTTCTTCTCATGTTTTTTACTTTACACACTCTTTAAAGTTGAGTTCTGAAAAAATCAGCAAAAGTCATGGAATTTATAAACTTTGGTCGTAAAAGCATATGAAATATGAGATACAAAAAGATAGTGCAAAAAAAGACAAAAGAGGGGGATTAGAGCAGTCATTACCGAGAGTCGATTGTTGGCTCTCGGTAATTTCCACCTTTTTCGAGAGCTGCTCTCGGTGAACCATCCACCTAGATCTCTTTCCTTCTTGTGCATTCTCGATAATATGTATTATACTTTTTTTGTTGTTTTCTTTCATGATTGGCAAACAACCTTAGAACATCATAATTACCGTCTTGTGTTTTCTTCTTCGGATGAGCCTCGTCCGAGTCTAGAGACCGGCACCCCTCCGGTAGCCCCGGCGGTCTAGGGCGTTGTTCGGCACCTAAAGAGGGTAGGCCACGGGGAATAACTGCTTCTTTGTGTTAGTGCATGTCATCGCCAGATAACATTCCAAGTCTAGGGCCGTTACATCGCAGGATCGCCCATGAAGACTCTGTCTCGAGGAATGACGCAGCCGGTCCTCGATGTTCCCGCCCATGTGTGTGGTTTGTGAGGCACGTGCCACGTCAAGGGCGTCGTTTCTTATTCAAATAGGACACCACCCTGCATGCATATGCATGGGCCACGCCAGCATGTATCTGGTGCCCTCCCCTCGAGGCGGTCTCCATATTGAGCACCCATACGGTGGCCCGGCGGTCTAGGCGTTATTCGACACCGAGAGGGTGTTGTCCTCGGTGAATAACTGCTACTCCGTGTTAGTGCATGTCATCGCGAGATGACAGACCAAGTCTAGGCTCGTTACATCACGGGATCACCCACGAAGATTCTGTCTCGAAGCGGACGAAGCCCGTCCTTAGCGTTCCCGCCCGTGTGTGTGTTTTGTGAGGCACGTGCCACGTCAAGGATGTGCTTTGCTTATTCAAATAGAACACCACCCCTGCATGCATATACATGGCCACAGGCATTTAGGGGTGCCCTCCCTCCCTCGGGCGGTCTCCATATCGAGCACCCATCCGGTGGCCACGGCGGTCTAGTCGTTATTCGGCACCGAGAGGGTGTAGTCCACGGTGAATAACTGCTTCTCCGTGTTAGTGCATGTCATTGCGAGATGACAGACCAAGTCTAGGCCAAAGCCACAGCAAGATCCCATCCGTGTAGACCCGGCGACGTCCGTTTCCCCCTCCAGTGCGGCCGTCGAGGGCACACTGGAGAGGCGTGCCGCCTCTTCGGACATGCCACCAAACCGTAGGGCATGTATGAGGGCCCCGGTGCGATGCTCCGATGGCATTGCTACCCTCCCAGGGCCCCCGTCCTGCCTAACCCTGTAGCGTTTGACCACGGGATCTAGCCCTTTGACTTTGCACGGACGGGCTTTGACTAGTGGAACTCTCCACCCGGTTGTGTTATGTCAGCCCATAGGAACACTTTGGAGCAACATCCAGGCCTAATCCACAGCAAGACCCCATCCGTGTAGACCCGACGCGTTCGTTTCCCCCCTCCAGGTGCCGGCGGTGGCGCCGTCCGTGAGGGGGGCACACCCCAGAGACGCGGGCCGGCCATTTGCAACCGCCACAACACTTCCAGACTTGTGAGAGGCCGCCTACGCAAGATTTGGCGGCATGTGCTAGCCCCTGGAGGCCGCTGGCCACAGTTGTACACACGCGAAGAGCAATCCGCGGAGAGCGAAGTGTTCAGATACTTCTTTAAAGTTCTCTCACGGTGCCGGTCTAGAAGGTTGACCGGTGCCGAGAGAGGGGGTAGGCCACGGTCAACAACTTCTTCTTCTCATGTTTTTTTACTTTACACACTCTTTAAAGTTGAGTTTTGAAAAAAATCATCAAAAGTCATGGAATTTATAAACTTTGGTCGTAAAAGCATATGAAATATGAGATACAAAAAAGATAGTGCAAAAAAAAGAGGGAATTAGAGCAGTCATTACCGAGAGTCGATTCTTGGCTCTCGGTAATTTCCACATTTTTCGAGAGCTGCTCTCGGTAAACCATCCACCTAGATCTCTTCCCTTCTTTTGCATTCTCTATAATATGTATTATACTTTTTTTGTTTTTTTCTTTCATGATTGGCAAACAACCTTAGCACATCATAATTACCGTCTTGTGTTTTCTTCTTCGGATGAGCCTCGTCCGGTTCTAGAGACCGGCACCCCTCCGGTAGCCCCGGCAGTCTAGGGCGTTGTTCGGCACCTAGAGAGGGTAGGCCACGGGGAATAACTGCTTCTTCGTGTTAGTGCATGTCATCGCGAGATAACATTCCAAGTCTAGGCCCGTTCTGTCACGGGATCGCCCAACGAAGACTCTGTCTCGGGGACGAACGCAGCCGGTCCTCGATGTTCCCGCCCATGTGTGTGGTTTGTGAGGCACGTGCCACGTCAAGGACGTGCGTTTCTTATTCAAATAGCACACCACCCCTGCATGCATATGCATGGGCCCACCGCATGTCTGGTGCCCTCCCCCCCTCGGGCGGTCTCCATATTGAGCACCCATACGGTGGCCCCGGCGGTCTAGGGCGTTATTCAACACCGAGAGGGTGTAGTCCTCGGTGAATAACTGCTACTCCGTGTTAGTGCATGTCATCACGAGATGACAGACCAAGTCTAGGCTCGTTCGGTCACGGGTTCACCCACCGAAGATTCTGCACTCGAGGAGCAGACGCAGCCGGTCCTTGGCGTTCCCGCCCGTGTGTGTGGTTTGTGAGGCACGTGCCACGTCAAGGATGTGCGTTGCTTATTCAAATAGCACACCACCCCTGCATGAATATACATGGGCCACAGGCATTTAGGGGTGCCCTCCCTCCCCTCGTGCGGTCTCCAAATCGAGCAACCATCCGGTGGCCTCGGCGGTCTAGAGCGTTATTCGGCACCGAGAGGGTGTAGTCCATGGTGAATAACTGCTTCTCCGTGTTAGTGCATGTCATTGCGAGATGATGTACCAAGTCTAGGCCAAAGCCACAGCAAGATCCCATCCGTGTAGACCCGACGCGTCCGTTTCCCCCTCCGGTGCGGCCGTCAGAGGGCCACACCCGGAGGCGTGCCGCCTCTTCGGACATGCCACCACACCGTACGGCATGTATGAGGGCCCGGTGCGATGCTCCGGTGGCATTGCTACCCTCCCAGGGCCCCCGTCCCGCCTAACCCTGTAGCGTTTGACCACGGGATCTAGCCCTTTGACTTTGCACGGACGGGCTTTGACCAGTGGAACTCTCCACCCGGTTGTGTTATGTCAGCCCATAGGAACACTTTGGAGCAACATCCGGGCCTAAGCCACAGCAAGACCCCATCCGTGTAGACCCGACGCGTTCGTTTCCCCCCTCCAGGTGCCGGCGGTGGCGCCGTCCGTGAGGGGGGCACACCCCAGAGACGCGGGCCGGCCATTTGCAACCGCCACAACACTTCCAGACTTGTGAGAGGCCGCCTACGCAAGATTTGGCGGCATGTGCTAGCCCCTGGAGGCCGCTGGCCACAGTTGTACACGTGAAGAGCAATCCAGCGGAGAGAGCGAAGTGTTCAGATACTTCTTTAAAGTTCTCTCTCGGTGCCGGTCTAGAGAGTTGACCGGTACCGAGAGAGGGGGTAGGCCACGGTCAACAACTTCTTCTTCTCATGTTTTTTTACTTTACACACTCTTTAAAGTTGAGTTTTGAAAAAAATCATCAAAAGTCATGGAATTTATAAACTTTGGTCGTAAAAGCATATGAAATATGAGATACAAAAAAGATAGTGCAAAAAAAGACAAAAAGAAGGGGGGGAATTAGAGCAGTCATTACCGAGAGTCGATTCTTGGCTCTCGGTAATTTCCACCTTTTCCGAGAGCTGCTCTCGGTGAACCATCCACCTAGATCTCTTTCCTTCTTGAGCGTTCTCGATAACATGTATTATACTTTTTTGTTGTTTTCTTTCATGATTGGCAAACAACCTTAGCACATCATAATTACCGTCTTGTGTTTTCTTCTTGGATGAGCCTCGTCCGGTTCTAGAGACCGGCACCCTCCGGTAGCCCCGGCGGTCTAGAGGCGTTGTTCGGCACCTAGAGAGGGTAGGCCACGAGGAATAACTGCTTCTTCGTGTTAGTGCATGTCATCGCGAGATAACATTCCAAGTCTAGGCCCGTTACATCGCAGGATCGCCATGAACTACTGTCTCGAGGGGACTGACGCAGCCGGTCCTCGATGTTCCCGCCCATGTGTGTGGTTTGTGAGGCACGTGCCACGTCAAGGACGTGCGTTTCTTATTCAAATAGCACACCACCCCTGCATGCATATGCATGGGCCACGCGCATGTACGGGTGCCCTCCCCCCCTCGGGCGGTCTCCATATTGAGCACCCATACGGTGGCCCCGGCGGTCTAGGGCGTTATTCGACACCGAGAGGGTGTAGTCCTCGGTGAATAACTGCTACTCCGTGTTAGTGCGTGTCATCACGAGATGACAGAGACCAAGTCTAGGCTCGTTACATCGCGGGATCACCCACCGAAGATTACATCTCGAGGCAGACGGCCGGTCCTTGACGCGTTCCCGCCCGTGTGTGTGGTTTGTGAGGCACGTGCCACGTCAAGGATGTGCGTTGCTTATTCAAATAGCACACCACCCTGCATGAATATACATGGGCCACGAGCATTTAGGGTGCCCTCCCTCCCTCGTGCGGTCTCCAAATCGAGCACCAATCCGGTGGCCTCGGCGGTCTAGGCGTTATTCGGCACCGAGAGGGTGTAGTCCATGGTGAATAACTGCTTCTCCGTGTTAGTCAATGTAATCCCTATATGAGAGACAAAGTCTAGGCCAAAGCCACAGCAAGATCCCATCCGTGTAGACCCGACGCGTCCGTTTCCCCCCTCCAGGTGCCGGCCGTCAGGGGGGCCACACCCCGGAGAGGCGTGCCGCCTCTTCGGACATGCCACGAAACCGTAAGGCATGTATGAGGGCCCCGGAGCGATGCTCCGGTGGCATTGCTACCCTCCCAGGGCCCCCGTCCCGCCTAACCCTATAGCGTTTGACCACGGGATCTAGCCCTTTGACTTTGCACGGACGGGCTTTGACCATTGGAACACTCCACCCGGTTGTGTTATGTCAGCCCATAGGAACACTTTGGAGCAACATCCGGGCCTAAGCCACAGCAAGACCCCATCCGTGTAGACCCGACGCGTTTGTTTCCCCCCTCCAGGTGCCGGCGGTGGCGCCATCCGTGAGGGGGGCACACCCCAGAGACGCGGGCCGGCCATTTGCAACCGCCACAACACTTCCAGACTTGTGAGAGGACGCCTACGCAAGATTTGGCGGCATGTGCTAGCCCCTGGAGGCCGCCGGCCACAGTTGTACACACGCGAAGAGCAATCCGCGGAGAGCGAAGTGTTCAGATACTTCTTTAAAGTTCTCTCTCGGTGCCGGTCTAGAGAGTTGACCGGTACCGAGAGAGGGGGTAGGCCACGGTCAACAACTTCTTCTTCTCATGTTTTTTTACTTTACACACTCTTTAAAGTTGAGTTTTGAAAAAAATCATCAAAAGTCATGGAATTTATAAACTTTGGTCGTAAAAGCATATGAAATATGAGATACAAAAAAGATAGTGCAAAAAAGACAAAAGAGAATTAGAGCAGTCATTACCGAGAGTCGATTCTTGGCTCTCGATAATTTCCACCTTTTCCGAGAGCTGCTCTCGGTGAACCATCCACCTAGATCTCTTTCCTTCTTGTGCATTCTCGATAATATGTATTATACTTTTTTTGTTGTTTTCTTTCATGATTGGCAAAGAACCTTAGCACATCATAATTACCGTCTTGTGTTTTCTTCTTCGGATGAGCCTCGTCCGGTTCTAGAGACCAGCACCCCTCCGGTAGCCCCCCGGTCTAGGGCGTTGTTCGGCACCTAGAGAGGGTAGGCCACGAGGAATAACTGCCCGTCGTGTTAGTGCATGTCATCGCGAGATAACATTCCAAGTCTAGGCCCGTTACATCACGGGATCGCCCATGAAGACTCTACATCTGGGGAAACGCAGCCGGTCCTCGATGTTCCCGCCCATTTGTGTGGTTTGTGAGGCACGTGCCACGTCAAGGACGTGCTTTCTTATTCAAATTGCACACCACCCCTGCATGGCATATGCATGGGCCACGCCAGCATGTACCTGGTGCCCTCCCCCCTCGGGCGGTCTCCATATTGAGCACCCATACGGTGGCCCCGGGCGGTCTAGGGCGTTATTCGACACCGAGAGGGTGTAGTCCTCGGTGAATAACTGCTACTCCGTGTTAGTGCATGTCATCAGCGAGATGACAGACCAAATCTAGGCTCGTTACATCACGGGATCACCCACCAAGATTCTCGCCTCGGAACGACGCAGCGGTCCTTGACGTTCCTCTCGCCCGTGTGTGGTTTGTGAGGCACGTACACGCCAAGGATGTGCGTTGCTTATTCAAATAGCACACCACCCCTTCATGCATATACATGGGCCACGGGCATTTAGGGTGCCCTCCCTCCCCTCGGGCGGTCTCCATATCGAGCACCCATCCGGGTATTCCCCGGCGGTCTAGAGCGTTATTCGGCATCGAGAGGGTGTAGTCCACGGTGAATGACTGCTTCTCCGTGTTAGTGCATGTCATTGCGAGATGACAGACCAAGTCTAGGCCAAAGCCATAGCAAGATCCCATCCGTGTAGACCCGACGAGTCCGTTTCCCCCCTCCAGGTGCCGGCCGTGAGGGGGGCCACACCCTGGAGAGGCGTGCCGCCTCTTCGGACATGCCACCAAACCGTAAGGCATGTATGAGGGCCCCGGTGCGATGCTCCGGTGGCATTGCTACCCTCCCAGGGCCCCCGGCCCGCCTAACCCTGTAGCGTTTGACCATGGGATCTAGCCCTTTGACTTTGCATGGACGGGATTTGACCAATGGAACTCTCCACCCGGTTGTGTTAGGTCAGCCCATAGGAACACTTTGGAGCAACATCCGGGCCTAAGCCACAGCAAGACCCCATCCGTGTAGACCCGATGCGTCCGTTTCCCCCCTCCAGTGCCGGGCGGCGCGTCCGTCTGAGGGCACACCCGAAGACGCTGGTCGGGCGTTTGCAACCGCCACAACACTTCCATACTTGTGAGAGGCTGCCTACGCCAAGATTTGGCATGTGCGCCTCCCGGAGGTCGCTCCAAACTCGTAGACACGCGAAGAGTAATCCCCGGAGAGGGAAGTGTTTAGATACTTCTTTAAAGTTCTCTCTCGGTGCCGGTCTAGAAAGTTGACCGGCACCGAGAGAGGGGGTAGGCCACGGTCAACAACTTCCTCTTCTCATGTTTTTTTACTTTACACACTCTTTAAAGTTGAGTTTTGAAAAAAATCATCAAAAGTCATGGAATTTATAAACTTTGGTCGTAAAAGCATATGAAATATGAGATACAAAAAAGATAGTGCAAAAAAAAGACAAAAAGAGGGGGGGGGGAATTAGAGCAGTCATTACCGAGAGTCGATTCTTGGCTCTCGGTAATTTCCACCTTTTTTGAGAGTGGCTCTCGGTAAATCATCCACCTAGATCTCTTTCCTTCTTATGCATTCTCGGTAATATGTATTATTCTTTTTTGTTGTTTTCTTTCATGCTTGGCAAAACAACCTTAGCACATCATAATTACCGTCTTGTGTTTTCTTTTTCGGATGACCCTCGTCCGGTTCTAGAGGCCGGCACCCATCCGGTGGCCCCAGCGGTCTAGGGCGTTGTTCGGTACCAAGAGGGTGTAGTCCATGGTGAATAACTGCTACTCCGTGTTAGAGCATGTCATCGCGAGATGACAGACCAAAGTGTAGGCTCGTTACATCACGGGATCACCCACCGAAGATTCTGTCTCGGAATGGACGCAGCCGGTCCTTGACGCTCCCGCCCGTGTGTGTGGTTTGTGAGGCACGTGCTTCGTCAGGACGTGCGTCGCTATTCAAATAGCACACCACCCCTGCATGCATATGCATGGGCCACGCGCATGTAGGGGTGCCCTCCCCCCCTCGGGCGGTCTCCATATCGAGCACCCATCCGGTGGCCCCGGCGGTCTAGGGCGTTATTCGGCACCGAGAGGGTGTAGTCCACGGTGAATAACTGCTTCTCCGTGTTAGTGCATGTCATCGCGAGATGACAGACCAAGTCTAGGCCAAAGCCACAGCAAGATCCCATCCGTGTAGGCCCGACGCGTCTGCTTTCCCTCTCCAGTGCCGGCCGTGAGGGTGGCCACACCGGAGAGGCGTGCTGCCTCTTCCGGACATGCCACCACACAAGACGACATGTATGAGGGCCGGTGCGATGCTCGGTGGCATTGCTACCCCAGTGGCCCCTGGCCCCGCCTAACCTCTGTATCATTTGACCACGGGATCTAGCCGCCTTTGAGTTTGCAGGGCCGGGCTTTGACCATGAAAACTCTCCACCCGGTTGTGTTAGGTCAGCCCATAGGAACACTTTGGAGCAACATCCGGGCCTAAGCCACAGTAAGACCCCATCCGTGTAGACCCGACGCGTCCGTTTCCCCCCTCCAGGTGCCGGCGGCGCCGCCGTCCATGAGGGGGGGCACACCCCAGATACGCGGGCCAGGCGTTTGCAACCGCCACAACACTTCCAGACTTGTGAGAGGCCGCCTACGCAAGATTTGGCGGCATGTGCTAGCCCCCGGAGGCCGCCGGCCACAGTCGTAGACACGCGAAGTGCAATCCGCGGAGAGGGAAGTGTTCAGATAGTTCTTTAAAGTTCTCTCTCGGTGCCGGTCTAGAAAGTTGACCGGCACCGAGAGAGGGGGTAGGCCACGGTCAACAACTTCTTCTTCTCATGTTTTTTACTTTACACACTCTTTAAAGTTAAGTTTTGAAAAAAATCATCAAAAGTCATGGAATTTATAAACTTTGGTCATAATAGCATATGAAATATGAGATAAAAAAAGATAGTGCAAAAAAAGACAGAAAAGAGGGGGGGATTAGAGCAGTCATTACCGAGAGCCAATTCTTGGCTCTCAGTAATTTCCACATTTCCCGAGAGCTGCTCTCGGTAAACCATCCACCTAGATCTCTTCCCTTCTTTTGCATTCTCGATAATATGTATTATACTTTTTTTGTTGTTTTCTTTCATGCTTGGCAAACAACCTTAGCACATCATAATTAACGTCTTGTGTTTTCTTCTTCGGATGAGCCTCGTCCGGTTCTAGAGACCGGCACCCCTCCGGTGGCCCCGGCGGTCTAGGGCGTTGTTCGGCACCTAGAGGGGCTAAGCCACAAGGAATAACTGCTTCTTCATGTTAGTGCATGTCATCGCGAGATGACAGACCAAGTCTAGGCTCGTTCTGTCACGGGATCACCCACCGAAGGTTCTGTCTCGGGAACGGACGCAGCCGGTCCTTGACGTTCCCACCCGTGTGTGTGGTTTGTGAGGCACGTGCTACGTCAAGGACGTGCTTTGCTTATTCAAATAGCACACCACCCCTGCATGCATATACATGGGCCCACGCGCGCATGTAGGGGTGCCCTCCCCTCGGGCGGTCTCCATATCGAGCACCCATCCGCTGGCCCCGCAGTCTAGGGCGTTATTCGCACCGAGAGGGTGTAGTCCATGGTGAATAACTGCTTCTCCGTGTTAGTGCATGTCATCGCGAGATGACAGACCAAGTCTACGCTCGTCGCCATGGGATCACCCAATCAAGATTCTGTCTAGGAACGGACGCAGCCGGTCCTTGATGTTCCCGCCCTGCAGCGTGGTTTGTGAGGCACGTGCTACGCTAAGGGCGTCGTTGCTTATTCAAATAGCACACCACCTTGCATGCATATACATGGGCCAGTGCGATGCTCGGTGGCATTGCTACCCCAGGGGCCCCGTCGCCTAACCTCTGTAGCGTTTGACCACCGGATCTAGACCTTTGAGTTTGCACGGATGGGCTTTGACCAGCGAACTCTCCACCCGGTTGTGTTAGGTCAGCCCATAGGAACACTTTGGAGCAATATCTGGGCCTAAGCCACAAGAAGACCCCATCCGTGTAGACCCGGCAACGTCTGTTTCTCCCCTCCAGTGCGGCCATGGCGCGTCCGTGTTGGGGGCACACCCCGGAGACGTGGGTCGGGCGTTTGCAACTGCCACAACACTTCCAGACTTGTGATAGGCCGCCTAAGCAAGATTTGGCGGCATGTGCTAGCCCCCGGAGGCCGCCGGCCACAGTCGTAGACACACGAAGAGCAATCCGCGGAGAGGGAAGTGTTCAGATACTTCTTTAAAGTTCTCTCTCGGTGCTGGTCTAGAAAGTTGACCGGCACCGAGAGAGGGGGTAGGCAACGGTCAACAACTTCTTCTTCTCATGTTTTTTTACTTTACACACTCTTTAAAGTTGAGTTTTGAAAAAAATCATCAAAAGTCATGGAATTTATAAACTTTGGTCGTCAAAGCATATGAAATATGAGATACAAAAAAAATAGTGCAAAAAAAGACATAAGAGGTGGGGGGTGAAATTAGAGCAGTCATTACCGAGAGTCGATACTTGGCTCTCGGTAGTTTCCACCTTTTCCGAGAGCTGCTCTCGGTAAACCATCCACCTACATCTCTTCCTTCTTGTGCATTCTCGATAATATGTATTATACTTTTTTTGTTGTTTTCTTTCATGCTTGGCAAACAACCTCTTAGGTATATAGGATGTCAGATAAAAAAAGATAGTGCAAAACAAAAACAAAAGGAGAAGGGAAAAAAATTAGAGCAGTGGTACCGAGGGTAGATTCTCGGCTCTCGTTAATGTACACCTTTACCGAGAGCTGCTCTCGGTAAAGCATCTAACTTAGATCTTAACCTTTCCCCTTTCGTTTGTATATTCACTCACCTCTCGTCTGTTCCCACCGCCGACGACGCCTTGAAATCGCCACCGCCGCCGCCACCTCGGGGTTGCCGCCATTCCCCGCCTCCACTGCTACCTGCGCGTCAGCCGCCACCTCCTCCACTGGCTTCTACTGCGGCCGCCACGCCCTCCTCCGCCGCCGCCTCCTCCACCGCCACCCTCCTCCACCGGCCTCCATCGCCAAGCCCTCTTCTTCAGGACTTTCAACCGCGCCGCCGCCGCCTCCTCCACCGCCACCCCCTCCTCCGGCGCCATCCCCTCCTCCACTGCCCTCCACCGCCACCAACTGCTGCCGCCACCCCTCCTCCACCGCTCCCCACTGCGGCCACCGCCACCCCCTCCTCCACCGTCCCCAACTGCGGCCACCTCCCCCAAGCTTCATGGCCGGCCACCAGCGTGGAGATTCTTCGATGCGGCCCAAGGGCCGGCCAGCCCGTGTGAGCTTCTTCAAGAGCGCATGAAGCTGGAGATGCCCTCAGGTATGTATAATATTTTGCACAAATGTATGAAATATGAACAAATGTGATTAAAAGTAGTAGATGAAGATGGTCCTGTTTAGTAGATGAAGATGGTCCTGTTTAGTAATGCCTAGAGTAGTAGATGCATGTCCTATTGCTTGATTGGAGTGCTTTTTTTAGATATGTAGAATATGCCTGATGCATATTGTTGTTCCTTAGATATGCATAATGCCCTCAGGTATGTAGAATATGCCTGATTGGAGTGCTTTTTTCAGATAAATACTAGAGTAGATCAATGAAACTATATACTTGTGCTTATTCCCTTGTCAGTGGTGAACTCTGATCTTTGGTTGCCTTTGCTCTTTTAATAAAAAGTTGGGGCAGGGGGGCAACCCCTTTCGTTTCAAAATTTTTTTCCTTGTTAGTGCTATGGCATTAGTAAATGGAACTATATATCTGAGACTTGATTGAGCTATCTGTGTTATTTTTTGCCATATATATGATATGACACTTAGATTAGGAAGATTTTGCTTTGGAACTGAGAGTAACCATATATATTTTGTTTTTCAGATTCTGATGAGAGCACTCGTAATAAGTACCGGAGAGTCCCGATTGGTAGGGCTGAGTCGTCCGCCTCCCATCAGGCCACAACCGAGGCATCGTCATCATCGGATGGCGATGTCGGAGTGGACCTATTTCTGCTCGCCACTGAGTCGGGCGACATGGAGGCCTCAGACGGCTCGGGGTCTACCTCGAGCAAAATTTCCAAGAGGAAGAAATCCGGGCGTGGTCCGGGGAAGGTCCGGAACCAACTGGCCTGCCAAGAACCGTCTGTCATTTGCCCGACAGAGAGGGGTAAGCAAGCATTTCATTTGCATCATATTTTGGATGCCACAGCTTTGACACTCACATATGCTTGTCTTTTATATCATGCAGTCGCGGGAATTTATCCCGACACAACCTAAGGGGCACGCCCGCCGAACCACGCCATCGACTCCCTCTTGAGGAAGCACTTCCTGGATTGTCCAAGCCGGGTGATGACGATCCGCCGTCAGCCGAGTTTAACCTGGGAGCATTACATACACAACAAGGATGAGCACGATGTCACCATGGCCACTTTCGGGTCATCAATGCTTTTTTTGTAAGTATCTTAGCTCCGACCACTGTATTTTTTCATATCCAAATCCTTGCTTGCGTGGATGGTGAGAAGATGCCATATGCTTTCTTGTAGCAAACATTTGCTTGCGTGGATGGTGAGAAGCAGAAGGCGATCAAAGGCATCGTGAAGTCTGCCCGAAAGATACTCTCTGACACCAAGCACACACTGCGGTACAAAGCCGTGATGCACGATGTCGGGTCTGGACTCGAAGGGAGAGAAGATGACAAGGAAGACTGCTTGCCAGACCAACTTGCCGCGAGAAGAATACCTGTCAGTGGTAAGTGACTACATCGGTTTCTAGTACTTTGATTCATCCCTCTTGTTCCTCAATTATTCGATTTTGTCTGACTAGGTGAAGGAACCCTGGATGAAGGATGATTGTTGGGAGGCCCTGGTTGACATGTGGTGTGACCCAGCATGGCAGGCGCAGCATGTGGAGAAGGGAAATGAACGAGCCAAAGTGCCAGGCCCGACTCAAGTCCAGGGGAGCCGGAACCTAACCGCTCTCAAGCAACACATGGTATGTGGATTAAGATGTTAACTTTTTCGCACGATGCATCTTGGTTCATTCAACTTGATGGTTAATTTTGCAGGAGGCGAAGGTTGGTCGACCGTCCACATCCCGGAAGCTTTGGAAAGAAGGCCACAAGGGAAGGATGGCGCCGAAGTTCTGCAGTCGGGCGGTGGAGAAGTGGGGACCTTCAAAGAGGTCTTCCAGAGGTGCACGGGAGGGAGCCGAATCCCACGCCCAAGCCCCTTGACCCTGAGCTTCTCATCATTGTCGGGCGTAGGAAGGGCCATGGCCGCCACCTCCTTTGCAATGGGGCGATCGCCACCTCCGGGCACCGCAAGCTGCACGAGATACGCGCGTTGAGCACCAGCTCAACTCCGTCCATACGGAGTCGCCCAACCACTGCATCACGTGAGATAGCGCGTCTCAAGGTTAGCATCCTAACCTTTTATTTATGTCCATGCCTCGAAATAGCACCGTTCCAACCTATATGAGCCTAATGCCATGTTACAGGATTTAATGGGCGGCAAGGCTGTTGAAGAAGAGGAGCAAAGCGGAAGGCTGAGGAGGAGTCCAGAGAAAAGGAACGGGCAGACACTAACAATAGGTTGAAGATGCTTGAGGATCAACTACAGGTAGAACATTATCTAAACTAGAGTAGAAGATTCATTACATAGGGACGAACCACCCTCACGTGACTCTACTCTTATAGGTTCTTATGCAATCTCGAAGTAGTGCAAGTGATGCCCCTCCTCCTTCTCCGGAATGTTAACCCGATGGCCTCTCCTCTTCAAGATGATCTATATATGAACAAGTGTACTTCTATTGTGACGTGCACGTGTTTTGCAAGTAGTGACAATATGTATGAATTTATGACTTGTGTGTGTGATGTCTACTAGGATAATACATTCGACTTGTGTGTGACAATATGTGGACTATCCCTAATTATGCATATATATATGTGGACTAGATCAAATTATGCCTATATATGATCAAATTATGCCTATATATGTGTGGACTAGCTCAAAATGCACTTTAGTGGTTTTTATCTGCAGGGATCAGAAAAGAAATAGATTGACAGCAGAATGGATGGGAAAGATTTGCGAGAGCTACACTCGGAAAAAGGCAGACTACCGAGAGCAACTCTCAGAAATCTGGTCGTCTGGGACACTACTGTTGTGCCACAACTTTTCCGAGAGAAGCTCTCGACTAAGAAGGAGAGCATTGCCGAGACTAGCTCTCGGCAAAGCTATGTAAACTGTCAGCTCCCATGAAGGATTGCCGAGAGCCGCTCTCGGCAAGCATCTCGTCATTTTTTTACTGCTAAATGTGACCAGTGGGACCACATGTCGCTTAGAAAGAACACACACAAAAAAAGGATGTTGCTTGTGCTTTGCCGAGAGCCACACTCGGAAAGTAGATACAAGAATCGAAGCCGCCCGTCTGCACGGACGGGCATGCCACGTGGCTACTCTTTGCCGTGAGCGGCTCTCGGTGTCTGCAGGGTTTGCCGTGCGGTTCCTCTTTGCCGTGAGGTAGTGACGACAAAGAGTATAGTTTGCCGTGAAGGTGGGTTTGCCGAGAGTGACACTCGGCAAAGCTTGCTTTGCGGAGTGTCCGTGTTTTAGCACTCGGCGAAGAGCATTACACCCTGCGTACGTGAAAATTCCAGTAGTGAATAAGGGAATATCAATAATTCAATTTTCATAAGAAATTGACTCATTGTCGACCGCTACATTGCTTTCCACCAATCAAAATTAAATATCATATAATTAATATCAAATATGCCACCTTATTTTTTTGAAAGAAAGTGGGTCGCCTACTTCCCCAACTTTTATTAAGCCAAGGCAATGCATGTAACTCCAGACTGTTAAACAGCTCTCCTGACAACCAAAAGTAGCTGCCATGTAACAAACACCAGGGTTTTAAGCTACCTCCCTATTACATCTCTCCATAGGAGTATCAACATTACATAGGAACTAAAAGATGATAAGTCACTCATGACAGCTAGACCCAAGCAATTCTAAGTAGTTCCCTCTTCGACGCCTCCAAAAGCCTTAAGCACCGGAGAATTAGAGCACCCCGGCCTCTCAAGTAGGATTTTCCATTGCTTGATTGTCGCCACCAATTCGACTCCAAGACACAACAGATATCTCGCCATCTTTTTCCCTGGAACACAAAACCATTGCGCAAACGCCATAAGCACCACAAGGTAGCAGATGTAACAATATTTATAGCTTCACATTGTTTTTTTTCTTCCAGAAGGAAGTCAATGATATAAAAGAAACAGGAGGGGTAATGTCAAGTGCTTCGGCAACCGCAGCCCATACGTTAGACGCAACAATGCAATCAAACAAAAGGTGTTGGATAGATTCCGGTTCAGTACAAAAAACACAAGTTTTATCCTCTACATGTCTCCTTTTGGCCAAATTGTCTCTAGTTAGGCTTTTATTATTGTACATCAGCCATAAGAAGACATGGATATTTGGAGGGACTTTTGATTTTTCCAAATAAAATCTCTAATCTCGAAGGTATCCCACCAAAGTTAATCAGCTTTATAGAATGATTTAATGTAGTATTGTCCATTTGATTCTAGGTCCCAGATGGGACTGTCTGGGTGACCTGAAAGGGTAGTTTGTTCACCAGGTCAACCAACAAACCCCATTTGTGCATCGTAGTCTCATCCACGCATCTTCTGAAGGTAAGACACAGGTTCACCCCATCCCATACCTAGGACAAAGTAGCATCCTGCTGATGACAAATATCAAATAAATCCCAAAAAGCAGTTTTCAAGGAGCATCCCCTAGCCCAATTATCATGCCAAAAAGCAATGTTATCCCCATTCCCAGGACTCCATTTCCAAAAGATTTTGAAATATGCCACCTTTGTTAAATATATGAGCTTGAATATCTACGCCGATGTGTAGATGAATCAAACAGTTTAAAAAAATCATATTGGATACACCTTTAATGAATGTCGTAAACCTCTGTCAGTGATAAATTGTTAAGACGCAGGTGGCCCACTAACTCTTTGATTGATGAATTAATGTGGTTGTGGCACTTTCAAAAATTTCTTTCCCTTATTGATTCAGCCATTCTGTGATGTGCTCCAACCCAACAGTGGCGTAATACCAGCCGTCGTCTTCAGTCCGCATCAGTCTGACCATGGCACGACACTGGGTCCTAGCCGCATTGTTGACACCAGATTTTGGCATTGTCAAAAACATAATTAAGATGGCCTCCAATAAAAAAGTGCTCAAAGTGAGGAAGTTCTGTATCATCAAAAATAGAAACTTTGATATTTGGGCCATAGCCAACCGAACTCATCTCTAAGGCCGAAGTTGTGTTTGAAGTACTGAGATTTTGTATTCAGAACGCTATTCGGCTGATTACGCCCCCAGGAACGCCTCTTATGGAAAAATGATCTACACGAATTTTCTTCTTCTCATCGAAATGATCGATTTTGATATAAAAATCATCCAATCCAAGTTCGATGCAAAAGTTAGAACTATCGGAATGCAGCCCTATCAGGAGGATAAATTTGTTGCAGCCCACCAGACGCCATGTCTGATGGGTAGCGCGAGCGAACAGATGTTTTGCGCGAGTTATTTTACCCTTAAGATGACCTCTGATCAGAAAACGTTCAACATGAAAGTTGTTCGTCTCATCGAAACGGTCAATATAGCTTTTGGAATCGTTTCCATCCGAGATCGTTTACCACCACAAAAAAGATCCGCAAGGTGCAGCCAGTTTAAACCGAACAGTTTTGGAAAGTTCGGACAAAACCAATCCGAATTTGACTAGAGTTTTGGACGTGAATCCAGGCCTTTTCCTTGCACGGGAAGTAAGGGTGACGGCCGATTGAACAACACACAATCGAACAAATCATCTACCACTTTTTATCTTTTATCTTTTCTCCTTAACCCTAGTTCTTCTTCCTCGCTCTTCGCTCGTTTCTTCTTGTTGCAGGCGGCGAACCTCGAGGCCCTAGGGGCGATCAGGTCGACCTAGGGCAGCCCATAGTCCGCCACAGCCGACGGGTCCCTCCCGGGCGTGTGGGGTTTGGGTCCTCAAAAGCACCCGCTGGATTGCCTGCGTACCGCGCTTCCGGCGAGTCTCCTTCCACGTGAGCTGCGGTGCACCATCCCCGGCGTCGAGGGTGCACGGTGACCTGTTCGTCTGCGAACACATCTTTTGGTGACTCCGCTGGGGACGAAGCTTTGAACGGTCTCCGGCCCGTTCTTGCTACGAAGAGATCGTTATCTAGGGTTTGCAGTCTACAAAGGTAATATGAATACCCAATCCCCTTGTGTAGATGCAAATAATTCATATGGTGTTATTAGATTGTTCAATGAGTATACTCTATCGGCCAGCCCTAGTTTTTTCAATCATGCATCTAATTACGTGCATAGGCCGATTCAAAGTAATTTACATGTTTCAACTTCTTATGATACTAGTAACATACAACATATGTATCCTAACTCGCATGCATCGGCAACCCCACAAATCCATATGCCGATGAACAACATGATGGATTTGGTTAATCAATTTGAAACACTTCATGTTAAAATTTCCAATAGCATACAAGAAAGTGTTTCGCCCTTTTATTCATTGGCAACTAATTTGCAATATGTGAATCCAACCTTGCCGATGGATGGGAGAATTGGCCATATTGCTACTAGCTATTCGGCCAGTTACTCTCAACCATCATATGCTACACCTCATGACAGTAATATTTCAGCACCATACACAACTGTAGATGTTCATAATTCGGCTTCACACCTTTCTGGTCATAGCCGATTAAATGTAAATTTTACAGGAGTGGTTGTGCCAAATATTGTAGAAGATGAGGTAGTGGTGGCTGCATTGAAGAGTTTAGCCCAGAATAAGAGGATTAGTTCTCTTTGCCTTGAACAACACGAAAAAGGGCTATTTCCTGATTATGTGGCAATAAAAGTTAGAGTTTTGCAAGAAGATGAATTTTTGCCAATTGATAAAATTGGTGAGCAAAAATATGGTTTTACAACAAAGCATATGCTTTCACCTAGTACTACATCATATTATACACCCCCTACACAATTGCAAAATTTTGGCAACACTCATGCGGCATTGCTGAAAGAATCTAAAAGCATTGGGGGGCAATCATATCCGGAGTGGGGTGAATTTGAGAAAAAACTTCAAGCCAATTTTGCCGCTCGCCGCCAGAAACAAATAGAGAAAGAACTGGTTCAAATAAAAGAAGCATTGCCAATTGGTAGAATCAATGAAAAGAAGGATGGTTCGGAACATGAAGGTGCTTCGGTTGAAAAAGCCGAATCAACTAATTTATATTCTGAGTCCATCAAACCCGAAGCGGCAAGCATTATTGAGAAAGGGCATGGCAAGCATAGCAAAACGGCCGTGCTTGATTTTTCTGAAGTTAAGGGAACCTACTTCCTGCCCTATGAGTTCCGTGTCGTAGAAATTGACAAGCCTCAAGCACAAGAGCAAGTAGCCGAACAAAGTTCGGCTGATAAGGATCTTCAAGGTAATGATGCACGGAATAAATAAAAAGATGATGAAAAGGCGTTGGAGATTCATCCAAAGATGAAGCTAGATATTGTTCAAGTCACATCACCATCATGCTCTCCCAACGTATTTGAAGAGGTATGCATAGCGGGTAATTTACCTATTTTCATATTTGGTCGCAACTTCATTATTGAAGCATCTATAAGAAATATTCTCATAAGCAATTTTGAAAGACCAATGAAGAAGGGTAATTTACTTGTTAGCAATAAAATTGTTATGGAACATATCAGTCAACCCATTGCGCCATTTATAAAGACCGATAATGAGTTATTGTTACAGCCAAAGCTTTCCCCGTTGCTTTATCTAAAGTTCATATCTAGTTGGGTAGCTTTGCTTATTTAAATACTTGGCTTGCACTTGGTCTCAACTAAGACATGTATGTTCTAAATATCTTTGTTTCGGAAATTTAAAGCCAAGATTAAATTCTATTGAGAAAACCGATGCTAATATAATATCTTATCCAAAGACATCGGAGATAGAGTGGAAAACACAATGCACAGCCGAATGGGGAGATTCCAAATCTGAACCATTCGTTTGCTTATCTCCAAAGCCGTTCAAACAACAAGATCGACTAGAAAACAAGAAGTATACCTTCAATTCAAGCATGTGTGATCAAATATTTGATTTGTTGCTGAAAAATAATTACATTACAATTCTTGATCACCGTGTTAAGCCATCAATCCAAGGACGAATGTATTGTAAGTTGCATGACTCGTCCACGCATAATCTTGAGGATTGGAACATGTTCCCTCAAATAGTTAAATTGGCCATTGAAAAAGGACGATTGAAGTTTGTTGAAACACCAAAAGATGACCAGTCTATTCCGATTGGTCCCGATGGCAAAAAGTTTTTGCATCGGCTGCTTCAAGCCGATCCATTTAAAGAGAATGTAAAAGCTCCAGGTGATGGGATCAAGCTTTCAAGTAAAGAAGTTTGTTGAAGAGCATAACGAAGATAATCTTGAGGGCGAGAATTCCATCGAAGATACAATGGAAACGCCAAGGACTGGGGGGGGGGGGGCAGCAAAAAATCCAATGATCGATGAAAGCAAACCAAAAAAAAAACAAAGGCCGAAAGCGCAAGTGTAGGAGATCAAAAATTACCTTCGTTGAACTATTGGAAACATATGAAAAGAAGAGTGAAGAGAAGAATACTTATCAGCCAAATCATGCAAATAAACCAAGATCACCCCCAAGGCGCAAATATGAGGATCGATATTGGCAAAGTGAGAATTTTAATGCAACATATTCATATCCTTATTTTGGGCCGCCAATGCCAATGTCTTGGATGCCTCCCTATGCTCATATAGATCCATATCCATCATGGGACAGGTATGATACAAGGGCACATTTTCCATCTTAATTCAGACCATCTCACCAATATTATGCAGCTCCGAGAAGATCAATATTTGAGCAATCACATGTTAAAGACCGTTTCAATCATAAGGAATCAGTCCAGAACTGAAGGAAGAAGAAAGAAGTGGTGAGGAAACACTAGTAGATAAACCACCATTAGTCCCGGTTGGTAAGGGCCGTTTGTCCCGGTTCCTGAACCGGGACTAAAGGGTCGTTACTAATGCCCTGGCCCTTTAGTCCCGGTTCAGTCCAGAACCGGGACAGATGAAACCTCCACGTGGCGATGCGCCCGAGCCGCAGGAGGGCCTTTGGTCCTGGTTGGTGGCACCAACCGGGACCAATAAACATCCACGTCCCGACATTTCAGGGGCTGTGGTTTTTGTTTTTTTTTGAAAGGGGGGGGGGGTTGGGGTTTTGAGGGGTTAATTTCGGTGTTTAATATATTGTGTTAGCAAGCTAATTAATAGATAGAAGTGTCCTCTATTATTTCTGTGCTTGGTCGACGCTCACGCACTATACATAGAGAGGCCCTCGACACGCTAGCTCGTAAGAAAATGAAGGAAACCATTAAGTCTGAAGTTCGTCATGCATCTGAGAGAAGTGATCGATCGACCTCTCCTTCTCCGAGAGATTGGTCGAACAACAAGTTTTCGTATTATCTATCTCGACGCCATCGGCTACATACATATACAATATGTAAGATCTCTTACAATCCCCTAGCAATTGAAATCAACTTCCACATGGTATTCTCCGGCTTTATTGATGACGTGGTCAAGAAAGAATCCCGCCTATTCCTCTTGAATTGCTTTCATGCGATCTTGTGGTAGGAGTTCATTCCGCATCTGCCACGTCTAATTTGAAGAAGGGGGTTAATACATATATATGAATGAAAATCAACAGAAATGATGGTGTAATAAAATGAAATTGTGAATATTATTGCTTAGGCACTTCATATTGTCTTTTAGAGTAACCCCGCTTATTTTTCAAAGTCGCGTTGTAGATGAATTCGCACACGTAGTATTCACCATAATTATTCCCTTGTTCCTGCCACAAGCACTTTACGAGAAATAGAGGTCAATCAAACTGATAATGAAGCATTATAAATGGCATTGATGAAAGTATAGCTATAGAATCAACGGGAGATGCGGGCAACTAGCTAGCTAGTAGTACTTACTTTCGGGTATGTATATCGCAGCTCCTTTGGCAGTCCCGGAGCTTCTGCGGTGAACTGTTTCCAAACCCTGCAAGACAAAGAAAATAATTATTATTACTTGAGATATCAGGAAATGAACAAAAAGTTGCCGATATGGTGCGATAATGATCGATTGAACTTACTTGTTGAGCATTTTAGTCATGTCCGCATAGGTTTTGGGATCTTTTGTTCTCGAGTCTAAGATGGTTACTAGTCCCCGCTCAAGCTTAATCTCCAGAAGAACATAGTGGAAGCTGCGCACGCATGCATAACTCATCAATTACATTACTATAACCTCGCCGAGTAATAAGGGAAGCCGAATATGCACACGACAGTAACACTCACTCGAAGTTGTAAGGAAAGAGTATGGTATCTTTGTTTTGATTTTTGATCAACGATTGTAGCAAGTTGGCCTCGGCTTCTTCGGGCGTGCTTTTAACCTGAATTTCATCTATGATATTTGTGTTAATGAACCCAATATCATACATTTCTTGTTTTCAGCACTCGACGATCTTCAATCTGCATAATATAGTGAGGATAATTAATTATAAATACATGCAATGAAAGAGCTGAGCTATATATAGAGACTTAATGACAGAAATAGTACTTACAGACAGTAGCAAAAGACCGTTAATTTATCGAGGGCCTTTTGATTGAAGAACTCAAAGAACTCCTCAAATGGAACGGGCAACAGATCAGTTCCAACGAGGTCATGCTCCTCCTTGATTCTCAGATACAAAGTATTCCCCCCCCCCAGACTCTCTGCAGGTTTTCATGTACCAATTATGGAATCTTCGCATCATCGTTGTTAGAGATGTTTCATCTTTAATGAGAGGCTTCCCGTACTCGTATCTGTGTTCGACCACCTCCATGAAATCAAAATTTACATCAGCAGGCAGGTAATCTGCAAGATTGCAATAACCGGGCACCGTCCCCAGAGCATTAGCGACGATGTCGCCGCTAGACACATTGAGCGGGGGGCACGATTGATTTGCTTGTTCGCCGAGCTGGGCAATTTTTTTCGCAGCTCCTCGTTCTTTTGACCTTTGATGTCTGACAGTACTTCCCGAGCGCTCCGCTTCGAGATATGCCTTTTCAGTAATGCGCTCATAGTTGGTTTTCAGCGGAGACTTTGGTGGTCTCCTCAGGGCATCGATAGTGCGCTTTGCTTTCACCGAATCTACCTTCTCCTCCGAAGGTGGATGACTCTTTGCTTTCAACCCTTCAAAGAAGTCCTCCACTTCGGTCCGCACGATCTTCGCGTTTTCCTCCTCGGTCCTCTCGTACGGTAACTTCTCTAGAGGCTTGAGAGAAGGACCATATCTGTATTGCCTCCCGCCTCTGGTTGTCTTGCTAGACGCAGACGGAGCGGGGCCAGGGCTGGCGTCTGTCTTCTTGCATGCTTGCTACGAGGCGGAGGAGAAGGACTACGACATGCCGGAGCAGCAGGCGGCGGCGGATCTCTTCCGCCTTCTTTGGTCGGGCGAAGGCAGAAGGAGGAGGCTGCTTGCTGCTCGGCGCGCCGGCGCAGGTGGAGAAGGAGGCAGAGTGCCGCCACGCGCCGGAGAAGGAGGCCGAGTGCCCTGATCTTCACTCGCCGGAGGAGGAGGCGGTGGAGGAGGCGGAGTGCCCAGACTCGTCGTCGTCGTCGGAGGAGGCGGAGGCGTCCAGTTCGGAATGTTGATGAGCTCCTTCTGCCATAGGCATGGAGTCTTCAGAGCAGAACCCAGCCTAGTCTCCCCTTCACCGGTAGGGTGGTCAAGCTGGAGGTCCTCAAGTCCTTCCGTTATTTCATCCACCATCACCCTAGCATATCCTTCTGGAATCGGCGGCGGTGAAAATTTGCTTTGGTTCGATGGGATAAACAGAGCCAATAACGCCTTTGACCTTCAAATTCATCCATTGCGTCATAATGTGGCAATTTTGGGACTCTGATAGCATCCACGGGATAGGCTGGCGAGCCGTCAAGACATGTCTCCGGTGAAGCAGCTCGGTGGAAGCCACGCTGCTTCTCCGTGAGATGGCAGGTAGATTCGGGGAAGCTTGCAGTTCGTTTGCTGCGATTTGCTTCTCGTTCCTCTCGCCGCCAGGCCTTGCGTGCAGCGCTGCGCAGTTAAGTCTGCTGCACTTTTTTCCTCCTCTCCTGGCATTTGTAACCGCCTGCGTCCGGAAAACCAGCATTCCACGGAACGGAGCCTGGCGTGCCTCGTGTCCGCCTGTGGTGCTCAAGATTCCGAGGGCCATTGTGAGCTCGTCATTCTCTCGTCTGCAGAGCGAACGTCCCTTGTCTGCGCTGCATCGATATAGTGCTGAAGCCTCTTGCCCGTATTTCCAATTGCTCGTCGTCCAAATGCACTTCCACGATACAGGGTCAAGGTTCCGCCAGCCCGAAGAACCAAGTCCAAGAACGGTGCAGCCACTTCATGGTCTCTGGTTCGATCCATTTATCAACCAGATCATTCTCAGCCTTGGCCCACTTAGGCCGGGCTATGAGGTAGCCACCTGACCCCGTCCGATGGTGAAGCTTCTTCTTCCCAGCATTTTGCTTGTTTGTCGCCGACATCTTCTTACTATTTTCCGATGTCTTGTGGGCCACAAATGCGGGCCAGTGATCTCTGATCTTCTCATATTTTCCCTTGAATTCTGGTGTCTCTTTTTTGTTGACCAACCTATTCAGGTCTTTCTTCCACCTCCTGAATAGGTCTGCCATCTTCTTAAGGGCAAAAGACTTGATTAATTGCTCTTTAACTGGCTTCTCCGGATCATCCTGTGGCGGTAGGGTGAAATTTGACTTCAGCTCAGTCCAAAGAACATTTTTCTGCATATCATTGACATAAGACATCTCAGGGTCTTCGTTCTTAGGCTTATACCATTGGTGGATGCTGATCGAGATCTTGTCCCTAACCAGAACCTCGCACTAAGCAACAAATGTGTTCTTTGTCCGGATGGGTTCAATCGGTTTGCCGTCGCGCGCGATTGCTATGATCTCAAACCTTTCATCCGAGCTCAACTTTTTCTTTGGGCCTCGTCTATTAACCAGATTTGTGCTCGATCCGGAGGGCTAGAAAAAAGAACAAAGACGAGAGTTAATTAATATGTGTACATACCAAAACAATGAATGCATCAATTAGCTAGTCAGCACAGGCTTAACTAATATATATATACCTGGCCGGACTCGGTTCGGTCACCGGAGCCGTCATCACGGTCTCCTTCTTGCACCGTCATTGGGTCACCGGAGCCGTCCTCACGGTCTTCTTCTTGCACCGGCATTGGGTCATCGGAGCCATCATAATCATAGCCAGCTTCTTCTTCACCCTCTCCTTCCAGACCATCGGTGTCTTCGAGAAACAACGAGCAGATGGCATCACTTCCTTGTGCGATTATGTCCCCCCAACAACGCTTCTTGTGCTTCATCTCGGGGGGTGTCCATAGTTTCTACAAATATTTACAACATGGAAATTATTATTCAAACATGACAGATGGATATATTAGCTAGTGGCAAACGTAGAACTAGCTAGCTAATCACAGTAAGGAATCATATTAATTAGTGGCCTCGACGCTGCTTCTCTAGGTTTGGGGTGGCCTCGACAACGCTTCAAGGGGGTAATATCGACAACGACGAGATACATACACGGGAACATTATGTTATCCGGGAGGGGGTATATCGACCCCCCCACGTGTTGAGATTATCGAGAGGGGTATATCGACCCCCCCCCCACGTGTTGAAGTTATCGGGAGGGGTTTATATTGACAACGATGACATACGTACATGGGAAAATAATATTATCGGGGAGGGGGTTATATCGACCCCCCCCCCATGTGGTGAAGTTATCGAGAGGGGGTATATCGACTTCCCCACGTGTTGAAGTTATCGGGAGGGGTTTACATCGACAACAACGACATACGTACATGGGAAAATAATAGTATCGGGAGTTTATATCGACACGACATACGTACATGGGAATATAATATTATTGGGGAGGGGGTATATCGACCCCCCCCCCTCGTGTTGAAGTTATCGGGAGGGGTATATCGACGACGACAGACCCGATAAAACTTTTCTAAAATTGTAACTTTTGTATATATAAAACTTTTCCATGGATCATCATTTCTCATATATATAGAATATATATCCATTGTCATATATAAAAACTTTCTATGAACAAAAACACATTTTTGACATATATATTTAATTAGCATATTCTAGCCACATACACATATACATCACATACACATATACATTATAGCCACATACACATATACATCACATATGAACAAAAAAATTAAACTAATAAAAATAAAAACATATAGCCACATATGAACAAAACATATAGCCACATACATACACATATACATTATATATATATATGAACAAAAAATTAAACTAATAAAACAGAGCATGGCGGCTCACAGCCGGGGCAGGCGAGGGCGCCGGCTGCTGGGGCGAGATGGGGCAGGCGACAGACGAGGAGCGGGCGGCGACGGCGAGCACGTGGCAGGGGCTCGAGGCGCTGGGCGTGTGGGAGCTCGAGGCGACGGCGGGGCAGCGAGGGCGCCAGCCATGGGGGCGAGATGTGGCAGGGCAGGGCGACAAGAACGACGAAGCGGGCGGCGACGGCGCAGCACGTGGCAGGGGCTCGGGCCGGGCAGCGCGCGAAAGCAGGGAGCTCAAGGCGACGGCGGGGCAGCGAGGGCGCCCGGCTGGGGCGGACGGGCAGGGGCAGGGCGACGCGACGAGGAGCGGGCGGCGACGAGCACGGGCAGGGGCGCGAGGCGACAAGCAGCGAGGGAGAGGGCGGCGACGGCGAGCACGGGCAGCTTGGGCGGCGTCGAGGAGGTCGTCGGCGTCGTCAGGGGCAATCAAGTAGGGAAATCTGAAAATTTCCCAAGTGTTGCTTATATAGCAAAGGCTTTGGTCGCGGTTCGTGGCACAAACCGGGACCAATGCCCCCCTTTAGTCCCGGTTGGTGCCACCAACTGGGACCAAAGGCCACCGCTTCCCGCCCTTTGGTGGCACCAACCCGGGACTAAAGGGGGCATTGGTCGGTTTGTGCCACGAACCGGTACCAATGCACTCCTTTAGTCCCGTTGGTGGCACCAACCGGGACCAAAGGCCTTGTCTTTGGGCTGGCGCGATCACGGTGGGATGTTTAGTCCCACCTCGCTAGCCGAGAGGGCTCGACAGGTGGTTTATAAGCGCTGCTGCACTGACCACTTGAAGCTCCTCTCAAATGCAGCTTACGGGCCTAAAGTCACTTATCTCACTGTGGGTCTCTTGGGCCTCCTGCGGGCCTGAATCCTGGCCCATGGTAGGGCTTCTAGTCGTATTCAGGCCGTGGGGCCCAGTAGGAGGCACTTTTTTTTGTTTTCTTTACTTATTGTTGCTATTTTTATTTTTTTCTAGTTTTTTTGTTTTGTTTTCTGCATTATTTATTTTCTTTTTGTTTTTGCTTTATTTTTTAATTCTTTTTGCTTTTAGTTTTAGAAAATTATAAAGTTTACATTAGTGCAATTAGTTCTCAAATTTGAAAACACTTTTTGTTTTTTGTTTTGTTTCTTGCTTTATTTATTTTATTTTGTTTCTACTTACAACAAAATACGTATTGTTGCTATTTTTATTTTTTTCCAGTTTTTTGTTTTGTTTTCTGCATTATTTATTTTCTTTTGTTTTTGCTTTATTTTTTAATTCTTTTTGCTTTTAGATTTAGAAAAATTATAAACTTTCTGTTAGTGCCATTAGTTTTCAAATTTGAAAACACTTTTTTTTGTTTTTTTTGTTTTCTTTCTTGCTTTATTTATTTTATTTTGTTTCTACTTACAACAAAATACTTATTGTTGCTATTTTTATTTCGTTTCCAGTTTTTTGTTTTGTTTTTCTGCATTATTTATTTTCTTTTTGTTTTTGCTTTATTTTTAATTCTTTTTTCTTTTAGGTCAGCAAAATTATAAACTTTCTGTTAGTGCCATTAGTTTTAGAAAACTTATAAACTTTCTGTTAGTGCCATTAGTTCTTTGAAATTTGTGAAAATCACAAGTTTGTGATTAACTTTACTAGAAAATGAACATAGATGCGCCTATAGTGAAAATTCAACCTAAATTCATAATAAATTTCTATGAATTTCAGAGAAATTCACTATGAATTTAGGTCAAATTCCCTGTATAGGGGCATCTATTTTCACTTTGAGAGGAGTTCAACAAGGCAGAGAGGGACGGGCTTATAAACCGGTGTGAGCGCCCTTCGGTTGGCGAGGTGGGACTAAACTCTGAGTGCAACGAGGACCAACCCTTTAGTCCCGGTTTGTGGCACAAACCGGGACTAATGGTCATGGGCCAGGGGCGAGGCGCATTGGTCCCGGTTCGTGCGTGGAACCAGGACCAAAAGGTCGACGAACGGGACCAATGGCCCAATGGCTGCCCTCTTGAGAGTGTTCTTGGTGAGAACATAGTTGACAAGGAGCGAACCGGGATTAATGTTATTACGAGGGCCGAACCATAAGACATTAAAGCATTTCAAATGAACTCAAAAAGTTGAAAGTTGGCATGGTATCATAATTTCACCCACATAGCATGTGCATATACAAAAGCGGACAATGGTATCATACTGAAATGCATTACAAAGTTGGCATGGTATCATCATAATAGTTGCGGAGAAAGTCTTCACTTTTTCTTCGCTTGTGTCGTTTGCTTATTGCGCCGTAACCATGGATAATCTTCATCGTTCATTAGGATGCTTGGGTCAGCCTTGACTTTGAAGGGAGGAATTTCATGAAACTTTTCATAATCTTCAGACATGTCTGTCTTGCCCTCCACTCCCACGATGTCCCTTTTTCACGAAAAGAACTATGTAGGCGCTTTGGCTCATCGTATGATGTATTCGCTTCCTTATCTTTTCTTTTCTCGATGCAGTAGACATGTCCTTCACATAGATAACCTGTGCCACATCATTGGCTAGGGAATGAGCGGTTCGTCGGTGTACCCAAGATTTTTCAGATCCACCGTTGTCATTTCCGTCTGTGGGTCTACCTATACCCGCCTCCCTGATTGCATTGACCCATTTGCACTTAAACAAAGGGACCTTAAAATCATGTCCGTAGACAAGTTCCCATATGTCCACTATGTAACCATAATATGTGTTCTTTTCCCTCTCGGTTGTTGCATCAAAGCGGACACCGCTGTTTTGGTTGGTGCTCTTTTGATCTTGGTCAATCGTGTAAAATGTATTCCCATTTATCTCGTATCCTTTGTAAATCAATACAGTCAAAGATGGTCCCTGGACAACAAGTACAGCTTATCACAAACAGTGTTGTCACCTCTGAGACATGTTTCCAACCAACTGCTGAAAGTCCTGATGTGTTCACATGTAATCCAGTCATCCTTGACCTTTGCTCGGTGTTTGGGCGCAGATTCTTGTGTTCATCGACATCTGAGGTCACCAAGGTAGAGTTCTGTAGAAGCTGTGTAGTGTGCTTGAGACCAAGAATATCCGTCCCTCGCATATTATTGAGTCCCTTCCAAGCGTGCCTTTCGGTCAGTCTCCCTCATACCGCGATTTAGGGAGACCCTATCTTCTTAAGGCCAGGAATGAAGTCAACACAAAACCCGATGACATCCTCTGCTTGATGGCCCATGGAGATGCTTCCTTCTGGCCTAAGCGCGATTCTGGACATATTTCTTTAGGACTCCATGAACCTCTCAAAGGGGGACATATTGTGTAGAAATACGGGCCCTGTAATGACAATCTCGTCGACTAGATGAACTAGGACGTGCGTCATGATATTGAAGAAGGATGGTGGGAACACCAGCTCGAAACTGACAAGACATTGTGCCACATCACTCCTTAGCCTTGGTACGATTTCTGGATCGATCACCTTCTGAGAGATTGCATTGAGGAATGCACATAGCTTCACAATGGCTAATCGGACGTTTTCCGGTAGAAGCCCCCTCAATGCAACCGAAGCGGCTTGCGTCATAATCGCGTGGCGATCATGAGACTTTAGGTTACGCAACTTTTCTCTGGCATATTTATTATTCCCTTTATATTCGATGAGAAGCCAGTTGGGAGCTTCATCTTGAAAGGCATTCAAAGAAGATTTCTTTCTCTTCTTCGTAAGAGCGTGAGCTGGCGGGACCTTCATACCGCTTCGTGAGGCATGCCATCTTTTTATCGTACAAGCGTTGCAGGTCCTCCGTTGCCTCGGTGTATCTTTTGTCTTTCCATACACGCCAAAGAAGCCTAGCAGGTTCATGCAAAGGTTCTTCGTCACGTGCATCACGTCGATTGAAGAGCGGACCTCTAGGTCTTTCCAGTAGGGTAGGTCCCAAAATATAGATTTCTTCTTCCACATGGGTGCGTGTCCCTCGGCGTCATTCGGAACAGCTAGGGCGCCAGGACCTTTTCCAAAGATTATGTGTAAATCATTGACCATAGCAAGTACGTGATCACCGGTACGCATGGCGGGCTTCTTCCGGTGATCTGCCTCACCTTTGAAATGCTTGCCTTTCTTTCAACATTGATGGTTGGTCGGAAGAAATCGACGATGGCCCAGGTACACATTCTTCCTGCATTTGTCCAGGTATATACTTTCAGTGTCATCTAAACAGTGTGTGCATGCGTGGTATCCCTTGTTTGTCTGTCCTGAAAGGTTACTGAGAGCGGGCCAATCATTGATGGTCACGAACAACAACGCCTTTAGGTTAAATTCCTCCTGTCGATTACTCATCCCACGTCGATACACCGTTTCCATTCCACAGCTGTAAAAGTTCTTCAACTAATGGCCTTAGGTACACATCAATGTCGTTGCCGGGTTGCTTAGGGCCTTGGATGAGGCGGCATCATAATGAACTTCCGCTTCATGCACATCCAAGGAGGAAGGTTATACATACATAGAGTCATGGGCCGAGTCTTTGTGATTGCTGCTCTGCTCCCGAAAGGATTAATGCCATTGCGCTTAAAGCAAACCATACGTTCCTTGGGTCCATTGCAAACTCATCCCAGTACTTTCTCTCGATTTTTCTCCTTGCGACCCGTCACTGGTGCTCTCAACTTCCGTCTTTCTTCACGGTCCTCACTTTGTGCCATCACATCAACTTGGCATGCTCTCCCTTTACGAGCAGACGTTTCAACCGTGGTATTATAGGAGCATACCACATCACCTTCGCAGAACCCTCTTCACTGGGGGCTCGCCGTCAACATCACCAGGTCATCTTATGCGATCTTATACCGCAATGCACCGCATACCGGGCATTCTTCGAGATCCTTGTATGCACCCATGTAGAGGATGCACAGTCATTAGGGCATGCATGTATCTTCTGCACCTCCAATCCTAGAGGGCATACGACCTTCTTTGCTGCGTATGTACTGTCAGGCAATTCGTTATCCTTTGGAAGCTTCTTCTTCAATATTTTCAGTAGCTTCTCAAATCCTTTGTCAGGCACAGCATTCTCTGCCTTCCACTGCAGCAATTCCAGTACGGTACCGAGCTTTGTGTTGACATCTTCGCAATTGGGGTACAACCCTTTTTTGTGATCCTCTAACATGCGATCGAACTTCAGCTTCTCCTTTTGACTTTCGCATTGCGTACTAGCATCGATAATGACCCGAGAGATCATCATCATCAGGCACATCGTCTGGTTCCTCTTGTCTTCAAGCAGCTTCACCCGTTGCAGCATCATTGGGCACATCGTTCGGTTTCCTCTTGATCTTCACCAGCTCCCCCCGTTGCAGCATCACCGGATTCAGGGGTCACATAGTTGTCATCGTACTCTTCTTCTTCGCCGTCTTCCATCATAACCCCTATTTCTCCGTGCCTCGTCCAAACATTATAGTGTGGCATGAAACCCTTGTAAAGCAGGTGGGTGTGAAGGATTTTCCTGTTAGAGTAAGACATCATATTCCCACATTTAATGCATGGACAACACATAAAACCATTCTGCTTGTTTGCCTCAGCCGCTTCGAGAACTCATGCACGCCCTTAATGTACTCGGAGGTGTGTCTGTCACCATACATCCATTGCCGATTCATCTGCGTGCACTATATATAATTAAGTGTGTCAAAAACCATTACAGAACATCATGAATTGATAAATAAGTGACCAAATTAATAGAAGTTCGTCATCACATTAAAACCAAAGTACATACATAGTGCTCATTGGTACCGGTTGGTGGCATGAACCGGGACTAAAGGGCAGCCTTTGGTCCCGGTTCAATCCACCAACCGGAACCAATGGTGGTGGGCCAGGAGCGAGGCCCATTGGTCCCGGTTCGTCCCACCAACCGGGACCAAAAGGTCCAGACGAACCGAGACCAATGGCCCACATGGCCCGGCCGGCCCCCGGGGCTCACGAACCAGGTCCAATGCCCCCATGGGTCCCGGTTCTGGACTGAACCGAGACTAATGGGCTGACCCGGCCTGGACCTTTGCCCCCTTTTCTACTAGTGAAAGTTTACCGTGTTAAAAGAGATGGTCGTAAGAGTGCAACTTCAGATTTGGTCTTAAATGAAAAAGAGCCAATTAAAGTGTTGACATTGGCTACTAAAGGCAATGAGACGAACCAACCAATTATTGAGAATCAGAGTGCCAAATCTGAAGAAGAGAAGTGGATAGTGCACAAGGCCAAAAAGGAATTGCCATTGGTAAAAATGGAATCACAGCCGAGATGCCCACTCGGCTTATCGTATTGGCAAAAGAAGGAACTACAAAATCTTGGTGCACAAGAGCTGAGACAGAAGAACATGGCATGGGTTCCCAAGAGGACCATTCATAACAAAAACGATGTGCATGCTTCTATTGCGACAAGTGCAATAAAAGTGAAGAAAGAGAAGAATGGAACCAACAAACAATTAAGCCGCAGGTGTGCATCACAACATCAAAATCTTCGGTTAGCACATCATCCATTTTCTTCAACAATGCCATTGATGCCTTTGCCATGGAATTTATCCACGGGTATGATAAATTACCCTCCATGGACTTATTTTGGTCCATGGATGCAACATAATTTTCTATATCATGATAGGGTATTACCAAATCACTATAGATTTGGTTAGTTACATTATTGTTGCTAATACAAAGGGGCCGAAATTATTTTTTTTGCTATTTCATTTGTTTATTTCGGCTATACATACTTTGGTGGGTGAATTCTGCATGAACCTTTTGGTAATGGTTGATATTTATCTATCGCCCTAAGAACATATCTAAGAATGGTCGGTGTGGTATTCTAACATCGTCCTTAGTTTGAGTAGAGATTGAGATAAGTGCTTGCATAGAAATCTGTCAAATTGATGCCATTGAAGATATTATGCCTAGATCAATTCACCAAAACTGCAAAGTGGACTTACGTTTGATTGGGTGTGCTTTGGCTTATTACTTTTCAGAATTTATGTAAAGCCAAATCATGGCTGATTTTATTATTGAGCATCATATTGACATCATGCATAATACTGATGTTAGCTTTATCTCTCTAGTGCCATGGTTATTATATATAGATGATTAAATTTCTAGCAATGGCCAAGGTCTTGGTGTTGTTTATATATCTCCTTATGGTGCTATTCTATGAAGCCTCATACCGCTTAAAATATTTATGCACAAATGATCAAAGCCGAATATGCAATGTTATTCGGGTTTGGAGCTTTTGGTGCCATAAGGTGCTAATCACATTGAGGCTTTCAGTGATTCGTTATGAGTAGTGCAACGAATATCCAAGGGTTATCAATGTTTTGACAAATCACTTATAGCTACCTTGAGGTATATGTCTAGATATAGAATTTACCTTGGGTTGCTTTAGTATTGTTCATATATTTAGACATGACAATTCAAATGAGTTGGCACAACAAACATCTGGATACTATGTTAATCATGGTGTACTGCATTTCTCTCAATAGCCGATGCTTAGTCTCGTCACGATAGGTAAGGCCGAACCGAAGTCCACGGCTTCGGCCACTAATGAAACTTTTATGCCGGCGAAGTAAGGATTGGAGGAAGTTCATTCTTGATTATCTGCAAAATCCTAGCGAAAGGGTGAACAATATGGTTCGGAGGATGGTTTTGATCTATGGAACCTTATCACCGGGTTGTTATAGAAGCTGAGAAGTTTTCACCCAAGTTTGCATCAAGAGGTTCAAAGATATATACTTATCGTCCTAAGAACATGCAAAATGGCCTTTGGAGTTTTGACATCGTCCTTAGAACAAGCAATATGCGAGTTATTTTTCGGCACACAAGCTTTGCCGAAAAACAGGGGGGCATGTGTTGACACCAGATTTTGGCATGGTCAAAAACATAATTAAGATGGCATCCAATAAAAAAGTGCTCAAAGTGAGAAAGTTCCGTATCATCAAAAATAGAAACTTTGATATTTGGGCCATAGCCAACCGAACTCATCTCTAAGGCCGAAGTTGTGTTTGAAGTACTGAGATTCTGTATTCAGAATACTATTCGGCTGATTACGCCACCAGGAATGCCTCTTACGGAAATATGATCTACAAGAATTGTCTTCGTCTCATCGAAACGATCGATTTTGATATAAAAATCAACCAAATCCGAGTTCGTATGAAAAAGTTAGAGCTATCAGAATGCAGCCCTATCAGAGGCGAAATATGGTACGCCCCACCAGACGCCATGTCTGATGGGTAGCGCGAGCAAATAGATGTTTTGCGTGAGTTATTTTAGCCTCAAGATGGCCTCTGATCAAAAAACGCTCAACATGAAAGTTGTTCGCCCCATCGAAACAGTCAATATTGCTTTTATACTCGTTTCCTTCCGAGGTTGTTTACCACCACAAAAAAGATCCGCAAGGTGCAGCCAGTTTAAACCGAACAGTTTTGGAAAGTTCGGTCAAAACCAATCCAAATTTGACTAGGTTTTGGACGTGAATCCAAGCCTTTTCCTTGCATGAGAAGTCCAGCCGCCTTTTATATAACTAAGGGGTGACGGCCGATTGAACAACACATAATCAAACAAATCATCTATCACTTTTTATCTTTTATCTTTTCTCCTTAACCCTAGTTCTTCTTCCTCGTTCTTCGTCTGTTCTTCTTGTTGCAGGGCGGCGAACCTCGAGGCCCTAGGGGCGATCAGGTCGACCTAGGGCAGCCCATAGCCGCCGCGTGCCCTGACGGGGTGCCTCCCAGGCGTGTGGGGGTTCGGGTCCTCAAAAGCACCCGCCGGATTGCCTGCGTACCGCGCTTCCGGCGGGTCTCCTTTGACGTGAGCTGCGGTGCGCCACCCCTGGCGTCGAGGGTACACGGTGTCGTTTTCATCTGCAAACACACTTTTTGGCGACTCCGCTGGGGATGAAGCTTTGAACGGTCTCCAGCCCGTTCTTGCTACGAACAGATTGTCATCTAGGGTTTGCAGTCTACAAAGGTAATATGAATGCCCAATCCCCTTGTGTAGATGCAAATAGTTCATATGGTGTTACTTGATCGTTCAATGAGTATACTCTATCGGCCAGACCTAGTTTTTTCAATCATGCATCTAATTACGTGCATAAGCCGATTCAAAGTAATTTACATGTTTCAACTTCTTATGAGACTAGTAACATACAACATATGTATCCTAATTCGCATACATCTGCAACCCCACAAATCCATATACCGATGAACAACATGATGGGTTTGGTTAATCAATTTGAAACACCTCATGTTAAAATTTCCAATAGCATACAAGAAAGTGTTTCGCCCTTTTATTCATCGGCAACTAATTTGCAATATGTGAATCCAACCTTGCCGATGGATGGGAGAATTGGCCATACTGCTACTACCTATTCGGCCAGTTACTCTCAACCATCATACGCTACACCTCATGATAGTAATATTTCAGCACCGCACACAACTGTAGATGTTCATAATTCGGCTTTACACCTTTCTGGTCATAGCCGAATAAATGTAAATTTTACAGGAGCGGTTTTGCCAAATATTGTAGAAGATGAGGTAGTTGTGGATGCATTGAAGAGTTTATCCCAGAATAAGAGGGTTAATGCTGTTTGCCTTGAACAACACGAAAAAGGGCTATTTCCTGATTATGTGGCAATAAAAGCTAGAGTTTTGCAAGAAGATGAATCTTTGCCAATTGACAAAATTGGCGAGCAAAAATATGGTTTTACAACAAAGCATATGCAGTACTACATCATATCATACACCCCCTACACAATTGAAATTTTTGGCAGCACTCGTGTTGCATTGCCGAAAGAATCTAAAAGCATTTGGGGGCAATCATATCCGGAGTGGGCTGAATTTGAGAAAATACTTAAAGCCAATTTTTCCGCCTGCCGCCAGAAACAAACAGAGAAAGAATTGGCTCAAGTAAAAGAAGCATTGTCAATTGGTTGAATCAATGAAAAGAAGGATGATTCGGAACATGAAGGTGCTTCGGTTGAAAAAGCCGAACCAAGAAGTTTATATTCTGAGTCCATAAAACCCGAAGCGGCAAGCATTATTGAGAAAGGGCATCGCAAGCATAGCAAAACGACCGTGCTTGATTTTTCTGAAGTTAAGGGAACCTACTTCCTGCCCTATGAGTTCCGTGTCGTAGAAATTGACAAGCCTCAAGCACAAGAGCAAGTAGCCGAACAAACTTTGGCTGATAAGGATCTTCAAGGTAATGATGCATGGAATAAAGAAAAAGGTGATGAAAAGGCGTTGGAGAGTCATCCAAAGATGAAGCTAGATATTGTTCAAGTCACACCACCATCATGCTCTCCCAACGTATTTGAAGAGGTATGCGTAGCGAGTAATTTACCTATTTTCATATTTGGTCGCAACTTCATTATTGAAGCAGCTCGAAGAAATATTCTCATAAGCAATTTTGAAAGACCAATGAAGAAGGGTAATTTACTTGTTAGCAATAAAATTGTTATGGAACATATCGGTCAACCCATTGCGCCATTTATAAAGACTGAGGGAGTCCCGGATTAGGGGGTGTCCGGATAGCCGAACTCTTACCGTTGGCCGGACTGCTGGACTATGAAGATACAAGATTGAAGACTTCGTCCCGTGTCCGTATGGGACTTTCCTTGGTGTGGAAGGCAAGCTTGGCGATACGGATATGTAGATCTCCTACCATTGTAACCGACTCTGTGTAACCCTAACCTATCCGGTGTCTATATAAACCGAGGGTTTTAGTCCGTAGGACGAACAACAATCATACCATAGGCTAGGTTCTAGGGTTTAGCCTCCTTGATCTCGTGGTAGATCTACTCTTGTACTACCCATATCATCAATATTAATCAAGCAGAGTAGGGATTTACCTCCATCGAGAGGGCCCGAACCTGGGAAAAAACATCGTGTCCCTTGTCTCCTGTTACCATCCGCCTAGACGCACAGTTCGGGACCCCCTACCCGAGATCCGCCGGATTTGACACCGACATTGGTGTTTTCATTGAGAGTTCCTCTGTGTCGTCAGCCGTCGAGAAGCCTTGGCCACTGGTCAGACTCTTCGGCTAGGCGGTTTTCTCATGACCGCTAGTTCGGCCGCCGCGCCGACGATGACCTCTCGAGTCATCGAAACCAATCTCCATGTTAGTTCGGAACTTGCTGAACAGTTAGATCCGATCGAGCTCTCCTCCATAAACGAGCTCTTGGATCGCATCGCCGCCATACAGAAGTCGCCACAGATTACGACTGGATCGGGCCTAAAACCGATCTGAGAGAGATCAACTCTCCCCAGGCTACCCATCATGTTGCTGTGATAGAGGAGCAATGCGGCGATTCTTCTTCTACCTTAAGGACTAGCTACGTCCGGATTCCCGATCCCTCCATGCCAGATTCCTGCGGAGGGACGGATGTCGATCAAGCCCTGAACCTAAAGTCAGGCGGCGGGCCGGACTCACTGGATAGTACTCAAAAATCCAAATTTCTGAGTTCAGAAACTTCTCGGCCCTTGAATCCTAAATTGGACGGGGTTCCAGATTTAGTGCCACCCGCCCAGCCAAACATTGGCGACCTCTCTCGAATTCGGCAAGAGACTGCTGAAACAGTACATCATTACTGAGCTAGATTCCTCCTGGTTATGAACAGGATAAAGGACTGCCGAGAGGAGGACGCAATCCCAAATTTTTGCAATAATTGCACGGGCAAGGGAATCCTAAACGCCATAAGTCGTCGCACAATTACACGCTTTGCTGACTTGGTGACCATAGTACAAAAAGAAATCTTGTCACGATGCTGGAAAACCGAAAAGTAAATTTTGGGATAATCCGCCCCGAATACATCCCTAGTCCGGAACAAAAGGGTGCATCATTATCAAGCACCTGGATTGAATACCAAAACCAAAACCCCCTAAAAGTGCAGAACCGTCTTTGGAGGGTTTGCTAAGCGGACCTGCAAAATTCACCATAGCACAGGCGCCACTCCAACTCATAGCCTTGAGCATGTTGGATACTACGGCAGGTGGCCAAAAGTGGCGAAAGAGCTTCTAGCTTCAGAATCCCAGCCCAGCAACACCAGTACGGTGTTAACAGTCTTCGAGACTTTCGCATCAAATAACATGCAAAAACGACAACTCCGCAACCTTGCCGAAGTCTACCAAGTAGCAACATGCGAAAACCGAAAGTAAATTTTGGGATAATCCTGGCAAACCAGATCGGCAAAACAGTGGAAGCATATGTAGATGACGTGGTCGTCAAAACCAAACACGTCGAAACTCTAGTAGACGGCTTGAGGCTCACATTCGACAATCTTCAAAAATATGACATCAAGCTTAATCCGGAAAAATGCGTCTTCGGCGTTCCAGCCGGAAAGCTCCTGCGCTTCATTGTGTCCGGTAGAGGAATTGAAGCAAACCCAGCCAAGATTCGAGCTCTGTCACAATTGGATACTCCAAAAGACCTCAAACAAATACAAAAACTGACGGGATGCGTAGCGGCTCTAAGCCGCTTTATCTCCCGTTTAGGAGAAAAGGCATTACCTCTTTACCGCCTCCTCCATACCGAACACTTCGAGTGGGCCGGATGCCGCCACGGCCGGACTTCGAAGAAATAAAGGCCATTTTGGCAACAAATCCGGTCTGGCGCTCATGGCGATTAACGTGGGCGAACCAATGCTATTATATATCGCCGCAACACATCAAGTTGTCGGCGGTGCTCGTTGTCGAACGAGAAACGGACGGACACCGGTTCCCTGTTCAAAAACCGGTTTATTATGTGTCCACTGTCCTAACTCCATGCAAGTCCCGGTACCCACACTATCAAAAGATAGCATATGCGATGTTCATGGCATCCCGGAAGCTGCGACACTACTTTCAAGAGTGTTCGATAACGGTAGCCTCCGAAGTACCTCTTAACGAGATTATAAACAACCGCGACGCGACGGGCGGATTGCTAAATGGGCCATAGAGCTCCTTCCATTCGACATAACTTATAAGCCACGACGAGCTATTAAGTCGCGGGTTTTGGCCGACTTCGTGGCGAATGGATCTGAAACCCGAACTCCCTAAAGAGTACGGCCCATACTCCAATAGGATCATGCACTTTGACGGCTCCAAAATGTTGGCTGGCACGAAATTTGGCGTCGTCTGGCGATCCCCAACCGAGGACACAGTCCAATACGCCCTTCAGATAATGTATACGGACTCCAACAACGCGGCGAATACGAGGCCCTTCGCACGGCCTCCGGATGGCAGTCTCCATGGGCATTCAACGCCTAGAGGTGTGCGAGGATTCAAACCTCGCAATATCTCAAATAAGCGGAGACTTTGACGCCAAAGATCCGAAAATGGCAGCATACCGCAATGCGGTCCTAAAAATGTCAGCCGCAGTTGAAGGGCTCGAATTTCATCATATAGCCCGGATAACAACCAGCGGCGGATATATTGGCAGCGTCGGTGCAAAACGCGATGCCGTCCCACCCAATATCTTTTAGGAACGGCTGTTCAAGCCATCCGTACTATGGGAAGGGGAGTCCGGCAATAACAATCCGGACCCAACCGCACCGCCTGATGCCGAACACTCTGACACAACCGGAGGCTCCGCCCCCGAGATAACACCCTCTGCTCACGAAATAATGGCGGTTATCGCCCCGTGGATGGAACCATTCCTAGCCTCCCTCACTAGGCAGGAACTCCCCGAAGACCAAAATGAGGCTCGCTGCATAGTACGGCGCTCTAAAGCCTATAAAGACCATGAGGGAGAGCTTTATAAGAAAAGCACTACCGGAGTCCTTCAAAGGTGTATCTTCGAAGAGGAAGGGCGAAACCTCTGGCTGAAATTCATGCGGACTGGGTGGGCACCACGCCGCAGCTCGGGCCCTTGTAGGCAAGGCCTTCCGTGACAGGATTTTGTTATTAACGGCCCGGCAGAATCTCTAGGACTTAGTCCAACGATGCGTCGGTTGCCAGCTTTTTGCTAACCAAAGCCACATGCCACCCAGTGCCCTTAAAACTATACCCATCACCTGGCCGTTCGCGGTCTGGGGGCTTGACATGGTTGGACCCCTTAAAGGAGGAACCCAAAAGCAAAAATACCTATTGGTCATGGTGGACAAATTCACCAAATGGATAGAGGCCAAACCAGTTAAAGCGGCGAATCCGGACCAGTGATAGACTTCATATCGGGGTAGTGCACCGTTACGGTGTCCCCCACAAGTATCATCAGCGACAATGGCACCAACTTCACGGCCGATGAGGTCAAATCATGGTGCAAAACATGGGCATCAAGCTCGATTACGCCTCGATCTATCACCCTCAAACCAACGGCCAAGTCGAGCAGCAAAGCGGTCTAATCATGAGCGGCATTAAACCCGGACTAGTGCGGTCCCTCAAGGAATCTAACACGCCTTTGGGTCGAGAGCTTCGACTCCGTACTACGGGGGCTGCGGACCACGCCGAATCGTACTACGGATTTACACCATTCTTCATGGTGTACGGCAGAGGCGATCTTGCCTGCGACATAATACATGACTCACCTCGCGTGCGCATGTATGAAGAAAGAGAAGCCGAGCTCGATCGGCGGAGACAGTTTGGACGCATTGGAGGAGGAGCGCGGCGTAGCAAAAGCTCGTTCCGCATTCTATCAACAGCGAGCTCGAAGATATCAAAGCAGGGAAATGCAGGCCAAGGCTTATAACGTTGGCGAACTAGTTCTACGCCTGCGGACAAGAAAAGGACAAACTCAAGCCCAAATGGGAAGGTCCCTTCATCATCGACCAGGTCCTGACCGGCGGAGCATACCGTCTGCGAAACGCATTGGATAACCGACTCGAGCCGAACCCATGGAACGCAGCCCGTGTACGAAGATTCTACGCCTAAGTGCCGGACTCCAATTTGTCTCCTTCCTCCGTCTGTATTCTTTATTTTTGTTTTTTGCTGTCTTTTATTTCTCTCCTTCCTCCTTCTTCTTCTTGTAGACTTTAGAGGCTCGTTTGCGCTTTCTTCCGCACACAATTGACGCGCTATCCGCGCTCATTATATCTGGGGGCTTCTTTAACAGAAGCTTATTTATACGGGCTTCATGCCCAATACATGCGTTAAACTTCCGCATGTACCTTTTATTCACCATTATATGCATCGATATGACTTAAGTTTTGGCCAAGCTGGGTTGCACGGCTCTGTGCTTACCCCTCGTTCCCGATTGTTCGGCTAGGTGGTAAAGGGAGCACCTCTGCGATTATTACTGCCGGGTCAGCCGGATGTGTACCTCGGACTGGGTGAAGCCGAAAGCTAAGCGTTCTTAAGGGAATATTCGGTCGGTGAATTGAAAGATGATTTTAACTTTTACCCATCTGCCCCGGATGATTTTCTGCTTTCATAGCAGCTTTGACATGCACTTTAGGGCATGCATCCCAAAAAAGGAACACTTAACGGAACTATTCTCCCTGGAAGATGTTTCTTACTACCCATTTAATATAACATAACTAGTTGGGCACTTGTCTGATACAGCAACAATGACCCCTACGCCTTGTCTCCATGCATACCACGGTTCTTATATAACCACGAAGGTATTCGGACACACTCCGGACTATTGGGTCCGGAGGTCGAAGCGAAAAGGTCCGCTACGACAAACGATCTACAATCCAGCTAGAAGACATTTTTTTCATGTCATATTTTTACATAGTCAACTCGACTCATTGTATTCCTCCTCAATGCCATCTAATAGGCTATCTAATTTACAATCTTGCTGGGAATACTTGGCGGCCAATTCTACTTGGCCGTACACTAAACTTACAGGGATCTCCATCCCATCCGGCCCCACAGGTCCGACCTCGGCCATGTGGTTTGGGTCAGCCTTCGTGTACCGCGTCTTCACCATGGCCCAGGCCTCCCTGGCGCCTTGACGGCAGGCTGATATCTTCCATAGCCGGAAGCGCCGCGTGCCCCTTGAAGCCGCTCCGCCCACTCCCCAATGCCTTCGGCAGGGAGATAGATAGCCACAAGGCTTGGCGATGCCTTTCATCACCTGCCGGACTCGTTAGATGCAGGTAGGCATAATTCGGGAAGAAGATCACCCGAAGAATTGGGCATCTCCTCCTCAGGACGACCTGTGAGCAAACCTACATACATGTTTATGTTAGTCGCCTTCCTCGCCGAACTCTTTCAAAGTTCGCTCAAGCACTTACTGAAAATGCCGCGACGAAGCCCCGATTCTCCTTTCTGGTCGGACAAGCTGAGCACGAACGTCCTTTAGTTCCTCACCCAGCTTGGTGTTGGCGTCTTGGAGATTATTCTTCTCCTGTCGCACCCTTGTAAGCACGCTCTCGACCTTTAATCGGGCGTAGAGCTGTTGCTTGTCCGGATCTAGTCCGCGCCATCTGCAATGTTTTGGTCAGATTTACACACCCGCCGCACTTTATAAACTATTTATTTTAAAAGCATATATTACCGAGGGGGTCTCTGTGGCTCCCCGTGGCGGCTAGTGCTTGGCCTCAAGATGGGCCCCAGACTCTTCAAGCTCCGAGACAGTCGGGTATTCTTTCTGTAAGATCCTCAGATAACAAATGATCCTTAAATCAGTTATTCTAACTATTTTAAGTCTCGAGGCTACTGGCACATATAATCACAAATTTCCTTACCAGTATGTCCTTCACATACTGCTCCGTGGCTCGCTAGTCCATCTTGAGCGGCACGGAGGTGCGCATCTCCAATCAAAGGCATTCAAGGCCTCTTGGGAGAAACACGCGTCACGAAGAACTGTCCGTGGCGCTTTGTGTATCAAGGCGCTCTCCACCTCGGAGTTGGTGGCGGACAACCAGTCGGCATCCTCTGTCGGAGGAGCATCCGACGACGCCTCGTGCTCGCCTCAGCCTCCGGACCCGCTTTGAAGCTTGTCCGGTGAAGGTTCGATCGGCAACCTCTCCGGACTCGATCCGGTGAGCTCTTTTTCCTGAAAAAGGGTATCAGCGTTAATGCGCCTTCAAGGAATCAATCACAGGAGTATGGTGACATGCCATACCGCTGGCGGCGGAGTTTCGATCCGGACCGCACTTCTTTTTTAGCCTGTGAAGTCGCCTTTGCCCTTTGTTGGCCGATCGCGCAGTTTCGCCTTCCCGCCTCGAAGGTACCCCTGCGAAGCACCATTGGTATCTGGTGATAAAAAATAAGCATCGATGGAGTGCGTTATCGTGGTTTTGGGATGTGGGTCTCATTTACGGGAGGTCGGAAGTATTCCGGTAATCAGCCGTAATGGCGACCAACGCATTGTCGATGCTAAGTTGGTGGAATACCCCGTCGATCAACTCCACCTTTATGTCCGGATCCTCTTCGAGGTCGGATCGAGGGACCGTTCGGATCCTCGGGTTGTGGGGCGGGCTATGTATCTTCTCCACAGTCCGGCGCAGCTCTGCGCAAAAACCATGAAATGAGATATTTAACTACGGGAACATGGATCGGACAAGTCACAAAGATGTTTGCTTACCCAAATTTCGAGGATTATTCAAGAAAACTCCTTCAAGGTTGACACGGAGGAAATCCTCCTCCTCTCCTTTGTACATGGCGGACAAGATCTTCACCAGTTCGGTGACCGATCCCGCCCTTTGCGACCATGGCGGGTGACATCGTCCTCCCGTTGAAGTCCCACATGGGGTGGCCCACTGTATTGGAGCGGCTGCACTCCCCTCATAATGCAGATTGCCATGACTCCTGTCATGGTCAATCCGGCATGAGCCAGTAACCTTATTCGGCTCATCAAATAACGGACGTCCCGGTCATCTTCTCTCCGGGGAATCCGAGGGCGCCAGATTAGGCGCTTCTTTAGAGGAGCACTGCTGAACTCCGGAAGGCCGATCCGAACAGGATCCGGCAGCGGGACGTCCTCCATGTAAAACCATTCCGAAGGCCAGTCTTCGAACGCCTTCTTTGGGGTTCCTGATAGGTATCCGGTCCCGGCGATGCGCCATAGCTCGGCTCGGCCCACTTGATATATTGACCCCTCATGAGAACGGGGTACTAGGCAGAATATTCTCTTCCACAGTCCGAAATGAGCCTCGACGCCCAAGAATAGTTCGCAAAGGGCCACGAAGCCCGCGATGTGCAGGATGGAGGCAGGAGTAAGGTGGTGCAATTGGAGGCCGTAGAACTCCAGGAGCCCCCGGAGAAACGGATGGATGGGAAATCCGAGGCCTCTTACTAGATAAGAGATGAAGCATACCCGCTCTCCTTTAGAGGGATCGAGGATGCTCTCCGCTTGCTTTCCGCCCTTGTAGGTGGCAAGTCCGGCTCAAACCGGAACCATGAAGGCCGGGGGGAGAAATCCCTTGGTTTGGAGTATAACTAGCTCGCTATGCGGGACTGAGCATCTCTCCCAATTTCTGGCTGAGGGCTGGGGCGCGAGAAGAGGAGCTGTGTCGACCTCCATGATGGAATGGGCTTTGGTCGAGGCGCCTGATGAAAGCTTGCAAAGGGGGATGGTGTGACTCAGATCTAGATCCTTGCCCCTTTATAGGCGGCTCATTTGCGCGGCTAGGGGGTAATTGTAAAAATACCCTGGCTGTTCGCATTCATTCAAACACGTGGAAGATGGACATTATTGGGCATAGAAGCCGAGGAGCGCAGCATTTATCAGAAGCCGGACACTATTCGACAAGTATATGGAATTTGGTAAAAGAATCCGCCTCGCAATGCCGAAGACAATCAACGCGCCTGACTCATCGTCATTGAAGCCTGGTTCGGGGGCTACTGAGGGAGTCCCGGATTAGGGGGTGTCCGGATAGCCGAACTCTTACCGTTGGCCGGACTCCTGGACTATGAAGATACAAGATTGAAGACTTCGTCCCGTGTCCGGATGGGACTTTCCTTTCCGTGGAAGGCAAGCTTGGCGATACGGATATGTAGATCTCCTACCATTGTAACCGACTCTGTGTAACCCTAACCTATCCGGTGTCTATATAAACCGGAGGGTTTTAGTCCGTGGGGACGAACAACAATCATACCATAGGCTAGCTTCTAGGGTTTAGCCTCCTTGATCTCGTGGTAGATCTACTCTTGTACTACCCATATCATCAATATTAATCAAGTAGGAGTAGGGTATTACCTCCATCGAGAGGGCCCGAACCTGGGTAAAAACATCATGTCCCTTGTCTCCTGTTACCATCCGCCTAGACGCACAGTTCGGGACCCCCTACCCGAGATCCGCCGGTTTTGACACCGACACCGATAATGACTTATTGTTACAGCCAAAGCTTTCCCCGTTGCTTTATCTAAAGTTCATATCTAGTTGGGTAGCTTTGCTTATTTCGTATTTGGCTTGAACTTGGTCTCAACTGAGATATGTAGGTTCTAAATATCTTCATTTCAGAAATTTAAAGCCAAGGTTAAATTCTATTGAGAAAACCGATACTAATATAATATCTTATCCAAAGACATCGGAGATAGAGTGGAAAACACAATGCACAGCCAAATGGAGAGATTCCAAATATGAACCATTCGTTTGCTTATCTCCAAAGCCGTTCGAACAGCAAGATCGGCTAGAAAACAAGAAGTATACCTTCAATTCAAGCATGTGTGATCAAATATTTCATTTGTTGCTGAAAAATAATTACATTACAATTCTTGATCACCGTGTTAAGCCATTAATCCAAGGACGAAAGCATTGTAAGTTGCATGATTCGTCCAAGCATAATTTTGAGGATTGCAACATGTTTCCTCAAATAGTTAAATCGGCCATTGAAAAAGGATGATTGAAGTTTGTTGAAACACCAAGACATGACCTTGTCTATTCCGGTTGGTCCCGATGGCAAAAAGTTTTTGCATCGGCTGCTTCAAGCCGATCCATTTAAAGAGAATGTAAAAGCTGCAGTTGATGGGATCAAACTTTCAAGTAAAGAATTTGTTGAAGAGCATAACGAAGATAATCTTGAGGGCGAGAATTCCACCGAAGCTACAATGAAGTGGCCAAGGACTGGGGGGCAGCAAGAAAATCCAATGATCGATGAAAGCAAACCAAAAGAAAATAAAGGCCGAAAGTGCAAGTGTAAGAGATCAAAAATCACCTTCGTTGAACTATTGGGAAAATATCAAAAGAAGAGTGAAGAGAAGAATGCTTATCAGCCAAGTCATGCAAAGAAACCAAGATCACCCCCAAGGCGCAAATATGAGGATCGATATTGGCAAAGTGAGAATTTTAATGCAACATATTCATATCCTTATTTTGGGTCGCCAATGCCAATGTCGTGGATGCCTCCCTATGCTCATATAGATCCATATCCATCATGGGACAGGTATGATACAAGGGCACATTCTCCATCTTATTTTAGACCATCTCACCCATATTATGCACCTCCGAGAAGATCAATATTTGAACAATCACATGTTAAAGACCGTTTCAATCATAAGGAATCGGTCCAGAACTCAAGGAAGAAGAAAGAAGTGGTTAGGCAAGTTTACCGTGTTAAAAGAGATGGTCGTAAGAGTGCAACTTCAGATTTGGTCTTAAATGAAAAAGAGCCAATTAAAGGGTTGACATTGGCTACTAAAGGCAATGAAACGAACCAACCAATTATTGAGAATCAGAGTGCCAAATCTGAAGAAGAGAAGTGGAGAGTGCACAAGGCCAAAAAGGAATTGCCATTGGTCAAAACGGAATCACAGCCGATATGCCCACTCAGCTTATCGTATTGGCAAAAGAAGGAACTACAAAATCTTGGTGCACAGGAGCTGAGACAGAAGAACATGGCATGGGTTCCCAAGAGGATCATTCATAACAAAAATGATGTGCATGCTTCTATTGCGACAAGTGCAATAAAAGTGAAGAAAGAGAAGAATGGAAGCAACAAACTATTAAGCCGAAGGTGTGCATCACAACATCAAAATCTTCAGAAAGCACATCATCCATTTTCTTCAACAATGCCATTGATGCCTTTGCCATGGAATTCATCCACAAGTATGATCAATTACCCTCCATGGACTTATTTTGGTCCATGGATGCAACATAATTTTCTATATCATGATAGGGTATTACCAAATCACTATAGATTTGGTTAGTTACATTGTTGTTGCTAATACAAAGGGGCCGAAATATTTTTTTGCTATTTCATTTATTTATTTCGGCTATACATACTTTGGTGGGTGAATTTGGCATGAACCTTGTGGTAATGGCTGATATTTATCTATCGCCCTAAGAACATATCTAAGAATGGCCGGTGTGTTATTCTAACATCGTCCTTAGTTTGAGTAGAGATTGAGATAAGTGCTTGCATAGAAATCTGTCAAATTGATGCCATTGAAGATATTATGCATAGATCAATTCACCAAAACTATAAAGTGGACTTACGTTCTGATTGGGTGTGCTTTGGCTTATTAGTTTTCAGAATTTATGTAAAGCCAAATCATGGTTGATTTTATTATTGAGCATCATATTGACATCATGCATAATACTGATGTTAGCTTTATCTCTCTAGTACCATGGTGATTATATATTGATGATCAAATTTCTAGCAATGGCCAAGGTCTTGGTGTTGTTTATATATCCCCTTATGGTGCTATTCTATGAAGCCTCATACATCTTAAAATATTTATGCACAAATGATCAAAGCCGAATATGCAATGTTATTCGATTTGGAGCTTTTTGGTGCCATAGGTGCTAATCACATTGAGGCTTTCAGTGATTCGTTATGAGTAGTGCAACAAATATCCAAGGGTTATCAATGTTTTGACGAATCACTTAAAGCTTACCTTGAGGTATGCCTAGATATAGAATTTACCTTGGGTTGCTTTAGTATTGTTCATATATTTATACATGACAATTCGAATGAGTTGGCACAGCAAACATCTAGCTACTATGTTAATCATGGTGTACTGAATTTCTCTCAATAGCCGATGCTTAGTCTCGTCAAGATAGGTAAGGCCGAACCGAAGTCCACAGCTTCGGCCACTAATGAAACTTTTATGCAGGCGAAGTAAGGATTGAAGGAAGTTCATTCTTGATTATCTGCAAAATCCTAGCGAAAGGGTGAACAATATGGTTCGGAGGATGGTTTTTATCTATGGAACCTTATCACCGGGTTGTTATAGAAGCTGAGAAGTTCTCACCCAAGTTTGCATCAAGAGGTTCGAACAAAGCAGTGGCCGATATATACTTATCGTCCTAAGAACATGCAAAATGGCCGATGGAGTGTTGACATCATCCTTAGAACAAGCTATATGCGAGTTATTTTTCGGCACACAAGCTTTGCCGAAAAACAGGGGGGCATGTGTTGACACCAGATTTTGGCATGGTCAAAAACATAATTAAGATGGCCTCCAATGAAAAAGTGCTCAAAGTGAGGAAGTTCCATATCATCAAAAATAGAAACTTTGATATTTGGGCCATAGCCAACCGAACTCATCTCTAAGGCCGAAGTTGTGTTTGAAGTACTGAGATTTTGTATTCAGAACACTATTCGGATGATTACGCCCCCAGGAATGCCTCTTACGGAAAAATGATCTACACGAATAGTCTTCGTCTCATCAAAATGATCGATTTTGATATAAAAGTCATCCAAATCCGAGTTCGTATGCAAAATTTAGAGCTATCGGAATGCAGCCCTATCAGGAGGCGAAATATGGTGCGCCCCACCAGACGCCATGTCTGATGGGTAGCGCGAGCAAACAGATGTTTTGTGCGAGTTATTTTACCCGCAAGATAACCTCTGATCAAAAAACGTTCAACATGAAAGTTGTTCGTCTCATCGAAACAGTCAATATTGCTTCCCGAGGTAGTTTACCACCACTAAAATACCGGCAAGGTGCAGCCAGTTTAAAAACGAACAATTTTGGAAAGTTCGGACAAAACCACTCCGAATTTGACTAGGGTTTTGGACGTGAATCCAAGCCTTTTTCTTGCACGGGAAGTCCAGCCACCTCTTATATACCTAAGGGGTGACGGCCGATTGAACAACACGCAATCAAACAAATCATCTACCACTTTTTATCTTTTATCTTTTCTCCTTAACCCTAGTTCTTCTTCCTCGTTTTTCGTCTGTTCTTCAGGTCGACCTAGGGCAGCCCATAGCCGCCCTTGCATCCCGACGGGTCCCTCCCGGCGCGTGGGGTTTCGGGTCCTCAAAAGCACCCGCCGGATTGTCTTGCGTACCGCGCTTGCGGCGGGTCTCCTTCGACGTGAGCTGCGGTGCATCACCCCCGGCATCGAGGGTACACGGTAACGTGTTCGTGTGTGAACAGGCATACGCCGACACTAATGCCGGAAGCCGCAGTCCAATACTTTGCGCATACGATTGAACAACTTTTGGACTAATCAGACAATATCCATTCAAGCACAGTGACTTCATGTGAAAACGAACTATATTTATGATACATGGCTGTTTTTCATTACATTTCGAGCATTTAGGAAGAAAAAATCGAACTTCTCGGTCCTGCCACTACCTTGTACTAATATTAGGCTGGACATAGTAGTGGTATCTTAGCCGGTATCATGCACTCAGGAATAGTAAACACACTGATGTAGCAGCGAATTAAAGAAGAGAGAGAGGGTTGAGTAACGTAGGTAGACACCGTATCATGTTAAATGTTGTACTCCCTCAATTCCGTTATACAGGGCCACTATGAAAAATACATTTTGCATCTATACAAGGCCACTAACAGTAATCGAGGTAAAATTTAATGATGTTTCCTCGTACTAGCAACTTGTTTAATCCGTGCATGCATGTAGTCATAATGACATTGTGCTACTTTCTTCTCATTCCTCCTTGCATGCATGCGGGCATATTAATAATCCTGGTTAACAAGAAGAAAAGTTGGCTGGCAAAGCAGTAATTAAATTTTATCTTGGTACCTGAAATTTGAGTTTGTTGCCTTGTATAAGGGAATGGAGAGAGTACTACTTTGTGTCATGCATGATAATAAATATGATCATCTATGATACTATACTATGTTATTATGCACTATGAAGATAGTATGATACACTAGTATCATATGCATAATACTAGTATATGATACTCCCCACTATGAGTAGCCTTAAACCAGACCCCCCTGCAACTGACAGTAATTAAAGCCGCTATTCTGCATTTATCCCTGGCGGCTCTGGCTGTTAGGCTACTCGTAGTGAAGAGTATCATATAGTAGTATCGTACATATGATACTAATGTACTTCCTCCGTTTCTTTTTAGTCCGCATATAAGATTTGGTCAATGTGAAACTTTGTAAAGTTTGACTAACTTTATAAAAAAATATTAACATCTTCAATAGTAAAGTTATATGTTATGAAAATTAATTTCATCATACATCTAATATTATTGATTTCACAGTGTGGTGTTGATATTTTTTTTTACAAAGCTAGTCAAATTTTACAAAGTTTGACATTGACCAAATCTTATATGCAAACTAAAAAGAAACGAAGGGAGTATAATAATACCTTCATAGTGCATAGTATTATAGATTATCTTATTTATTGTCATGAATGACACAAAGTAGCATAGCATTTAATATGATACGATGTCTAACTATGTTACTCTAACCCTCTCTTTCTTCTCTAATTCTTTGCAACATCAACGTGTTTGCTATTCTGAAGTGGATGATACTAGTAAGATACCATCACTATGACCAACCTTAATGAGTCTTTACTCGTGTATACGTAATTACTACACTACTCCACGAGATGTGTGAATAAACAAACGTGTATATAGATTCTGTGATGGCACAAGTCTGGTACTACGTCCTTCCGGGTTTATTAGGCCCCATAGTATTTTGGGTCCAACTTTAACCATGAATTTGACTAAAAATATACAATATATATATTAAAAAAGTATATTATTGGATTTTTATTTGAAAGATGTTTTTCATGATATATTATTTCTGGCATATAATTTATATTTTATTAGTTAAATTCATAGTTAAACTTTGGCTCAAAATAAAAGGGAACTAAGAGCATCTATAGCCGCGATGGGCAAATTCGGGCTCTCAAACGCCCGCGGACGCGCCCAGGTGGGTCCGCGGGCACTGGCCGGGTACTCCTCAGAATCGTCAACATCCGTGTATCTCATATCCGATACCCTATATCTATACTAAGCATGCAACATGGAACTAAACTATGTAGATCATCAAACAGACATAGAAATACACATTCCGATCACCAAGATCACCAACAGATCTCCAAAAGATCACCAAAGTGCACATAATTCACATATATGATGGGCAAGTTTAAACTAGATTACTAAGAACATGAAATTAAAGACGGAGACGGCGGGGCTTCAACAATTCGTCGTTGGGCCTTTGCCCTTCCGGTCGCCGGCACTGCTGTAGGCGTTCGCGGCTGGTGGAAGGTCTTGGCCGTCCGAAGAGGAGGTGCAGCTGTCGCAATTGCCGTCGTCGGAGTTGGTAAGGACGATGAGCCCCTTCATCCGATGGACCGCCCTGTGCTGCTCCCGCTTCAACTTGGCGACCCCGAGCCTTCTCCGCCACTGCCTCCGTCGCCTCGCGCTTCGATTGCTCAATAGTAAGCCGGAGCACCTTGGTGTTCTTCCGTCGGAGGCGACGCGCGTCCGTCTCCACCATCATGAGAGACCGGCGGTGGACCCATGCGAGGAGCCATGCATCCTCGTCGGGGTCTGCCTCCATCCTGTGACGGCGATGCGTGGACTGCTCCGCCGCGTACCTCTCCCGTGTACGCTGCCTCTCGCAGCGTGTGCCTCCGATTTCGGAATGCGCGTACGGGCCGGCAGCGCGGACACTAGCACCCACCGCTGCCCGTGTGGAGGAGCCGCCGACAGGGGAAGGAGATGGCGGGGTCGGTGCGGACTGCGCTGTCCTGGCGTCGCTATGCCCGATCCAGGAGGGTCCAGCTCCGAGGCTGCGTAGCGACGGTGCGGTAGCTACAACGATGCTCCAGATCCGGAGCCGCCGTCGGTCTCCACTTTCGACCGCTCCAGCGCAATGCGGAGGGCCATCTTCTCCTCGTAGTCGAGCTTTGAGCCGGAGTCGATGCCGGAGCTGGATATCGTAGTGGATGGGATCGGAATCTGGGAGTGAAAGGAGAGGACAGAGCGAGAGAGAGAGAGAGTGAGCTAGGGTTGGGAGCGAGGTGACTGGATCTGGCTTTTTTGTGGGACGACTATGGGGTCGGTGGTAGGCTGGCCTGTGCCAGGCGGACGCGCACGGGCGTGTCCGGGCCACAACATATCCACCCTATATTTGCGCTGGGTACGAGCAGTGTCGGTCAGCCCGAACGTTTGTCTGCGGTTTGAGAGGTTCGGTTGAGTCGATTTTTTTACCCGTGAGTGACCAAACAGGTCTGCCCAAATGTTTGAGACGGTTGACAGTTGTGGCCGTAGATGCTCTAATAAAAGCAGACAGAGGGAGTATGTGCATGACGACTAGCATGACGAAACGCGTATGCAGAATCTCGTGCCTGTCAGGGAGTGTTCTTTTTTGACATTCAACACCTCCTTTATTAATTGACTACAATTGTAGCATCAGAAACCAGAAGAGGAACAACAGCCATCGGGCGTGCTTCCATCCATACATCAGGAGGAGTGAATCTAGCTAGTCTAGCTAATTCGTGGGCTACTTTATTGTTCTCTCTATAACAATGTTCAAAAAAAATATTATTAAAATCTAAGGAAATGAAAAAACAATCATCAAAGATCGCGCTAGCCACAGAAGATGAGTATCCCTCTTTGAGTGCTGAAATAACCTCCACGCTGTCTGAATTCACTTCAATTTTGCTGCACCCAACTTTACGGGCAAGGTTGAGTCCAAACCTAACTGCAATGACCTCTGCAGTGAAAGCATCATTGCATAATTCCAGTTTTTCATTCGCGGCAGCTATGAATTTACCATTATGGTCTCTGATGACAGCACCAACAGAACCTTCAAGTGAATCCGGATCAAATCCCGCATCCACGTTTAGTTTGACGTAATCCGTCCATGGTCTTGTCCAGCCACCCACACGAATTTTCGGCTTTGAGGAACACGCAGCAGTAAAGTTTGCCGCCAAGGCTCGAACAGCAAGGTTGATCTGTGCCGCAGATTGTTGAACATCTTCATGTGTAATCTTCCTCCTTTCCCACCACAAAAACCAACAGCATGTAGCAACAGTTTCTCTCAGTTTTGGTAGACCTAGCACATGGACATGATCGTCTGGTAAGCTGAGAAGAAATTCCAACACTACCTCGCCGGACACACTAATCTGTAGTCCATTCTTTATCAAATCCAGCACTCCCAGGAGTTTCCATACCTGCACCGCAACAGGGCATTCAAAAGGAAGGTGGCGGATGCTCTCTGGTCCTTGATTGCATACTGGGCAGTGTGGCTTGATATTGATATATCTATCAGCAAGAATGGAATGGCATGGAATAGCACTAAGAAGTACTCTCCAGACAAAATTTTTAATCTTTGATGGGCAACTCAGACTCCACACCAAATCCCAAGTAGGTGTTGGCGCGGATGAGCACTCCATGTCCTGCGGATTGTGGCCAAACTTTGCTTCCCACACGGTATGATATGCTGATTTCACCGTGAACACTCCTGTTTTAGTGAAGCTCCATGCTACAAAATCTGTCATTTCATGTACTGAAAGTGGGATTGCAAGAATTCTCTGAGCATCAACACAACAAAAAGTTTGGTTCACAAGCAGCGAATCCCAGTCACCTGACACTGGAATAAGTTCTGACACCCGCGAGAGGAGATGATCTCCTCTACTAGATATAACGTTCCTGGATGGTGATTGTGGGATCCAACTGTCCTCCCATATCTTAATTTTTTGACCATCACCCACCCTCCAAATGTGTCCATGTTTCAAAGTTTCCACTCCTGCCATTATGCTTTGCCACGTATAAGAAGCCTTCTTCTTCAACCTAGCATTCATAAGGTCATCATTAGGATAATATTTTGCTTTAAGAATCTTTGCACAAAGAGATTCGGGATCATCAATAAGCCGCCATGCTTGTTTAGCCAATAGCGCCAAATTAAAACAATGGATGTCTCGAAACCCCATTCCTCCTTTGCTCTTTGGGATGCACATCTTCCACTAACTAAACCAGTGCATTCTCTTGTGTGACGCATCATCACCCCACCAGTAACGCGAGATCGCATCTGTAATTCCTTTGCAGATTTTCTTAGGAATTTTAAACACCGACATCGCGTACGTTGGTATGGCTTGTGCAACAGCTTCGGTAAGCACTTCCTTACCTCCAGAAGACAAACATTTTTCCTTCCACCCTGACAATTTCAAGATCAATCGATCAATTAAGTATTGAAAACTCTCAGTTTTGTCCAGTCCTAGGATTTAGGGCAACCCCAAATATTTGTCATTCAGAGCCTCCGTCATAATATTAAGAATAGTGCAGACTTGAGACTTGATGTTTGCATCTGTACTAGGGCTGAAAAAAATACTAGATTTATCCACACTCACCAACTGGCCAGAAGCACCACAATAAGAATCCAGAAAAGATTTCAAACTTATCGCATTCGACACATTAGCTTTCATCAGAATTAAGGAGTCATCAGCAAACAAGAGATTTGTAACAGAGGGTGCATCTCGACAAACCTTAATCCCCACAATCTCACCTGATTGCTCTGCATGGTTCAAGAGTCTTTGTCACAAGGCCTCAAGAATCAGCAAAAATAAGTAGGGTGATAATGGGTCACCCTGGCGAAGGCCACGTGAAGGTTTGATAGTATCTGTTTCAACTGAATTGTATCTTACTCTGTACTCCACAGATGATACACAAACCATGATCATATTAACCCAATCAGCCCTGAATCCTAGTTTTAATAGCATTGCCTCCAAGAAAACCCACTCAACACGATCATAGGCTTTATGCATATCCAATTTTACCGCGCACCATCCTTCTTTACCTTTTTTCTTCTGTTTAATTGCATGGATACTCTCATAAGCTATTAAGACATTGTCGGTGATGAGCCTCCCTGGAACAAAGGCACTCTGTGTGGGACTAATGATTTCTGGGAGTAAAATTTGCAGTCTTGCCGCAATCATCTTTGAAATAGTTTTGTAGACCACATTGCACAAGCTAATAGGTCTGAACTTTGTAACTTTCTCAGGTGTGTTTACCTTGGGGATCATAACAATACTTGTGTCATTCCATTCTGGTGGCATCACCTGTGAGTTAACTGCAGTAAGAACTTCCATCACAAGATCTTCCCCTAGCATTGGCCAAAACCTCTTATAAAAAACTGCATGCAATCCATCCGGACCGGGAGCTTTGAGGTCACCAATCGAGAACAAAGCTTTCCGAACCTCCTCTGCCGTGTAGGGAGCCATAAGAGCAATATCCATGTCCTCCGTTACACGACGTTGTACCTTGGACAACACATTCAGGTCCGGCTGCTGCACCTGTGCTGTGAATAGAATAGAAAAGTAGTCTGAAATAATGGTATTTATGTCCTCCTCGGTTTCCTTCCACACTCCAGTGTCATCAAGTAACTTCTTAATGCAATTCCTCTTCTTACGTGTCGAAGCTGCTTTATGAAAGTAAGCTGTGTTACGGTCTCCATGCAACAGCCAATTTCCTCTACCACGTTGGAGCCAGATAAACTCTTCTTGATCCAGCAGGTTTTCAATCAAAACCTGGATATCTTTCATTTTCTGCCGGCTCTCAGCAGTGTTCCCCCCCCCCCCCTGACATTCTCCAAGTCTTTCTTTAACTTATTTATTCTCTTCTTGGGACTCTGAGGGTCTCACGGTCCCACTCGTGCAAATCATTCAGCACAGCCTTTGTGCGGTCCGCTAGGGAGGGACCTAATCGAGCTAACTTGGCACACTCCCAAGACGAATTGATAATCTCGTTCACTGTCCCTTCGTCCAACCAGCGGGCTTCAAATATTCGTTTCCGATTCTGCTGTTACCCCATGAGCCCTTTGAAATACTCAGTGTCAAGCAAAATAGGCCTGTGGTCCAAGTGGATATGATGTTCATGCACTAAGGACGCATAAGGAAATTTTTCTGCCCACATCTCGTTGCATAAAGCCCTGTCAAGCCGCTCTCTCACAGCCCCTCGGCTCCATGTGAAAGTATCACCAAACATCATCACTTCCTGTAACCTGCAGTCCTCGATGCAATCTCTGAAATCCCGCATGTAGTGATCAGGTCGGATATTACCACCTTCCTTTTCACTCATGTTGGTAATTTCATTGAACTCTCCAATGATCATCCATGGCCCAGAATTATTTGCGTGGATGTCTCGCAAGTACGTCCAAGAGAGGTGTTTCCTCTCCCAACTCGGTTCTCCATAGAATCCTGTAATTCGCCAAGCTGGGTTACTGCCATCCATCACTATGTCATCAATAAAATTATCTGAGGAATAATTCAAAACCACTTCATTTGCTAAGTTGTAGTAGAGTACAAGTCCACCAGCACGACCATCTCTGGCCACTAAGTGAAGCTCATCAAATCCTAACTTAACTCCCAAAACTTCTGCCTTATCTTTGCTCAGATGTGATTCCGACAGAAAGACCACATCCGCTTTCAGCCGTCCTTGGAGATCCAAGAGCTCTCTAATTGCTGTGGGCGAAAGCATTCCACGGCAATTTCCATGCTAAGGTTTTCATTGCTCCCGGCGATCCTCCAGCTTCCACTCGACAGGTGCCGACGAAAATCTTGACAAAGCAAGAGACGAAAAACCGATCACAGAACCTCACACAACTGAGATCCGCGCCGGGAGAACCAAACCAGCACCACACCGTAGCGTGCTGGGACTGCAGACAACTCAGATGAGACCGTAGCCAAGATCACCACCCAATCTAGTTAGCACACATGCCTTTTACGCCCGCACTTTCCACGGACTACAAGGCCCAGCAGAGGAGCAGGAGAAGAACAGCAGACGACTCCTACACCAGCGCCGGATTTGTTGCCGCCACCGCCGGCGGCCGAAACCCTAGCAAGGTCGCCCTTGCGATCGCCCAACCATATTTCCGCCGAAACGTAAGCCGTCGCAACTGAAGGGCCACCTGTCAGGGAGTGTTTATCTTCAATGTTGAGACCAACAGGGATGGGCGGCTGTCTCTTACTGGTAGAGGCTGCCTGAAACCGCTACGTATTGGAAAGTTTAGACAGGGGCGGTCGCTGCAGCGGGCTGTCACGGATGTTAAGACTCCGGGCGGGGTCAGCTGACTTCTACGGACTTACAAACTTATAGCAGGAGCCGTCGCTGCATGTTGTAGCCGCTGGTGCGTCATGACTTTGACCCCGTCGTAGATGCTGGCTTTCAATGTACTTGATGACCTTTTTAAATGGTAAAAACTCCGTGGTAAAAAGAATCAATGGGCCGTCGACCTTCATCCCGCCCGTGTACTATAGACTAGCACGTCAGCAGAGGACCGTCGGCGCAAGTTAATGTCGGACTCTGCTGGTTATGAGCCAAGGGAAAACAACCTCGGCTGATGACGACATGGGTGACACAGTGTTAATGCAGTTTCGTCTCCGCAAAGACTATGCTCGGATGTTAGATGGGAGATGTTTCCTCGCTATATGGATTATAAGACCAATCACCGCACCGCAAAAGTCGATGCAAAAAAACATGACAAAACACACCTTCTTAAAAAAATAGTTTTACTGAGTCTCAACCAACTAAGACTTCGTCATGTCTAAGACGATACTACCTTTCTTTAATTTTGCATGGAGATTTATGTCAAAAAAATCTTTTTTCCTTTTTCCTCTTACATATTATATCACTTGACTGAGACTTGGTCTTAGACACGAAGATGGAGCACGCCGAGCTCACCGCCTGGCTCCGCATGCACCTGAGGATATCCATCGTAGAAGGCCTTGCCGCCGTCGATGATGACGAAGCAGGTGCAGACGGCGGAAGGGATATGCTCGAGGATGTCGTTGCGAGGGGGCCGATGACGACTTGTAGAGATGGCCTCCTATATTGTATGCTTAGTGTATCCCCTTGGGCAACCCCTTTCTCTCACGACGACTTCGCCATTGTCGCATGCGAGGACGGTCACGACACCAACCTTCCCGGCGAGCGCCACTGCGACCTCCGAGGCGTTTGGAGCTAACGCATGGTCCAGCAACTCCATGGAGGTGAAGTCGAGTTGCCTCCGGTCGCTCTCCCATAAAGAGAACTGCACAATGACCCCGAGCATAAGGGGACTACGGTTTGCCATGGCTCTGCCCGGAACTCCTTCCTTGATCTGACCCTCCTCCTCGCTCGCCGTAGATCTGGCCCTCCACCAGCCGGTGCTGCTCCAGAAGGAACAGGTTGTACCACTGTTCCTCCTGCCTCTGCTGGAGCGCCGACAAAGACGCCGGCGCAGGTTGCACCTCCGCCATGGTGGCATTGAACTGCGCCTGCGCCTGCTCCATGGTGAAGCTAGTGTGCACAGGAGGCGCGGGTGTCGGAGTGGAGTCGTCGGAGCCTGTCTCCATCGTGGCGTCGTCCTCGTCGTCGGACACCTTGGGCAAGCTGGCCGGCAAGCCGGCCTCAATCCGCCTGGCACGGCGGCTATGCCAGGCGGCGACAAAGGCGGCCACGGCGTGCTTCATATTCGGTGGCAGACTGTCCCACAGTGCTTTCTCGCTGGCGGTCATGGCGGATGCAGTGCAAGGGAGGAGGATGTGGAGGGGCTAGTGTTGTGCTGTTGTGGCCGGGTGGCGCCTTTATATAGTGGATTCCGATGAGGCCAGGCGTCCGCGTGCGTCAACGCGCGACACAGGAGTGGGTTTCTCAGCCGACGAGCCAGCTTAATGGCAGCAGACGAACAGACAATGGCACTAAACGGGCACGATAGATATTCGGCCCATCCCGTCCAGTCACGCGTCTTCGGCATTGAATAGGCGAGGCCATCGGAGATGCGTCGCGGGTGGCGCCCTCAGCCGGCGCGCCGCTTCAACAGCGGAGGCAGTGAGAGGTCGGGTCCGCCCTGAGCCATCTTCGTTGTTGAGCGGCGCGCTATATAGCGGCATCAATGCGTGCAACTGGCACCGGACGGGAGCACGAGCGGGAGGAGCGGGGTATTTTGTGGGCAAGGGCGGTCAGAAAACGGGCTTGTGATCGGTTCGGACTCCCGCAACCCTTCTCCACGTTTGTCTCCGGTTTGTGGGAGAAATCATGTCCAGACCGCTCCGCTGACCGATATAAGTCGGTGCTTGATGGCTTCCGCTATCCAGATAGCCTGATCCGAACGGTTGCCGGAGGTTACTGTGAAACCGAAAAAAAGTTGTTGTAGACCGCTGACTGCCTCTAGATGCACGGCATGGGGAGCGTTAGTAGTGTGGAGCGTTTGCAGTTTTCTTTGTATAAACCAAACTAGTGATAAAACAAGAAATTAAAAGATTCAATTGCAAGATCTAAAGATATACCTTCATGCACTCACCTTCCCGGCAACGGCGCCAGAAAATAGCTTGATGTCTACTACGCAACTTTATTCTTGTAGACTCGTGTTGGGCCTTCAAACGCAGAGTTTTGTAGGACAGTAGCAATATTTTTCTCAAATGGATGACCTAAGGTTTATCAATCCGTGGGAGGCGTAAGATGAAGATGGTCTCTCTCAAACAACCCTGCAACTAAATACAAGAAATGGTGATAAAAGTGTAATATGGATGGTAGAAATATATTTTTATAATCTGAATATAAAAAAAAACAGCAAGGTAAGAAGTAACAAAAGTGAGCACAAACGGTATTGCAATGCTTCAAAATGAGGCCTAGGGTCCGTACTTTCACTTGTGCAATCCTTCAACAACGCTAATATAATTGGATCATATAACCACCCCTCAAAGTGCAATGAAGAATCACTCCAAAGTTCTTATCTAGCGGAGAACATAAGAATAAATTGTTTGTAGGAAACGAAACCACCTCAAGGCTATTCTTTCCGATCGATCTATCCAAGAGTTTGTACTAAAATAACACCAAAGCAAATTCAGATTCGTAATACTCAATCCAACACAAAGAACCCCAAATAGTGCCCCAAGATTTCTACCGGAGAAACAAAGACAAGAACGTGCATCAACCCATATGCATAGATTACCCCAATATCACCTCGGGAATCCGTGAGTTGAGTGCCAAAACATATATCAAGTGAATCAATATAAGACCCCATTGTCACCACGGGTATCCATATGCAAGACATATATCAAGTGTTCTCAAATCCATAAAAGTATTCAATCTGATAAAACGAAATCTCAAAGGAAAAACTCAATTCAGGACAACAAGATGATCTGACTATATTAACAAAGTGCGCAATACCTCAAGATCGTGACATCTCAAGAACACGAGAGAGAGAGAGAGAGAGAGAGAGAGAGAGAGATTAAACACATAGCTACTGGTCAAACCATCAGTCCCCCAGGGTGGACTACTCCCTCCTCATCATGGTGGTCGCCGGGATGATGAAAATGACCATCGGTGATGATTTCCCCCTCCGGCGGAGTGCCGGAACGGGGTCTAGATTGGGTTATCGTGGCTACAAAGGCTTACGGTGGCGGAACTTCTGATCTAGGGTCTCTCCGAGGGTTTTTGGAATATTTGATGATTTATAAGGCGAAGAGGGGGTGCGGGAGGCCACCGAGGTGGGCACAACCCACCAGGCGCGCCTGGCTTGTGCCCCCCTCGGGGCACCCCCCAGGTGTTGCTCTGGCCCATTGGATGTCTTATGGTCCATAAAAAATCCACAAAAAGTTTCACGGCGTTTGTACTCCGTTTGATATTAATTTCCCGCGATATAAAAAACAAGCAAAAAACAGGAACTGACACGTGGCACTATGCATGTCAATAGGTTAGTGGCAAAAATGATATAAAGCATATATAAAATGATTGTAAAACATCCAAGAATTATAATATAAGAGCATGAATACTTCATAAATTATAGATACGTTGGAGACATATCAATCATATATATATATATATATATAACATACAATAAAGTATTGGTCACAACTTTATTTCTACTAAATTTTAATAGAGGAGACTCGAACAAAGAATAGTATTGTCTTTCTAGATGTGATCAGCCCTTTTAAATATTGATCGGTAACATCTTGTAAGTTGCAGAAACACATATAGAGATCTTCAAAAATTCTAACCTTTGAAGCAGCTTCACTATCAAAATTCTAATTTTCCTAGAAACATAGAAGTAACTATAATAAGAAAATGGCAAGAGCTAAGAGAGATGCCAAGAAGAGGGAGATGTTGCTTACCTGCTTGCATCATGGTATGTCCAGTATCCACTGGTGCAAACAGCTGGGTTGCTACTTCTTTTGCTTTTGCAAAAACTAATTTCTAAGGGGCATTCACAGATCTCTCAGTGCCCATCCCTCCTTTTATGGGGGAGGCTAGCTTTTTGGTGATTCAAATTAATTGTAAATGCCTGAAAATTGTATGTTCAATAGAATTAATTGAAATCCTGAACAACTAATTAAAGGAGAATTGGTTTCCTTAGTGTTGTTTCAATGCTTCTCATACCTAGTAATTCTACTACCCTTGAACAACCAAGTCTCGGTATAACAAACTAACATTTAACATACACCAAGTGAAAGCTCTGCAATACATAACGTAATTAAGCGATGTGTAGTTTAATGAACAGATTACGCAGCTGGTCGAGTGATAAAGTGTGCAAAATTGTCACATAAGTAAATGTCGCATAAGAGATTTGTTAATTTTAGCTTACTGGCTTCTGTTGATATAGTTCAGCAAGAAGGCGTGTTGTGCAGAACTACATATACACAATTAAAATGAAAAGACAAAATTCTATAACACCTACTTAGTTCATGAAATTAGCCACTATAAATTGAATACATTCATTAGCAAGATGAAGTATGTCTTCATCGTAATAAGATATACAATGAACACACAAGAATGTAAGCATATGATATATTGAGCGATAAAAAATCTCACTATGAGTACGAATTGTACTTTCAAATCAGGCATGCAAATCCGCCAATTTTATGGTCTGGCCATCACATTTGCTATACAAAAATATTATCTATAGGTACTAAGGTACCAGGTAATTATATAACATTAAGACGGCAAAAAAAATTCATTGTCCAATTATTTTCTAATATGCAACCATCACAATGTCGTGAATTATTGGCCAGGTAAAGTTCTCAATTAGCATCATTGGATCTCTTATCCAAGCTGCACAAATCAAGAACATTTATCTTCAGTAGTATTAGGTAGATATTGCCAGCAAAAAGTTCTATTTGTGAGTTATCTTAACAGTGAATATGCTGATATATTTGTTGGCTAATTAGTTTAAGAAGTTCGGGTGCTACTTTAAATTTTCTTATAGACGGGAAGATTTAAAGCAAGACATAACAATCTTAGTATACTGCACAGAAATACTTGTTAGGATCACTAACCGGTATTTTCCAAGGTCTTGATTTCACAATAACATAACTGAAATTAGCAAGATATTAGCCTCAAATGTAACAAGAGTTTCTCTTGGCCAAAAAATCTCTACTGTTTAAAAGGGGATACAACTATACAAAGGTACATGAAAAAAAATAGAGAACATGATAACATAAGGCAAAACACAACTTAAATTATTTGTACCTGTCGATTAAGGTTGTTTTGTTCGACATCATCACCTTGACATTACCCAAGACCCCTAGCAGGTTAAAGAAAAACAATATGTCAGTGACAGCAAGAAGTTGAATTAACCAACCTAAAGTGAAACATCCAGGTTCATAACAACCTAAATGCTTCCCAGGATGAATCTACAAAACAATCAAGGCTACAACAGCAACATTACCATTCCACAAGCTGCTATATACAATGCCACCACCAAGCCCAATCCTCTAGCATTGACCAACTCTGGTCGGATGATTAACATTGACTCAGAACAGAGAAAGGGAGGTGGATTGCATTACCAAACTGTGGTGGTGTGGAGTTGTGGCCCCGGCAGCATCAGTCCAAGATGAGGTATCTGTGCAAAGTCCGGCGTTGGCGCGCCGGCGGCATCGTTCAGCATGGGTGCCAACGAGGGTTGGGTGTAGGAGTCGGTCCGCCTCCAAGCTGTCCCGTCCATCCATGATGGTGCAACGTTGGCCCTGGCATTCATAAACACAACTTCCACATGCTTGTAGAACTTTTTTTATTGAAAAACTGCAGAAGCCTCACAATAACAAGATACGTACTAGTATTATTTATGATAGGAGAATACTTTTTAATAGTAAGAACAAGTAAAACAAACATATTACCTCATCAAAGACATCCATGGAATCCACTTGCTGCAACATTTCCATATAAGCGGGAAGGTATCTCTGAAATTCCTCTTCAAACGGGTTGTAACATAAAACATGATGTAGTAGTGAAAATCAAGTGATGAACCTTCAAGATGCTCAAAATCTAGGAATAAAAAACGAAACATACTTTCAATTTCAATGAGATCCCTCGTGAAGTTACTTTCTAGTAGAACATACCTTTACTCGAAGATCTCCCTTTTACTTTTCGAACCAGGATGTAAAATCTTTTTCAGCATATTAGTTGTCTTTGTCTTCTCCGTCAGAATCCAGCCACATATACATGAATGAACAAGTACCGTAGTGAATTCTATGAATTACAAGCTATTTGAAGCGCATTAATCAAGTGATTGTTATGTGTGAAATTAGACACGGGAGCAGACGATGTACTACCCAAAGCCAAGCCTCACATCATTTGTAGAAACTGCAAGCCTGTTGGAAATATGCCCTAGAGGCAATAATAAAAGGGTTATTATTATATTTCCTTGTTCATGATAATTGTCTTTTATTCATGCTATAACTGTATTATCCGGAAATCGTGATACACGTGTGAATACATAGACCATAACATGTCCCTAGTGAGCCTCTAGTTGACTAGCTCGTTGGTCAACAGATAGTCATGGTTTCGACTATGGACATTGGATGTCATTGACAACGGGATCACATCATTAGGAGAATGATGTGATGGACAAGACCCAATCCTAAGCATAGCACAAGATCGTGTAGTTCGTTTTGCTAGAGCTTTCCAATGTCAAGTATCTCTTCCTTAGACCATGAGATCGTGTAACTCCCGGATACCGCCAGTGCTTTGGGTGTACCAAACGTCACAACGTAATCGGGTGACTATAAAGGTGCACTACAGGTATCTCCGAAAGTGTCTGCATTGGGTTGACACGGATCAAGACTGGATTTTTCACTCCGCATGACGGAGAGGTATCACTGGGCCCACTCGGTAGTGCATCATCATAATGAGCTCAAAGTGATCAAGTGTCTGGTCACGGGATCATGCATTACGGTACGAGTAAATTGACTTGCCGGTAACGAGATTGAACGAGGTATTGGGATACCGACGATCGAATCTCGGGCAAGTAACATACAGATTGACAAAGGGAATTGTATACGGGATAGATCGAATCCTCGACATCGTGGTTCATCCGATGAGATCATCGAGGAGCATGTGGGAGCCAACATGGGTATCCAGATCCCGCTGTTGGTTATTGCCCGAGAGCCGCCTTTGGTCATGTTCCAGATGTCTCCCGAACCCGTAGGGTCTACACACTTAAGGTTCGGTGACGCTAGGGTTGTATGAATATGAGTATGCAGTATACCGAATGTTGTTCGGAGTCCCGGATGAGATCCCGGACGTCACGAGGAGATTCGGAATGGTCCGGAGGTAAAGAATTATATATAGGAAGTGGTATTTCGGCCATCAGGAAAGTTTCGGTCACCCGGTATTGTACCGGACCATCGGAAGGTTCCTGGGTCCACCGGTGGGGCCACCCATCCCGGAGGGCCCCATGGGCTGAAGTGGGGAGGAACCAGCCCATAGTGGGCTGGTGCGCCTTGGCCCGCCTCGCGCCTAGGGTTGAAACCCTACGGTGGGCGCCCACTGCCTTGGGGGCACTCCTCCCTTGGCCGCCCCTTGGGAGATGGGATCCCCAGGGCCGGGCGCCTGGGGCCTATCTAAAGGGAGGGGGAGGGGGCAGCCGCACCCTGAACCTCTGGCGCCTCCCTCCCCTGCTACACCTCGTCCTCCTCCCGCAGAAGCTTGGCGAAGCCCTGCCGGAGTTCACTGCATCCACCACCACGCCGTCGTCTGCTGGATCATCATCATCAACCTCCTTCCCCTTGCTGGATCAAGAAGGAGGAGACGTCTCCCGTCCCTGCACGTGTGTTGAACGCGGAGGTGCCGTCTGCTCGGCGCTAGGATCTCCGGTGATAGGATCACGGCGAGAACGACTACTTCATCCCCGTTCTTTTGAACGCTTCCGCTCGCGATCTACAAAGTGGTATGTAGATGCAAACTCACTCCCTTGACTCATTGCTAGATGAACTCAAAGATAGATCTTGGTGAAACCGTAGGAAAAATTTTCTGCAACGTTCCCCAACAGTGGCATCATGAGCTAGGTCTATGCGTAGTTCTCTATTGCACGAGTAGAACACAATTTTATTGTGGGCGTAGATCTTGTCAACTTGGTTGCCGCTACTAGTCTTATCTTGCTTCAGTGGTATTGTGGGATGAAGCGGCCCGGACCAACCTTACACGTGCACGCTTACGTGAGACCGGTTCCACCGAATCGACATGCACTAGTTGCATAAGGTGGCTGGCGGGTGTCTGTCTCTCCCACTTTAGTTGGAGCGGATTCGATGAAAAGGGTCCTTATGAAGGGTAAATAGAAGTTGACAAAATCACGTTGTGGTTATTCGTAGGTAAGAAAACGTTCTTGCTAGAACCCAATTGCAGCCACGTAAAGATGCAACAACGATTAGAAGACGCCTAACTTGTTTTTGCAGCAATTGTCATGTGATGTGATATGGCCAAGTTGTGATGAATGATGAATGACATATTGTGATGTATGAGATCATGTTCTTGTAATAGGAATCACGACTTGCATGTCGATGAGTATGACAACCGGCAGGAGCCATAGGAGTTGTCTTTATTTTTGTATGACCTGCGTGTCATTGAAGAACGCCATGTAAATTACTTTACTTTATTGCTAAACGCGTTAGCCATAGAAGTAGAAGTAGTCGTTTGCGTGACAACTTCATGAAGACACATTGATGGAGATCATGATGATGGAGATCATGGTGTCATGCCGGTGACAAGATGATCATGGAGCCCCAAGATGGAGATCAATGGATCTATTTGATATTTGCCATATCATGTCACTACTCTATAATTGCATGTTTTTTTTTTTATTTTTATTCTTATTGTTTATTTAGAACGACGGTAGTAAATAAGATGATCCTCACAACAATTTCAAGAAGTGTTCTCCCCTAACTGTGCACCGTTGCTAAAGTTCGCTGCTTCAAGCACCACGTGATGATCAGGTGTGATAGATCCTTATGTTCACATACAACGGGTGTAAGACAGTTTTACACATGCAAAACACTTAGGGTTAACTTGACGAGCCTAGCATGTACAGACATGGCCTCGAACACGGAGACCGAAAGGTCGAACACGAGTCGTATGGAAGATACGATCAACATGAGAATGTTCACCGACGATGACTAGTCCGTCTCACGTGATGATCGGACACGGCCTAGTCGACTCGGATCGTGTAACACTTAGATGACTAGAGGGATGTCTAATCTAAGTGGGAGTTCATTAAAATAATTTGATTAGATGAACTTAATTATCATGAACTTAGTCTAGAACTTTTGCAAAATATGTCTTGTAGATCAAATGGCCAACGCTCATGTCAACTTGAACTTCAACGCGTTCTAGAGAAAACCAAGCTGAAAGATGATGGCAGCAACTATACGGACTGGGTCCGAACCCGAGGATCATCCTCATAGCTGCCAGAAACAATATGTCCTAGAAGGACTGCTAGGTGATGCACCCGTCTCACGAGAACCAAGACATTATGAATGCTTGGCAGTCTCGTCTTGATGATTACTCCCTCGTTCGGTGCGGCATGCTTTACAGCTTAGAACCGGGGCTCCAAAAGCGTTTTGAGCAACACGGAGCATATGAGATGTTCGAGGAGCTGAAACTAGTTTTCCAAGCTCATGCCCGGTCGAGAGAGATATGAAGTCTCCGACAAGTTCTGTAGTTGTAAGATGGAGGAAAACAGTTCTGTCAAGGAGCACATACTCAAAATGTCCTGGTTGCACAACCGCCTGTCCCACTGGACATAAACCTCCAGACGAGGCGGTCATTGACAGAATCCTTCGATCGCTTCCCACCAAGCTACAAGAGCTTTGTGATGAACTACAATATGCAGGGATGGTGAAGACCATTCCCGAAGTATTCTCTATGTCAAGTCGTGAGAGGTTGAAATCAAGAAAGAACATCAAGTGTTGATGGTCAATAAAACCACTAAGTTCAAGAAGGGCAAGGGCAAGAAGAACTTCAAGAAGGACGGCAAGGAGGTTGCCGCGCCCGCAAGCAAGTTGCCGGGAAGAAGTCAAAGAATGGACCCAAACCTGAGACAGAGTGCTTTTATTGCAAAGGGAAGGGCCACTGGAAGCGGAACTGCCCCAAATACTTAGCGGACAAGAAGGCCGGCAACACTAAAGCAGGAGCTGCGGAATAAACGGAGACTGGCGAAGGACGAGGTGACGATGCGCGTCGGGAATGGTTCCAAGGTCGATGTGATCGCCGTCGGCACGCTACCTCTACATTTGCCTACGGGATTAGTTATAAACCTTAATAATTGTTATTTGGTGCCAAGTTTGAGCATGAACATTGTATCCGGATCTCGTTTGATACGAGATGGCTACTCATTTAAATCCGAGAATAATGGTTGTTCTATTTATATGAGAGATATGTTTTATGGTCATGCCCCTATGGTCAATGGTTTATTCTTAATGAATCTCGAGCGTAATGTTACACATATTCATAGCGTGTATACCAAAAGATGTAAAGTTGATAACGATAGTCCCACATACTTGTGGTAATCGCCGCCTTTGGTCACATTGTTGTCAAGCGCATGAAGAAGCTCCATGCTGATGGACTTTTGAGTCTCTCGATTATGAATCATTTGACACATGCGAACCATGCCTCATGGGCAAGATGACCAAGACTCCGTTCTCCGAACAACGGAGCGAAAGCAACCAACTTGTTGGAAATCATACATACCGATGTAAGCGGTCCAATGAGTGTTGAGGCTCGCGGAGGATATCGTTATGTTCTCACTCTCACTGATGACTTGAGTAGATATGGGTATGTCTACTTGATGAAACACAAGTCTAAGACCTTTGAAAAGTTCAAGGAATTTCAGAATGAAGTAGAGAATCAACGTGACCGAAAGATAACATTCTTTCGATCAGATCGTGGAGGATAATATTTAAGTCATGAATTTGGTACACACTTTTGAAAATGTGGAATCGTTTCACAACTCACGCCGCCTGGAACACCTCAGCGTAACGGTGTGTCCGAACGTCGTGTCGCACTCTATTGGATATGGTGCGATCTATGATGTCTCTTACCGATTTACCGCTATCATTTTGGGGATACGCTCTAGAGACAGCTACATTCACTTTAAATAGGGCACCGTCTAAATCCGTTGAGACGACACCGTATGAATTATGGTTTGGGAAGAAACCTAAGTTGTCGCTTTCTAAAAGTTTGGGGATGCGATGCTTATGTCAAGAAACTTCAACCTGAAAAGCTCGAACCCAAGTCGGAAAATGCGTCTTCATAGGATACCCTAAGGAAACCATTGGGTATACTCTTCTACTTAAGATCCGAGGGCAAGATCTTTTGTTGCCAAGAACGGATCCTTTCTGGAAAAAGAGTTTCTCTCGAAAGAAGTAAGTGGGAGGAAAGTAGAACTCGATGAAGTACTACCTCTTGAACGGGATAGTAGTGCAGCTCAGGAAAATGTTCCTGTGATGCCTACACCAACTGAAGAGGAAATTAATGATGATGATCAAGGTACTTCGGATCAAGTTGCTACTGAACTTCGTAGGTCCACTAGGACACGTTCCGCACCAGAGTGGTACGGCAACCCTGTCCCGGAAATCATGTTGTTAGACAACGGTGAACCTTCGAACTATGAAGAAGCGATGGCGGGCCCGGATTCCAACAAATGGCTCGAAGCCATGCAATCTGAGATAGGATCCATGTATGAAAAGTTAGTATGGAATTTGACAGATTTGCAGGATGTTCGGAGTGCTATAGAAAAATAATGGATCTTTAAGAAGATGTCGGACGCGGATGGTAATGTCACCATCTATAAAGCTCGACTTGTCGCTAAGGGTTATCGGCAAGTTCAAGGGATTGACTACGATGAGACTTTCTCTCCCGTGAGCGAAGCTTAAGTCCGTCCGAATCATGTTAGCAATTGCCGCATACTATGATTATGAGATATGGCAGATGGACGTCAAAACAGCATTCCTTAACGGTTATCTTAAGGAAGAGTCTGTATATGATGCAGCCGGAAGGTTTTGTCGATCCTAAGAATGCTAACAAAGTATGCAAGCTCCAAATGATCCATTTATGGGCTAGTGCAAGCATCTCGAGTTGGAACATTCGCTTTGATGAGATGATCAAAGCGTTTGGGTTATCTTGAGACTTATGGAGAAGCCTGCGTTTACAAGAAAGTGAGTGGGAGCTCTGTAGCATCTCTCATATTATATGTAGATGACATACTTTTGATGGGAAATGATATAGAACTCTTGGACAGCATTAAGGCCTACTTGAATAAAAGTTTTTCAATGAAGGACCTTGGAGAAGCTGCTTATATATTAGGCATCAAGATCTATAGAGATAGATCGAGACGCCTCATAGGTCTTTCACAAAGCACATACCTTGATAAGATTTTGAAGAAGTTCAAAATGGATCAGTCCAAGAAAGGGTTCTTGCCTGTCTTTGCAAGGTGTGAGATTGAGCTCGGCTCAATGCCCGACCACGGCAAATGATAAAGAAGAGATGAGCATCATCCCCTATGCCTCGGCCATAGGATCTATTATGTATGCCATGTTGTGTACCAGACCTGATGTAAACCTTGCCGTAAGTTTGGTAGGAAGGTACCAAAGTAATCCCGGCAAGGAACACCGGACAGCGGTCAAGAATATCCTGAAGTACCGAAAAGGACAAAGGACATGTTTCTCGTTTATGGAGGTGACGAAGAGGTCGTCAGAAGGGTTACGCCGATGCTAGCTTCGACACAGATCTGGATGACTCTAAGTCACAAACCGGATACGTGTATATGTTGAATGGTGGAGCAATGGTAGTGCAGTAGCCGCAAGCAGAGTGTCGAGGAGGGATCTACATGTGAAGCGGAGTACATGGCAGCCTCCGAGGCAGCGCATGAAGCAATTTGGGTTAAGGAGTTCATCACCGACCTAGGAGTCATACCCAATGCGTCGGGGCCGATCAAACTCTTCTGTGACAACCTTTGGAGCTATTGCACTTGCCAAGTAGCCCAGGTTTCACAAGAAGACCGAGCACATCAAGCGTCGCTTCAACTCCATCCGTGAAAATGTTCAAGATGGAGACATAGAAATTTGTAAAGTGCATACGGATCTGAATGTCGCAGATCCGTTGACTAAACCTCTTCCACGGGCAAAACATGATCAACACCAGAACTCTATGGGTGTTCGATTCATCACAATGTAACTAGATTATTGACTCTAGTGCAAGTCGGAGACTGTTGGAAATATGCCCTAGAGGCAGTAATAAAAGGGTTATTATTATATTTCCTTGTTCATGATAATTGTCTTTTATTCATGCTATAATTGTATTATCCGGAAATCGTGATACACGTGTGAATACATAGACCATAACATGTCCCTAGTGAGCCTCTAGTTGACTAGCTCGTTGGTCAACAGATAGTCATGGTTTCGACTATGGACATTGGATGTCATTGACAACGGGATCACATGATTAGGAGAATGATGTGATGGACAAGACCCAATCCTAAGCATAGCACAAGATCGTGTAGTTCGTTTTGCTAGAGCTTTTCCAATGTCAAGTATCTCTTCCTTAGACCATGAGATCGTGTAACTCCCGGATACCGTAAGAGTGCTTTGGGTGTACCAAACGTCACAACGTAACTGGGTGACTATAAAGGTGCACTACAGGTATCTCCGAAAGTGTCTGTTGGGTTGACATGGATCGAGACTGGGATTTGTCACTCCGTATGACGGAGAGGTATCACCGCCCACTTTCGGTAGTGCATCATCATAATGAGCTCAAAGTGATCAAGTGTAATGCAGTCACGGGATCATGCATTATGGTGCGAGTAAAGTGACTTGCAGTAACGAGATTGAACGAGGTATTGGGATACCGACGATCGAATCTCGGGCAAGTAACATACCGATTGACAAAGGGAATTGTATACGGGATTGATCGAATCCTCGACATCGTGGTTCATCCGATGAGATCATCGAGGAGCATGTGGGGGCCAACATGGGTATCCAGATCCCGCTGTTGGTTATTGCCCGAGAGCCGTCTCGGTCATGTCTGCGTGTCTCCCGAACCCGTAGGGTCTCTACACATAAGGTTCGGTGGCGCTAGGGTTGTATGAATATGAGTATGCAGTATACCGAATGTTGTTCGAGTCCGGATGAGATCCCGGACGTCACGAGGAGTTCGGAATGGTCCGGAGGTAAAGAATTATATATAGGAAGTGGTATTTCGGCCATCGGGAAAGTTTGAGGTCACCCGGTATTGTCGGACCACCGGAAGGTTCCGAGGTCCACCGGTGGGGCCACCCATCCGGAGGGCCCCATGGGCTGAAGTGGGGAGGAACCAGCCCATAGTGGGCTGGTGCGCCCCACTTGGCCCACCCCCTGCGCCTAGGGTTGAAACCCTAGGGTGGGGCGGGAGGGGCGCCCACTTGTCTTGGGAGGCACTCCTCCCCCCCTTGGCCGCCGCCCCCTTGGGAGATGGGATCCCCAAGGGCCGGCACCCCCCCTGGGGGCCGATATAAAGGGAGGGGGAGGGCAGCCCCACCTGAACCTGGCGCCTCCCTCCCCTGCTACACCTCGTCCTCCTCCCGCAGCTTGGCGAAGCCTACGGAGTTCTGCTGCATCCACCACCACGCCCGTCGTCTTCTGGATCATCATCAACCTCTCCTTCTCCCTTGCTGGATCAAGAAGGAGGAGACGTCTCCGTCCGTCTCCGTGTGTGTGTTGAACGCGGAGGTGCCGTCTGCTCGCGCTAGGATCTCCGGTGATAGGATCACGGCGAGAACGACTACTTCATCCCCGTTCTTTTGAACGCTTCCGCTCGCGATCTACAAAGTGGTATGTAGATGCGAACTCGCTCCGTTGACTCGTTGCTAGATGAACTCATAGATAGATCTTGGTGAAACCGTAGGAAAATTTTTAATTTTCTGCAACGCTCCCCAACAAAGCCAAATCAAACAACAACAAAATTTAAGAGCACCATTTACCTCTGAATGGCAAGCATCCTCTCTTGAAAAAGCTGATCCAAGTTGAGGTAGCCCAAGAATCCACATGCGCGGTGGTGAAGAGGACATAGGTTGTCGGCCCCATCACCTTGTCCACATGCACCGCGGATCCCATGACACCGCCAGCGACAACACAGATCACCAGTGGAACTCCGTTCGTCCTTCCGTGCCTCCCGACAAGCTCCGACGTGTGGCGTCGTGCTCGGAAAGAGGGAGCTGGGCAGCAGCCTATGCGTTGCTACGGACGGCGGTGGCGGTGGCCCCGGGAAATTGAAAACATAACATATTACAAAATGCAAGGCAATATAGTAACACCCATATTAGCATCCTGACACATTGAACTGGGAAATCGAGGGACATGTGCAGTAGCTACAATACCATAACTGACTAGTCAGATTAGCATAACCCACATCTATCTAAATGACAGGAAATTTAGTCTAAAATACTTTAGGATAAACTGGAAGGCAATATAGTAACACCCATATTAGCATCCTGACACATGGAACTAGGAAATCGAGGACATGTGCAATAGCTACAATACCATAACTTACGAGTCAGATTACAATAACCCACATTTATCTAAATGACAGGAATTAGGCTGAATACTTTAGGATAAACTGGAAACATAAAAAGATAGTTCTGCAAGGCTCACCTTAAATAGTAGTACTTACGAAGCAAGATAGCATGTCTTGAAGATTCATCTTGTATGCACCTAGTTGCAGATATTCCAAACATGTACCGAAAACATACCCAGAGAACTGTGAGTTGCATATTCCTTTAGGTAAATGCAATGGCTTACAGTACAAAACATATGTACTACCTTCAATGCTATCTCTAGAAGGTGTTTCATTGCCAATGTGTTAGTTATAACACATAGCAATATGCATAAAGGCATACAACAAGAGGAAAACGAGGAGAAGGCCAGGGTGAGCTCCTCCATGGATCTGGCAGCAACAACCGTAGCTACCTCTCTGGCGTCATCGGTGGTGGCCGGGGAAGCTCCGTCGGTTGTGCCACAGCCAGATCCGTGGAGCACGGTGACAGGAGGTCGGGGTGTGAGAAGAATGGCGATGGTGGAGGTTCCCCTTCATCGATCTAGTGACATGCAGGATCCATCCGAGAGGAGGTCGATGGAGGTTGAGAGACGATGACATGGAGGTGAGGGCCGGCCTGCTTCAGCGATTGTGGACCTCAGCGGTGTTTCACGGCGGCGACCTGGAGGCGGTGGCACAGCACTAGTAGAAACATGGCCTAGTGTTCAGCCCTTTAGTCCCGGTTTGTGAATGAACCGGCACTAATGTGACCATTAGTGCCGGTTCGAACGACTATGCATTAGTGCCAGTTCATTTCCGACCTATAGTTCCGGTTTGTATCACAAATCAGGGCTAAAGGGGTGGTGGCAAGCTGGCGTCAGGCCGGAGCCCCTTTAGTCCCGGTTTGTGTCACAAACCGGGACTAAAGGGCCAACCTATTGTCCTGGTTTGTATCACAAACCAGTACTAAAGGGATCTAACCTTTAGTCCCAGTTGGAGACACAAACCAGGACTAAAGGGCAATTTTCAAACTCTACCCCCCCCCTCCTAATAGCGTTTTCTGTTTTGAAAAAAAAAACCAAAAGAAAATGATAAAAACTTCAAAAATTAAAATCCTTCGAGATGTAGTTATGTTACTACATCTAGTAGTTAGGGAAATTTTAAAACATAAATTACGACATGTTTTGCAAAAAAGTGTGAGGAAAAAGTAAAACGACCATATCAAAAAACGCATAGTATATCAAAAAAATCAAGACGAATATCCGCATCCGATTTCGACGGCTGTAGGCCGTTTTGCAATCTTTTAGAGTCCTCAAATTCTTGAAGGAAAAAAGATATCCTCAAATTTCAGTGTTTTTGAATTCTTGGTTGAACTATGATCAAACTACTTATGCAAGAAATATTAGTGTTAATAAATAATTATTTTAGTTTTTTTGAATTTTGGTCAAACTGTGGTCAAACTATTGTCAAATCTGGTCAAACTATGGTCAAACTACTTATTCAAGAAATATTAGTTTTACTAAATAATTATTGTTTTATAGAATAATAGTTTCAAACTCAAACGGTGAAACTGTGACTTCATGCTCAAGCTAAACTCTTGAGGGTTAATAGGATTGACAGTTTACTATTGTTAGGTAAACAACAAGTGCAGACTTGAAAACTAGGGGGAGTAGAACTCGGATGTTAAGCATGCTCAGGCTGGAGTAGTGAGAGGATGGGTGACCGGTCGGGAAGTTAGACGATTTGGAATGATGAGGGGTGATTAGAGCAATGATAAGGGGTGATTAGAGATTAAATTGTCAAATAATTCAGAAATTTGAAAACCAGAAAAAATTCAAAAAAATTTCAAAAAAATAAATAAAACCTTTAGTACCGGTTGGTGTTACCAACCGGTACTAAATGTCTCCCAGCCCCCGGCGCGGGCTCGTGCCACGTGGTGGCCCTTTAGTGAATGTTCGTGTTGAACCGAGACTAAAGCAGGGGACCTTTAGTCCCTAGACTTTAGTGTCCGTTCAACACGAACCGCCACTAAAGGGTCTTACGAACCGGTGCTATAGCCCGGTTCTGCACTAGTGCAGTCGCGACCTAGAGGCGGCGGCTCCACTTCGTCCTCAGTCGCGGCGGCTAGTCTTGGATCTCGGGTGGCGGCTCCTCTCGGTCCTCAACCGCGGCTGCTACTCTCGGATCTCGGCGGCGTCTCAAGGGCACTCCGGAGGTCTCGCTTGCTTGCTCGTCCGGGTCTGCGCGTCCTGCCATAGCCTGTGAACGAATCAAGGGGAGATCAGAGCTGCTGAGCAGAGGATAGATCAGGGAAGGAAAGGGAGGTAGGGCGCGAGTGTACCAAACGACGACGTACACCCAGGCGACGCAGGTGAGGAAGGCCATGATGAGGAGGGCCCTGCCGGCGGCGTTGATCGCGGACGTCGGCGGCGGCGAGATCGTACGCCAGAGGCGGTGATAGAGGGGATCGACCTAGGGGAAAAGATAGTTCGAGGGGGTCGAGGGGATTACATGGATCGGATTTTCTACGGTGGTGGAATTTTTTGATGCATTCATACGGGGGCAGCGGAGACGGAAGAAACCAACGAAAAAATGGATGAAAGTGATGGGACGAAAAAAAACGTGGAGGCTATTCTACCAACTCAGACATTACACTACTAGGGACTTGGGAAAACCTTATACACAGAGGATTAACAGTAGCGCGGGTTAAAATGGTGCGCTACTGCTATTTAACAGTAGCGCGTTGTTACATCACGTGCTACAGCTAGAAAAATAGTAGTAGCACGGCTCCACCGAAACGCGCTACTAATATTTTTGTCATCACTATTGCCGTCAAGATAGGCATAGCAAGAAGGGCCAAGATAGAAAACGTATACTCTTGCTATGGGTGTATCAAGATGGCGTGTTTCTTTGGACCGTACTCTTGGTAAGTCCAACTTACCTTCACCGCACATGGCCCTCACTCTCCCCCTCCACAGTCTCCATCTCATCCCGCCCATCGCTGTCGCTGCCAGCCCGTCACCGCCGCTGCATAGCCGCCTGCTGCAGGTAGCTCCTCCTACCCCCCTCCCTCCTCCCTACCCCCTCCTTCCCGCCTCCTCCCTCATTCCTCCCCCTCGTCCCTCCCCTCCCTCCTCCATCCCCTCCCTCCTCCGTACCTCCTCCCTCCCTTCCTCCTACCACGAGGTAGCTCCTCCTACCTCCCTCCTCCTCCCTCCTCCTTCCCGCCTCCTCCTCCTTCCTCCCTCCTCCCCTCCTCCCCCCTCCTTCCTAACCCTCCTCCCTCCCGCCATTCTCTCTCTAATCTTGTAGAATGTAGGTAATTTAAATGTAGGTTTTAGAATGTAGACATTGTAGAATGTAGGTAATATAAATGTAGGTTTTAGAATGTAGACATTGTAGAATGTAGGTAATTTAAATGTAGGTTTTAGAATGTAGACATTGTAGAATGAAGGTTTTTTAATAGAATATTTTTTTAGGTCATTTGAGTAAATGTAGTTTTTTTGACTATTTTAGGTGTTTTGAATAGAATAGGAAATTTTAGGTCTTTTGATTAGAAATTTTAGTAATAGAAATTTTTAGTTGGTATAATTTGAAAAAATGTCCTGTACTTGTTATATTCTGAACTTAGGGCATATTTCTATAGTTCAAGAAGTAGACAGTAGGTAAAAAATCAAGGCATTTTTCTAGGGTTTACGAAAAAAATTGCAGAAAGTAATATTTTTGTTTATATCTTATATGGTTTCATTAAGTCCTAAAGTGAGGATAATAATGTTTTTGTTTATATCTTGTTTTTGCAGAAACCAAGGAGCCCTGCATCATCCCCGCCGCCGTCTCCGTCACCGACCCCCTCTGACCTCGAGGTGAGACCAGCCACCCCATGTTGTTGATGTCGATGATGATGTACATGTTTCCATATATGTATAGTAGAGTAGCAGATGAGTAGCTACTCCTTGTTATTGATTTTTAAAAATGCCAACAAAATGGATGCACAGATCCATTTTGCATAGAACACCTCCGAGTGGCCTATGTTTAGCCGAAGTGTTGATTAATTTAAATTCCGGCAAATTTCAGGCGCTCGATATGTCCTTTTTTAGCAAAGGTCACACCGGAATTTTCCGTGGATTTGAGCATGACTTGTGCTAGAATGTAGGAAATATTGAGTGCCTTGGATTTGCCCAAAGGAGGACTAAACGGCATTTTGGGTTTTTCCGTCGAGTTATAATCTTTGAATTTTGGATGTCTGATGACGATGGGATCCTGGAGTGCGGGCACTGCTACGATGACCGGGGTTTGTGCGGCAAGTTTCCTCACATGCAAAATGATAGGTTTTTCACCGTGAAGCTGGAAGAGACCTTTGATGTTTGTATGGCACACAACAACAAGCATTTCATCATAATTAATATCATCACTTGTGCTTCTTTTGTTCAAGGTGTAATTTCTGGATTTTTTTTAATTCGATTAGTTCATCCCATGTCATCTAGACCATATGTATTGGAGAAGCTTGGTTTCGAATACTTCGAGAATATGGAGACGACGAGGGCTCACTTAAGAACTAAACATGGCTATGAGTTTCTGGTTAAGCTGTACAATGTGGTCAATCACTCCCCTTTCGGTTGCTCTAATTGGGAAGCTCTCGGCAAGGCATATGTATTTGAGGAGGGTATGCAAATATGATTTGATATTCGTCCCAAAGATTATGATGATGATGATGATGATGATATCGACATCTGGGTGGATGTGGATATGCCTCCTGTTTTGCCTAGATGTGAGTTTGTCAAACTAATTTGTTAAGTTAAGTAATTTATATTGTTAATTTAAAAATATTTGGTGTTCAGCGGTACTAAACTTATTTATTATAATTGCCAACTTATTTCTTAATTTCAAGAAATACTCGGAAGGTTGTAGACAACACATACTACAGCTATGACTCCGAGCTTAATTGTGAGGAGAAAGGTTATCTTGTCTCATTCATAGAAGATGTTGAGGCCTTTAAAACCAATCACTCTATCAGCCCAAATTTTACTACATATGTGCCACTAGTCCATAAATTGCTTGATGGTAACTTCATTGCCAAAAACTTGGTAAGATTTTGTTAATGATGGTAACTTCATTGCATACATTCTTCTTAAGTAAACTACATTGCTAACTATATATGTTACTATTACGTTTTCAACAGAGGCTCCCGAAGAAGGTTGTGCCTGACTTGATGTTTATCGAAGGTGATATGCATATGGTTAGCTTACGACAAAATCCTTCGAAGGCTTACCACAATGCATACTCAATTTCTTCAACCGGTGGAAGACTCAAAATCAAAGAATGGAGCAAAGTGTTGAATGCGCACAAGAAATTAATTGGAGACAACATGAATGTGCCCAAGCCACAAGTTGGAGACAGGTTTATTTCCATTCTCCATTATGGAGATGGACCGGTTTATCTGTTTTATGGTATTTTACCTAGGAGAGAGAGGAGTAGGTCGTAGGTATTAAGAACAATTAGTTAGTGTTGATTATGACTATGATAATGATGAGAAGTTGTTATTATGTGCTACAATGTGTTAGAGTTGATGATGATGAGGAGGAGGAGGAGTTGTGATTATGAGTACTATGATGATGATGATGATGATGAGGAGGAGGAGGAGGAGGAGTTGTTATGACTAGTGACCAAGTTGTTATATGATGTTTCATGGACGAAAATGATGATGACGAGGAGTTGTTTTATGACAATGATGTATTATGATGATAAGTTATTAATGATAAAAGGATGATGATGATGATGATGACGAGTTATTATATAATTGGGTGAAAGAACCACGAATTAGATTCAAGTGGATGGATCCAACATGATCAAGTTGGATTTCCATCCAAAGTGACCAAGTTGGATTAGCACATTTTGGATCCATCCAAATCGGTTCTTTCATCCAATGATATAATAACTCATTATGATGTAATAACAATCTTTAAATTGCTACTCTATGAAAAATTATATAACGGTGTATGAATAGGACATACATAAAAAAGAAATAGAATACTGCATAATAGTAGTAGCACGTGGCAGAGCGGCCTGCTAGTAACTACCAGTACCGTGTTTTTCAAACGATGCTACTGCAAAGTAGGTATAGCAGCAGCGCTGGCAAACAAACACTACTGGCACACGTTAGCTGTAGCGCCTTATCAGTAGCACGGTCCCCCGCGCTACTGCTAGCCAAAAACCAGCGGTACTGCTAGGGTTTTCCCTAGTAGTGTTAAGAGTAGAGATTTACCGCTCGATATAAATTGACAACCCATATTACCAGCCACTTTCTTGGCTACCGGCCATTAGCCACCGTCCCCATTTTTATTATTTTAAGCAGAATCAATTTAGTCTGGCCTCAGTTCCAAAGGAAATAAAAGATTTCTACAATTCATTCTCATCTCTTTTCAAGATCCCGTTGTATGAATAATGAGACAAGCACAATTACTTTTTTTTAGCAAGACAGGCACAATTACTTGCACAATAACACTTCAATTATATTTTTTCCAGGGTGAATTACACTACTGATACATAAACTTGCATTTGATGTAGAAATTCATACATGAACTTAAAAAATGACACAAATTGCCCCTATAACTTGTGCTTTGGGTACGTTTCAGTACATTCCCGTTAACTCTTTGTTAAACACGACACATCAGCTGGCCCACACTCCTGCCTACGTGTGGGTTCTATATGTCAGTTGCAAGGAAAGAAATAAAAACATACTAAAAATTGATGTGCCAAGCAAGATCATCATTTGCAAGTAATGGTTTTGTCTTCGGCAGCGTCACGCTCTAGGCCGACTTGACTAGCCACCTCGACTAGGTCAAAAACCTTTCTCCAAGTCAGACCATCACGTTTGGCAATCTGGAGTACGCCGCAGACTCCTGCGGCACCCTTCAGGCTAGGTATCATACCAGGCTCAAGACCTCATGAGTATTAGTGGGCCAGGGTCAAGTACATGTCAAAGTCGACGACGATGGAGGTGTCCGTTTAGGAGGCGCTGACCATGTACCCGCGCGCCGAACCGAAGCTTGTTGGGGGCAACACCTCGGACACGGCATCGTATTCAAGATCACACCCCGTATGGCTATGATGTCGTACGAGGAAACCATACTAAGAGCATCAACAGCCGGGTGCCTAAAACCCGGCACATACGCCTGGGTGGGCTGCCCGGTCACGATTTTTTGACCCATACGGCCCCCTCAAACGCACGGGCTGACCGGTACCCCTCATATCCAGCCCAAATATGGGGCGGATATGGGGTGCCCGGGTACACCCGCCACGTCGGACCCGGCCCACACTGGCCCACCAGACCCCACATAAATTTCTCCTCATCTGCTCACCGGACCAAGCTGTAGCCAATTCACTCCCCTCCCCTCCACTTCCCTCCGCCACCCAAGCTCGTCTTCTGCTCCTTCCGGCCGTCTCCGGCATGGCGGACAACGGATCTAAGTCCTTCACCTCCAGATCCGTCGACCCCCGAGCTCATCCCATGCGGCCCGGAGGAGGAGATGGTCGTCCGGCTTGCGTTCCGCCACGTCGGGAGGAGGCCCGTGCATGGCATCTCTTGGCCTCCTTCCGTCGGAAATCCATTGCGTCCGCCCAAATTGTGCATGGATTCAGCGCTAGGCTAGCCGTAACTGCCTCGTCAGAGGCCGTGCGGTTCTTTTGGCCCCCGAAAGCGCTGACGGGCGTGCAACCCCTACGTTGGTGCGCCGAGCATGGAGACACACCATGGGCCTCATCCGACGAGGCCCTGGCACGGTGTGCCCGCCGTGCAAGGCACAGGGCGCGGGAGGCAGCTGCGAGGCGGAGTCGCATTCTTTGGCACCCCGTTTGGTGCATCAGTCCGGGCGCCGTAACCGCCTCCTCATCGATATCTACGGCCGGTCCTGAGATGGATCCTTCATCGATCTGACGTCCACCGGCACCGTTCGGGTTCTGGGCTCTGACGAGGAAGAGTAGAGCATGGGTGACGGCGTCGACTTGAGTCCCGTGAGCTGGCTCGTGTCCCATGCCCTACTCTACCTTGCATGTGACAGGACCAATACTCGAGGAGGCTGAACCGCCACTGGACACGGCTAGGGTGGAGTCAGCGAAGGGGAGCGGAACTGCGAAGCCCGCTTATATTAGGTTTCACGTTGCATGTAATACTATGGATTTGAGATTTCTAATTTGATGTATCTGGATGTGGAATGCATTTTTTGAGGCGTAGCCGGTTACTGTCCACGAACGCGCTCGGCCGTGTCCGCAAACGTTTGAGAGGTCAGATTTGGCAAATCCGGCCGTAGATGCTCTAAGAGCATTCCATGGGTCATAAGCAACAGAGTCCTTCTCTAAAAAAAGCAACGGAGTTCATACAAATTACTTGGAGCCCTGCTATAGTAGGATCGAGTATCTAGCCTTATACGCACGAAACCAATGTACTACTCCCTCCGTCTAGGTGTGTAAGTCATTTTACAAAAATCAAATAATCCCAAAACACTTAGGAGTTGTGCATTAACTTCTACCTCATTTCTTGTTTCTTGGCATATCAACCAATAAGAGATAAAGGGTGTGCATGCTTTTAATGACTTGAGACTATCAAACACAACATGCAGTGGTTAGTTCATTGCATGTAATACTATTAATTAGTAAATAAACATTAACGTTTCTTGTTTTTCCCTCCTCCTTAGTCATGGTGCACAGCCTAAGATGATACTCACCTAGACGGAGGGCGTACTAAACAATAGGAGCTCCACTACAAGAAATATGTCAACTTGTGACCTTGACTATTGGTCACTGAAAGGTCACTATTTTCATTTGTGACCTTTTGTGACCAAGAACAGAAGGTCAAAAGCTGGCGGTCGTAAACTAAAATTAACGACCTTCTCTGTGAGAAGGTCGTAGACGTTTACGACCAAAATATGCCTATTGTTTTGTTGTGGTCACTAGCTGTCTGCCCAGGCCACGTCGGATCCGACGTGGTAAGCTGACGTGGCAAGATTACGACCAAATGAAAAGGTCGTTGACAAGAATCAGCCCGGTCCGATTAGGTGTCTATATGGGCCGAGCCCATTAATTCAGCCCATTTTTTTCTTTCAATTTGGGTAAGCTAAATGGGCCAAGCCCAACAGACTTTTATTTTTTGGGCCACAATCTTTTACAATCCACATTTTTTGGGCCTCGGCCTTTTTCCAGCCCACTTGTTAGTTTTCTTTTGTTTCTTTTTCATTTTAAAGTAGGTCCCAATAGTCAAATGGGAACCAATTATCAGAATTGTTGTTTGGGAACCACACGTCAGTTCTATATTTGTGCAATTAGATAATTTGATTCAAAGAGCCAATAAGGCATAATATTTCATACAACAGCCAAGCAAAGTACATTACAATCATACATTGTACAGATCTGGTATTCAGCTATAAAATACAACTAAACGTACACAACACATAACTAGCTCCAGTGAGCTAAATCGCATTGCTGGGTGTGGTTTTTCTTCAGGATTCTTCTTCCAACTTATGAAGAATGAAGGCCAACATCTGCAAATAATAAATTATGGGAAGTTAGAAACATAATAATGTGACACGGTCAAGATAGGCGCAAGCAGCACATGGAAGGAAGGACATAAATGTTAATCTAATCTTGTTCTCTCTAATTGGATCCAACGAGAAAACAAGATAATTGTGGTTGAACATATGCAAATATCTAAATACTATGTCATAGCAAAAAAATGACTAGTCGTCCACTGCCAATCAATTTCAGCATGGACCAATGATCTACAGAAAATTCTGATTGCTTGTGTACATGTCCATGTAGTTAAACTGAATTGAGACAAAGAGTCAACACCAATTCAGATTCATCTACCTGAAGGAACTCGGAACAAGAACAACTGCTCAAATTCAGAAGTTTAAACATTGGAACAGAACCAAATTGGACCAGAAGAACACATATACATGCAGTTTGATGATGCAATATGTTTCTGAAGCTACGGTACAGTTAAGCAACATATACATATGAGTTTTATCTTCGGGATTAACAGAACAGGACAGAAAATTCAGGTGTTCCTAAAACTACAAGGGACGTCGCAGCACACGTACTGTAACTAGTCAGACTTTCTCAACTATAAGAGGACATAGACTATCGATGCAAAAAGAAAAAGAAAAAAGAGGACATAGACTATCAGACAAAGAATAGCAGTTGCAGAGCTCTATAGACCATCCCTCACAAAGTCCCATTCTTTTAAGCAATGCAGAGGAGCTTTATCCTCAGGACCAAAAGAAGAATACATATGATACATGCAGGCGGATGATGCAATATGTTTGTGATACTATGGGAGAGTTTTAAGAATTAAAGAGGAGTTTTATCCTCAGGAAAAACGGAGCATGGCAGATAAATGCATATGTTTCTGAAACTACATGAGACTTAGAAGCACATTCACTTTAGCGACTCATCTTTTCAAGCATTCAATCAAATGGCCTTATAATACCAGACAAAGAGGAGTTGCAATGGTGTGCACTTATCACATATATAGGAACCATTCTTAAAATCTACACATACGTATACATATCCCAATAGAACAGAGCTACTAAGCAAACTAGCAGCCATGCACTTGATAACCTGCCATGCACAATCTTACTACCTAAAATAATTTGCATTCCACAAGAACGACAGATGTACAATGTTTAAATTGTATATACATTTTTACTTTTTCTCGGAAGCATGCTTGGAACCCACATGTTACATATCTATAAATATATCCCCATACAACAACAAAATCAATACAGCAACTAAGCCTATAAATTTTTTGCTCCCAGCCAGCATCATGAATTTTCTCTGCTAGAACTAACTACCAAGATAGTCACTGCCTCAGCCATACTATAGTAAGACGTCCTTATATACTACTCCATACAGTACTGGTGTAGAAAATACAGAAGCAGTTTTCAGCTGACAAGATGCATACAAGCGCAGCCAAATAAACAGCGGCAGCATACCAAAATTGCAACTAGAGGAAGAGAAAGGGGCACAGGGAGGGAGGGGAGGCGGACGGGATGGGAGGATTACCGAACCCTGGAACTCCTCCCGGACGATGTAGAAGGGGTCCTGTGCGGAGCTCATGGCGGACGCCGGAGGTTCGTGAGGTCAGCGAGGGGCAGCTGCTGCCTCCGAGGACGCAGCCGCAACAGCAGCATCTCGTCGCCTCCTTCGGCTCCGGCTCCGGCGATTGCCGTGGTTCGGCCAGCTCGACGAAGCACCGCGCATCGAAGCACGCACGCGCGCGCCGGCAAGCAAGGCAGGTGTAGTGCTTCGTCGACGCCACATCCAGTAGTGGTTCAGCGAAATGTCATGGACCTGCAAAAACAATTAAAGAGAGCAAATAATAAGGTAACGTCGCATATATAGACTAGTAGCAGTACTATGTGTGGCAGTTTTAACAAGTCAAATAATTTTACTGTAGACAAGTTGCATATATAGAGTAGTAGTAGTACTGTAATCTAACTACTACTGTAATCTAACAGTGGCTAAAGCATATAAGAAACATATTGCAGTGTACTCTAGCCCAAACGAATTCCCACCCAAGCCTTGTGTCATTTTAGACACTTTCTTACAACTGAATTCCAGATACAGTTGGTTCAAGATCCATGTGTACTAATTAAGAAGGAGGGCGACAAGTAGCCATTGCATGTGACGGCAGGCAAACAGGAAATGGTTAGGAAAAAGAGGAGCAGTGGAGCACTGACTGATCCATTGGAGGCCCTGGTCTTGTCCTTCTTGAAGACGACCCCAAATCCCCGATGCACTCGCCGTCGACCACATTGGAGGCACTGACTGAATACAAACAAGAACATAAGACAAATAGTATATATATTAGTAAGATTAGCAGCTGTAACATAACAGGAACTGGAACGACGATTCTCATTTAAGCAACTGGAGTACCATTTGTGCACATGCCGAAACAGTACATGGAAGTACTAGCAAAACAATAAACGCATGGGAGCACTTTGGAAGATACATGCGGCTAGCATATGGAGTAATAATCTCTAGCTTCAGATGAACGGGGCATTAACGAAAGACGCATGGGCCGGCACCAGAGTGCACGCGCGCGCGCGCGTGGACGACACACTAGTGGTTGGGGCCCGCCATTGCGGGCCTCCTGGGAGGAAGTTGGGGCATTGTAAGATAGGGACGCGCCCCTTCCACTTTCTTGTTTGTACCACAGGGTGTTATTCCATCACATATTTAAAGTACATGCATATTTAGTACTCGTACGTGCAAATTCCTAACTGGAACTTGGGTATCTTCACCTTGATGTAAGCACAAAGTTGATTATGTTCTTAAGCCATTTCTACCATGAGGTCTATGTTCAGAAAACCTGACCCTTGCTTGCAAGTAAACAAAATGCATAGGCACACATATGTTGTCTGAGTTGACAAAAAAATTGGAATCAACATGTTGGGGAAAACTGGCAGAGTTATCCGAATTCAGTAAATCAGCCATGCTTGTGTTCTTAGTTTGTCATGTCATGTACATTGTTCTTTCGGGACAATAGTTCAGTAATCCAAATCATGGTGAAATGGGCTACATGTAGTTTATTTTGTGCTTGAAACATCACGATTGATTTGCTATTGTTTCGTTTTACAATTAGAATGGGCCAAAAAAAATTTAGCAATGAGCTACCATATCAGAAAATCACTTGATCCAGAGTGCAAATCAAATTCATATTAACCAACATAAGCTTAGTCACTGAACAATCAACAAAAACTCATGCAAGATTTTGATATCAATGGCATAATGACAATTGAAAAGGTTCAATTATTTTCTTATAAAGAACAAGCTCACAAAAACTACAATATCATTCAGTGTATTGTGTTTGGAAAACCATAATCTGCAGATCTAGAAAAAAGCCTTTTATATGAGTAATAGACACACCCTTATGTTGAGAATGAAGTGCTGGTACCAAATAGCATACCTCACAGGTCGGCTGCTTTGGCAGGCTCCCGCTCAGCAGAAGTGACTTCCTTTGCTGTCACAGCTGCAGGGGCTATATTGCTAGCGGCATCAGCAGCCTCACCGGTGGAACTGAGAGCATATTCCTTGAAATAAACACCAGAGACTTCCTTCTCTGTTACAGCAGCTGGGCGGTGGAACTGAAAGCATCTTCATTGATGGCTTCCTTATTGGCACTTCAACGACAGCTACTTCCTTATTGGCTACTTCCTTTTTGACACCTAAGATATGTGAATCCTCCATTGCTAGCAAGGTAACATACTTCTCAGCACTGGCAAGCTTCTGTTCTTCCTCAACTGCAGCTACAGATGCATCACGTTCATAATTAGCAACAACAGATAAAAGATACAATTTGGAAAATACAAAAGTACACACATGGCTGGATTTTGGGATGCTACAATTAAGATCTTGTTGGCTACAGATACAGCGAGGAAAAAATGGATACATTTTAGAACCACTACAGATAAACTGATGTTGCGGTAGCATATGGGTAATAATCTTACCTGCGACGGCCGCGATGCCCATGCCGCGGTAGCGCTCCATGAACATGTCCACGGCGTCCTTGAACACGCCCGGCCGCAGCAGCAGCGCCGTGATGTCATTAAACATGATCCCTGCACGCGCCGCACCAACAACCGAACGACCAGAGCACATCAGACAGGAGGGTTATGGTTGGTTAGTAGTAATGGTTTCGCACGGAGATGGGCGGACGGACCTTGCTTGGGGAAGTGCGGGACGACGCGGATGGCGTCGGAAATGCCCTGGAGGCACGGGTCGGCGGCGCGGCCGTCGACGTGGCCGCCCTTCTTGGCCGGCGCCTGCGCCTCCGCCACGTTGCCGCCGCCCTCGCTGCGGCTAGCATATGGAGTAGTAATGTCGAGCGTGGCGGGTCGAGGGGACGAGGGAGCCTCAGAGGCGGTGGACGTCGGCGTCCAAGCAGCGACGGGCTGGCGCCGCAGCGCATCCTCGTCGGTGGCGCCAAGACGGCGAGGCCGCCACTGTCCCGCAACTCCCGCGCCGCCTCGGCCGCTGCGGAGCAGGGAGTCATGGCGATGTTCCGAGATTCGGCGATGGGATTGGGCTCGTTGTGGTCATGGCGGTGCACCGGCCCGTCGAGGCGGAGCAGGGAACAGGGGCGAGGGAGGAGGAGGGAGGTGGTGGCGGCAATCTGGAAGGGGAGGGGAGCAGGGAGCCGAGAAGAGGAGGGAGAGAGGAGGATTGGATCTGGCATCGGGAGAGGGGTTCCGGTTGATGGATGGATCTATGGATGTGGGATCTTGCCGGAGGGGAAGGAGGGAGGAGCAGAGCACGGCGATTTGGATCTGCGAGGGAAGGGGCGGGTGGCGGCGAGGGAGGGGAGGTGGGAGGGATCTGCGAGCGCTAGGGAGTGGATCGCCAGGGTTAGCTGAGAGAGCGGAGCGGTGGATGGACGGACGGATGGATGGATGGATGGACGGACGGATGTTTGCCATGTCACTGATCCATGCCACAGCTGGTTTCACCAATCAGAATTAAGCATTTTTTGTTTTTTCTCTTATAGTTTGTACCCTCTTATTCAGGCAAACATTTAACCTCTTATAGTTAGTTCAAATAAACCAATATTTTGTACATGTGTGTATTTAGGCATGACAAACAATGTTGATTTGGGAGGTTTTCATTTTCTTTGCTCAAAAGAACCATTTTTCATTTTCCGAGTGACCAAAATGTGTTTTTTTGTGAAGGACCAACCATATGTTTCTTGCAAAATTGGACCAAATCATAATTTTAAAATACTAGGCCATATTTAATGCACAATTGACCAAATGGTTGGGTGTAAAAAGTTTTGATCCATCTCTGGTAAAAAAGACAAATTTCCGTCGATTGAGTTGGAAGCGGGTCAAATTTTGACTGCAGCTCCATCATAGTTTGCTATTTATTTTTTCCAAAAATCATTTCTAGGTACATAAGTATCTATTTAATCAGAGAAACATCAAAAATTTTCCAAGATTCAACAACTAGCTAGGAACGGTCAAGCCCGCCGTTATGACCGCATTTTGAAACGGGCATAAAAAATTCAAAAAAATCAAAAAATTGGAGAACCTTCGCATTGTGTCATTATATGTGACCAAGTTTCCAGGAAAAATAATAAACTTGTAATACGAAAATTTATTTTAAAAAGTGTTCTCAGAAATGAGCTGTCATGCGTGAAGATTCATGGCTTTCAAGCCAAATGATCAATCTTATGGCCACATTCATGGCATAGTTTGTTCAAATGATCTCATATTATGCACAAGGGTGCATCTTGTAATTCCAAACAATGTTGCCTAAGGGAGTGTTCACTTTCATTGCACAAAAGAGCCATTTTCAATTTTTCGAGTGCCCTAAATGAGGTTTTTTTGTGAAGGACCTACCAAATAATTCTTGCAAAATTGGACAAAATCATTTTTATAAAATACTAGTCCATATTTAATGCACAATTGATCAAATGGTTGGGTGTAAAAGTTTTGATCCACCTCTGGTAAAAGACAAATTTCACCGATTCTGTGGAAGCGGGTCAAATTTGAACTGCAGCTGCCTCATAATTTGCTATTTATTTTTTCCAAAAATCATTTCTAGGCACATAAGTGTCTATTTAATCAGAGAAACATCAAAAGTTTTTCCAAGATTCAACCACTAGCTAGGAACGGTCAAGCCCGCCGTTTTGACCGTATTTTGAAACGGGCATAAAAAATTAAAAAAAATCGAAAAAATGAAAAACCTTCGCATTGTGTCATTTTATGTGACCAAGTTTCCAGGAAAATTAATAAACTTGTAATACGGAAATTATTTTAAAAAAATGTTCTAAAAAATGAGCTATCATGCGTGAAGATTCATGACTTTCAAGGCAAATGATCAATCTTATTGCCGCATGTCTGGCATAGTTTGTTCAAATAATCTCATATTGTGCACAAGGGTGCATCTTGGAATTCCAAACAATGTTGCCTAAGGGAGTTTTCATTTTCTTTGCATGGAAAATTCATTTTTCATTTTCCGAGTGCCTGAAATGAGTTTTTTTTGTGAAGGACCTACCATATATTTGTTGCAAAATTGGACCAAATCATTTTTATAAAATATCAGGCCATATTTAATGCACAATTGACAAAATGGTTGGGTGTCAAAATTTTGATCCACCTCTGGTGAAAAAGACAAATTCCCGCCGATTCAGCAGGAAGCGGGTCAAATTTGAACTGCAGCTGCCTCATAGTTTGCCATTTATTTTTTCCAAAAATCATTTCTAGTTACATAAGTACCTATTTAATCATAAATACATGGTTTGGTGGCGATACATCGATATTTGGACGGTGGGCGAGGGCCCCAACTCTAGAGCGCCTAAACTCGCATGCCCGCCGTGTGGTCACCGCGTGACCGTGGCGTTGCCATGTGTTCTGGGCGGCCTAGGCATGTCTAGTGGGTTGGGCACTCCCCAGGTAGGTGTTAGGAAGAAAATCACAACATAAGATTCTCACGAGGAGGCCGATCGATGCTCAAACATGAATAAGCAGCCAAGTGTTTGATTAGCGCTACGGGAAATGCACACGGCTAATGGGCGTGAGTTTTGGCTGAGGATGATTAGTTACTAAGAAGGCCGTCTTCATAAATTTTCATCTCAAATGGAGGAGCCTAGGTGTTACTTGCTTTGCAAAGTACCACACTGGACATAAATACGAATGTTGAAGCTGGGCTCAAAATAATGAATGGATTGAGCTGTCATTTGGTGGAGCATGGTTATTTGGGTAGAGGAAAGCACTGTAGAAAATCGATACCATTTGGACATGCCAAAGTGGTACTTCCTTTACAAAGTGTTTTTCTGAACAGAATAGGAAAATGAATATTTTTGAATTATTTTTGAACTAGGCAAGGAAGTTTCTTACATATTTGACGAAGATATGACCAAAAGAATTTATGAGATTTTTTTGGGAATTTTGGGAATGACAGAAATATAGGTTGTTTCACAACCTAGGGAAAAAACTGCCACATGGACATGACACATAGGCAAAACTGATGAGGTGGCGCCTAGTCATAGGAACCCACCACAGTTTACAAGGTTATGACCATCTATATTGGTCATGATCAGCTAGAAATAAGGAAGCGGAGCAGTGCTATCTGCTTTATGACCATTTCGTATAAGGAAGTTACGACATTTCTGACCAAAATGGTCGTTATAGTTTAGGGTTTGGAGCCCACCGAACAGCTTTTGACCAATTGGTCTGAAATGGTTATAAATCGATAACCAATTTTTCCAGAGTCACTGACAGAAGGTTAGTAGTTGACATATTTCTTGTAGTGCTCGTGATGATGATAGGACCAGGCAGGAACAGGAGGTTTCGTTTCTAGTGCGTGCACGCAGGCTGTAGCTCCGTCCATCGGGACTCGTGCGGCTAGGTTTTTCTCTATGAACACGCATACACTCATCTCTATGAACGCACATAGGCACACCCTACCCTTATTAGCATCTGCGAGCACCAGGATTTGAACCCTGGTGGCTGGGGATAACACAGTCCCTTTAACCATCCAATCACGGGTAGGTTCGCCGTGCGGCTAGGTTTAGTTATAGTGCTATACGTGAAGTTTTATTGCTGGTTCATGTTCAGATTTAGCCACGTGGGTAACCTTCAGTTTCGATGCGTGTGGGTTTGGGAGACCAATTTAGCCTCTGATCGATCGTACTCCGTGCCATCTTATATGCGATGGAGCTTCGACGGTATTCAAAATTCCACGATGGAACCTCTGGCCGAGGAGATTTTGCGCCAGATCCTGGTGAAGCTGCTGACGAGGGAGCTGGCCCGGTCCTGCTGTGTGTGCCGGTTATGACGAACCGTCATCGGCGACCCCTCCTTCCGCAGGCTCCACGCCAACGCCACTCATGTCACTTCCGACTCTGGCGTGCAAACCCTTCTGGTCAGCAGGGAGACCGGCGGGGGGCGCATGGACCGTGATATGGTAATCCAGAGCGTCTCGCCAGCCAAGCTCATGTGCCGCATCACCGATGTCGCCGGTTCGTACACTGCTACCAACGCTTGCAACGGCTTCCTCTGCCTCGAGTCTTGCTACATGCCGGACTGGCCAGTATATGTGTGCACCCCTGTCACCGGCGACAAGCTGATGGTTCTGCCGCTGCCAAACACCGAGGGTACGGTCTCATACCATAGATGTGGGATATATGCCATGGGGTTCAGCGCGTCGACCCACCAGTACAAGTTCTTCCGCCTCTCCACCTGGTCCTTGTCCAATGAGGGCGGTTACTACCTGGATGTGTACACCTTAGGTGGTTATGACGGGTGGTGCCGACGCCTATACATGTTCCCGTATCGCGCGACACACGACCTCCATTCGTCGCGGTTGCCGGTGCTCGTCGACGGCAAGCTGCATGTGCTGACAAAACGACCGCGTAACTCATGTACACCCGACACCATACTAGTAATTGACGTGACGAGCGAGACACACTGCACGTACCATCTCGCGGAGGAGTTCACGGGGCGGGTCGGTGCAGCGGTGCACGCCTTTCAGATGCGCGGGAAGCTATGCGTTGCCATACACGTCGCTGCCAGCGATTCATCCGTTTCTCGGTCATGCCGCCACTGCAGGCGATAGGCACGCCTGTCAGTTGGGAACCATGCTACACCTTCTAAATGGAGGATGACGACGGCGACAAGCAGAGGGCTGCCTGGTTCGACGACAGCAATGAGACTTTGTGCTACAGGCTGGGGGATCTTCTCTACATGTACGACACCACCAAGGACGAGCAACAGGCCCAAGGTTATTTCTTCAGAAACTGGGAATTTCGGATCCCGCTGCCAGTGGTTCCATGGTCGGAGAGCCAACAATTGAATCCCCTTGTTAGAGTCTGAAGCAAAATGGAGCTCTCCGGTTCGTTTGGATTCTGGACCGTTCGATCGTTTTCCTGATGCGATTCCGGCCGTCGGATCTCGGGCTCAGCTCACGTGAGGCGTCGGATATTTACCAGATCGCTATGAGCCGTCGGATAAAATTTCAATGGCAACAGAATGTAAATACCATGCCCCCACCAACGCATTTCGGTCATTTCGCGCGTAGTGGGGATATAAAAGGGGCCGCTCCTTTGACGGAGACCTAGCCACCTCCTCCCTCGTTCGCTCCTGCAGCCGCCTCCCTCCCTCCCACGCCTCTCCTCTCTCCCCATCCTCCCTCCTCATCCGGCTCCTCTTCTCCATGTCGCCGCCGCCTCCTCCTCTTCTCCATGCTGCCGCCGCCTCCTCCTCCTCCCCCTTCAGCACCTCCTCCTCCCCTTCCTCTCCTCGGCGCTCGAGCAGATGAGAGGGAGAGAGAAGGAAGGGGAGGCGGCGCTCAAGCAGATGAGACACACACAGAGAGAGAGGTAGGTGCAGCGAGGCGACGGACGGGAGAGGGGCAAGGGCGAGCTCCAACGCGAGCTGCTGACCTGGCCACCCACGCCAACAGGTGCTCGGCCCCGAGCTGCGCCTCTACCACCGCTGAAAGGCGATCTTGCGACCATGCCTGCACGCCCACACCCCCACCAGACCCTCCCTCCTCTTCCTCGACCTCCCTCTTAGCCGTTGCCACCTCCCCTCCTCTTCCTCTCTCTCACGTGCCCCCGTCCTCCCCCATCCACCTGTGCTCAACCCCGACCCTAGATCCCAGCGGATCCGAGCAAAAGATTAGCAGTTCTAAATATTCCTGGGCTTCAAGAGCTGCTTTCCATTGATGTTTCTTCATAGTCACCATTGCTATTTCCCCTACTGCTCCTGGAGAATTTTTTGACATGCAGTATTGTTAATATGTGCTTAGTAGGTGGTTTTACAATATAATAAGGGGATGCCATGGTTTCTCGTTAGCTTTTTTCTCTTGTGTTCCTTTGCTAGAACGAACGGTTGTATGATGATGAGGTTGGACCAGGGTGATGTTGTGTTTAAGAAGAAGAAGAAATTCTTTGTCTTTTGAGTTGAACTAGGAAGAGCAACATCTGTATGACTAGATGTATCTTTTTTGAGTAATTGAGTTCATGTATAATGAGCAACTGATCATATTTGGTGTACATTCCTGAGATATATCTGTATGTGTCTCCTTTTTTCAGATTTTATCTAACAGCAGAACTACCTACTGATGGCTCACAAGATCGAAAACTAAGCCTGATTTCTCAGGTAAATCGTGTTACTGAATACATTGTTGTTATATCTCAGTAAGAAACAAGAAATATATCATGATTTATAGTGTGCAGGTGCTCACAAGATCATTTTTTTTTTGCATAAACGTCTTAGGAATCTTCCATTGTGGTGCTTATGTGTCTAAGAAATTAACATGGCAGAGGCTCTAGAGAGGAGGTTTGATTTTCCTTTTCGGGGTTTGTAGAACGAACGCAAGAATTTCTCCTGCAGGTATGGCTTCATTCCTCTATTTGCCATTTGCAAATCTTGGTCTTCGATTTGTTTTATTTCCGATGAGTGACCTGAGATTACTGTGATGCTATGAAAGCCTAGAGTGTAGAGTGAGTCAAATATGTACTAGATGCACTAATTTAGCTCATTGCCTTGCTTCATGCACTTCAGGTTTGGATATGTCCTTATTTTCATGGCTCAATCATCAAATGGCGTCAAAATTGAATTCCTGAAAGCAAGGTAATATCAAATCATCCTTGTTTTGTTTTTCAGTGTTTGTTTCATTGTGGATATACATATTTACTATCACATGTGGTGCAGACCTTGAATGACCTTTCTTTTGCAACTTTCTCTTGACAATTAGATTTGGTTATATAGGCTAATTAATGAAGGAAAACTAATTGATGCTCTTCATCAGATCCGACCGTTGTTGTTTAGCAGTGGAGCGTCTAATAAATTACTTTGACTGTCCATTGATCAAAGAGAATAAATAATAAGTCTAGGCATAGGACAACGTACCAATATGTGCTTGAGACACAACCTGTTTAGTTCAGTTTCTCAAAACTTAGCACCTGTTTAGTTCAGTTTCTCAAAACTTAGCTTTTACGATCTGGTCTACCATTTCTTGTTTTTATACTACTGCAAGTTTGTGTTGTAATTTTCTTTGTTTGTTTCTTCTTTTCTTTGAAGTAGTTGAAATGACCTGGGGTCTTCTTCAGGCTTGGACCCGATTCTGCCTTGGATTGGAGAGGGAAAATGGGAAACAATATTCAGTCATATGTTTTACTGACCCTTCATACAGTCCCAACCAAAAATCCATCATCTTCTCCCTCACCCACCACCTGCCACCACCTCCGTGCGTATTCCTCACCTCTCACAGCAAGCAACAACTTACATAAAAGTATATCTGGTTTCTTTAGTGTAATTAGTACTGTTTACTCTAGAAGCGAAATGTTTGTTTTGTTTGTCCTGCTCAATCACTCATCCTGATAGGTGTTAATAACCAATGGACTGTTTCATTCCTCAGTGAAATCGCTGGATTAGTTTTACTGTTTGAATAAATTGAGACGATTAATTACAAATATATGGAGTAATATGCTATTAAGCCATGTGGAATTACATCATAGCTCGCTGTTTAAATCTAAATGCGTTGGTGAATTTGTATTGTGTGCAGTGGATTAGGATCAAGATTTTTGTTCAGACAGAGAGGGAGAGAGAGAGATGCATGAGGGGATCACTTTCTTGCTTGGGTCCTGTTATCAGATTTAAAGGACACTAATTATAATAGATAGGCAGATGGTTCATTGCTGGCTTTGCTAGACCTGTGTGACAAATGAGAGTGTATTTATGCAGGGTATAGCTTTCTGGATGAGCAATAACCCTTTATCTGTACATATAGCAACCACTTCGGATTTTCCTGCTTCTAGGAGATGATGCTAGAAATGATCACATTTTTGAAGTTATGTTCTACTTTGGCTCATGTTTATATCTTAATCCAAGTAACTGATTCTCTCTTTTTCAATGAGGTCGGCGCTTTAGGATTTACATCACCATAACCATGTCGGTGGTCTTACCCCCAAATGAGTTATAGTAGTATTATAAATGTTTAGATATGTTGCAGTGCTTTCCTGGATAACAATGAGAGGTGAAGAGACATCCTTGTCTTTGGAGCTTGATTTCATACACGGCCATCTCTTGTGAGGCATTCAGAAACATTGTTTTTCATTTAGTTCTACTATGCTCAAGAAAAATGACTTTCCTAAGTGGAATTGCTTTTGTATTCCTTCAGATAATAAGGGCAAGCTTCTTGCATTTTGTGTTGGTGTTGTGGTGTTACAAGAACTACATGGCTCTAAGACGTCATGTTAGTAAGCACATGCCAAATTTAGAGAAAACATAGGCTTGAACCATAAAGTCTCATGAAGGGAATTAGTTTAAATATGCATGATCAGCGGTAGTACTTGCAATGTTTACCTACTTGTGTTTCAGATTTCCTTTTATTCCATTGTTAAAAATTACTCAAAATCTCCGATTTGTCAAACACTCTTCTCTGATTAGATGATAATGTTGCATACATGGTGACTGCTATTAAGTGAATCCATACATTTACGCCCTTATAAGCGAGCAACTACTTGGTGGTAAATTTGTAAACCATTGTTGCTGATTTATGCACGTACTTCTGCTGGTTATCATGTCTATGTAAGAGCTTTGTGTTCTCCTTTGCTTTATCCGATTATGCTACTTAAAGGAAAATCAAGGATTACTTTTCTTGGTACATATGCGGTATTTTTTTACAGTAGTAATAATTTAAGTAGAGGTTAGATGCAGTGATGTATATGGTGAACGATATATATTAGTTGGATATATTGAGCAATATGAGTGTTATGCCGCTGTTGAATTAGGTGAAGAATAAATGGTGCCGGTAGTATAATGATTTGTTGTGCCTTTGGCAAAATATCCAATAGTCCGTGGTTGGTGTTTGGTAGGTTTTGAGTTTTGTGTAAGGATCATGCTGCCTATCTTTTTCTTTCTTCATGGCAGCTTTCATTTCATATCTGGACAATGAATGCAGGCTCTTTGATTTCATATTTGGACGGCAAGGGCATCTTCAAAGCAGCGTTTAAATAGGATTCGTACGCCCGCCGACGCCAAGGAGACCGCATCACCGTCGCCGTAAAAGGGACTCAACCAGCGCGGCTCCAGTACAAATACCAACCACCGTTTTTCATTTATGAGTAATTAATTTCCCATTCTGTTCGTGTTCTTTTAGTTGTTTGGTTATGATAAGAAAAAGAAGAAATACTTCTATGATGGCAATATGGTCCAGAGTAGTGATTTTCTTTTCACACCTCAAACTCTCTCTCTCTCTCTTTGATCTATCTTATATTGCTGAAATTGTGTTTTTTGTTTTGTTTATCCTAGGTTTACTATGATGTGCTCATCAATGACTCCACCACTGCTTGTTTTGAGGATGATGCCTCCAAGAATGACCAGACCATTGAGCACGCCGTCCTTGCATTCATTCTTGGAGTGAAGCAGATTATCTGGTGTTTAATAAGGTATACTTGCTACCATAAGAATAAGCAGATTATCTGGTGTTTAATAAGGTATACTTGCTACTAAGTGACCCGTGAGCATGCCAGTAGCACATAATTCGTGCTTATAATTTAATATTGCTAAATCTTAAGCATGTTGCCATGTTTGTTCTCTTAGTAAGCTCCTAATGTCGCATTTATACTCATCTTTGGATTCTTTGGAAAGATCTCCGGCTCTGTTGACTACTTTATCAAGAAATCATTTTAGACCCGAGTTCACCAAAAAGGTAACTAAAATATATACAGTTTTTCGGTAGATTATTTGAGGCTGCTTTATCTATTAAGTACACGGTTTCCCGCTTTTTCGGGTTTTAAGGTATACACAAGAGTGCACGTTTTAGTTATTGTGCTTTCCTTAGCTCATGGTGGCATCCGTGCTAGGGCGATGATGATTAATCGTGGCTGAAATAAGTGTGCCTTTGAGCAATAATGGCACCTGTCGTATCGTGTTGGATCCTCCTCTTGTCTCTAGAATCCTTTTTGATCCTGTGATACTTGTTGTTGTCCTTGGATGGTCATTCTTGTTGAGTGATAATCAGGGCAGCTCCACTGTATAAACAGATTGATCTGGTGATAAGAGATGACGGGGTAGGTTATAAGATCGAGGAAAGGCGAATCTGAGCCCACTATGCAATGTACCCTGAACCCTTTCTGTTTGTATCCCTTGTTAGAGTATGAAGCAAAATGGAGCTCTCTCGCTCGCTTGGATTCTGGACCGCTCGATCGCTTTTCTCGATGCGATTCCGCCGCCGGATCTCGGCTCGGCTCACGTGAGGCGTCGGATATTTACCAGATCGCTGTGAGCCGTCGAATAAAATTCCAATGGCAATAGAATGTAAATACCGTGCCCCCACCAGGGCATCTGGGTCATTTCGCTAAGGGGGCAGGGGTATACAATGACCGCGGCTTCCTGCGATGAAAATGTTGGAAATATGCCCTAGAGGCAATAATAAAATTATTATTATTATATTTCCTTGTTCATCATAATTGTCTTTTATTCATGCTATAATTGTATTATCCGGAAATCATAATACACGTGTGAATACATAGACCACAATATGTCCCTAGTGAGCCTCTAGTTGACTAGCTCGTTGATCAACAGATAGTCATGGTTTCCTCGACTATGGACATTGGATGTCATTGATAACGGGATCACATCATTGGGAGAATGATGTGATGGACAAGACCCAAATCCTAAGCATAGCACAAGATCGTGTAGTTCGTTTGCTAGAGCTTTTTCAATGTCAAGTATCTTTTCCTTTGACCATGAGATCGTGTAACTCCTGGATACCGTAGGAATGCTTTGGGTGTACCAAACGTCACAACATAACTGGGTGACTATAAAGGTGCACTACAGGTATCTCCGAAAGTGTACATTGGGTTGACACGGATCGAGGCTGAGATTTGTCACTCCGTGATGACGGAGAGGTATCACAGGGCCCACTCGGTAGTGCATCATCATAATGAGCTCAAAGTGACCAAGTGTTTGGTCACGGGATCATGCATTACGGTACGAGTAAAGTGACTTGCCGGCAACGAGATTGAACGAGGTATTGGGATATCGACGATCGAATCTTGGGCAAGTAACATACCGTCTGACAAAGGGAATAGTATACGGGGTTGATTGAATCCTCGACATCGTGGTTCATGCGATGATATCATCGAGGAGCATGTGGGAGCCAACATGGGTATCCATATCCCGCTGCTGGTTATTGACCGGAGAGCCGTCTCGGTCATGTTCAGATGTCTCCGAACCCGTAGGGTCTACACACTTAAGGTTCGGTGGCGCTTAGGGTTATTAGGAAGACTTGTATGTGATTACCGAATGTTGTTCGGAGTCCCGGATGAGATCCCGGATGTCACGAGGAGTTCCGGAATGGTCCGGAGGTGAAGATTTATATATGGGAAGTTGTCATACGGACACCGGAAAGTTTCGGGGGCATATCGGTATTGTACCGGGGCCACCGGAGGGGTTCCGGGGGTCCACCGGAAGGGGCCACCCCTCTCGGAGGGCCTCATGGGCCGCAAGGGACAGGGAACCAGCCCCTGGAGGGCTGGGCGCCCCTTGGGCCCATGCGCCTAGGGTTTGGGGGAACCCAGTGGGGCGCCTTGCTTGGGGGGCAAGCCCCTCCTCAAGCCGCCGCCTCTAGATCTCATCTAGAGGGGCCGCCCCTTCCCCTTCCCCTATAAATAGAGGCGAGGGAGGGCTGAACACCTGATCCAAGGCGCAGCCCTCCCTCCCCAACACCTCTCCTCCTCCGCTGAGTGCTTGGCGAAGCCACAGTCGAGCATTTCTCCACCAACACCACGCCGTCGTCTGCTGCTGGAGCCTTCTTCCTCAACCTCTCCTCCCCTTGCTGGATCAAGAAGGAGGAGACGTCATCCGCCTCCGTCACGTGTGTTGAACGTGGAGGTGCCGTCCGCTCAAGACTTGTCGCCGGTGATTTGGATCACGGCGAGTATGACTCCATCATCCCTGCCCATTGAACGCTTCCGCACGCGATCTACAAGTGGTATGTAGATGCAATCTCTCTCTCATGACTCGTTGCTTAGATGAACTCATAGATGGATCTTGGTGAAACCGTAGAAAAATTTTAATTTTCTCGCAACGCTCCCTACAAAGGGCATCATGAGCTAGGTCTATGCGTAGTTCTCTATTGCACGAGTAGAACACAATTTGTTGTGGGCGTAGATGTCGTCAACTCTCTTGCCACTACTATTCTTATCTTGCTTCAGCGGTATTGTGGGATTAAGCGGCCCGGACCGACCTTACACGTACGCTTACGTGAGACAGGTTCCACCGACTGACATGCACTAGTTGCATAAGGTGGCTTGCGGGTGTCTGTCTCTCCCACTTTAGTTGGAGCGTATTCGATGAAAAGGGTCCTTATGAAGGGTAAATAGAAGTTTACAAATCACGTTGTGGCTTTCACGTAGGTAAGAAAACGTTCTTGCTAGAACCCTATTGCAGCCACGTAAAACTTGCAACAACAATTAGAGGACGTCTAACTTGTTTTTGCAGCAAGTGTTTTGTGATGTGATATGGCCAAAGTTGTGATGAATGATGAATGATATATGTGATGTATGAGATCATGTTCTTGTAATAAGAATCACGACTTGCATGTCGATGAGTATGACAACCGGTAGGAGCCATAGGAGTTGTCTTTATTTTTTGTATGACCTGTGTGTCATTGAAGAACGCCATGTAAATTACTTTACTTTATTGCTAAACGCGTTAGCCATAGAAGTAGAAGTAGTCATGGCGTGACAACTTCATGAAGACACGATGATGAAGATCATGATGATGGAGATCATGGTGTCATGCCGGTGACAAGATGATCATGGAGCCCGAAGATGGAGATCAAAGGAGCTATATGATATTGGCCATATCATGTCACTACTATATAATTGCATGTGATGTTTATTATGTTTATGCATCTTGTTTACTTAGAACGACGGTAGTAAATAAGATGATCCCTCATAATAATTTCAAGAAAGTGTTCTCCTAACTCGCACCGTTGCTAAAGTTCGTCGTTTCAAAGCACCACGTGATGATCGGTGTGATAGATCCTTACGTTCACATACAACGGGCGTAAGACAGTTTTACACATGCAAAACACTTAGGTTAACTTGATTTAGCCTAGAATGTACAGACATGGCCTCGTAAAACAATATACCAATAGGTCTAACATGAGTCTTATGGAAGATACGATCAACATGGAGATGTTCACCGACGATGACTAGTCCGTCTCACGTGATGATCGGACACGGCCTAGTCGACTCGGATCATGTAACACTTAGATGACTAGAGGGATGTCAAATTTGAGTGGGAGTTCATTAAATAATTTGATTAGATGAACTTAATTATCATGAACTTTAGTCTAAAATCTTTGCATATTGTTTTGTAGATCAAATGGCCAACGCTCATGTCACCATGAACTTCAACGCGTTCCTAGAGAAAACCAAGTTGAAAGATGATGGCAGCAACTATTCGGACTGGGTCCTAACACGAGGATCATCCTCATAGCTGCCAAGAAACAATATGTCCTAGAAGCACCGCTAGGTGATGCACCCATCCCGAAGAACCAAGACGTTATGAACACTTGGCGGTCTCGTGCGATGATTACTCCCTCGTTCAGTGCAGCATGCTTTACAGCTTAGAACCGGGCTCCAAAAGCATTTTGAGCAACACGGAGCATATGAGATGTTCGAGGAGCTGAAACTAGTTTTCCAAGCTCATGCCCGGGTCGAGAGATATGAAGTCTCCAACAAGTTCTATAGTTGTAAGATGGAGGAGAACAGTTCACAAGTGAGCACATACTCAAAATGTCTGGGTTGCACAACCGCCTGTCCCACCTGGACATTAACCTCCCGAGACGAGGCGGTCATTGACAGAATCCTTCAACAAGCTCCACCGAGCTACAAGAGCTTTGTGATGAACTACAATATGCAGGGATGGTGAAAACTATTCCTGAAGTATTTTCAATGCTTTGAAGTCACAGAGGTAGAAATCAAGAAGGAGCATCAAGTGTTGATGGTCAATAAAACCACTAAGTTCAAGAAGGGCAAGGGTAGGAAGAACTTCAAGAAGGACGGCAAGGATGTTGTCGGCGCTTTGGTAAGCCGATTGCGAGGAAGAAGTCGTGCAATGGACCCAAGCCCGAGACCGAAAGTGCTTTTATTGCAAAGGGAAGGGTCACCGGAAGCGGAACTGCCCCAAATACTTAGCGGACAAGAAGGCCGGCAACACTAAAGGTATACTTGATATACATGTAATTGATATGTACCTTACCAAGACTCGTAGTAACTCACGGGTATTTGATACCGATGCCGTTGATCATATATGTAACACAAAGCAGGAGCTGCGGAATAAGCGTAGACAGGAGAAGGACGATGTGACGATGCGCGTCGGGAATGGTACCAAGGTCGATGTGATCGCCGTCGACACGCTACCTCTACATTTACTTACGGATTAGTTTTAAACCTCAATAATTGTTATTTAGTGCCAAGTTTGAGCATGAACATTGTATCAGGATCTCGTTTGTAATACGAGATGGCTACTCATTTAAATCCGAGAATAATGGTTGTTCTATTTATATGAGAGATATGTTTTATGGTCATGTCTCGATGGTCAATGGTTTATTCTTAATGAATCTCGAGCGTGATGTTACACATATTCACAGTGTGAATACCAAAAGATGTAAAGTTGATAACGATAGTCCCACATACTTGTGGCACCGCCGCCTTTGGTCACATTGGTGTCAAACGCATAAAGAAGCTCCATGCTGATGGACTTTTAGAGTCTCTCGATTATGAATCATTTGACACATGCGAACCATGCCTCATGGGCAAAATGACCAAGACTCCGTTCTCCAACAATGGAGCGAGCAACCAACTTATTGGAAATCATACATACCGATGTAAAAGGTCCAATGAGCGTTGAGGCTCGGGGAGGATATCGTTATGTTCTCACTCTCACAGAGCGACTTAAGTAGATATGGGTATGTCTACTTGATGAAACACAAGTCTGAGACCTTTGAAAAGTTCAAGGAATTTCAGAATGAGGTAGAGAATCAACGTGACCGAAAAATAAAGTTCCTACGATCAGATCATGGAGGAGAATATTTAAGTCACGAATTTGGTACACACTTAAGGAAATGTGGAATCGTTTCACAACTCACGCTACCGAACACCTCAACAGAACGGTGTGTCCGAACGTTGTAATCGCACTCTATTGGATATGGTGCGATCTATGATGTCTCTCACTGATTTACCGCTATCTTTTTGGGGATACGCTCTAGAGACAGCTACATTCACTTTAAATAGAGCACCGTCTAAATCCGTTGAGATGACACCGTATGAATTATGGTTTGGGATGAAACCTAAGCTGTCGTTTCTAAAATTTTGGGGATGCGATGCTTATGTCAAGAAACTTCAACCTGAAAAGCTCGAACCCAAGTCGGAAAAATGCGTCTTCATAGGATACCCTAAGGAAACCATTGGGTATACCTTCTACCTTAGATCCGAAGGCAAGATCTTTGTTGCCAAGAACGGATCCTTTCTCGAAAAGAGTTTCTCTCGAAGGAGTAAGTGGGAGGAAAGTAGAAATCGATGAAGTACTACCTCTTGAACGGAAAGTAGTGCAAGACAGAAAATGTTCCTGTGGTGCCTACACCGACCGGAGACGAAATTAATGATGATGATCAAGGTACTTGGATCAAGTTGCTACCGAACTTCAGAGGGTCCACAAGGACACGCTCCGCGCCAGAAAGTGGTACGGCAACCCTGTCTTGGAAATCATGTTGTTAGACAACGGTGAACCTTCGAACTATGAAGAAGCGATGGCGGGCCCAGATTCCAACAAATGGCTTGAAGCCATGCAATCCGAGATAGGATCCATGTATGAAAAGAAAGTATGGAATTTGACAGACTTGCCCGATGATCAGCGAGCGATAGAAAACAAATGGATCTTTAAGAAGAAGACGGACGCGGATGGTAATGTTACCATCTATAAAGCTTGACTTGTCGCTAAGGGTTATCGGCAAGTTCAAGGGGTTGACTACGATGAGACTTTCTCTCCCGTGGCGAAAGCTGAAGTCCGTCCGAATCATGTTAGCAATTGCCGCATACTATGATTATGAGATATGGCAAATGGACGTCAAAAAGCGGCATTCCTTAACGGCTACCTTCAGGAAGAACTGAATATGATGCAGCCGGAAGGTTTTGTCGACCCTAAGAATGCTAACAAGGTATGCAAGCTCCAGCGATCCATTTATGGGCTGGTGCAAGCATCTCGGAGTTGGAAAATTCGCTTTGATGAAATGATCAAAGCGTTTGGGTTAATGCAGACTTATGGAGAAGCCTGCGTTTACAAGAAAGTGAGTGGGAGCTCTGTAGCATTTCTCATACTATATGTAGATGACATACTTTTGATGGGAAATGATATAGAACTTTTGGACAGCATTAAGGCCTACTTGAATAAGAGTTTTCAATGAAGGACCTTGGAGAAGCTGCTTACATATTAGGCATCAAGATCTATAGAGATAGATCGAGACGCCTCATAGGTCTTTTCACAAAGCACATACCTTGATAAGATTTTGAAGAAGTTCAAAATGGATCAGTCCAAGAAAGGGTTCTTGCCTGTTTTGCAAGGTGTGAAATTGAGCTCGGCTCAATGCCCGACCACGGCAAAAGATAAAGAAGAGATGAGTGTCATCCCTATGCCTCAGCCATAGGATCTATTATGTATGCCATGCTGTGTACCAGACCTGATGTAAACCTTGCCGTAAGTTTGGTAGGAAGGTACCAAAGTAATCCCGGCAAGGAACACCGAACAGCGGTCAAGAATATCCTGAAGTACCGAAAAGGACTAAGGACATGTTTCGTTTATGGAGGTGACGAAGAGCTCGTCAGTAAAGGGTTACGCCGACGCTAGCTTCGACACAGATCTAGATGACTCAAAGTCACAAACCGGATACGTGTATATGTTGAATGGTGGAGCAGTAAGCTGGTGCAGCTGCAAGCAGAGCGCCGTGGCGGGATCTACATGTGAAGCGGAGTACATGGCAGCCTCGGAGGCAGCACATGAAGCAATTTGGGTGAAGGAGTTCATCACCGACCTAGGAGTCATACCCAATGCGTCGGGGCCGATCAAACTCTTCTCTGACAACACTGGAGCTATTGCACTTGCCAAGGAGCCCAGGTTTCACAAGAAGACCAGGCACATCAAGCGTCGCTTCAACTCCATTCGTGAAAATGTTCAAGATGGAGACATAGAAATTTGCAAAGTGCATACGGATCTGAATATCGCAGATCCGTTGACTAAACCTCTTCCGCGAGCAAAACATGATCAACACCGTAACTCTCACGGGTGTTCGATTCATCACAATGTAACTAGATTATTGACTCTAGTGCAAGTGGGAGACTGTTGGAAATATGCCCTAGAGGCAATAATAAAAGTATTATTATTATATTTCCTTGTTCATGATAATTGTCTTTTATTCATGCTATAATTGTATTATCCGGAAATCATAATACACGTGTGAATACATAGACCACAATATGTCCCTAGTGAGCCTCTAGTTGACTAGCTCGTTGATCAACAGATAGTCATGGTTTCCAGACTATGGACATTGGATGACATTGATAACGGGATCACATCATTGGGAGAATGATGTGATGGACATGACCCAAATCCTAAGCATAGCACAAGATCGTGTAGTTCGTTTGCTAGAGCTTTTTCAATGTCAAGTATCTTTTCCTTTGACCATGAGATCGTGTAACTCCCGAATACCGTAGGAATGCTTTGGGTGTACCAAAAGTCACAACGTAACTGGGTGACTATAAAGGTGCAGTACAGGTATCTCCGAAAGTGTCTGTTGGGTTGACACGCATCGAGACTGGGATTTGTCACTCCGTATGACAGAGAGGTATCACTGGGCCCACTCGGTAGTGCATCATCATAATGAGCTCAAAGTGACCAAGTGTTTGGTCACGGGATCATGCATTACGGTATTTAGTAAAGTGACTTGCCGGCAACGAGATTGAACGAGGTATTGGGATACCGACGATCGAATCTCTCGGCAAGTAACATACCGTCTGACAAAGGGAATAGTATACGGGGTTGATTGAATCCTCGACATCGTGGTTCATCCGATGATATCATCGAGGAGCATGTGGGAGCCAACATGGGTATCCAGATCCCGCTGCTGGTTATTGACCGGAGAGCCATCTCGGTCATGTCTGCATGTCTCCCGAACCCGTAGGGTCTACACACTTAAGGTTCGGTGACGCTAGGGTTATTAGGAAGACTTGTATGTGATTACCGAATGTTGTTCGGAGTCCCGGATGAGATCCCAGACGTCACGAGGAGTTCCGGAATGGTCCGGAGGTGAAGATTTATATATGCGAAGTTGTCATACGGACACCGGAAAGTTTAGGGGGCATATCGGTATTGTACCGGGGCCACCGGAGGGGTTCCAGGGTCCACCAAAGGCCACCCCTCTGAGGGCCTCATGGGCCGCAAGGGACAGGGAACCAGCCTTCTGGAGGGCTGGGCGCCCCCTTGGGCCCATGCGCCTAGGGTTTGGGGAACCCCAGTGGGGCGCCTTGCTTGGGGGCAAGCCCCTCCTCAACCGCCGCCCCCTCTAGATCTCATCTAGAGGGGCCCCTTCCCCTTCCCTATAAATAGAGGGGCGAGGGAGGGCTGAACACCTGATCCAAGGCGCAGCCCCTCCCCCAACACCTCTCCTCCTCCGCTGAGTGCTTGGCGAAGCCACAGTGAGTATCGCCTCTCCACCAACACCACGCCGTCGTGCCGCTGGAGCCCTCTTCCTCAACCCCTCCTTCCCCTTGCTAGATCAAGAAGGAGGAGACGCCATCCGCTCGTGCACGTGTGTTGAACGCGGAGGTGCTGTCCGTTCAGCACTTGTCATCGGTGATTTGGATCACGGCGAGTACGACTCCATCATCCCTGCTCCATTGAACGCTTCGCACGCCGATCTACAAGTGGTATGTAGATGCAATCTCTCTCTCATGACTCGTTGCTTAGATGAACTCATAGATGGATCTTGGTGAAACCAGAGAAAATTTTAATTTTCTCGCAACGTTCCCCTCTGTAAAACCTAGCTGCCGCCTCCTCTCTCTCACTCGCCTCAGTAGCTGCCTCCTCCCTCCCACGCAGGTGGTTCCCATGGCGATGGCGGCAGCCACGGAAGAGGGCAGCAGACCAAAGCGCCGGGCGATGGCGTCCGTGGCAGCTATGCAATGAACCACTGAACCATTTTATTTGTATTTAAAGGGGTTGCTTATTTATGCTCAAGTGGTGTTCGTGCTAGGGTGATGATGATTACCTTGGCTGGAATTATTGTGCCTTTGAGCAATCAAGGCACCTGTGGGTATCAAGTTGGATCCTCCCTCTTGTCTCTAGAATCCTTTTTGATCATGTGACACTTATTGTTGTCATTGGATGTTCATTCTTGTTGATCGATAAACTGTGGCAGCTCTCACCGTATAAAGAGATCGATCCGGTGATAAGAGATGATGGGGTAGGTTATATGATCGAGGAAAGGTGAATCTGAGCCCACTATGCAATAAAACTGCAGCTACCTCCCCTAATGTGTGTAGTATTGAAGGCAAATAAGAACTTTTCATGTCTTGCTACTTTAAAATTCCAAAAAGGTTCATTCTTCCTTTGCTGGTTACTTAACCATGGTTTTTGTTTTGCTTTGGCTCTGGTTGAGATACTATAGGTTGTTTATATATGAAAATAACAAACACTTGTAGTTTTGTATGCCTCAGCTATTGCTTAGGATCCAAAGTGTTGTAGTGTCTTCGATCAAGATGTTCATATTGAGATGTAGGGATGCATCGAACACGCTAACTTTCTTGGCTTGGCGGTTCTGCGCACATCGATACTATGTATAACTTCACAACATTGTGAACTAATGGCCATGTTATAGTGCTTTTATGTTCACTCCTGATCCTGTCACTATCACAGGTGTGGTACACACATAAAGTGGAATCGAGCGTGACCGCTGAAATTGTCATGATGCTGCATTCTTACAAAAAACTAATTAGAGTGTCCTGTATGTTAGATGCTTGATGTTTTCCTTTAATCGAAAGTCGTTCTAGGTAATTGACCCTTCTCCTTAAAACATACTTTGAAGATTTTGAATGACATTTTATTAGAGTAGTTTCCAAATGCTACCTTACTTATTTTCCTTTTTGTTGTTTCTACTAGGTTTAAACTAAAAGGAGAAATAGCTATAAAATTGTCCTTTATATTCTTTGTCGTGCCTTCTCCGCTTTCGGTCAAATCTGAGTTATGGTTGTTGCTATAAATGTCTAGGTTTCAGCTTAATATTTGCATTACATGCCCGGAGAACTAATGTTATGCTTGTACTAAATTGGAAAATAGTGGCTACATTAGGTGTGATGTTTTATGAATTTATATTTTAATAATTCATGTGTTGTTTCATTCCTTGGAATACACTTTCCCCTGATTTATTACTCCTGAAGATGGTTCCATTTGAATGCGTGAAATTACAAAAGCTCAAGATTGTAGTTTTAGTCATAGGTCAACCAGGGCACTATTTCTAATGAAGGTCATGTTTCTATATGGTTTTTACTGTTCGGTGGTACATTTAGATAGTTAGCATCGTCCGTTGACTATGTGTTTTGTACCCTGTTGTTTCAGGGTGAGATTTCCTGGGATTTTGTGGACGTAGATGATTGATCGAGACTCGGAGGAGGTAATTGATAGATCTAGACGGCGTGGTTCCTATTTCTTCTTGTCCTATTTTTCTTCCAATTTTATTTTAATTACAAGCTACCTCTGCCATTGTAGTCATTTCTTTATTTCATACCAGTCTCTGTTGACTACTATGTAACCATGCATGGGTAGCTTAAATGGCATAAGTTCTTATTCAGTTAGAAAAGGCAACAAAAACAACCAGGGTAATCTTGCTCTAGAAATTGCATGACATGTGCTTATTCTCATTTGTACATATGTGCGAGTTGAGTTCAAGAAATTCTTGCAAATGCATTTTTTGGATAACAGTCGTCAACACATAACCATTTCTTGATTTATATTAAACCCTATGGAAGCCAAGATATATTCCAGGTTTAGGTTCATGTCCAATATATCTCATTTCACGGAATATAAATTTGCTTGGAAGCTATATCCTCCCATGGTCCATTGTTTTATGCATTGTTCATGTTAACTTGGCTAAGAAGTGTTCAGGAAGCTTTGAGTTTTGGTTGTTTCAAAATAAACACATCAAAGAAGATGTTATATACCTTTTGCCATTTAGCGGTGCTTAGGGAGTGAACAAGATCCACTCTAAAAAGCTCGGCATCTGTCAACAAAGTGTAAGTGATGCAAGCGCACCGAAAATCAGCATTTTCTACTTCCTTGGAAATACTACATTCCAACTTGTCAGGATAATCTATGTTATGTTTACAGATTGCGATTGCCGATTACCAGCAGATGGAAAAGAATAAGGCATCGAAGAATGTTGTGCATGTGCCTACGCTTCCTCCTGCTACTAATGAGGTGCTTGCTCTGTATTATCTTCACGACCGACAAGATGATTCTTAATTTAGCATTGGCCTGTCTGCCTTTTTCTTTCTTAAGGTCACGGATCCAGTTGTTGATCCTAAAACACGAGGATGTTGATGGGGTTACTTTAAGGTGCTTGCCCTTTTCCAGATATTTTGAATCAGCTGTTATGTTTGTTCATGCGATTCCATTCTGTTGTGTTCAACTGTTGGTTGTTTTTGAAGGGGTGTTGATGCAGAGGAAGGAGGCGAGGATCCCAGTGCCAGAAAAGGCATAAGCTCTAGAGCAGCTGACGCCGATTGATCCACTCTTTTGGTATATATGCCTTGTCCTTATCTTTGGTGTCTTTTCACTCGCGTTGTCGTAGTCTTGTTCTTATTTTGATTTCGGCTTTTCATGTCTCAGGTCCATGACGGTTGGCTATGGACGACGATACCTGGATTTGCTGATATCCATGGTGCTTTATTGAGCACGACGAAGCCCCTTCGTCGTACGGACCTGTCTACATGAAGACCTGTCACTTAGTATATAATCTGCTGCTTTATTTCCTTAAGGGGGTATGTGTCGTGGGTACTTTTAAATTTGAACAAAACCTACCTTATCATTACCTGTTTGCTTGAATGTGTGTCGCCGACGATGTAGCGGAGTATGAGCAGATTTAAACTTGTGGTGCTTATGGCTGTTGTTGGCAAATGACTTAAATATGTCTACGTGTGCCTCGTTGTCCATTTCTTTAATTACGTGCAGGATGATCGTGCACATATATATATTTTGTATCGCTTTTGTTACAATTCTGTTACATTGGCGCGTGCTCATGCTTTAATTCATCCTTATACATGTATGGTTGATACTGCTTGTTGCGTGTGGAAATTTTGACATCTTATTCATTTTGGACGCCTGTGTGTCCTTTTGTTATACACGTGGATGTCATCGTTTTGTTCCACATGTTCGATTGATTTCCTCACAATAACTAAATGAGTAGGGTCATTGTTTTTTGCAATATTGTTCTCTGTATGATTGTTGTTTTGCTCCTTTTTTATGGATTTGTGTTTGTGGTTTTCTTATACTTGAAATGTTTTGGTGGTTGTATATAGATATACCCGGCAGCATGCTGCTGGGGTGCGGCAAGCCGCATTTCCTATCTAGTGTCTACGGTGGTTACCGTGCCAGCCTAGTTTCGCCTCGTCTCATATTTGCACGCGTGCCATACTCGTTAACGCATCACCAGGATGAACAAGGGCACTTTCTCCACTCCTTGTTACATGCACTGCGATGGCAAAAATCATTGAAGAAATTCTTCTATGTGCCCGCCTAATCGCATACACGACCAGCGAGCTACCAAGAGGGTTCACCGGTTGAATTGGTACAGTATGGGAATCTTATAGTGTATGGTTACGTGATGATCCAATGTTTGTGAAGAAGAAATCTTCTAATAATTTCATAATTATTGATCTGGTGATTGTAGATAAATGTTATACCCTCAACCATATTCATTTCTTTGGTGCTGTTAGGGGCTCCTAATTAAGATCTTTTTTTTAGAACACAGTACATATGCAGGCGCTCATATATATATGCATGTGCTCCTAGTTAAGATCTAATTTTCATTTTGGATACACATTAAGCCTGTTTACTTTGCAACCACTGAAACATGTGTTGCTACAGATTTATCTTTATTTTGATGTTGAGTATAAAATCCGAGTGGTGCTCAAGATGTTCAGTAACTAGCTTGGTGAAGGGGGTGGTGAAACATGCGGCTCAATTTATTTTGTTTGGGCGCAAGCCTGTATCATGTACACATACTGCTCAATTTATTTGTCCCTTCAGGCAATAATAAATTAGTTATTATTATATTTCCTTGTTCATGATAATCGTTTATTATTCATGCTATAATTGTATTGACCGGAAACCGCAATACATGTGTGGATACATAGACAACACCATGTCCCTAGTAAGCCTCTAGTTGACTAGCTCGTTGATCAATAGATGGTTACGGTTTCTGACGATGGACATTGGATGTCATTGATAACGGGATCACATCATTAGGAGAATGATGTGATGGACAAGACCCAATCCTAAGCCTAGCACGGATCGTGTAGTTCGTATGCTAAAGCTTTTCTAATGTCAAGTATCTTTCCTTAGACCATGAGATTGTGCAACTCCCGGATACCGTGAGGAATGCTTTGGGTGTACCAAACGTCACAACGTGGCGGGTGGCTATAAAGGTGCATTACGGTATCTCCGAAAGTGTCATTGGGTTGGCACGAATCGAGGCTGGATTTGTCACTCCGTGTAAACGGAGAGGTATCTCTGGGCCCACTCGGTAGGACATCATCATAATGTGCACAATGTGATCAAGGAGTTGATCACGGGATGATGTGTTACGGAACGAGTAAAGAGACTTGCCGATAACGAGATTGAACAAGGTATCGGTATACCGACGATCGAATCTCGGGCAAGTACAATACCGCTAGACAAAGGGAATTGTATACGGGATCGATAGAGTCCTTGACATCGTGGTTCATCCGATGAGATCATCGTGGAACATGTGGGAGCAAACATGGGTATCCAGATCCCGCTGTTGGTTATTGACCGGAGAACGTCTCGGTCATGTCTACATGTCTCCCGAACCCGTAGGGTCTACACACTTAAGGTTCGGTGACCCTAGGGTAATAAAGGAAGCTTTTATGTGGTTACAGAATGTTGTTCGGAGTCCCGGATGAGATCCCGGAAATCGCGAGGAGTTCCGGAATTGTCCGGAGGTAAATATTTATATATAGGAAGTCCAGTTTCGGCCATCGTGACAAGTTTCTGGGGTCATCGGTATTGTCTGGGACCACCGGAAGGGTCCCTGGGTCCACCTGGTGGGGCCACCTATCCCGGAGGGTCCCATGGGCTGAGGTGAGAAGGATCCAGCCCAAAGTGGGCTGGGCGCCACTTCCCCTAGGGCCCATGCGCCTAGGGTGAAGGGAAACCCTAAAGGAAGATTCCCATAAGGGAAGGCACCTCCTAGGTGCCTTGGGGGGAGGACTCCTCCTGGCCGCATGCCCTTGGAGATTGGATCTCCTAGGGGCTGGCGCACCCCCCCTTGGGATCCCTATATATAGTGGGGTAGGAGGGCCTCTCAAACACACCTTTTGCCTTTGGTGCAGCCCCTCCCTCTCTCCCAAGTTCTTCTCCTCTTCTGCGGTGCTTGGCGAAGCCCTGCAAGATTGCCACGCTCCTCCATCACCACCACGCCGTTGTGCTGCTGTTGGATGGAGTCTTCCTCAACCTCTCCCTCTCCCCTTGCTGGATCAAGGCGTGGGAGACGTCACCGGGCTGTACGTGTGTTGAACGCGGAGGTGCCGTCCGTTCGGCACTAGGATCTCCGGTGATTTTGATCACGCATTTAGCAACGACTCCTTCAACCCCGTTCTCATGAACGCTTCCGCTTAGCGATCTACAAGGGTATGTAGATGCACTCTCCTCCCTCGTTGCTAGTTTCTCCATAGATAGATCTTGGTGACACGTAGGAAAATTTTGAATTTCTGCTCGTTCCCCAACAAAGGGCATCAGAGCCAGGTTTATTGCGTAGATTCTTTACACGAGTAGAACACAAAGTAGTTGTGGGCGTTGATGTTGTTCAATATGCTTACCGTTACTAGTCCAATCTTGTTTCGACGGTATTGTGGGATGAAGCGGCCCGGACCGACCTTACACGCATTTCACGTGAGACAGGTTCCACCGAACCGACATGCACTTGGTGCATAAGGTGGCTAAGCGGGTGCCGGTCTCTCCCACTTTAGTCGGAACGGATTCGATGAAAAGGGTCCTTATGAAGGGTAAATAGCAATTGGCATATCACGTTGTGGTTTTGCGTAGGTAAGAAAGCGTTCTTGCTAGAAACCCATAGCAGCCATCGTAAAACATGCAAACAACAATTAGAGGACGCCTAACTTGTTTTTGCGGGGTATGCTATGTGATGTGATATGGCCAAGAAGAATGTGATGAATGATATGTGATGTATGAGATTGATCATGTTCTTGTAATAGGATTCACGACTTGCATGTCGATGAGTATGACAACCGGCAGGAGCCATAGGAGTTGTCTTTATTTATTGTATGACCTGCGTGTCATTAAACAACGCCATGTAATTACTTTTACTTTATTGCTAACCGGTAGCCATAGTAGTAGAAGTAATAGTTGGCGAGACAACTTCATGAAGACAAGATGATGGAGATCATGATGATGGAGATCATGGTGTCATGCCGGTGACGATGATGATCATGGAGCCCCGAAGATGGAGATCAATGGAGCTATATGATATTGGCCATATCATGTCACTACTATATAATTTCATGTGATGTTTATTATGTTCATGCATCTTGTTTACTTAGAACGACGGTAGTAAATAAGATGATCCCTTACAACAATTTCAAGAAGTGTTCTCCCCTAACTGTGCACCGTTGCTACAGGTTCGTAAACTTCTAAGCACCACGTGTTGATCGGGTGTGATGGATTCTTACGTTCACATACAACGGGTGTAAGACAGATTTACACACGCAGAACACTTAGGGTTAACTTGACGAGCCTAGCATGTACAGACATGGCCTCGGAACACAGAGACCGAAAGGTCGAGCATGAGTCGTATAGTAGATACGATCAACATGAAGATGTTCACCGATGATGACTAGTCCGTCTCACGTGTTGATCGGACACGGCCTAGTTGACTCGGATCATGTAATCACTTAGATGACCAGAGGATGTCTATTCTGAGTGGGAGTTCATAAGATGAACTTAATTACCACGAACATAGTCAAAAGACCTTTTGCAAATTATGTCGTAAGCTCGCGCTTTAGTTCCACTGTTTAGATATGTTCCTAGAGAAAATATAGTTGAAAGTTGAAAGTAGCGATTATGCGGACAGTAGAAAGCTTATGTCCTTAATGCACCGCTCAGTGTGCTGAACCCCAAACATCGTTTGTGGATGTTGCGAACATCGGACATACACGTCTTGATAACTACGTGATAGTTCAGTTAAACGGTTTAGAGTTGAGGCACCAAAGACGTTTTTGAAATGTCGCGGAACATATGAGATGTTTCGAGGGCTGAAATTAGGATTTCAGGCTCGTGCCCACGTCAAGAGGTATGAGACCTCCGACGATTTTCTTAGCCTACAAACTAAGGGAGAAAAGCTCAATCGTTGAGCTTGTGCTCAGATTGTCTGAGTACAACAATCACTTGAATCGAGTGGGAGTTGATCTTCCAGATGAGATAGTGATGTTTCTCCAAAGTCATTGCCACCAAGCTACTAGAGCTTCGTGATGAACTATAACATATCAGGGATAGATGATCTTTGAAATATTCGCGATGTTTGACACCGTGAAAGTAGAAGTCAAGAAGGAGCATCAACTGTTGATGGTTGGTGAAACCACTAGTTTCAAGAAGGGCAAGGGCAATAAGGGATACTTCACGAAATGGCAAATCAGCTGCTGCTCCAGTGAAGAAACCCAAGGTTGAACCTAAACCCGAGACTAAGTGCTTCTGTGATAAGGGGAACAACCACTGGAGCGGGATTACCCTAGATACTTGGTAGATAAGAAGGCTGGCAAGGTCGATAGAAGTATATTGGATATACATTATGTTAATGTGTACTTTACTAGTACTCCTAGTAGCACCAGGGTATTAAGATACCGGTTCGGTTGCTAAGTGTTAGTAACTCGAAATAAAAGAGCTACGGAATAAACGGAGACTAGCTAAAGGAGAGCTGACGATATGTGTTGGAAGTGTTTCCAATTTGATGTGATCAAACATCGGACGCTCCCTCTACCATCAAGATTAGTATTAAACACTTGTCATTTGGTGTTTGCGTTGAGCATAGACATGATTGGATTATGTCTATCGCAATACGGTTATTCATTTAAGGAGAATAACGGTTACTCTATTTATTTGAATAACACCTTCAATGGTCTTGCACCTAAAGGAATGGTTTATTGAATCTCGATCGTTGTGATACACATTTTTTATGCCAAAAGTATAAGATAGTAATGATAGTACCACTTAATTATGGCACTGCCATGTAAGTCATATTGGTGTAAAACGCATGAAGAAGCTCCATGGACTCACTCGTTTTGAAAAGTTTGAGACATGCGAACCATGTCTATTGGTGTAGACGCATGATGAAACTCCATGCAGATGGATCGTTTGGACTCACTTGATTTTGAATCACTTGAGATATGCAAATCATACCACATGGGCAAGATGGTGAAAAGCCTCGTTTGATAAGATGGAACAAGATAGCAACTTGTAGGAAGTAACACATTTTGATGTGTGCAGTCCAATGAGTCTTTGAGGCATGCAATGAATATCATTATGTTCTTACTTCACAGATGATTCGAGTAGATGTTGAGTATATTTACTTGATGAAACACAAGTCTGAATTATTGAATGGTTCAAGTAATTTCAGAGTGAATTTTAAGATCTTCGTGACAAGAGGATAGAATGTCTATGATCATAGAGATGAATATCTGAGTTATGAGTTTTGGCACACAATTAAGACATTGTGCAGATTGTTTCACAATTAATACCACCTGGAATACCATAGTGTGATGGTGTGTCCGAACATCATAGTTGCACCCTATTGGATATGGTGCGTACCATGATGTCTCTTATCGAATTACCACTATCGTTCATGGGTTAGGCATTAGAGACAACCGCACTCACTTTAATAGGGCACCACGTAATTCCGTTGAGACGACACCGTTTGGAGAAACCTAAGTTGTCGTTTCTTGAAAGTTTGGGGCTGCGACGCTTATGTGAAAAAGTTTCAGGTTGATAAGCTCGAACCCAAAGCGGATAAAATGCATCTTCATAAGACACCCAAAACAGTTGGGTATACCTCCTAAATCAGATCCGAAAGCAATAGGGATTGTTTCTTGAATCGGGTCCTTTCTCGAGGAAAAGTTTGTCTCGAAAAGTTGAGTGGGAGGATGGTGGAGACTTGATGAGGTTATTGAACCATCACTTCAACTAGTGTGTAGCAGGGCACATGAAGTTGTTCCTGTGGCACCTACACCAATTGAATTCGAAGCTTATGATAGTGATCATGAAGTTTTGGATCAAGTCACTACCGTACCTCGTGAGGGTGACAAGGATGCGGATCTGCTTCAGAGTGGTACGGTGATCCTGTCTTGAAGGTCATGTTGCTAGACAACAATGAACCTACGAGCTATGGAGAAGCGATGGTGGGCCCAAATTCCGACAAATGGTTAGAAGCCATGAAATCCGAGATAGGATCCATGTATCATAACAAAGCATGGACTTTGGTGGACTTGCCCGATGATCGGCGAGCCATTGAAATAAATGGATCTTTAAGAAGAAGACGGACGTGGACGGTAATGTCACCATCTATGAAGCTCAACTTGTGGCAAAGAGTTTTTCACAAGTTCAAGGAGTTGACTACGATGAGATTTTCTCATCCGTAGCGATGCTTGAAGTCCGTCGGAATCATGTTAGCATAAGCTGCATTTATGAAATCTGGCGGATGGATGTCAAAAGCAGGTTTCCTTACCGGTCTTACGTAAGGAAAGGTTGTATGTGATACAATCAGAAAGTTTTTGTCGATCCTAAGGATGCTAAAAGGTATGCTAGCTCCAGCGATCCTTCTAAGGACTGGAGTAAGCATCTCGGAGTTGGAATGTGCGCTTAGATGAGATGATCAAAGATTTTGGGTTTATACCAAGTTTATGAGAAACTTGTATTTCCAAACAAGTGAGTGGGAGCACTATAGAATTTCTGATGAGTATATGTTGTTGACATATTGATGATCAGAAATGATGTAGAATTTCTGGAAAGCATACAGGGTTATTTGAAAGGTGTTTTTCAATAGAAAACCTGGATTAAGCTACTTGAACATTGAGCATCGAGATCTATAAGGATAGATAAAAAATGCTTAATAATACTTTCAAATGAGCATATACCTTGACATGATCTTGAAGGTGTACAAGATGAATCAGCCAAAGAAGGAGTTCTTGGCTGAGATGTAAGGTATGAAGTTAAGACTTAAAGCTCGACCACGGCAGAAAAGAAAGAAAGGACGAAGGTCGTCCCCTATGCTTTAGACGTAGGCTCTATAGTATGCTATCTTTGTGTACCGCACCGAAGTGTGCCTTGCCTTGATTCAGTCAAGGTGTACAAGAATGATCCAGCTATGGATCATTGGACAGCGGTCAAAATTGTCCTTGGAGTAAATAAGGACATGTTTCTCTATTATGGAGGTGATAAAGAGTTCGGCGTAAAGGGTTACGTCGATGCAAGCTTTAACACCTATCCGAGTGACTCTGAGTAGCAAACCGGATACGTATAGTGGAGCAACCATTTGGAATAAGCTTCAAGTGGAGCGTGGAAGCAGCATTTACAATATGACATAGAGAATTGCGAAGTACACACGGATCTGAAAGGTTCAGACCCGTTGACTAAAACCTCTCTCACAAGCAAAACATGATCAAACCTCAGAACTCATTGAGTCTTAATCACATGATGATGTGAACTAGTTTACAGACACTAGTAAACTCTTTGGATGTTGGTCACATGGCGATGTGACCTGTCAGTGTTAATCACATGGCGATGTGAACTAGATTATTGACTCTAGTGCAAGTGGGAGACTGTTGGAAATATGCCCTAGAGGCAATAATAAATTAGTTATTATTATATTTCCTTGTTCATGATAATCGTTTATTATTCATGCTATAATTGTATTGACCGGAAACCGCAATACATGTGTGGATACATAGACAACACCATGTCCCTAGTAAGCCTCTAGTTGACTAGCTCGTTGATCAATAGATGGTTACGGTTTCACGACCATGGACATTGGATGTCATTGATAACGGGATCACATCATTAGGAGAATGATGTGATGGACAAGACCCAATCCTATGCCTAGCACAGATCGTGTAGTTAAGTATGCTAAAGCTTTTCTAATGTCAAGTATCTTTTCCTTAGACCATGAGATTGTGCAACTCCGGATACCGTAGGAATGCTTTGGGTGTACCAAACGTCACAACGTAACTGGGTGGCTATAAAGGTGCATTACAGGTATCTCCGAAAGTGTCCGTTGGGTTGGCACGAATCGAGACTGGGATTTGTCACTCCGTGTAAACGGAGAGGTATCTCTGGGCCCACTCGGTAGGACATCATCATAATGTGCACAATGTGATCAAGGAGTTGATCACGGGATGATGTGTTACGGAACGAGTAAAGAGACTTGCCGATAACGAGATTGAACAAGGTATCGGTATACCGACGATCGAATCTCGGGCAAGTACAATACCGCTAGACAAAGGGAATTGTATACGGGATCGATAGAGTCCTTGACATCGTGGTTCATCCGATGAGATCATCGTGGAACATGTGGGAGCCAACATGGGTATCCAGATCCCGCTGTTGGTTATTGACCGGAGAACGTCTCGGTCATGTCTACATGTCTCCCAACCCGTAGGGTCTACACACTTAAGGTTCGGTGACGCTTAGGGTTATAAAGGAAGCTTGTATGTGGTTACCGAATGTTGTTCGAGTCCCGGATGAGATCCGGACGTCGCGAGGAGTTCCGGAATGGTCCGGAGGTAAAGATTTATATATAGGAAGTCTTGTTTCGGCCATCGGGACAAGTTTCGGGGTCATCGGTATTGTACCGGGACCACCGGAAGGGTCCCGGGGGTCCACCGGGTGGGGCCACCTATCCGGAGGGTCCCATAGGCTGAGGTGAGAAGGATCCAGCCCAAAGTGGGCTGGGCGCCACTTCCCTAGGGCCCATGCGCCTAGGGTGAAGGGGAAACCCTAAAGGAAGATTCCCATAAGGGAAGGCACCTCCTAGGTGCCTTGGGGGGAGGACTCCTCCGGCCGCCCCTTGGAGATTGGATCTCCTAGGGCTGGCGCACCCCCCTTGGGATCCCTATATATAGTGGGGTAGGAGGGCCTCTCAAACACACCTTTGCCTTTGGTGCAGCCCTCCTCTCTCCCAAGTTCTTCTTCTCTTCTGCGGTGCTTGGCGAAGCCACTGCAAGATTGCCACGCTCCTCCATCACCACCACGCCTGCTGTGCTGCTGTTGGATGGAGTCTTCCTCAACCTCTCCCTCTCCCTTGCTGGATCAAGGCGTGGGAGACGCCACCGGGCTGTACGTGTGTTGAACGCGGAGGTGCCGTCTGCTCGGCACTAGGATCTCCGGTGATTTGGATCACGACGAGTCTGACTCCTTCAACCCCGTTCTCATGAACGCTTCCGCTTAGCGATCTACAAGGGTATGTAGATGCACTCTCCTCCCTCGTTGCTAGTTTCTCCATAGATAGATCTTGGTGACACGTAGGAAAATTTTGAATTTCTGCTACGTTCCCCAACACAAGGTGCATTAAATCATTGCATGCAAGAATTAAGAGAAAATTGACCAATGCATGTAATTTATGCATCCATGCATTGCAATTAATGCATTGGTAAACATACTTTTTTGAGGAAAACAAAAGCATTAATTGGGTGCTTTTGCAAACTCCAAAAGGTATTCCACCACTCACCATCTATCTTGGTTGGTGAGGTTTTTGAATTGAGCCTTATAAACCGGAAATGAGGGAGTACAAAAGTACAGCAGGCCGTCGCCAAGCCTAACAAATTAGGAAGAGTGGGTAGGAGAGAAAACGTTTACGTAGTTGATCAGTTTGGTCCTATCTATCTCCATATGGGCACGGTTGCTCCAGAGTTTGAGTGCCTGGGATATTTCCTTGAGGACTCTCCTTGCGGTCCAAATCTCTTTACGAAAAACTTGCACATTCCGGGCTGTCCAAAGCATTACTTCTTTGAAACCTTCATAATGCTTTTTGTCACGCAGCAACTTGCTAGCGAGTGGTCTGTCGCAGTTGATTGCGCATGTGGAGGGTTTCTGGATGCATTTATTGTCCCATGTCATAACGACTTACAACCTTTACGAGAATGCATGAGTAGAGTTTTGATAATTCCAGATGGTTCACTTCCTACAATAGAGCACCCTACAGTACTATCAATTATTCAATCAGAAAACCACACTATGCTGAATATATTCGTGGATCAGGTACAGCAATATGCACCCAATGTTCAGTCATATGAGAGAGTGTAAACAACGTTTACAATGAATTTTCAGGCAGATTTGCATTGCAGCTGGAAGTTTTGAGGGAGCGACCACGCTGTTGTTGCGTCACGTTCAGGCGATTTGGTTTCTTAGACGTGTTCTTAATAAATTGATAGAAACATCACTTTTTAAAAACAAAATACGGCCTTGGTTTTTCGTAGCACGAGCTACACGGCACCTTCTATCGTCACCGTTCAAGCTGGACCCAGGTGCATGCGGATATGTGCTAATAATCTGACGCGTCTATTGTTCACTGCTCATGCTCCAACTGACATGCATGCAGAACACAGTGTCTCTCTATCCTTACTTTTTCTGAGCCGTACATGCATGCACAAAGCTGGCTCTCTCTCCTTATTTTTTTCTGAGCCGTACATGCAAAGCTCGTCCTTTCTCCTCATGCTCTCTCTTTGCTGTTTCTCTCTCTCATAGCCTCATATGTCACATCGCCACTTGCACAGAAAAAACACGCTCTCTCATCCCCCTCCTTCTCTTTTTGTCATAGCACCTTTCTCGCTCACACAAAAAAATGTTATCTCGGTGCTCTTCTGAGAAAAACATGCTTTCTCTCTCTCATAGCACCTCACCCCTCTCTCTCACATCACCTCTTTCTCAGAAAAATCACGCTCCCTCCACTCCCACCTTTCACTGACACACAATGAAAAGATGTGTCGGCAGGGTGGGTTCCCTTTCTTTGACTTTGTCCAGCCCTTTCACCTCTTTGTCAGCCCACGTGACTACAGCTGCCAAGGTGAAACAGTAGCACGAGACCTACAGGCTTGGTCAAATCTGGCTAATGACGCTAGCGCAGTCGGGAGGTTGTCAAATGATGCACATATCACGATGTGAATAGACGCCCAGGATAACGAGTACCGTGGAGGCCGAGCTAGGCTACAACTTTCTGTTAAACAAATTATTACCAAAAAATACACATATTTTTCAAGACAACATGGTTTTCAAAGAATCTATGGCTCTACGCTACCAAATTAAAGTGTGTGTACACATGTTATTGTAGACAAACCTATATTTTTGTATCGAATACGCTAAGCTAGCGTATCATTGCATTGATAGGAGGGTGAGACAAGTACGGGGGGAGGGGGTCATAGTCCCGTACACACGAAGGGCGGGGCTATGAACCCAGGGGGAGCAGAGGACATGGGGTTGCTCAGCCCCAAGGAGTTACATGTTTAGGTTACAAGGTTACGCGCAGCTATCCCTCAAGCTCCTGCCGCGGCCTAGGAGCGAGCTTCGTCTTTAATTGCCGCGATGAGTGTATAGGAGGATGGGGCAATTTTGTCAAAGAGGATTGCGTTCCGATGCCGCCAGAGCGACCAAGCTATGAGCGAGGCAATAGTGGCCTGGCCTCGACGCCGTGAAGCCGGAATGAGCAGCATGGCTGTAGAGAGCCAGCAAAGTAGTCCGTAGAGCCATCCGGGCGGCAGTTGCTGGGGAGCACCACGATAAAATCTCGTGCCAAGTGATGCGCGTGAAAACACAGCCCACGACGATGTGGTGCAGCGTCTCGGGCTCCTGGGAGCAGAAGACGCATGCCGGTTCGTGTGGCAAGCCATGCCGGGCAAGGCAGTCGGCTGACCAGCACCGATTGAGGGAACCAAGCCAGATGAAGAATTGCACCGAGGTGGGGGCGCCGGTTTGCCAGGCGAGCCGCCAGAACTGTGAGGTAGTGGAGCTGAAGAATAGCTCGTTGTAGCTGGAGGAGGCGGAGTACACTCTGTTGTCGATCCAGCCAGCCAACAGAAAGGTGTCGTATGTGAGAGCACAATGTGCCGAAGGCGACGCCAGAGTCCCACGTACTGCACCGATGCAGCGGGACCTAGGGCGCCCTGGATGTCTATCCAGCAACTGTCTGTAAGCGCCTGGGCAACCGTGTAGGAGCGTCGAAGTCGTCGAGGAACTAGGGCGGCTAGGGCGGGATTGCTGTTGAGGAGGGATTGCCCATCCAGCCACGGGTTTTCCCAGAAGCGGCAGGTGGTGCCATCCCCAAGAATCCCGGGGGTGCAGGCACGGAAGAATTGGAGCACCTCGGGGTCATGGGGGAGCTGCAGATGTGACCAGGGCCTCGAGGGATCAGTTGCCTTAAGCCACAACCAGCGGACCCAGAGGAAGATACCTGTGTGGTGCAGGTCACGGATGCCTAACCCGCCCAACTCGATGGGGCGACAGACCCGTGCCCAGCTGACCAGATAGGAGCCTGCGAGCACGTCTTTTCGTCCATGCCAGAGGAAGTCGGGGAGAATTCTGTTCGCCTGCTTGAGGATGACGGGGGAGAGGGCCAAGGCGAGGAGCAAGTAAACGGGCATGTCGCTCAGGACTTGCCGGACCAAAGCCAGTCGTTCGCCGTGGTTGAGCGGGGTAACTTTCCAAGTGGCGAGCTTGCGTGAGAGCTTTCAATCAGAGGTAGCAGGTGGGAGGTGGGCACTTCCGGAGGGAGAGGGGAAGGCCGATGTACTGGATGGGGAAGGGAACAACCGCGCATGCAAGAGTGGTGCCGACAGAGCTCGCTGCGTCCTCGGAACACTGGATCGGTGCGGCAAGGCACTTTGCGAAGTTGGTGCGCAAGCATGAGGCGGCCCCAAACAGATCCAAGAGGGTGATGATGGTGGAGAGCTCGACCGCGTCGGGGTGGCAGAAGATGATCACTTCATCGGCGAAGAGCGAAATGCTCAAGGGAGCATGCCTGTGCGTCAGCCGCTTGATAATCCGGCACTGGACAGCGAACTGGAGGAGGGTGTTGAGCGTGTCAATGACCAACACGAAGAGCGTGGGGGACACGGGGTCACCCTGTTTGAGGCCCTTGCTGTGGGGATGGGGGGCCAGCGTTCCATTGATCAAGACGCGCGTTGAGGCCGTCGAGATCAAGATGGAAATCCACTCGCGCTATCGCGGGCCGAATCCCATGTGCTGGAGCACCTGAAGCAAGAATGGCAGTCGAAGGCCCGTGCAATATCCAGCTTGAGAAGAACACTAGGGTGCTTGAGTTGGTGCAGTTGTCGCGCGGTTTGCTGGACAAGGAGGAAATTGTCATGGACGCTCCTCCCAGCTATGAAGGCGCACTCTGATTGGAGGAAACTAGCTCGCCGAGGTGCGGTGCCAGCCGCAGCGAGAGAACCTTCGGGAAGAGTTTCGCAGCGAGGTGGATGAGGCTGATCGGACGATAGACGAAGAGAGATGAGGCGTCGGGCCGTTTAGGCAGTTGAGTGATGAGAGCCTCGTTTAGCACTGGAAGGCACGACCATTTAGAGCGTAGAGCTTGTCGAACACCTCGCATAGGTCATCCTTGATGATGGGCCAGCAAGAGCGTCGGACCCTCGGTCGTAAAGCCGTCCGGGTGATAACCCACAAGTATAGGGGATCCCAACTGTTTTCGAGGGTAGAGTATTCAACCCAAACTTATTGATTCGACACTAGAGGAGCCAAAGAATATTCTCAAGTATTAGCAGTTGAGTTGTCAATTCAACCACACCTGGATAACTTAGTGTCTGCAGCAAAGTATTTAGTAGCAAAGTAGTATGATAATAATGTTAACAGTGATAAAAGTAACGATAGCAGTTTTATAGTAATTGTAACAGTAGCAACGGTAAAGTAAATAAGCAAAGCACAATATGTGAAAAGCTCGTAGGCATTGGATCAGTGATGGATAATTATTTCGGATGCGATTCCTCATGTAATAGTTATAACATAGGGTGACACAGAACTAGCTCCAGTTCATCAATGTAATGTACACTAGTAGAAAAGAGGGCAAAGGTCCAGGCCGGGTCAGCCCATTAGTCCCGGTTCAGTCCAGAACCGGGACCCATGGGGGCATTGGACCCGGTTAAATGAGCCCCGGGGCCGGCCGGGCCACGTGGGCCATTGGTCCCGGGTTAAGTCTAGACCTTTTGGTCCTGGCTTGGTGGGACGAACCCGGGACCAATGGGCCTCGCTCTAGCCCACCACCATTGGTCGGTTGGTGGCTTGAATCTGGGACCAAAGGTTTCCCTTTAGTCCCGGGTTCATGCCACCAACCGGGACCAATGAGATGCCTATATATACCCCTCACGTAAGAGCAGAGCACACCGCTCTGTTTTTTTCTCGGGTCACGAGGGGAGAGGGCTTGGTGGTGCTCTAGCTCACCTCCTATGCACACAAGGTGTTCGATGGAATGCCACTTAAGCTTTCTCCTCTCCAAGCTCGACCTCCAAGCTCCATTTTCCTCAATATTTGTCTAGGTTTAGCGGTCCGTCACGCCTGAAATCCCGTCCTCACCGGGCCACGATCACCCGCTGGCCGATCTCATCGCCGGCACCACCGTGGTGAGCCTCTTGTTCTTATCTTCTTTCTGAAAGGAAAAATATTCTTACTTGTATGTTTAGATAGATACTTATGTTATTTTCTTACGTTTATTATTGCATCTTATATAGTGTGATGGTTTTGGTATCCGCCCCCGTCGGCCCTCGTCTTGTCTATGATTCAGATGTGGTATATATTTTCTTTATAACTATAGGTTCATTTATTGTTTATGAAAATTATGCCGACCAACGTGACATAGATTTTATTTATCTAGGAGGTATGTGAACTGGAAATTCCAACCGACCCTATTGTCGAGAGGTTAAATTTAGTTGAAGAAGAAAACAATTTCTTGAAGGAAAAAATAAAAAAAATTGAGGAGGAGAAGATGATATTGGAGTTGCATGTTGCGGATGTCGTTGATGATCACAAGATCAAGATGGATGCAATTTGCTTGAAGATTAGAAAGATTAGAAAATATGCCATTCATACCGAGGCTTGGTATCATTATGCCGTTGGATCAATTGTTACCTTGGTTGCGTATTATGATCGCATTTGTTTTCAAGATTGAAATGTTTTACATTGTTTCAATGTATGGTTTAATTAATTAGATGCTCGGAGAGCTATATGTTGTTAGATGAGAACTATGTATGTACTTTGGTTTTAATGTGATGATGAACTTCTATTAATTTGGTCACTTATTTATCTATTCATGATGTTCAGAATGGTTTTTGACACACTTAATTATATATAATGCACGCAGATGAACCGGCAATGGATGTACGGTGACGTACACACCTCCGAGTACATTAAGGGCGCATGAGTTTCTCAAGCGGCTGAGGCAAACAAGAAGAATGGTTTTATGTGTTGTCCATGCATTAAATATGGGAATACGATGTCTTACTCTAACCGGAAAATCCTTCACACCCACCTGCTTTACAAGGATTTCATGCCACACTATAACGTTTGGACGAGGCACAGAGAAATAGGGGTTATGATGGAAGACGGCGAAGAAGAAGAGTACGATGACAACTATGTGCCCCCTGAATACGGTGATGCTGCAACCGGGGGAGCTAGTGAAGATCAAGCGGAACCAGACGATGTGCCCAATGATGCCGCAGAACGGGCGAAGCTACTGAAGATCAAGAGGAACAGACGATGTGCCCGATGATGATGATCTCCGCTGGGTCATTGTCGATGCAAGGACGCAATGTGAAAGTCAAAAGGAGAAGCTGAAGTTTGATCGCATGTTAGAGGATCACAAAAAAGGGTTGTACCCCAATTGCAAAGATGGCAACACAAAGCTCGGCATCAGACCGGAATTGCTGCAGTGGAAGGCGAGAATGTCGTGCTGACAAAGGATTTGAGAAGCTACTGAAAATATTGAAGAAGAAGCTTCCAAAGGATAACGAATTGCCCGACAAGACGTGACGAATAAAGAAGGTCGTATGCCCTCTAGGATTGGAGGTGCAAACGATACATGCATGCCCTAATGATCTGCATCCTCTACCGCTGTGCATACAGGATCTGAACGCATGCCCGTTTATGTGCATTGCGGTATAAGATCAGACGAGATGACCCTGGTGATCTTGACGGTGAGCCCCCCAGGAAGAGGCTTCCTGCGAAGGTGATGTGATATGCTCCTATAATACCACGGTTGAAACGTCTGTTCAGAAACGGAGAGCATGCCAAGTTGATGCGATGGCATAGTGAGGACCGTAAGAAAGACGGGAAGTTGAGAGCACCCGCTGACGGGTCGCAGTGGAGAAAAATCGAGAGAAAGTACTGGGATGAGTTTGCAAAGGACCCAAGGAACGTATGGTTTGCTTTAAGCGCGGATGGCATTAATCTTCTTTGAATGCCTGCTCAGTATGAAGGACCCGACTGGCTTCTCGTCGAATATAAAGGGAATAATAAATATGCGGAGAAAAGTTCTAGAACCTGAAGTCTCATGATCGCCACGTGATTATGACGCAACTGCTTCCTTGGTTGCATTGAGGGGGCTTCACCGAAAACGTCCGATTAGCCATTGTGAAGCTATGTGCATTCCTCAATGCAATAACTCAGAAGGTGATCGATCCGAAATCGTACCAACACTAAGGAGTGATGTGCGCAATGTCTTGTCGGGCTTCGAGCTGGTGTTCCACCATCCTTCTTCAATATCATGACGCACGCCCTAGTTCATCTAGTCGACGAGATTGTCATTCTGGGGCCCGTATTTCTTCACAATATGTTCCCTTTGAGAGGTTCATGGAGTCCTAAAGAAATATGTCCGAATCGCTGCTTAGGCCAGAAGGAAGCATCTCCATGGGCCATCAAACGAGAGGATGTCATCGGGTTTTGTGTTGACTTCATTCCTGGCCTTAAGAAGATAGGTCTCCCTAAATCAGCGGTATGAGGGGAGACTGATCGAAAGGCACGCTTGGAAGGGACTCAATAATATGCTGGGACGGATATTCTTGGTCTCAAGCACACTACACAGCTTCTACGTAACTCTACCTTGGTGACCCCAGTATGTCGATGAACACAAGAACGATCATGCTCCAAACACCCGGAGCAGTTCGACGAATCGGATTACATGCGAACACATCAGACTTTCAGCAGTTGGTTGGAAACACGCCCCGTGAGGTGACAACACTGTTTGTGATGAGTTGTACTTATTGTCCAGGGGACCATCTTTGACTGTATTGATTTACAAAGGATACGAGATAAATGGGAATACATTTTACACGATCGCCCAAGATCAAAAGAGCACCAACCAAAACAGCGGTGTCCGCTTTGATGCAGCAACTGAGAGGGAAAGGACACATATTATGGTTACATAGTGGACATATGGGAACTTGACTATGGACATGATTTTAAGGTCCCTTTGTTTAAGTGCAAATGGGTCAATCTGTCAGAGGCGGGTACAGTGTAGACACACAAAGACGGAATGACAACAAAGTGGATCCGAAAAATCTTGGGTACACCGACGAACCGTTCGTCTAGCCAATGATGTGGGCACAGGTTATCTATGTGAAGGACATGTCTATCGCATCGGAGAAAAAGAAAAGATAAGGAAGCGAATACATCATACGATGAGCCAAAGCGCCACATAGTTCTTTTCAGGAAAAAGGGACATCGTGGGGAGTGGAGGCGGGGACGGACATGTCCAAAGATTATGAAAAGTTTCATGAAATTCCTCCGTTCAAAGTCAAAGGCTGACCTGCATCCCGATAAATGATGAAGATTATCCATTGTTATGGCACAATAAGGAAAGGACACAAGCGAAGAAAAGTGAAGACTTTCTCCACAACTATTATGATGATACCATGCCAACTTTCAACCTTTTGTAGTTCATTTGAAATGCATGTTGTAACAGACAAGTTTCCATATGAAATACTGATTGTCCGTTTTGTACACGAAGTGCATCCAGTTTTTGCCAAAACCCTCTCAACTTTCTTACATATGCTATGTGGATGAAATGATGATACCATGCCAAAATGAAAGAGAGGCGCAATGCTCACCTGCACGTTGCTTAGCTTCAGGCCAACGTGCAGGTGAGCATCAAGCTTTCTCCCTTCATCGCCTCTACACTCAGGCTTATAAACGCTGCAGTGCCTCTCGCTTGGCAGGTGGGACTAAAAAACAGCTGCAGAAAGAATCAACTAAAAAACTCTTTACCGGTTCATGCCACGAACCGGTACTAAAAAAAAAGGTGCTCGTGGGGCCCCAGCCTTAAAACCTGTACCAAATAAAATGCCTTTGTAACAGCCTTAAAACTGGTACTAAAGGAATCAACTAAAAAGCTTTTATAAACCTCTAGTATTATTGAAACTAAAATTATATATAATTTTGTTACAAACTTTAATAGCAAAAAGAATTATCATAAAAGAAAATAAATAGGTAATTAGAATTTTCTTCAAAACATTAAAAACAAAAAGAATTATCATAAAAGAAAATAAATAAGTAATTAGAATTTTGTTACAAACTTTAATAGCAAAAAAAATTATTGTAAAAGAAAATAAATAAATAATTAGAAACAAAAAAGAAAGCAAAAAACCTGGGAAAAAATTAAAAAAGTGCCACCTACAGGGCCACCACGGCGTGCATACGACTAGAAACCCATTACTAGGGCCAGGATGCAGGCCCGCAGTAGGCCCAATGGGCCCACAAGCACAGAGAGTGAGTTTAGGCCCGTAAGCCTGCAGTAGAGAGGAGCTCAAAGTGGTTGGTTCAGCAGGGCTTATCAAACCACTCCGAGCCCCTCTCGGCTAGCGAGGTGGGACTAAACATAAGCACCGCATCAGCCGCCTTCCAAAGACGACCTTTTGGCCCGGTTCGTGGCACCAACCGGGACTAAAGGGACGCATTGGTACCGGTTGGTGGCACCAACCGGGACCAATGCCTCTCTTTTGTCCCGGTTTGTGGCACCAGCCGGGACCAAAGGCCTCTGTCCTTTGGTCTCGGTTGGTGCCACCAACCGGGACTAAAGGGGTGCTTTGGTCCCGGTTGGTGCCATGAACCGGGACCAATGCTTTGCCTATATAAGCGGCACTCGCGAAAATTTGGTTCAGTACGTTCCTCCCCGCCGGCCGCTGCCCGGGCTGCCCGTCCGTCTCACGCCTGTCAGTCATAAGGCCCAGCAAATCCTGCGCCGCCCGATCAGCCGTCGCCGCCCCTTAGCGCCCGTGCCCAGCATGACGCCGCGGCCGCTGCCACGTCGCCATGCATCGCCTCGCCAGCACCGCCTCACCGTCGACCGTCGCCGCGCCGCCCGCCCTTCAAGTGCCGCACCTCGTCATTGCCGCCATGAGCAACTAATTTAATTTGATGTTATTAGTAGTTAATTTAGATGTGTAGTTAATTGAGTTAGATTTTATTTTAGATTTGTTCATATTGTGTTAGATTTTTTTTTCTGTTAATAGATTTTTTTGGTGATATTATTGTTGAACATGCATGTTTGTATGTTCATATATATGCAAAGATAGAATATGTAAAAATTTTATGATTTTTTTTTGTTCATATAATTTGTATTATTTTTTCTGTTGTCATTTTGTTCATAGAATTTTAATGATTTTTTGTTCATAGTATTTTCTTTGTCAATTTATTGTGTATGTATAGGAAAATTGTGAATGATAGAAGTCATTTATGAATATGTTCATATTTAGAATAGAGGAGAAAGGAAAAATAAGAAGAGAAAGTGTTTAATATAATTAGTTAGAAAAATAATAGAACTATAGTTAAACTAGTTTATTTTTAGTAAGTACTACTTTATTTTATTTATAGTAAGTGCTTCATATATAGTTGAACTAGCTAGTTGATTTAATAAATTACTTTATTTTACTATATATATAAGTAGTTTGTTTTTAGTAAGTACTACTTCATTTATTTATAGTAAGTGCTTAGTTGTTGAACTAGTTGATTTAATTAATAAAACTACTTTATTTAACTATATATAGAAGTAGTTCCTCAGATCGGCGCCGGGCGATGCCTATCCCATCCTCGCCGTTGCCGACTCGGGCAAAGTTGGAGGCCTGCTTGATCAGGCCATGTTCGGACCTGGGCTCCGCCGGGCTGGTATTGGGAGGTGCTACCTTCCGGGATGTAGGTTGGTGAGGAGGCAGCCCGTTGTTGACCCGATCCTTGTTTGGTGGCGGTCAGATGGGCCGTTGACGGTGCCGAGGCTTCCGGACACCGCGGAGGTGGTACGTCACCGTGTCACGAGGAGGACGAAAGCACGTCTGCCGCTACATGGTTGCATTGAGGGCAGGTTCGACAATAACCTGGCAGGTTCTTCAGTGGATCTCACTGGAGCTATGATCCTGTGATGGTTCCTTATCTTTGGGTGTCCACCGCCCGCGACGATACCCGTCGGGCGCTACGGTTCTAGCTGTATTAGTGATGCAATATGTATGATAGTATTCGAGGAGTATTAGTGTTAATATTCGACGATGTACGGACACAAGAGATGATGTACTTTTGCTTATAATTGAATGCATGCTAATTTGAATACTACTTTATTTTATGATTTGGTTTTGCTTATTGAATGGTCATATTGGAAAAGTACTCCTACTTTGAATGCTAAAATTGAGAGCGCTTATGCAGAAATCTAGAGCCTCCTCCATCATCCACGCTGTCGTGCAGAAGTTTCTCCTTCATTCCCGTGTGCTAGACAATTTGGTGTAATAATGCACTCGGGAATGAAAGGAGGAGCTACGATACCATCACCGATAGTCAACCCGTGATTAATAATAATGATCTAATTTAGGTTTTTTAGTACATATATTTAATTGTACAAGTTTAATATTTGAATTATGAACATAGGCGGAAATGTCGTACTCGGACGCATTTAAAACCGCCTCGGGAGTGCGACTGGTGCCACGACGACCGAGGTATGTGCGACAGTGTTCATTGAGCTGGACGAAGATTGGCGCTTCAGCATTAAGCTCGAGGAGACCTTCGATGTTCATACGGATGCACGCAACGCATTTACAATAGTTTTTTCATAATTAAGCACGACTTCAACTATTTTTAACGTGTATTTTTCATCTTTTCCAATTCGACTAGCTTATCCCATGCTATGCAAGACGCTATGTCTTGGAGAGGATGGGTTTTGAAGACTCATGAAAGTATGGAAACCAAAAAATTCTCCTAAGGACACATCATGGTGTGGATTTTAAAGTAAAGTTGTACAATGTCGAGAGTGTAACCCATTTTGGTTGCAAAATTGGGAAGCACTTTGCAAGATGTATGGTTTTGATGAGGGTATGCTTGTCACCATGGATCTTGGTGATCCTACAATCGAGCAAGACAATATGGAGATTTGGGTCCTTGTGGATACACCTCCAATTCTTCCCCCATGTGAGCTTAACATAGTTATTAAGTAATTTATATTATTTATTTCAAAATAGTTGACAGCTTATTTCCATTGACAGCTTATTTTCTTTCTTCAATGATTGTGCGGAAGATGGTAGACATTACCCTCTACAATCGATAGTCTCAATTAACTTATAAGGAGAAAAATCATCCGATCGCATTTTGTACCGATCTTGAGAATTACAATGTCTACAATCGAACTCCTCAACATTATGGTCAATACGTGCCACTAGTGCACGTGTTGAACTACGGTAACAACCATGGAGATACCCCGGTAAGATTTTTTTACTATTACGACATCCGTGCATCTTTTTGCATACTTCTAAAACTAGTACATCATTGATAACTACGAAGTTATTACTATGTTTTTCAACAAATAATCCCGAATGATTGTGTGCCTCATCTGATGTATACGCACAGTAGCCTTCATGTTTTGAACATACAACCAGGTCGTCCTACAAATCTCAACTGTCCATACCGGATTTCTAAAAGAAGTGGAGACATGACAATGATGAATGGAAAAAATGTATGGACAGTCGTAAGGAGCTTCTTGTAAGCAAAAGGAAGCGAAGCGCAAGAATTGGAGACAGGATGATCTCCATTCTTCATAATGGAGAGTCAGGGTGTATATTGTTTTATGCTATTTTACCTTAAGGGTGTTTAGGTCCCACCCGATCATCGATGATCATGTGCTAAGAAAAATTATGTAGGGTTGGGTTCGATGACTATGAGGATGATGATCGTATGACTTATTACTAATAACGAGTAGAAGTTGTATGATGATGCATGATTAGTAGGACTTGTTATTATATATGATGATGTATGATGCATGAGTTATTATATATCGTCATGTGAAATGAACATAGCAAGAGCGTTGGTAAACCAAGGACGAAGGTATAAGAGAGGACACTTCTCTCTATTAGCTAGCTAATAACAACCCAAAAATAACCCCCAAAACCCCTAAACCAGCCACTTTTTTTAAAAAACCTCAGCTCCAACCAAGCCGACGCTATGGAAGCCTTTTGGTCCCGGTTTATGTCACCACCCGGGACCAAAGGCCCCCCTCCCTAGGCTGCCCGCAGCGGCCACATGGATGCTCATCTGTCCCGGTTCATGTAAGAACCGGGACTAAAGGGGGGAGGCATTAGTAATGACCTATTAGTCCCGGTTCAAGAACCGGGACTAAAGGCCCTTACGAACCGGGACAAATACCCTGTTTTCTACTAGTGGTAGGAATGTATTTCGAATATAGTCATACGTGCTTATGGAAAATAACTTGCATGACATCTTTTGTCCTACCCTCCCGTGGCAGCGGGGTCCTAATGGAAACTCAGGGATATTAAGGCCTCCTTTTAATAGAGTACCGGACCAACGCATTAGCACTTAGTGAATGCATGAACTCCTCAAACTATGGTCATCACCAAGAAGTATCCCAATTATTGTCACTTCGGGGTTGTTGGATCATAACACATAATAGGTGACTATAGACTTGCAAGATAGGATCGAGAACTCAGATATATTCATGAAAACATAATAGGTTCAGATCTGAAATCATGGCACTCGGGCCCTAGTGACAAGCATTAAGCATAGCAAAAGTCATAGCAACATCAATCTCGTAACATAGTGGATACTAGGATCAAACCCTAACAAAACTAACTTGATTACATGGTAAATATCATCCAACCAATCACCGCCCAGCAAGCCTACTCACGCACGGCGGTGAGCATCATGAAATAGGTGATGGAGGATGGTTGATGATGACGAAGACGATGAATCCCCCTCTCCGGAGCCGCGAAAGGACTCCAGATCAGCCCTTCCGAGAGAGATTAGGGCTTGGCGGCTCCGTATCGTAAAACGCGATGAAACTTTCTCTCTGATTTTTTCTCCACAAAAGCAAATATATGGAGTTGGAGCTGAGGTCGGTAGACATCAAGGGGGCCCACGAGGCAGGGGGCGCGTCCAGAGGGAGGGGGCGCGCCCTCCACCCTCGTGGATAGGGTGTGGGCCCCCTGGCCTTGATTTTTCGCAAGTATTCTTTATATTTTCCAAAAGTAATCTCCGTGGATTTCCAGGTCATTCCGAGAACTTTTGTTTCTACACAAAAATAACACCATGGCAGTTCTGCTGAAAACAAAGGCCAACCGGTTAGTTTCATTCAAATCATGCAAGTTAGAGTCCAAAACAAGGGCAAAAGTGTTTGGAAAAGTAGATACGTTGGAGACGTATCAACTCCCCAAGCTTACACCTTTGCTTATCCTCAAGCAATTCAGTTGATAAACTGTAAGTGATAAAGAAAAACTTCTACAAACTCTGTTTGCTCTTGTTGTTGTAAATAGGTAAAGCCAATATTCAAGTTTTCAGCAAAGATTATGAACTAACCATATTCACAATAACACTTAGGTCTCATGTTTACTCATATCAATGGCATAATCAACTAGCGAGCAATAATAATAAATCTCGGATGACAACACTTTCACAAAACAATCACAATATGATATAACAAGATGGTTTCTCGCTAGCCATTTCTGAGACCGCAAAACATAAATGCAGAGCACCTTTAAAGATCAAGGACTGACTAAACACCGTAATTCATGGTAAAAGAGATCTAGTCAAGTCATACCCAATATAAACTAATAGTAATGCATGCAAATGACAGCGGTGCTCTCCAGTGGGTGCTTTTTAATAAGAGGGTGATGACTCGACATAAAAGTAAATAGATAGGCCCTTCGCAGAGGGAAGCAGGGATTTGTAGAGGTGCCAGATCTCGATTTCAAAATAGAGATGAATAACATTTGGAGCGGTATACTTTCACTGTCAACACAAAAACTATGAGATCTCGATATCTTCCATGCTACATACATTATAGTTGGTTTCCAAACAGAATGATAAAGTTTATACTCCCCCACCACCAACAAGCATCAATCCATGGCGCGCTCGAAACAACGAGTGCCTCCAACTAGCAACAGTCTTGGGGAAGTTTTGTTTAATTATTTTTATTTGCTTTGATCTTTTTGATCATGGGACTGGACATCCCGGTTACCAACCATTTTCTCGTGAATGAGGAGCGGAGTCCACTCGTCTTGGGAATAAACCACCTAGCATGGAAGATACAGACATCCCTAGTTGATACATGAGCTGCTCGAGCATACAAAACAGAATTTCATTTGAAGGTTTGGAGTTTGGCACATACAAATTTACTTGGAACGGCAGGTAAATACCGCATATAGGAAGGTATGGTGGACTCATATTGAATAACTTTAGGGTTTATGGAGTTTGAATGCACAAGCAGATTCCCGCTAGTACAGGTGAAGGCTAGCAAAAAGACCGGAAGCGACCAATTAACTGAGAGAGCGCTTACAAATACCATGAAGATGTATTAAAATTAATCAACACCGAAAGTGCAAGCATGGGTAGGATATAATGCACCATGAACATAAAAATCGTGAAGGCTATGTGGATTTTGTTTCAACTACATGCGTGAACATGTGCCGAGTCAAGTCACTCGAATCATTCAAAGGAGGATACCACCCTATCATACCACATCACAACCATTTTAATAGCATGTTGGCACACAAGGTAAACCATTATAAGCTCCTAGCTAATTAAGCATGGCATAAGAAACTATAATCTCTAATTGTCATTGCAAACATGTTTATTCATAATAGGCTGAATCAGGAACGATGAACGCATCGTATTTACAAAAACAAGAGAGGTCGAGTTCATACCAGCTTCTCTCATCTCAATCAGTCCATCATATATCGTCATTATTGCCTTTCACTTGCACGACCGAACGGTGTGTATAATAATAATAGTGCACATGCATTGGACTAAGCTGGAATCTACCAGCATTCAATTCAAAGGAGAAGACAGGGTAATATGGGCTCTTGGTTAAATCAACAATCATGCATATTAGAGCCACTTAGACATTTTCATTATGGTCTTCTCCTCTCGACCCCCAAAGGAAAGAAAATAAAACTATTTACACGGGAAAGCTCCCAATAAGCAAAAGAAGAACGAGAAATCTTTTTGGGTTTTCATTTTAATTACTATTACTACAGCATGGAAACTAAACTAACTAATTTTTTTGGTTTTTCTTAAGGCTTATCTAACACACAAGAAGAAAGATAGAAAAAGGAATTAAACTAGCATGGATAATACAATGAAAAAGTATGAGCACCAACAACTAGAATGAGTGTGTGAACATGAATGTAATGTCGGTGAGAAATACGTACTCGCCCAAACTTAGGCTTTTGGCCCAAGTTGGTCTATGCCCATGGATAGCCTGACTGATATCCGAAGTTGAAACTGGGGTCGTACTGAGATGCAGCAGACAATGCCTCCTGAGCTGCGGCATGGCGGCGAGCTGCCTCCGCCCTCCCCTCGTATTCGGTTGCCTCCTCCCTGGTTACGACATATCTTATTTTTGCCTGGTAATCAAAATGGGCAGGAGCAGGGAGAGTAACATGGACAGAGCGACGCCTGTCAAAAGATTAGTCGATCATCGAGGAATTTTCATTCCTCACAAGGAAATGATGACCGACCATAGCATTATAATCTAAATAAGCGGAGGAAACTCCCTATCACCCTCACGTGGAGGTATACCAAGATAATTAGCAACACGGGTCGACAAATCCTCCAAACAAATCTCCAGATAAACCATTATTATGCAACCTACGTGCAACAATTGCCCCCAAGTTGTAATCTTTATTACCTAATACAGCACTCTTGAGAACATAAAGATCAGGGACACACATGTGACATGCTTCATCTTTACCATTAATGCATCTACCAATGAAGAGAGCAAAATAATGTATCGCAGGAAAATGAATGCTCCCTATGGTAGCTTGTGCTATATCTCTAGATTCTCCCACAGTAACACTAGCAAGAAAGTCTTTATATTCAGATTTACGGGGTACATTTAACACTAGCCCACTGTGGGAGTTTGCAAGTAGTAGTAAAATCTTCTAGGTCCATGGTATATGATTGATCACAAATATCAAACAGGACACTCTAAGAATTACGCGAAGATGAAAATTTAAACCTTCTCACGAATGAGTCAGTTAAATAGTAGTACTGAGGACACTTATCTTGCATGAAGTCCTCAAGATCTAAGCATTATTTACATATATGCGTCAAATTCATCCTTGATGCCTGCATTGACCATAAATTCTTCTGACGGCCATTCACAAGGCCGCACGTCAGCTTCCCTTTGTGGTTCATCATCTTGCTCATGCATAGCGCGGCTGGGTCCTTTGTTTGTTGAAGAACCACCTTGGTACAATTTCCTAGACATAATTGTTCCTCTGAAAAATTTCTGAAACTTTTAGTAACTCAAAATAAAAGTGAATCAAACTAAACAAGATTGATAGCAACTACTCCCACAAGTGCCTAGAGCCTATATCATGCGTTTGAATTACTTGGGACCTCATAAATTTGACATGCAAGATAAAGAACAGGGTCACCTAGGCAGCAAAAATTTGCAATGAATAAAGCACCAGAACAAAAACCAATTGGACCATTGGAGGAGTCACATACCAAAGAACAATCTCCCAAAGCAGTTTTGTAAATGAAGCTTTCACTAGTAGAAAACAAGGCATTTGTCCCGGTTCGTAAGGGCATTTAGTCCCGGTTCTTGAACCGAGACTAAAGGGTCGTTACTAATGCCTCCCCCCTTTAGTCCCGGTTCTTACATGAACCGGAGATGATGGGCATCCACGTGGCCTTCAGCAGCCAGTAGAGGGCCTTTGGTCCCGGTTGGTGGCATAAACCGGGACCAAAAGGCTTCCACGCATCAGCATTTCAGTGGCTTGGGTTTTTGTTTTTTTTAAAGGGGGGGGAGGTGTTGGGGGTTTTGGGGGGTTAATTTAGGTGTTTCATATATTGTGTTAGCTAGCTAATTAATAGAGAGAGAAGTGTCCTCTCTTATGTCCGTGCTAGGTCGACGCTACATACTATACATAGAGAGGCCCTCGACACGCTTAGCTAGTAAGAAAATGAAGGAAACCATTAAGTACAGAAGTTCATCATGCATACCGAGAGAAGTGATCGATCGGCCTCTCCTTCTCCGAGAGATTGGTCGTAACAACAAGTTTTCGATATTATCTATCCGACGCCATCGGATACATACATATACAATATGTAAGATCTCTTACAATCCCCTAGCATTTGGAAATCAACTTCCACATGGTATTCTCCGCTTTATTGATGACGTGGTCAAGAAAGAATCCCGCCAATTCCTCTTGAATTGCTTTCATGCGATCTTGTGATAGGAGTTCTTTCCGCATCCGCCACGCCTAATTTGAAGAAGGGGTTAATACATATATATATGAATGAAACTCAACAGAAATGATGGTGTAATAAAATGAAATTGTGGATATTATTGCTTACGCACTTCATATTCTCTTTTAGAGTAGCCCCACTTATTTTTCAAAGTCGCGTTGTAGATGAACTCGCATACGTAGTATCCATAAAGAATCATTCACTTGTTCATGCCACAAGCACTTTACGAGAAATAGAGGTCAATCAAACTGATAGTGAAGCATTATAAATGGCATTGTTGAAAGTATAGCTATAGAATCAACGGGAGATGCGTGCAACTAGCTAGCCAGTAGTACTTACGTCCGGGTATATATATCGCAGCTCCTTCGGCAGTCCCGGAGCTTCTGCGGTGAACTGTTTCCAAACCCTGCAAGACAAAGAAAATAATTATTATTACTTGAGATATCAGGAAATGAACAAAAAGTTGCCGATATGGTGCGATAATGATCGATTGAACTTACTTGTTGGGCAATTTAGTCATTTCCGCATAGGTTTCGGGATCTGTTCGTCTCGAGTCTAAGACGGTTACTAGTCCCCGCTCAAGCTTAATCTCCAGAAGAACATAGTGGTAGCTGCGCATGCATGCATAACTCATCAATTACATTACTATAACCTCGCTCGAGTAATAAGGGAAACCGAATATGCACACAATAGTAACACTTACTTGAAGTTGTAAGGAAAGAGTATGGTATCTTTATTTTGATTTTTGATCAACGATTGTAGCAAGTTGGCCTCGGCCTCTTCGACGTGCTTTTTAACCTGAATTTCATCTATGATATTTGTGTTAATGAACCCAATATCATACATTTCTTGTTTTCTGTACTCGACGATCTTCAATCTGCATAATATAGTGAGGATAATTAATTACAAATACATGCAATGAAAGAGCTGAGCTATATATAGAGACTAAATGACAGAAATAGTACTTACACACAGTAGCAAAAGACCGTTAATTTATCGAGGGCCTTTTGATTGAAGAACTCGAAGAACTCCTCAAATGGAACAGTCAATGTGATCGCCTCCAACGAGGTCGATGCTCCTCTTTAATGTTCAGATAAAAGTATTCGTCCCCTGCACTCTCTACAGGTTTTCATGTACCAATATGGAATCTTCGCATGATCGTTGTTAGAGATTTTTCATCTTTGACGAGAGGCTTCCCCATCAGATTCGTGCACGCCCACCTCCATGAAATCGTGAAGTTGATCATCGTGCAGGTAATCTGCAAGATTGCCATAACCGGCCACCGTACTCGGAGCATTAGCGACGATGTCGCCGCTAGACACATTGAGCGGGGGGCACGATTGATTTGTTTGTTCGCCGGAGATCCCATCTAGGGACCTTTTCCGGCTTCCTGCCGGAGGGGGATTCGATCACGGAGGGCTTCTACATCAACACCATTACCTCCGCGATGAAGCGTTAGTAGTTTACCGCGAACCTTCGGGTCCATAGTTATTAGCTAGATGGCTTCTTCTCACTCTTTGATTCTCAATACCAAGTTCTACTCGATGTTCTTAGAGATCTATCCGATCTAATACTCTTTTGCGGTGTGTTTGCCGAGATCCGATGAACTGTGGATTTATTATCAAGATTATCTATGAATATTATTTGGTTCTTCTCTGAATTCTTATATGCATGATTTGATGTCTTTGCAAGTCCCTTCGAATTATCGGTTTAGTTTGGCCTACTTGATTGATATTTCTTGCAATGGGAGAAGTGCTTAGCTTTGGGTTCAATCTTACGATGTCCTTTCCCAAATGATGAGGGAGCAGCAAGGCACGTATTGTATTGTTGCCATCGAGGATAACAAGATGGGGTTTTCATCATATTGCTTGAGTTAATTCCTCTACATCATGTCATCTTGCTTAATGGTTACTCTGTTCTTATGAAGTTAATACTCTAGATGCTTGCTGGATAGCAGTCGATGTGTGGAGTAATAGTAGTAGATGCAGGCAGGAGTCGGTCTACTTGACACAGGCGTGATGCCTATGTTCATGATCATTTCCTAAGATGTCGTCATAACTATGTGTTTTTCTATCAATTGCTCGGCAATAATTTGTTCACCCACTGTAATATATGTTATCTCGAGAGAAGCGTCTCTTTTCCATATTACTGAATCTCGTTTACATCTTGCTAGTTTTCGATCTACTATTTTGCAATCTTTGTTTTCCATTGTATAAACCAAAAATATTTACTTTACCGTTTATCTATCTCTATCAGATCTCACTTTTGCGAGTGTCCGTGAAGGGATTGACAACCCCTTTATCGCGTTGGTTGCAAGTTGTTGATTGTTTGTACAAGTATCCGGTGACTTGTGCGTTGTCTCCTACTAAAACTATACCATGGCTCTCAAAACTGAGGGAAATACTTATGCTACTTTCCTGCATCACCATTTCCTCTTCAAGGGAAAACCAACGCAAGCTCAAGAGGTAGCAAGAAGGATTTTGGAGCCGTTGCCGGGAAGATCTACGTCAAGTCTGGCCATACCAAGTACCCATCACAAACTCTTCTCCCTTGCATTACATTATTCGCCATTCACCTCTCATCCCCCCCCCCACTTCTAAAATGATTTTTGAAAACCTTTGCCTTTTCTTCGCCCCTCTTCCGTTCGTCTCTTTTCGCTCACTTCTTGTGTGTTCGTGTCTTAGATCGCTTGATTCCCCTTCATGGCTAGTCCACCTATCGTTGCCAGTACTCCCGATAATGAAGTTCTCAATTTTAAACAAAGGGAGGGAGAAAATCTAAAAGATGCTTGGTATAGAATTTGCAATGCTCAAAATAGATCCACTAGAAAGCAATCTACTTCCGTTCTTCTCCGAATTTTTTATGTAGGCATTACTCCTTGGAATAGATATGTTCTGGACACCATTACTGGAGGGAATTTCTTGGCAAGCCATACCTGTGATTGTTATAATGCCATGATAGATTTGTTAGGCCCACCACCCCTTTTGGTCAATGGAATTATTTTAACCTTGGAACATGTGATGCAAAGACTTGATATTATTGAGAATAAAATTGCTACTGTAGAGATAACTGAAAATTTGGATAAAAAGATTCATAATCAAATTACTCAATATGGATCTAAGGTAGGAGTTACGCTAAAGAATCTTAGAGAAAAGGAACCCATAGTTAATGAAAAGATAGATCAAGATTCTACTAGAATTGATAAACTCGAAGATATTCTTACCAACTTGGGTTTCGCTTTTTCCGTTGTTAAAAATACCTCAAATCTTCCTCCTGCCAAAATTGCCAAGTTTATCTATGTTCCTAAGAATAAGGTTGAATCTTCTAGTAAAGAAAATGAAGATCTCAAATCAACAAGTGTTGACCCCAACCTTTTTGATATTATTAAGGAACCTTTTGCCACGAATGAAATTCTCGATTTCTTTCCTAGGAGTTTAATTATTGATAAAACCAAAGAATCTCCTAAAAGTTATACGTCTTCAATTAAAGAATTGCATGCCAAAGATGGCAATACTTAGATCTATTCGTGTTTTTATGCCTAGCTAGGGGCGTTAAACTATGGCGCTAGTTGGGAGGCAACCCAATTTTATTTTTGTTCTTTACCTTTTGCTCCTGTTTAGTAATAAATAATTCATATAGCCTCTGGTTAGATGTGGTTTTAAGTTTTAATTAGTGTTTGTGCCAAGTAGAACCTTTGGAAAGACTTGGGTGAAAGTTAATGCGATCTTGCTGTAAAAAACAGAAACTTAGTGCTCACGAGATTAGCTGGCATTTTTTATAGAAGAGTGATTTGAGTTGATTCTTTTGGCAGAAGATTAATAGACAAATTCCTCACATCCACCAATTTATTTCAGAATCTTTGGAGTTACAGAAGTATTTGAGAGTTACACATTACTACAGACTATTATGTTTTCGACAGATTCTGTTTTTCGCATGTTGTTTGCTTATTTTGATGAATCTATGAGTAGTATCGGGGGGTATGAACCATGGAGAAGTTGGAATACAGTATATGTTACACCAATTTAAATAAAGAATGAGTTCACAACAGTACCGTAAACTGGTGATTTATTTTCTTATACTAACAGAGCTCGTGAGATTTTCTGTTAAAGTTTTGTGTTGTGAAGTTTTCAAGTTTTGGGTAAGGATTTGATGGACTATGGAATAAGGAGTGGCAAGAGCCTAAGCTTGGGGATGCCCATGGCAACCCAACGTAAAATTCAAGGACAACCAAAAGCCTAAGCTTGGGGATGCCCTGGAAGGCATCCCGTCTTTCGTCTTCGCTCTACTCAGAATCTTTACTTGAGGCTATATTTTTATTCACCACGTGATATGTGTTTTGCTTGGAGCGTCTTGTATGATTTGAGTCTTTGATTTTTAGTTTACCACAATCATCCTTGCTGTACACACATTTTGGCAGAGACACGCATGAATTGTGATTTATTAGAATACTCTATGTGCTTCACTTATATCTTTTGAGCTAGACAATTTTGCTCTAGTGCTTCACTTATATATTTTTAGAGCACGGCGGTGGCTTTATTTTATAGAAACTGTTGAACTCTCATGCTTCACTTATATTATTTTGAGAGTCTTTTAGAACAGCATGGTAATTAGCTTTGGTTATAAAACTAGTCCTAATATGATGGGCATCCACGATGGATATAATAAAAACTTTCATAAAAAAGTGCGTTGAATACTATGAAAAGTTTGATTCTTTATGATTGTTTTGAGATATGAAGATGGTGATATTAGAGTCATGCTAGTGGTGTAACTGTGAATTTAAGAAATACTTGTGTTGAGGTTTGTGAGTCTCGTAGCATGCATATATGGTGACCGTTGTGTAACAAATTTGAAGCATGAGGTATCTCTTTGATTGTCCTCCTTATGTGTGGAGGTTGGGATCGCGCGATGGTTAACTCCTACCAACCCTTCCCCTAGGAGCATGCCATAGTGCCTGGTTTTGATGACTTTTAGATTTTTGCAATAAGTATGTGAGTTCTTTATGACTAATGTTGAGTCCATGGATTATACCACTCTCGGCCTTCCACCGTTGCTAGCCTCTCTTGTGCCGCGCAACTTTCGCCGGTACCATACACCCACCATTTACCATCCTCAAAACAGCCACCATACCTACCTATTATGGCATTTCCATAACCATTCCGAGATATACTGCCATGCAACTTTCCACCGTTCTCTTTACTATGTCACGCTTCATTATTGTCATATTGCTTTGCATGATCATGTAGTTGACATTGTATTTGTGTCAAAGCCACCATTCATAATTCTTTCATACATGTCACTCTTGAATCATTGCACATCCCGGTACACCGCCGGAGGCATTCATATAGATTCATATTTTGTTCTAAGTATCGAGTTGTAATTCTTGAGTTGTAAATAAATAGAAGTGTGATGATCATCATTATTAGAGCATTGTCCCATGTAAGGAAATAAAAAAAGAGGCCAAAGAAGCCAATAAAAAAAGGCCAAAGAAGCCAATCAAAAAAAAGAGAGAGAAAAAGAGAGAGGGACAATGTTACTATCTTTTTTCCACACTTGTGCTTCGAAATAGCACCATGGTCTTCATGATAGAGAGTCTCTTGTTTTGTCACTTTCATATACTAGTGGGAATTCTTCATTATAGAACTTGGCTTGTATATTCCAACGATGGGCTTCCTCAAATGCCCTAGGTCTTCATGAGCAAGAAAGTTGGATGCAAACCCACTTAGTTTCTTTTTGAGCTTTCATACATTTATAGCTCTAGTGCATCTGTTGCATGACAATCCCTACTCACTCACATTTATATCTATTAATGGGCATCTCCATAGCCCGTTGATATGCCTAGTTGATGTGAGACTATCTCCTCTTTTTGTCTTCTCCACAACCACCATTCTATTCCACATATAATGCTATGTCCATGGCTCACTCTCATGTATTGCGTGAAAGTTGAAAAAGTTTGAGAATACTAAAGTATGAAACAATTGCTCGGCTGAAACCGGGGTTGTGCATGATTTGAATATTTTGGTGTGAAGAAGATGGAGCATAGCCAAACGATATGATTTTGTAGGGATGAGCTTTCTTTGTCCATGTTATTTTGAGAAGACATAATTGCTTTGTTAGTATGCTTGAAGTATTATTATTTTTATGTCAATATTAAACTTTTGTCTTGAATCTTTCGGATCTAAACATTCATGCCACAATAAAGAAAATTACATTGATAAATATGTTAGGTAGCATTCCACATCAAAAATTCTGTTTTTATCATTTACGCCTCCAACGTATCTATAATTTTTTATTATTCCATGCTATTATATTATCTGTTTTGGATGTTTATAAGGAATTTATATGCTATTTTATATTATTTTTGGGACTAACCTATTAACCGAGGGCCCAGTGCCAATTTTTGTTTTTTTGCCTATTTTAGAGTTTTGCAGAAAAGGAATACTGAACGGAGTCCAAACGGAATGAAACCTTCGCGAAGATCTTTCTTGGACCGAAAGCAAACCAGAAGACTTGGAGATGAAGTCGGAGAGGCTACGAGGCGACCACGAGGCAGGAGGGTGTGCCCCTAGCCTTGTGGGACCCTCGTAGATCCCCTGACCTAGTTCCTTCGCCTATATATACTCTTATACCCTAAAAACATCTAGGAGAGCCACGAAACAACTTTTCCACCGCCGCAACCTTCTGTAATCGTGAGATCCCATCTAGGGACCTTTTCCGGCGTCGTGCCGGAGGGGATTCGATCACGGAGGGCTTCTACATCAACACCATTACCTCTCCGATGAAGCATGAGTAGTTTAACAAAGACCTTCGGGTCCATAGTTATTAGCTAGATGGCTTCTTCTCTCTCTTTGATTCTTGATACCAAGTTCTCTTCGATGTTCTTAGAGATCTATCCAATGTAATACTCTTTTGCGGTGTGTTTCTCGAGATCTGATGAATTTTGGATTCATGATCAAGATTATCTATGAATATTATTTGGTTCTTCTATGAATTCTTATATGCATGATTTGATATCTTTGTAAGTCTCTTCGAATTATCAGTTTAGTTTGGCCTACTAGATTGATCTTTCTTGCAATGGGTGAAGTGCTTAGCTTTGGGTTCAATCTTGCGGTGTCCTTTCCTAGTGACAGTAGGGGCAGCAAGGCACGTATTGTATTGTTGCCATCGAGCATAACAAGATGGGGTTTTCATCATATTGCTTGAGTTAATTCCTCTACATCATGTCATCTTGCTTAATGTGTTACTCCGTTCTTATGAACTTAATACTCTAGATGCATACTGGATAGTGGTCGATGTGTGGAGTAATAGTAGTAGATGTAGGCAGGAGTCGGTCTACTTGACATGGACGTGATGCCTATGTTCATGATCATTGCCTTAGATGTCGTCATAACTATGCACTTTTCTATCAATTGCTCGGCAGTAATTTGTTCAGCCACCGTAATATATGTTATCTCGAGGGAAGCCACTAGTGAAACCTATGGCCCCTGGGTCTCTTTTCCCTATTATTGAATCTCGTTTACATCTTGCTAGTTTCGGATCTACTATTTTGCAATCTTTACTTTCCAACGTATAAATCAAAAATACCAAACATATTATTTTACCATTTATCTATCTCTATTAGATCTCACTTTTCCGAGTGACCATGAATGGATTGACAACCCCTTTATCGCGTTGGTTGCAAGTTGTTGATTGTTTGTGCAGGTATTCGGTGACTTGTGCATCATCTCCTATAGGATTGATACCTTGGTTCTCAAAACTGAGGGAAATACTTACGCTACTTTGTTGCATCACCCTTTCCCCTTCAAGGGAAAACCATTGTAAACTCAAGAGGTAGCATTGCGCGAAAATATATTTTTCCAATGTCCAAGATGGGCAATGGTTGCACAACATTAATTAAGCCAAAGAGCGCAGCCATGCACCTTCGGCCACACGTTGGCGTGAAAAGCTGGGGGCCAGGGACTCTTCGGCCTATTGTTGACCAAAAAGAACTTTTCGGCCTACTACTGGCCAAAAAGGTCCTTTTCGGCCTAGCTACGCATCTCTTCGACCAAGGCATGAGCGAAAAGCCCTTTTCGGCCAAAAGCTGACCGAAAACAACCTCTTCGGCCCACACTGGTAGAAAACAGGGCATTTGTCTCGGTTCGTAAGGGCCTTTAGTCCCGGTTCTTGAACCGGGACTAAAAGGTGATTACTAATGCCCCCCTTTAGTCCTAGTTCTTACACGAACCGAGACAGATGGGCATCCACGTGGCCGCTGCGGGCAGCCCAGGCAGGGGGGCCTTTGGTCCCGGTTGGTGACATAAACTGGGACCAAAAGGCTTCCACGTCCACAAAGATTTCAAAGGGCTGGTGTTTTTGTTTTTGTTTTGAAAGGGGGGTTTAGGGGTTTTGGGGGTTAATTTAGGTGTTTGTGTTAGCTAGCTAATTAATAGAGAGAATTGTCCTCTATTATCTCCGTGCTTGGTCGACGCTAATGCATTTATATATATACGTGATATCACAGAGGACTAGACACTCTAGCTAGCTAGTAAGCAAGTGAAGGAAACCGAAGATCGTCATGAACATATGCATACAGAGAGAAGTGATATCGACCACCTCTCCTTCTCCGAGAGATTGGTCGAACAACAAGTTCTCGTATATCTATCCGGACGCCATCGCTACATATATACAATATAATTATCTCTTACAATATAATCTCCTAATTCCAAACAAACTAAGGGTCCACATGGTATTCTCCGTCTTTAGCGATCACGCGGGTCAAGAAAGAATGCCGCCAATTCCTCCTTAATTGCTCGTGACACGATCTGGTGGTAGGAGTTCATCCCAAGATCCGAAACATCTAATTTGAAGAAGGGGGTCAATACATATATATGAATAAATGAAACTGAACACAAATGATGGTAATAAAATAAAATTGTGAATATTATTATTTACGCACTTCATATTGTTTGTCAGAGTAGCCCCGCTCACAGGTCGTGTGGCGGATGGACTCGCAAATGTAGTATCCACAGTAATCATTCCCTTGTTCCTGCCACAACCACTTTACAAGGAATAGAGGTCAATCAAGCTTATAATTAGCAAGCATGCTAAATGGTATTGATGAAACTAGCGCTTGAATCACTAGGAGATGCGTGGAACATGCTACTATAGTACTTACTTTCACAGCTTCTTTGGCAGTCCCGGAGTTTTTGAGGTGAATTTTCCCAAACCCTACCAGAAAAAGAAAGCAATTACTTGATATCATGAAATGAACAAAGTTGCTGATATGGTGCGATAATGATCGGTTTAACTTACTTCTCTAGAATTTCAGTCAAGTCCGCATAGTCCATGGGATCTTTTCGTCTTGAGTCTAAGACGGTTACTTGTCCCTGCTCAAGCTTAATCTCTAGGAGAATATAGTGGAACCTGCGCAAGCATGCATAACTCATCAATTACATTACTACAACCTCGACTAATAATGGATGCACAAGACAAGAATAACACTCACTTGACTTCGTAAGGGAAGAGTATTATAGCTTTGTTTTGATTTAATATAAACGATTGTAGCAGCTTGGCCTCGGTATCTTTGGCATGAGATTTAACCATAAATGCGCCTATGAGATTTGTGTTAATGAACCCAATATCACCGATTTGTCTTTTTCTTCAATTCGGCCATCTTCAATCCGCATAATTAATATAGTGAGGATAATTAAAATACATGCAATGAAAGAGCTAACCTATATATAGAGACTTAATTAATGATGTATAGTACTACTTACAGGCAGTAGCAAGTGACCATTAATTTATCGAGGGCCTTTAGATTGAAAAACGCGAAGAACTCCTCAAATGGAACATTCAACTGTTCAATTCCAACGAGGTGATACTCCTCTCTAACACTCAGCGTCAAAATATTCCTCCCCTCAGACTCTCTGCAGGTTTTCATGTACCAGTTAGGGAATCTAAACATCATCGTTGTTAGAGATCTTTCATCTTTGACGAGAGGCTTCCCGTACACGTACCTTTGTTCGTCCGTGTAACGCCCACGATGCGGCTATATCTCTCACGTGTCGAGGCACGACTTAGAGGCATAACCGCATTGTAGGTTTTGTCGCAAGAAGGGTCATCTTCACACAATCCCATGTAATGAACAAGAATGGGATAAAGAGAGTTGGCTTACAATCGCCACTTCACACAATACATAAATTAATCCATACATCATTCAAGATGCACTCATAGACCGGCTACGGTCAAATCCAAATGAAAAGAAGATAACCCCAAATGCTAGATCCCCGATCGTCCCAACTGGGCTCCACTACTGATCATCCGGAAACGAAACATAGTAATGACCAAGTTCCTCGTCAAACTCCCACTTGAGCTCGATTGCGCCACTTGCACTGGTATCCTCGGCACCTGCATCTGTTTTGTAGAATCTGTGAGTCACGGAGACTCAGCAATCTCACACCCGCGAGATCAAGACTATTTAAGCTTATAGGAAGGAAGGGGTAATGAGGTGGAGCTGCAGCAAGCACTAAGCATAATATGGTGGTTAACATACGCAAAAGAGAGAGCGAGAAGAGAAGCAACGCATCGGTCGAGAAGCTAGAAGTGATCAAGAAGTGATCCCTAAACTACTTACGCTCATACATATCCCAAAACCGTGTTCACTTCCCGGACTCTGCCGAGAAGAGACCATCACGGCTACACACGCGGTTGATGCATTTTACTTCAAGTCAAGTGTCAAGTTCTCTACAACCGGACATTAACAAATTCCCATCTACCTCATAACCCCGGGCACGTCTTTCGAAAGATAATACCCTGCAGGGGTGTCCCAACTTAGCCCATCACAAGCTCTCACGGTCAATGAAGGATATACCTTCTCCCGGGAAGACCCGATTAGTCTCGGAATCCCGCTTTGCAACACATTTCGACAATGGTAAAACAAGACCAGCAAGACCTCCTGATGTGCCGACAAATCACGAGAGGAGCTGCACATATCTAGTTCTCAGGGCACTCAGGATGAACACTACGTACTACTAACACAAACCCTCAAGTTTCCCCGAGGTGGCGCTGCAAGTGGCTCTAGTTCGGACCAACACTCGGAGGAGCTCTGGCCCGGGGGGGGGGGGGGCTAAAATAAAGATGACCTTTGGGCTCGCGAAAACCCAAGGGGAAAACGATTAGGTGGCAAATGGTAAAACCAAGGTTGGGCCTTGCTGGAGGAGTTTTATTCAAATCCAACTGTCATGGGGGTCCCATAAATCACCCAACCGCGTAAGGAACGCAAAATCAAGGAACATAACACCGGTATGACGGAAACTAGGGCGGCAAGAGTGGAACAAAACACCAGGCATAAGGCCGAGCCTTCCACCCTTTACCAAGTATATAGGTGCATTAAGTAAACAAGAGATATTGTGATATCCCAAAAATATCCATGTTCCAACGTGGAACCAACTTCATCTTCACCTGTAACTAGCAACGCTATAAGAAGGGGCTGAGCAAAAGTGGTGACATAGCCAAACAAAGGTTTGCTAGGACAGGATGGTTAGAGGCCTGACATGGCAATATGGGAGGCATGATAAACAAATGGTAGGTAGCGCAAGCATAGCGATAGAGCGAGCAACTAGCAAAGCAAAGATAGAAGTGATATCGAGGGAATGGTCATCTTGCCTGCAAGGTTATCGAGTTGTCGAAACCTTGATCCTCGTTAACGCATTTCAACAGGTTCCTCGCTCACGTACTCGCCTCCGGCTCTACCCAAAGCAAGAACACAAGCAATGGAACCACAATAAATCACGGTGCAATGCACAAGCAACATGATGCAATACATGGCATGATATGCGAGATGTGATATGCAATGCGTATGCGTGCTCTGGAAGGAAAATGATGAACAAGGCATCAACCTGGCAAACCAAGTATTCCTCTGGAAAGATGAGATAATTTCGGTTGAAATCGATATAAAGATCACCGGAATCGGATGCACGGTTTGCAAATGGCAAGCAAAACAAGAATGACACCATTCTGCGATTAACAGCATGATAGCACGTAGAATACATCAAGAAACTATGCTACATCTCCCCAAGATATCAACAAAACAAATGTCAGTGATCTACAAGAGATGCTTGACAAAAGATGAACACTGAGCTACGGCCAATTAACAAATTAACAGGTTCAAACAAGCATGACAAAAGTGCAAAAGATATCAGCTTCACATACTTGGTGAAAATACTGAACATGGCAGAAAAAGCATCAGGAAGCAATGTTTAGGTCAAGAAAACAACATGCTACATGAACATATCATAGAAACTTAAGGCACGGCACGATACTACTAAATGCATAGAACAAAAGTCCCTTACTGACCATGAGCCAAAAAGGAACAGATTCAGGAAACAGAGCATGGCATTAACAGCATTATGAAGGCAACTTTGCGAGCTTGATTCACTCACCACAAGTCATTGCATGACAGGATAAGCATAGCAACAGCAAGAAGACATGCTTATGAAACTAAACATGGCAATAACAAGTTTATAAAATGCAAGGATCAACTACAACAACCTTGGCAAAATTGAATAACATGTAAACAATTTGCCAGGAAATATTTTATAGCAGAAGTAGAGAAAGAAAAAGACATTCTAGGCTACTCCAAAATTGCAATCAGGGGCATGAATGGATAGAGCATAACCATATGTTCAAAACATCCTTACTGAAGTATCTCAAAATATGCTTGGATCTCTCTGTAGCATCAAGTTTACATGGCATAAAAATAACAAGAGAACAGGGACTGAAATCAGCAACATCACGAAGCCTAGTTTGCATGCTTGTTCTAGTCACCACTTAAATCACAAAAATAATGGCAAGCACCTCTGTAAAGAAGACATGGCATAGTCCAAAACACATGTAGAGCTCATGCTCATAACATGCGCACATTAAATGCAACAAAAATGACAAAGCATCAAGTTCTGTTAACGGACAGCAGTAAACATCATATAGCACTATTGCAACGATGATTTGGGCATCAAGACGAACTCAAATTAACATGGCGAATGGAAAAAGTGAGGCGCACATCGGGGTCAACATTTTGACATATCATTTGCATGAAACGGAGCTACGGATGCGGAGTTATGATGCAATGAACAGAGCCACATATTATGACAGGAAAAGACTCAGGGATTTCGGGGTCAACCTCGTCCAGATCTAGGGTTCGTCCGGCACACGAACCAAGGCGGGGCCGGAGGTCGCCGGAGTTGAGAGGAAGAGGTCGGGGTCGGCCGGAGAGTTCGCCAGAGGGACGGGCCGGCCGGATCTGGGACGCTCCTTGCCGGATCCGGCGCCCCCGGCGGCGGAGGCGGGGCCGGCCGGCAGCGTGGATGGGTGGCGACAGCGCGGACCGGCGCAGGTGAGGTGACGACGGCGAGCGGCTTTGCTGGCGGTGGCGAAGCGGCGCGGGCGCGCGCCTCGGCGGGAGGCGGCGGCGGTTGACGGCAGGCTGGAGCGGGCCGGGCGGCGGTGGGCGGCGGAGCAGGCCACGTGTCGCTACTGGTTGGCCATGGCGGCGGCGGATTGTCCGCCGTGGACGGACGATGTCCACGGCTGGAGGGAGCGGGGCTAGGGTTTCGGGATCCGGAATTTCGGAGGGGTGCACATATTTATAGGTAGAGGGAGCTAGGAGACTCCCAATGGGGTGTAGTTTTTGCCCACACGATCGTGGTCCGACGACGGAGAGCATGGAAGTGACTTAGATGGGTTATTGGGCTGCTTTGGAGGGGTGTTGGGCTGCAACCCAAAAGAGGCCTTTGTGGATACCCGGTTAACCGTTGGAGTATCGAACGACCTCCAAATGGCACGAAACTTGACAGGCGGTCTACCGGTGCTATACCAAGGCAGCTTGGCAAACCTCGGGACATCCCGAGAATGCTTAACACCCGCTCACGAAAAGAGACGAGAGGTGTGCGCCGGTGCATGTGGGAGTGTCGGGTTTGCAAAACGGACAACGGGGAAAATGCTCGAATGAATGAGACGAACACGTATGCAAATGAGATGCACATGATGACATGATATGAGATGCATGACATGAAAAAAATGCAAAATGAAAGACAAAACCCAGCCACGGAGTGAATATCGTAACACATAGCCGAAAATGGCAAGAGTTGGAGTTACAAATATGGAAAGTTACATCCGGGGTGTTACAACACTCCACCACTATAAGAGGATCTCGTCCCGAGATCTAGGACTGAAAGAACTCCGGATATTCGGAACGGAGGTGATCCTCGCGCCCTGTGTGGCTTCTCGGTCGGAATGGTGTGACCACTTCACTTTCGTGAATTTGATTGACTTGTTGCGTAGTCTTGCGCCGGTTTCTTCAAGAATAGCAACGGGTGCTCATGATAAGAGAGATCTTCTTGGAGGTCAATTTCTTGAAGTTGATAAGCGCCGCCGAAGTCTTGAAGCACTTGCGAAGCTGTGACACGAAAAACACATCGTGCACGTTTGCAAAGTTGGACGGAAGCTCAAGTTGATAGGCGAGATCGCCTCTTTTGCCAATGATATTGAAAGGGCCCACGTATCTAGGGGCAAGCTTCCCTTTGATACCGAAGCGACGAGTGCCTTTCATTGGAGAGACGCGGAGGTAGACATGGTCTCCGATTTCAAAAGCCAAGTCACGGTGCTTGCTATCATAGTAACTCTTCTGGCGCGATTGCGCAGCCTTGAGATTCTCACGAATGACTTTGCACATTTCTTCGGCTTCTGTGATCAATTCGTTGCCAAGAAGTTGGCGTTCACTAGTCTCGGACCAATTGAGAGGAGTACGACACTTTCTGCCGTAGAGAATTTCGAATGGGGCCATGCCCGAACTCGCTTGGAAGCTGTTGTTGTAGGAGAACTCGGCATATGGAAGACAATCTTCCCAATTCATACCGAAAGAGATGACACAAGCCCTGAGCATGTCTTCGAGGATTGATTGACTCGCTCGACTTGGCCACTAGTTTGAGGATGGAAAGCTGTGCTGAAGCGAATGTTGGTGCCCATGGCCTTCTTAAAGGAGTCCCAGAACTTAGAGGTGAAAATGCTTCCACGGTCTAAAGAAATCAATTGTGGAATGCCGTGCAAGGAGACAATTCTGGAGGTGTATAACTCTGCCAGCTGAGCTGCTGTGATAGATTCTTTGATAGGTAGGAAATGAGCCACTTTTGTAAGGTTGTCAATGACAACGAAGATAGCATCATTTCCACGCTTAGACTTAGGAAAACCAGTCATGAAGTCCATCTCGATATGATCAAAATTCCATTTCGGAATAGCAAGAGGTTGGAGGAGACCAGCTGGTCTTTGGTGTTCTACTTTCACCCTTCTGCAGACATCACATTCATTCACGAATTGAGCAATCTCTCGCTTCATTCGAGTCCACCAATACGAATGCTTGAGGTCATGGTACATCTTCGTACTTCTAGGATGAATGGATAGAAGGGAATTGTGTGCCTCGTTCATAATGACTTTTCTCAGATCACCTTTAGGAACCACAATACGATCCTCGAAGAAAAGAGTATCTTTGTCATCCAAGCGATAGCACTTGTATTTGGAAATGCCCTTGTCGATACCACGTTTCACCTTTCTCACCATGGTATCCAGGAGTTGTGCCTCACGAATTTGGTCTTCCAAAGTAGGAGAGACTATGAGGTTGGCAAGAAAGCCTTGAGGAACAACTTGAAGATTCAGTTTGCGGAAAGCTTCACAAAGATCCGGTTGGAAGGGCTTGAGAATTAAGCTGTTGCAATAAGCCTTCCTACTCAAAGCATCTGCAATCACATTCGCCTTGCCAGGAGTATATTCAATACTTGGATTGTACTCTTGAATCATTTCGACCCATCGAGTTTGCCTGAGGTTGAGGTTGGGTTGAGTGAAGATATACTTGAGGCTCTTGTGATCGGTGAAAATGTCCACTTTCCTTCCCAACAAGAGATGTCACCAAGTTAGCAAAGCATGGGAAACTGCCGCCAACTCAAGATCGTGAGTGGGGTAGTTCTTTTCGTTGGGCTTCAACTGACGAGAGGTATAGGCCACAACTTTCTTCTCTTGCATTAACACAACACCGAGACTTTGAAGAGAAGCATCACAGAAAACTTCGAATGGCTTGGATTCGTCGGGAGGAGTCAAGACAGGAGCTGTGACTAGCTTCTCTTTGAGGGTGTTGAAAGCAACGTCACACTCAAAGGCCCGCATATACTTGACATGCTTCTCGGAGGAGGTTGGAAAGAGGCTTTGCAATCTTAGAGAAGTTCTCAACGAATCTTCGCAATAGCTTGCAAGACCAGGAAAATTATGAGCTGCTTGACATTCTCGAGGAGGTTCCCAATTCACAACTGCAGACACCTTCTCGGGATTAACAAAGAATGCCCTTGGCGGAGATGATGTGACCAAGATAAAGAACTTCATCAAGCCAGAACTCACATTTGGAAAACTTCGCATAGAATTGATGCTCTCTAAGCTTCTCGAGCACCAATCACAAATGTTTGGCATGATCCTTCTTATTCTTGGGGAAGAACAAAATATCATCGAGATACACCAAGACAAATTCATTGGTGTAGGGGTTGAAAATGAAATTCATCATTCGAGAGAAAGTTGGAGGAGCATTGACAAGGCCGAAAGACATGACATTATATTCATAAGAACCAAAGCTTGTTCTGAATGCTGTCTTGGGAATATCTTGTTCACGAATGCGAATATGATGATAACCCATACGAAGGTCAAGCTTGGAGAAAACTTTAGCACCTTTGAGTTGCTCGAATAGCTCATTGATCTTGGGAAGTGGATACTTGTTCTTGATTGTCTTCTTATTCAATGGACGGTAATCGGCCTTACGGTCGGTCCGTGCCATCCTTCTTCTGGACAAAAAGAACTCCACAACCCCATGGAGATGAACTCGGCCTGATCAAACCCAGATGCTCTTGTTCATCGAGCTGTTTCTTCAATTCCTTCGGCTCTTTAGGTCCAAGCTTGTATGGATGCTTGCAAACGGGTTTAGTGCCAGGCTCAAGATCGATAATCTAACTCGACCGGCGGTCTTGCGGAGGCATACCCGTAAGATCTTCGAAAGACATCTTGGTACTCACAAACGACTGGAATCTGAGAGATTGCGTCTAGCTCGCCCTTCTCATTGTGAGAAAACAACCGAATGGTTTCATCACGAGCGGCATCGACGATAACATCCTCAGAAGAGTGTGTCAATTGAATCTCCCTGACAGCACTATCAAGTTGAGCTTTGTGCTTAGAAAGCCAGTCCATCCTGAGAATTAGATCAATATCCGAGTCACCAAGGACAATTGGTTTAGACAGAAATTTATAGTTCCCCATCTTGACAGAAACATCCGGGATGCAATTATTAGATGAAATTTTCTTACCCAGGGACACAATCTTCAACGGGATAGGAATCTTTTCCGTCACAAACTCATGCTTGGCAACAAAAGGTCTTGAAATGAAAGAAAGCGATGCACCAGTATCAAATAAAACTTTTGCAGGAATATCATTAACTGGAAGATTACCCATTATCACATCAGAAGAATCCTCTGCTTGCGCTGCATTCATCATCTTCACCTTTGCAGACTTGGGATTATGCTTGACCACTGCATTGCTTGAAGATCTCACAGGAGGAGGCGGAAGGCGCCTTTGGTTGAAGCACTTGTTCGCGTAGTGACCTTTCTGCTGGCACTTGTTGCAAGTCACCTCTGAGAGCGGACGATGATAAGGAGTATTTGACCTTGGAGCTTGAGAATTAGACTTGTTCTGATAGCCTGGGTTGGGTGGGTGGGAAGATCCTTGAGCACCTGAGTTCTTCTGCTGATAAGGCTGACGAAACGGAGGAGGAGGAAGGTAGAACTTCTGCTGCTTAGCTGCCACTTGTGAGGAAGAAGAAGACTGAACAGCATCCCTGATTCTCTTCTTAGAAGCATCGCACTTGAGCTGAGCACCTTCTTGCTTGAGGGCCATATTGTAGAATTGATCGAACTGAGTAGGCTCAACAAGAACGAGAGCTAATCAGAGATCCTCTCCGAGGCCACCTCTGAATTGAGAGATCATACTCTTTTCATCGTGAACGTCTTGTTTAGCCGAGCAAGTTTCAAACTGCTTGTTGTAATCGCATACCGACATGTTGCCTTGCTTGAGATTGCGGAACTCCTCACGCTTACTCTCAACAACACCGGTAGGAATGTGGTGAGCTTTAAAGTCCCGGCGTAAGTCAGTCAAGTAATCACTCTACCTCCTTTGGAATCTTTGTATTGCTGGAACCAATCAGCTGCTTGGTCCTTGAGCTGAAAAGAAGCGAACTTGACGTAGTCCTCAGGCCTGACATTGCTACATTCAAAATGCTTGTTGATATCCACGAGCCAATCGTCGGCGTCTGTGGCCTCGGCACAGTAGCTGAAAGACTTCGGCTGATTTGCAAGGAATTGGTTGAGGGTAGGAAACTGAGGCTGATGATTGAACTGCCCTTGACCTTGATTCCCTTGGTTTCCTTGGCCTTGGTTGCGCTCTTGCATCAGCTGAATCAACAACTGAGCGTTGGCGTTTGTGGTTGCCATCAAAGCTTGCCATGCCTCCGGAGGCGGAGGTGGAGGTGGAGGTTCGCTGACTCTCATCATTATGCGTTCGGATTCTAACGCTACATGGAGCCATCCTGAAGAGGGTGACATCCGTTAGCATCTTGATAGACAGATAGACAAGTTGAATCAACGGATAGAAATTTGCAACATATAGTCTTCACAATAAACATTCGAACAAGGATGAACGAATGAATTCCAAAGCTAACATCATGTCCAATAAGGTGAGAAGCCACTTGATAAGGGATTGATGAATGAAATACACAAGGTACAACTGGAACAAATAAGTGGTAAGGATTACCCAATCACAAACCAAATATCTGCGGGAAGAAAAGCTAGAGCTACTTGAATCCCACCTATAAACTACGGACACGGTCGGGTTAGGCAATCAGGTGGTGGGGATAAAGGGGAAGCAATATATCTCACCCAAACTAACAATCCCTACATCCAGCTGTATCCATCCGTCAACACATAACCAAGAAACCTTCGGAAATCATGTACCTCAACCTTCGAAAAGCATCCGTTATACGAGTTATGGCAATACTCCCGAACTCCCCAAAGATCTTGGGTGACGTCGAGGTTATCTCACCAACAACTGCATAAGAGAGATTTTCAATGTCGGCAAAACTCAGGTATTCCGTAATCAAGCAACGATAAAATTGTGATGACAACACCTCGGAGCTCAACTCCCCGGGACACTGCCACAACCCCTAAATGAAAGGAGGCACCAAGAACAATGTTCTCATCACAAAACCATCGGAACGATTCCAAGATACCCGCGTGATCCTAAATTTTTTTTAGTGAAATTTGAGAAGAGGAGAGTAAAAACATATACGTCAGGAGACCTAACCAGAGCGACGAAGGGATTGAGGAGTAAAAAGAATCCTACTCTCCGATATATATAATCCTAAGACTCAAAACATTTTTGTTCTAGACTCAACAACGCCAACGATTCGATCAATCAGGGGGCTCCTAAGTCGGGGATGGCTCTGATTACCAACTTGTAACGCCCATGATGCGGCTATATCTCTCACGTGTCGAGGCACGACTTAGAGGCATAACCGCATTGTAGGTTTTGTCGCAAGAAGGGTCATCTTCACACAATCCCATGTAATGAACAAGAATGGGATAAAGAGAGTTGGCTTACAATCGCCACTTCACACAATACATAAATTAATCCATACATCATCCAAAATACACTCATAGACCGACTACGGTCAAATCCAAATGAAAAGAAGATAACCCCAAATGCTAGATCCCCGATCGTCCCAACTGGGCTCCACTACTGATCATCCGGAAACGAAAAATAATAACGACCAAGGTCCTCGTCAAACTCCCACTTGAGCTCGATTGCGCCACTTGCACTGGTATCTTCGGCACCTGCATCTGTTTTGTAGAATCTGTGAGTCACGAGGACTCAGCAATCTCACACCCGCGAGATCAAGACTATTTAAGCTTGTAGGTAGGAAAGGGGTAATATGGTGGAGCTGCCGCAAGCACTAAGCATATATGGTGGCTAACATATGCAAGTGAGAGCGAGAAGAGAAGCAACGCATCGGTCGAGAAGCTAGAAGTGATCAAGAAGTGATCCTGAAACTACTTACGCTCATACATAACCCAAAACCGTGTTCACTTCCCGGACTCCGCCGAGAAGAGACCATCACGGCTACACACGCGGTTGATGCATTTTACTTTAAGTCAAGTGTCAAGTTCTCTACAACCGGACTTTAACAAATTCCCATCTGCCTCATAACCGCGGGCACGGCTTTCAAAAGATAATACCCTGCAGGGGTGTCCCAACTTAGCCCATCACAAGCTCTCAAGTTCAACGAAGGATATACCTTCTCCCTGGAAGACCCGATCAGTCTCGGAATCCCGGTTTGCAAGACATTTCGACAATGGTAAAACAAGACCAGCAAGACCGCCCGATGTGCCGACAAATCCCGATAGGAGCTGCACATATCTCGTTCTCAGGGCACACCGGATGAACACTACGTACAACTAAAACCAACCCTCAAGTTTCCCCGAGGTGGCGCTGCAAGTGGCTCTAGTTCGGACCAACACTCGGAGGAGCCCTGGCCCGGGGGGGGGCTAAAATAAAGATGACCCACGGGCTCGCGAAAACCCAAGGGGAAAAGGCTTAGGCGGCAAATGGTAAAACCAAGGTTGGGCCTTGCTGGAGGAGTTTTATTCAAAGCCAACTGTCAAGGGGGTCCCATAAATCACCCAACCGGGTAAGGAACGCAAAATCAAGGAACATAACACCGGTATGACGGAAACTAGGGCGGCAAGAGTGGAACAAAACACCAGGCATAAGGCCGAGCCTTCCACCCTTTACCAAGTATATAGGTGCATTAATTAAACAAGAGATATTGTGATATCCCAAAAATATCCATGTTCCAACGTGAAACCAACTTCATCTTCACCTATAACTAGCAACGCTATAAGAAGGGGCTGAGCAAAAGCGGTGACATAGCCAAACAACGGTTTGCTAGGACATGATGGTTAGAGGCCTGACATGGAAATATGGGAGGCATGATAAACAAATGGTAGGTTGCGCAAGCATAGAGATAGAGCGAGCAACTAGCAAAGCAAAGATAGAAGTGATATCGAGGGTATGGTCATCTTGCCTGCAAGGTTCTCAGAATTGTCGAAAGCTAGATCCTCGTTAGCGTACTCAACAGGTTCCTCGTTCACGTACTCGTCTCCTGGCTCTACCCAAAGCAAGAACACAAGCAATGGAACCACAATAAATCACGGTGCAATGCACAAGCAACATGATGCAATACATGGCATGATATGCGAGATGTGATATGCAATGCGTATGCGTGCTCTGGAAGGAAAATGATGAACAAGGCATCAACCTGGCAAACCAAGTATTCCTCTGGAAAGATGAGATAATTTCGGTTGAAATCGATATAAAGATCACCGGAATCGGATGCACGGTTTGCAAATGGCAAGCAAAACAAGAATGACACAATTCTGCGATTAACAGCATGATAGCACTTAGAATACATCAAGAAACTATGCTACAGCACCCAAACATATGAACAAAGCACATGGCAGTGATCTACAATAGATGCTCGACAAAATATGAACACTGAGCTACGGCTAATTCACAAATTAACAGGTCCAAACAAGGATGGCAAAAGTGCAAAAGATATCAGCTTCACAGACTTAAAGCATCAGGAAGCAATGTTTAGGGCAAGCAAACATCATGCTACAGGAACATATCATAGAAACTTAAGGCATGGCATGATATTACTAGATGCCTATAACAAAAGCCCCTTACTGACCATGAGCCAAAAAGGAAAAGAAGATATGATGGCACCCATTTAAACATAGCAAGTTCCGTTAACAGATTCAGGAAACAGAGCATGGCATTAACAGCATTATGAAGGCATCTTTGCGAGCTTGATTCACTCACAAGTCATTTCATGACACAATAAGCATAGAAACAGCAGGAAGACATGTTTATCAAACTAAACATGGCAAGAACAAGTTTATAGCATGCAAGTGTCAACTACAACAACCTTGGCAACATTGAATAACATGTAAACAATCTGCCAGGAAACATTTTATAGCAAAAGTATAGCAAGAAAATGACATGCTAGGCTACTCCATAATTGCAAGCAGGGGCGTGAATAGATAGAGCATAACCATATGTTCAAAACGCCCTTACGGAAGTATCTCAAAATATGCACGGATCTCTCTGTAGCATCAAGTTTACATGGCATAAAATAACAGCAGAACAGGGACTGAAATCAGCAACATCACGAAGCCTAGTTTGCATGCTTGTTGTAGTCACCATGTAAATCAAAAAAATACATGGCAAGCACCTCTGTAAAGAAGACATGGCATAGTCCAAAACACATGTAGATATCATGCTCATAAGATGCACAACTTAAATGCAACAAAAATGACAAAGCATCAAGTTCTGTTAACAGACAGTAGTAAACATCATATAGCACTCTTGCAACGATGATTTGGGCATCAATACGAACTCAAATGAACATGGCGCAATGGAGCAAAATGAAGAGCACATCAGGTTGAACATTTTGACACATCATTCGCATGAAACGGAGCTACAGATGCAGAGTTATGATGCGATGAACCGAGCCACATATTATTGCAGGAAAGGACTAAGGGATTTCGGGGTCAACCTCGTCTAGATCTAGGGTTCGTCCGGCACGCGAACTGAGGCAGGGCCGGAGCTCGCCGGTGTTGAGAGGAAGAGGTCGGGGTCGGCCGGAGAGGTCGCCGGAGGGACGGGCCGGCCGGATCTAGACACTCGCTGGATCTCGGCGCCCTTCAATGGCGGAAGGGACCGGCCGCGCGGACGGGCGGCGACGGCGACTTTGCACGGGTCGGGCGACGACGGCGAGCGGTGGCGCGGCGCGAAAGGAGGCGGCGGCTGGCTACGCTGGGGCCGGGAGGGGCCGAGCGGGCCGGGCTGGTGAAGGCGGAGCAAGCCACGTGTCGCGCTGTGGTTGGCCACGGGCGGCGGCGGGATTCGTCTGCCGCGGACCGGACGTGTCCGGCGCGCGGAGGGAGCGGGGCTAGGGTTTCGGGATCAGGAATTTCGGAGGGGTGCACATATTTATAGGTAGAGGGAGCTAGGAGACTCCAAATGGGGTGTAGTTTTCGCCCACACGATCGTGATCCGACGACGAAGAGCATGAAAGTGACTTAGATGGGTTATTGGGCTGTGTCGGTGTCAAAACCGGCGGATCTCGGGTAGGGGGTCTCGAACTGTGCGTCTAGGCGGATGGTAACAGGAGACAAGGGACACAATGTTTTCACCCAGGTTCGGGCCCTCTCGATGGAGGTAAAACCCTACTCTGCTTGATTAATATTGATGATATGGGTAGTACAAGAGTAGATCTACCACGAGATCAAAGAGGCTAAACCCTAGAAGCTAGCCTATGGTATGATTGTTGTTCGCCCTCACGGACTAAAACCTCCGGTTTATATAGACATCGGAGTGGGTTAGGGTTACACAGAGTCGGTTACAATGGTAGGAGATCTACATATCCGTGTCGCCAAGCTTGCCTTCCACGCCAAGGAAAGTCCCATCCGGACAAAGGACGAAGTCTTCAATCATGTATCTTCATAGTCCAGAGTCCGCCAACGGTGATAGTTCGCTATCCCGGACACCCCTAATCCAGACTCCCTCAAGAGCTCCCTGAACCAGGCTTCAATGACGCGAGTCCGTAGCATATATTGTCTTTGGCATTGCAAGGGGGTTCCTCCTCCGAATACTTCATAGAAGATTTTGAACACAAGGATAGTGTCCGTTACGCAAAATAAGTTCCACGTACCACCGTGAGAGAGAATAATCTTTACACAAATTCAATCATTGACTTATTCTCCCGCTGCGGACGTCACACCACGGCCATGCCTTTATTGGAATCGTTTTTACTTGTCCCACCTCAGCCGTGTTCAGCGAGGCGGTTTCTTTGGCACGCCTTATCAAAGCGGAGATCGTGCCCCTTATTCCGGGATTCTCATCAATACGGGCGTAGTAACCCAACGGCGCCATTGATTACGGCGCTTGGGAGATAAGCGAGTTTTACCAGGCTGGTGGGGGACGCATAGCTTCGTCCGTCCATATAAGGGGATAAGGATCCACCTTTTCACCTACGCCTTCTTCCTCCTTTGCTCATCCATTTTTGCGCACTCGAGCTCCAGCGCCCAAGTCCGCACACCCCACATCAACCTTCTCCATCCATGTCCGAGGCGGAGGCAGAGTGGATGGTCTCCTCCGAATCTGAGGAACAAGTCAAAAAGCTGCGAAGGCGGATACTTGTCCAGCGACATCGCGCATCGCTCCCCGACAAGGGGCAGCTCCTCCCACCCCTGTGCCCCATGAGAGGGTGGTGTTCCTCACCCACTTCCTCCGCGGACTAGGTTTTCCACTTCGCCCATTTGTCCGGGGGCTCATGTTCTACTATGGCCTAGATTTCCACGATCTGGCCCCGAACTTCATCCTCAACATCTTGGCGTTCATCGTAGTGTGCGAGGACTTCCTCTGCATCCAGCCCCACTTCGGCTTATGGCTGAAGACTTTTAATGTCAAGCCGAAGGTAGTGGGCGGCCGCCAAGCAGAATGCGGAGGCACCATGGTGGGCCGGATGGCCATTGTCCTATGGCTCGAGGGCTCCTTCGTGGAGACAATAAAGGGGTGGCAATCGGGGTGGTTCTACATCACTGAGCCGCGCGACTCCAAATGGGCGGCGTGCCCCAATTCCGATCAGGTTTCCCCACACGGCTCACCTCCGGAAAGAGACGGGCCTAACATGGGGAGATTCAAGAGCCGACCAGACTTCAAACCTCAAGGCCCAAAATCTGGTGAACAAGAATCTCAAGCTTGTCAACGTAGTCCAGGTCATGCTCATCCACGGATCCTCCCATGACAACAAGGGCCTTCAAATTGTGGGAGTTTGATCCGCACAACACCAAACCTTGGCGCAGCTCTTCGACACTACGCATTTAAGATACCCGGAAGGTATTGTTTATAGGGCGCCGAGGCTCCCCGTGATCCGCCACCAAGATCAAGCGATTCAGCTCACAAGCGCCAGCCAGCGAGGTAAGCTATTCTTCCCTTTACGGGACTCTTGTTTTCATAGTCGACTCTATGAGGGGTCTAAACTCCCTTACCTTTGACAGGACTGGCTGAAGACGCCCTGAAGGTTAACCGTCCCGGCCTTTGCCGAAGATTCCAACGGACGCCCGCTTTGACGGGAGCCGTTGCTCCGGCACCTCACGTGGTGCCGGAGAAGAAGGCCACGGGAACTCGAAGGAGTGCCCGGCGCCAGGTGTTGTCGGACTCATCGTCCGACGATTCCGAGGCGGACTCCTCCCGTGAAGGCGAGGAGGAGGAAAAAGAGGCCTCTCCCCCAGCGGGGGGAGAGAAGAAAAGGAAGGCTGCCCCAGCAAGGGGGGCCGGAGGGTCCAAGAAAGGAAGGACCCTTCCTCCGGACTTTTCCACCAACGCCGACGACGGCGAAGAGGAGTGGCCTCGAGGGCCAAGCCCTGGCGAGATCGTAAGTGTCCGGATTCCGTAATAACTCATGATTTTCATTTGTCGATAGTGTCTTCTAACGCTTGAATACAACCATGTAGCTCATGACGAAGCTCGCCGCGCCGAAAGCTCTTCCACGGATTCGCTTGGATGTGAATAACACTTCACTTCCGACCGCCTCTCCTCGCGACGCAGCACGACGCCGCTGGTGGAGTCCCAAAAGGGGCCCAACTAGGAGGAGGTGGTCTGGAGGCGCCCGCAAAGGCGACCTCCCGACTCGGCGCCAAAGGGGCAAAACCCCTGCAGAGGGCTCTAAGTCCGCCCTGTGCCGACTCCGCATCGAACCTACAAGGGTTCCAAGTCCGTAGGCTGGCCCTTCGTAAGAAGGGCAAGATTGCGAAGCCGGGTGACCTCCGTCCAACCGAGGCACCGGATAGCTTGGCCGGAGGCGCTTAATGGCGCCTCCATCGACGAGGAGCACCGCACTATCATGAGTGCGGTGATCAAGAAAGTTCAGTCAGCCAATAGCTGGCTGACTGAAGCCTGTACCAGCCTTCTAACAAGCTTTGAGGTAAGTTTTTAAGATATGTAAGAATATTACCGCATAGACAGTAGCCCCTGATGCTTAGTTCGGTGTTCGGAAAGAAAAGCCAAGCTGAGGATCTAAAAAGATATACGCAGGAGTCTAACATAAATATGTCAATATGGGAATGCAGGCGCTGCTGACCTCGCCAAGACCGATCGCTGGAGGTCAATGCATTGAAGGAGAGCCTCGAGCGGTCAGAGAACGAAGCTCGGCCTTGCCAAGAAGCAGCTCGAGGACAAGGAAGGTAAGTAATACCTTATTAAAGTAATACCTTATAGAAAGGATTTGGTTGCAAAGATGACAGGAATAACGTGAGTATTGCAGGGCCACGAACGAGGTGGCGACTTCGGCGAAGGAAGCGGTGTCCAAGGCCGAAACAAGGCGGCTGGAGCGCACTGAAGCGAGAGAAGCAGGAGGCGCCGGGTATGGCGGAGGTGCGGCAAGAGCCTGTGCTCTCGTGGAAAAACACGAGAGTTTGGAGCGTGACTCAAGACTCGAGAGTCCGAGCTCGCTTTGGCTCTTGAGAGTGCCAAAGCCGCTAAGGCTGAAGCCTGTAAGGCCCTCCAGAGATTGAGGCGATAAAAAGATAGCGCGGGTAAGGCATTCTTTATGCAAAGCAAGCATGTAAAAGTGAATTATCTGTTACTTACCCGAATCCGGAGCTCTCCAGGAGCGTTCACAGATCTGCCACGTAGTGTGTCCGATGCTGCCGCGTTCTACCTAGCCGAGGAGGGGAGCTCGACGGAAAAGGTGTTCTGGTCTCAATATGCTGAGGCCGGACATCCGGTTCCCTCGAGCGATTAGGCTGAAGCAGCTGGTCGAGTTTCCACAAGGTGGCCGAACAGGCCATGAAGGGCCTCATAGTTCGGCCGTGCTCCTAAAGAAGCCATGCACAGGAGCTACTTCGTCCTGTGCGGCGGCTGGTGGACGCCTATCCATGGATTGAAGTCATCAAGCGCTCCGTCTGCATTGAAGGTGCCCGTCGGGCCCTTGCCCGTGCTAAAGTGCACTGGGGCAAGATGAACGCTGAGAAACTTGTGACGGATGGGCCACCGCCGGGCAAGGGGCATCGCAAGCCCGAGATATACTATGAGGGCGTCCTGAAGGGTGCCCGCCTTATAGCGGGTGAATGCTCCAAAGATGTAATTTTTGAGTAGACTCGCATTTGTTATCCTGTACGCTGAAAACTTTGTTCATATGCGCTAAGCAACGCTTGTTAATTTAAAATATTACCTTAATGCGGCCGCTTATCAAATTTGAGAGATGGCGAGTCGTTGGCTTCAAGCCCCATGCCACTTAGTGTTGGGGTGTTCGGGATAAACTTGAGCGCTCTTGTTCCCATTCTTGGGTCCTTCGAGGGAGGCGCCAACACGCATTTAACGAGGCAACCGGACTATAATGCTTGAAAACTCTCACTTGGCCACAGAATTCTATAATTTTAAATTTCGGCGAAGCCCTTGGTATTCGGAAGACCTAGTTCGGGGCGCTATCCACGCCTTGGCCGGACAATGCCGACTCCTCGCTCTAAGCGGCATGAGTCTTTAGGGACCCGAAAAACCTCTCGAACAGCGCATCGCTCTCGCCCTATCATGACGGTCAGTTTTAGCTTTCTCCATCGAGGTGCTCAACCCAGCTCAACCGGGCACAATTGCGGTGGTCTCCCAAGCGCCACCTTAGCCGATATAACGGAACGTAAGGTACCAAAACATGGGAGCCGGGCAAACCCAACTATTGACCCAAGACATGATTCGGAGCCGATGCATATAATGCTATAAGTTCGGGTGCCGACTTGTGAAAGTGTTCGGACTTATCACACCATGTTTTGGGGTACTTAAGCCCCTGGTGTATTGACCGTACCAAGTTGTAAGGGTGCAACATGTCATAGATGAACATTTATGGAAAGAAAAAAAAGGGAACGCAATAATAAGCAGAAGCTATGTATTGTTTATTCAAAAGATACTGCAATGAAAGCAGAACAATACAAATAGTGCGATAAGCAAGGGATGGGACTATTTAACATGTCCCTCTCTAGGGGTAGGCTGCGGGATGGTATGTAAAACAGGTATACCGCTTCGTAATAGAGACCACCGGACACTTGACGCCGCTTTTCTCGCTTCCTGGCTGTTGCATCGTGAGTTCGGGCGACCCATCACGGACAGGCTTCGGAAAACGGAGTCCCGAGAATAAGAAGAAAAAAGAATGACACAATTGGGAGCCCTCGTGCGGTTGAGCCGCTTTTCTGGGCATAATCGTGGTCGTGCCCTCCCCTATGCCCATGGTATCTCCAGAGCGTAGTTATGTACGCTGCGGTACCGGGTCTCGCAATTTCGCGAGGGCTGGGGTTGGGGCCGCATTGCTACGCGTGCTCGGAACGTGCCAGGCGGTCTTGTTGTAGGTTACTCCGGGCGCGCTTGACGGTGTCCGGACATTTAGTAGTCGGACTCGAGAATTGCCTTAAGAGGCTGCTTTGTACTTCCGCCGCTAGGGCCGCCGTATGCTCCTCCGTTAGGTGAGAGAGTTTGGTGTTTCCATTGACCGTGATTACTCCTCGAGGGCCTGGCATCTTGAGCTTGAGGTATGCGTAGTGCGGCACCGCGTTGAACTTTGCAAATGCGGTTCGTCCGAGCAGTGCGTGATAGCCGCTGCGGAACGGGACTATGTCGAAGATTAATTCCTCGCTTCGGAAGTTATCCGGGGATCCGAAGACCACTTCGAGTGTAACTGAGCCTGTACAGTTGGCCTCTACACCTGGTATGACGCCTTTAAAGGTCGTTTTTGTGGGTTTAATCCTTGAGGGGTCTATGCCCATTTTGCGCACTGTATCCTGGTAAAGCAGGTTCAGGCTGCTGCCGCCGTCCATCAGGACTATTCAGGTGAAATCCGTTAATGATTGGGTCAAGAACCAATGCGGCGAATCCGCTGTGGCGGATGCTAGTGGGGTGGTCCCCTCGATCAAAAGTGATCAGGCAGGAGGACCACGGGTTGAACTTTGGGGCGACTGGCTCCATCGCATATACGTCCCTTAGTGCATGCTTCCGCTCCCTTTTGGGTATGTGGGTTGCGTATATCATGTTCACCGTCCGCACTTGTGGGGGAAAGCCCTTATGTCCTCTATTGTTCGGCGGCCGGGGCTCCTCCTCGTCATCGCTATGTAGCCCCTTGTCGTTGTTTTCGTTATTTAACTTGCCTGCCTGCTTGAACACCCAACAATCCCTGTTGGTGTGGTTGGCTGGTTTTTCGGGGGTGCCATGTATCTGGCACGAGCGATCGAGTATTCGGTCCAAATTTGACGGGCCCTGAGTATTTCTTTTGAACGGCTTTTTCCGCTAACTGGGTTTAGAGCCTCACGAATCCGCATTGACCGTCAGATCTTCAGCATTATCGCCAAGTACGCGGCGCTTTGTGATTGTTGCGACGCGACCTGCCATTGCCGTCCTTGGTATCCGAACTACCGGGTTTTTGGTCAGGTTGTTACTGCGAAGCTAGCCAGCTGTCCTCTCCCGCGTAAGCGGGTCATGAGTGATGTGAGGGCTGCCATGGATTTCGGCTTTTCCTGTCCTAGGTGCCGGGCAAGCCACTCGTCACGGATGTTATGTTTGAAGGCTGCAAGGGCCTCTGCATCCGGACAGTCAACGATTTGATTTTTCTTGGTTAAGAACCGTGTCTAGAATTGTTTGGCCGATTCATCTGGCTGCTGAATTATGTGGCTTAGGTCATCGGCGCTCCGGTGGTCGCATATATGTGCCTCGGAAGTTATCAAGGAATGCGTCTTCCAAGTCTTCCCAACAACCAATTGATTCTGCCGGCAAGCTGTTGAGCCAATGCCGAGCTGGTCCTTTAAGCTTGAGGGAGGTATTTGATGGCGTAGATCATCACCCTTGGGCCATGTGGATGTGAAGGAGATAGTCCTCGATCCAAACCGCAGGATCTGTTGTGCCGTCAGATGATTCAATGTTTACGGGTTTGAAACCCTCGGGATTTGATGATCCATTACTTCGCCGTCTATGAAGCATAGTGGGTGTGTGGCGCCTCAGATTGGGCTATATCACGACGCAGCTCAAATGAGCGTTGTCTACTATGTTCGGCCCGCCGAATTGCTTTGTATCCGGCGTGACGGTTGTCATCACGCGTGTCGTAGGCGCCCACGCGATCCGTAGATCAATCTTATTTGCCTTGCCTTGTCCTCCAATATGTCTCGCAAGTCTGGCGATTTCCCCGTGGCTTTGTACTTTTCGAGCGACGCCGGGGTGCGGCTTTAGTGGAGGGCCTAGAGGCCTCTCTCTGTCAGAGCCACGAGGTGGCCGGGTCGGCAGCGCCATGCACCGGTGATGTAGGTTTGGGTGCTTCCTCCTCTAATTGGGGTAGCAGCCTGTTTTGGGTAGCTCTTGGAGGGGCGATCAAGTTCGTACTCTTCGCTGCAAGGACTTCGGTCCATCTGCCACCTAGCAAGTCTTGGTCAGCTCTAAGCTGCTGCTGCTTTTCTTGAGGCTGCTTGTCGTGGCCATAAGCCCGCGCTTGAAACGCTCTTGTTCGATGGGATCCTCGGGCACGACAAATTCGTCATCGTCAAGGCTTGCTTCATCTTCGGAGGGAGGCATATAATTATCGTCCTCTACCTCTCTGTCTGCCGCTCTATTATGAGGGCTGGCTCCTCCCTCCTCCTGTGCTGAATCCTGCTTTGGAGGGGTTGTCTTCGCACTATGCCCTGGGTGTTATTATCTCCCGTGCCGGAGTCACCGCTTTTGCCGTGGCGGATTTAGAGCGGCGCCACGACGCCGCGCTTGGGCTGTTTCTTGAGGGGTCATCCTCCGCTGTTCCATTGCAATTCCCATCTTTTGGGATGTCCACCATGTATATGTCGATGACGAGGTGGCCTTCCAAAGGCCCCGTAGGCGCTGATTCTTGGTTGTCTCCTCTGCATCGCCGTCCATACCGTCGATGTCTTCGGAGTCGTAAGTCGAGCATGTCGGTTAAATCATCGGCCATGCTGCTACAAAGTGGGTGGTGGGTGGGCGTTTAATTTCTTCGCTGCCTGCATCCCAACCTTCCTCGACCATAGTCCGCCAGGGCTCTCCTGATAAAGAGAGAGATTTTAGTGAATTCAGGATGTCGCCAAAGGGCGAAAGTCTTTGAAAGATGTCTGTGGCAAGTGAACTCCATAACCGCGCCCAATCGGATTTGATTGGCGGGCGCGGGAGGTTCGGAGTCCGAGGAGGAGTCCCGGTACCTCGAGTCACGGGCTTTGCAAAGGACAGGGATGGTGTTCGCTCAATCGCCAGAGAGATCGTAGCCCCGAGGTGGTGTCCAGCCACTCGCCCTCGACGCGAAGTCGGCTCCGAGCTAAGGGGTTGGAGCGACGCTGTGCGACCTCGTGGCAATCGGGTCGGCGGCAGAGCTAGATCATACCCATCGAGACAGTGCGGCGCGCTTGGCTATGGCTCGAATCCGTCGAAGATAAGGTCTCCGCGGATGTCAGCCGTGTAGTTCAAACTCCCAAATCTGACCTGATGGCCAGGGCGGTAGCTTTCGATCTGCTCCAGATGGCCAAGCGAATTGGCCCGCAGTGCAAAGCCGCCGAATACGAAGATCTGTCCGGGGAGAAAAGTCTCACCCTGGACCGCGTCGTTGTTGATGATCAAAGGAGCCATCGGGCCTAAAGGTGACGACACAGAGGAACTCTCAATGAAAGCACCAATGTCGGAGTCAAAACCAGCGGATCTCGGGTAGGGGGTCCCGAACTGTGCGTCTAGGTGGATGGTAACAGGAGACAAGGGACACGGTGTTTTTACCCAGGTCCGGGCCCTCTCGATGGAGGTAAAACCCTACTCCTGCTTGATTAATATTGATGATATGGGTAGTACAAGAGTAGATCTACCACGAGATCAAAGAGGCTAAACCCTAGAAGCTAGCCTATGGTATGATTGTTGTTCGTCCTACGGACTAAAACCCTCCGGTTTGTATGGACACCGGAGTGGGTTAGGGTTACACAGAGTCGGTTACAATGGTAGGAGATCTACATATCCCTATCGCCAAGCTTGCCTTCCACGCCAAGGAAAGTCCCATCCGGACACGGGACGAAGTCTTCAATCTTGTATCTTCATAGTCCAGGAGTCCGGCCAACGGTGATAGTTCGGCTATCCGGACACCCCCTAATCCAGGACTCCCTCAGGCGGTTTTGGAGGGGTGTTGGGCTGCAACCCAAAAGAGGCCTTTGCGGATACCCGGTTAACCGTTGGAGTATCAAACGACCTCCAAATGGCACGAAACTTGACAGGCGGTCTACCGGTGCTATACCAAGGCCGCTTGGCAAACCTCGGGCCATCCCGAGAACGTTTAACACCCGCTCACGAAAAGAGACAAGAGGGCTGCGCCGGTGCATGTGGGAGTGTCGGGTTTGCAAAACGGACAACGGGGAAAATGCTCGGATGCATGAGGCGAACATGTATGCAAATGAGATGCACATGATGACATGATATGAGATGCATGACATGAACAAAATGCAAAACGAAAGACAAAACCCAGCCACGGAGGGAATATCATAACACATAGCCGAAAATGGCAAGAGTTGGAGTTACAAATATGGAAAGTTACATCCGGGGTGTTACAGTCCGCCTCTAAGAAATCATAATGTACATCGTCGGGCAGGTAATCTGCAGGATTGTTATAACCCGGCACCATCCCGCCCGGATCATTAGCGACGCTATCTTCGGACACCAGGAGCGGGGGGAGCGACTGGTTCTCTTGTTCGCCGAGCTGGGCAATTTTTTCCCAGCTCGTCGTTCTCCTAACATTTGATCGCGATAAGATTTGCATCGCTTCGCTTGGACAAATGACTTTTCAAGGATGCGCTCATAGTTGCCTTTCGGCGGACACTTTGGTGGTTTCCTCAAGGCAGCCAGAGTACGCTTCACTTTCACCGGATCTATCTTCTCCTCCGGAGGTGGATGTTTCTTTGCTTTCACCCCTTCAAAGAAGTTCTTCACTTCGGCTCGCACGATCTTCGTGTTTTCCTCCAGGCTCCTCTCGTATGGTAACTTCTCTGGAGTCTTCAGAGAAGGACCGAATCTGTATTGCCTCCCGCCTCTAGCTGTACTGCTAGACGAAGGAGCAGACGGAGCGGCCGCGGCTGTCTTTCCTTTCTAACGAGGCGGAGGAGAAGGACTACGACGCGCCGGAGCAGCCGGGGCGGCGGCGGGTCTCTTCCGCCCTTGCTGGCGAGGCAGAGAAGGAGGAGGTTGTTGGCTGCTCGGGCTCGCCGGCGCAGGCGGAGAAGGAGGCGGAGTGCCGCCACGGGCCGGAGAAGGAGGCCGACTGCCCTGATCGTCACTCGCCGGAGGAGGAGGCGGAGTGCCCTGACTCGCCGGAGGAGGAGGAGGAGGCGTCCAGTTCGGAAGCTTGATGAACTCCTTCCTCCATAGGCATGGAGTCTTCAGAGCATAACCCAACCGAGTCTCCCTTCACCGGTAGGGGTGGTCAAGCTGGAGGTCCTCAAATCCTCTCCGTGATTTCGCCCACGTCACCCTAGCATATCCTTCTCTGAATCGGACGACGGTGAAAAGTTGCGCCGGGTTCGTAAGGTCGAACTTTGGCCGACAGCCGCCTTGACTTTTAAGTTCTCGCCATTGCGCCATAAGGTGGCAATTTTGAGACTCGTGATAAAATCCACAGGGTAGCTAGCGAGCCGTCAAGACATGCTCCGGCTGAAGCAGCTCGGTGGAAGCCACGTTGCCTCTCCGCTGAGATGGCGGGGTAGATTCGGGGGAAGCTTCGTCAGGTCGTTTGCTGCGATCTGCTTCTCGTTCCTCTAGCCCTTGTACCCTTTCGTGCAGCGCCTGCAGTTGCCTATGCTCCACTTTCTTCCTCCTCTCCTGGGTTTTGTAACCCCCTGCGTCCGGAAAACCAACCTTCCACGGAATGGAGCCTGGCGTGCCTCGTGTGTCCGTCCGGTGCCTCGCGGGATTCCCGAGGGCCATTGTGAGCTCATCGTTCTCCCTGTCTGGAACGAACGTCCCTTGCTACGCTGCATTGATATAGTGCCGAAGGCTCTTGACTGGTATTTTCAGTTGCTCGTTCGTCCAACGGCACTTCGCTGATACAGGGTCCAAGGTTCCGCCAGCCCTGGAGAACCAAGTCCGCAATGACCGCCAGCTTCATTGTCTCTCGTTCGATCTCTTTATCAAGCAGATCATTCTCAGCCTTTGGCCCACTTAGGCGGGCTTTGAGGTAGCCACCAATTTCGTCACGATGGTGAAACTTCTTCTTCGCAGCACTTTGCTTGTTTGTCGCCGACATCTCTTTTACGATGTCTTGTGGGCCACAATGCGGGCGATGATCTCTGATCTTCTCATATTTGCCGATGAATTCTGGTGTCTCTTCTTTGTCGACAAACTTGTTCAGCTCTTTCCTCCACCTCCTGAATAGGCTTGCCATCTTCTTAAGAGCAAAAGACTTGATTAACTGCTCTATAACTGGCTTCTCTGGATCCTCCTCTGGCGGTAGGGTGAAATTTGCCTTCAGCTCAGTCCAAAGATCATGTTCTGCATATCATTGACATAAGACACCTCAGGGTCTTCGTTCTTAGGCTTATACCATTGGTGGATGCTGATCGGGATCCTGTCCCTAACAAGAACCCCTGCAATCGAGCAGCAAATGCGTTCTTTGTCCGGATGGGTTCAATCGGTTTGCCGTCAGCGCATTGCTGTGATCTCAAACCTTTCATCCGAGCTCAACTTTTTCTTGGGCCTCGTCTCCTTACGAAAGGTGTGTGCTTGATCCGGAGGGCTAGAAAAAAAGAAGAAAGACGAGAGTTAATTAATATGTGTACATATACCAAAACAATGAATGCATCAATTAGCTAGTCAAGACAGGGCTTAACTACCATATATACCTGGCCAGACTCGGTTCGGTCACCGTAGCCGTCATCACGGTCTCCTTCTTGCACCGTCATTGGGTCACCGGAGCCGTCCTCACGGCCTCCTTCTTGCACCATCATTGGGTCATCGGAGGCATCATAATCATAGCCTACTTCTTCACCCTGTCCTTCCAGACCATCAGTGTCGTTCAGAAACGAGAAGACTGCATCACTTCCTTGTGCGATTATGTCCCCCAGCAACGCTTCTTGTGCTTCGTCTTGGGGGGTGTCCATAGTTTCTACAAATATTTACAACATGGCAATTATTATTCAAACATGACAGATGGATATATTAGCTAGTGGCAAATGTAGAACTAGCTAGCTAATCACAGCAGTAAGGAATCATATTAATTAGTGGCCTCGACGCTGCTTCTCTAGGGTTTGGGGTGGCCTTGAGAACGCTTCAAGGAGGGGGTAATATCGACAACGGCGAGATACATACACGGGAAAATAATGTTATTGGGAGGGGTATATCAATTTCACGTGTTGGAAGTTATTGGGAGGGTTTATATCGACACCATTTACGACATACGTACATGGGAAAATAATATTATCGGGAGGGTATATCGACCCCCCCAACGTCGTTGAAGTTATCGGGAGAGGTTTATATCAACAACGACGACATACGTGCATGGGAAAATAATATTATCGGGGAGGGGTATATCAATTTCCCACGATTGAAGTTATTGAGGGGTATATCACCCCCCCACGTGTTGACGTTATCGGGAGGGGGTATATCGCCCCCCCCACATGTTGAAGTTGTCAGGAGGGGTATATCGACCCCCCCTCTTGTTGAAGTTATCGGGAGGGGGTATATCGACCCCCCCCCCACGTCTTGAAGTTATCGGGAGTTTATATATCGACACGACATACGTACATGAAAATAATAATATCGGGTATGGTTATATCGACCCCCCTCGTGTTGAAGTTATCGGGAGGGGTATATGGACGACGACAGACCCGATAAAACATAAGAAAACGAAGAAGAAATAAAAAGAGGAGAAGAAGAAAGGAATAGAGGAGAAGATCGAAGAAAAAAAAGAAGAAAAAAAAGAGGAGAAGAAGAAAGGAATAGAGGAGAAGAAGAAAAAATAGAAAAAAGGAATAGAGGAGAAGAAGGAAAAATAGAAAATTTTTCTATTTTTTCTTCTTCTCCTCTATTCCTTTCTTCTTCTCCTCTTCCTTTTCTTCCTCGACTCTTCTTCTCCTCTTCATATTCTTCCTCTCCTCTTCTTCTCCTTTTCCTTTTCTTATTTTCCTTTTTCCTCTCCTAAATATATAAAACTTTTCTAAAATGAAACTAACCTAAAATGTACTAAATCAGAGAACATATATAGATAATCCTTTTCTAAATATATAAATCTAACTTTTGCATATATGAACATATATACACAGAGAACATACAAACATATATACATTTTTATAAAAAGCAAAAATACAAATCATCATATATATATGAAAAAAAATCTGAAAAGAAGCAATATACACAATACATATACTCACATATCTACATATATATATAATCTGAAAAAAACAAGCATGTAATATAAGAAAAAAAATAGAGGGGCGCCACGGACCAGCGGAGGGCAGGGGCGCAGGTTCGTGGCGGGGCAACGGGCAGGGGCAGGCGCGTTCGGGCGGCGAGGACGGCGACGAGGCAGGGGCGACGGCCGGGCGAGAAGGGGGCGGGCAGGGCGACAAGCGATGACGGGGCGGGCGGGCACGCGACGGCTGTCAGGGCAGTGGCGAAGCGAGGCGAGGGCACGGGCGACGGCGAGCCGGGCGGCGACAACGACCTCGGGCGGTTAGGGGAGGCGACGGCAACATCGGGCAGGGTCAATTGGCCGAGGAGCAGCCCAAGAGGCTCGGGCGGCGCGTTGGAGAAGAATGGCGGGTGGAGGGGGGCTTTCCCAAGTGTTTGATTATATAGGAAGAGGCTTTGGTCCCGGTTAAATGGCACAAACAGGACCAACGCCCCCTTTAGTCGGTTGGTGCCACCAACCGACCAAAGGCCTCTTTTCAGCAAGAGCCCAAAGTGCGGAAGCGGGCTTTGGTCCGGTTCGTGGCACAAACCGGGACTAAAGGGGCGCATTGCTCCCGGTTTGTGCCACGAACCGGTACCAATGCACCCGTTTAGTCCCAGTTGATGGCACCAACGAGGACCAAAGGCCTTGTGCTGGAACTGGCGCGGTGCAGTGGGATGTTTAGTCCCACCTCGCTAGCCGAGAGGGCTCGACAGTGAAGGAAATATGCCCTAGAGGCAATAATAAAGTTATTATTTATTTCCTTATATCATGATAAATGTTTATTATTCATGCTAGAATTGTATTAACCGGAAACATAATACATGTGTGAATACATAGACAAACAGCAGTGTCACTAGTATGCCTCTACTTGACTAGCTCGTTAACGAAGATGGTTATATTTCCTAACCATAGACATGAGTTCTCATTTGATTAACGGGATCACATCATTAGGAGAATGATGTGATTGACTTGACCCATTCCGTTAGCTTAGCACTTGATCGTTTAGTATGTTGCTATTGCTTTCTTCATGACTTATACATGTTCCTATGACTATGAGATTATGCAACTCCCGTTTACCGGAGGAACACTTTGTGTGCTACCAAACGTCACAACGTAACAGGGTGATTATAAAGGTGCTCTAGAGGTGTCCCCGAAGGTACTTGTTGGGTTGGCGTATTTCGAGATTAGGATTTGTCACTCCGATTGTCAGAGAGGTATCTCTGGGCCCACTCGGTAATGCACATCACTTAAGCCTTGCAAGCATTGCAACTAATGAGTTAGTAGCGAGATGATGTATTACGGAACGAGTAAAGAGACTTGCCAAGAATTTAGATTGAACTAGGTATTGAGATATCGACGATCGAATCTCGCAAATAACATATCGATGACAAAGGGAACAACGATGTTGTTATGCGGTTTGACCGATAAAGATCTTCAGAGAATATGTGGGAGCCAATATGAGCATCCAGGTTCCGCTATTGGTTATTGACCAGAGACGTGTCTCGGTCATGTCTACATTGTTCTCGAACCCGTGAGGGTCCGCGACGCTTAAGGTTTCAAGTGATGCAGTTATATTATGAGTTTATGAGTTTTGATGTACCGAAGGAGTTCGGAGTCCCGGATGAGATCGGGGACATGACGAGGAGTCTCGAAATGGTCGAGAAGTAAAGATCGATATATTTGACGACTATATTCGGACATCGGAAAAGGTTCCGAGTGGTTCGGGTATTTTTCGGAGTACCGGGGAGTTACGGGAATACGGGGGAAGAAGTATGTGGGCCTTATTGGGCTTTAGGGGAGAGGGAGAGGCAGGCCGCGCCCCCCCCCCCCATTGACTAGTCCGAGTTGGACTAGGGGGAGGGGTGGCACCCCCTCCTTCCTTTTCTTCCCTCTTCCCCTTGCTTGTCTCCTACTCCTACTACTTGGAAGGACTCCTAGTTGGACTAGGAAAGGGGAATCCTACTCGGTGGGAGTAGGACTCCCTAGGGCGCGCTTATAGAGAGGGCCGGCCTCCCTCCTCCACTCCTTTATATACGGGGCAGGGGGCACCCCATAGACACACACAAGTTGATCTTCATGATCGTTTCCTTGGCAGTGTGCGGTGCCCCCTCCACCATAGTCCACCTCGATAATATTGTAGCGGTGCTTAGGCGAAGCCCTGCGATGGTAGAACATCAAGAACGCCACCACGCGCCGTCGTCTTTGATGGAACTCATCCCGACACTTTGCTGGATCGGAGTCCGGGATCGCCATCGAGCTGAACGCGTGTGCTGAACTCGAGGTGCCGTCGTTCGGTACTTGGATCGGTCGGATCGTGAAGACGTCATTTACTACATCAACCGCGTTGTTATAACGCTTCCGCTTTCGGTCTACGAGGGTATGTGGAAAACACTCTCCCCTCTCATTGCTATGCATCACCATGATCTTGCGTGTGCGTAGGAAATTTTTGAAATTACTACGTTCCCAAACAGTGGCATCCGAGCCTAGGTCTTATGTGTAGATGTTATATGCACGAGTAGAACACAAGTGAGTTGTGGGCGATACAAGTCATACTGCTTACCAGCATGTCGCACTTTGGTTCGGCGGTATTGTTGGATGAAGCGGCCGGGACCGACATTACGCCAGACGCTTACGCTGAGACTGGTTCTACCGATGTGCTTTGCACACGGTGGTCGGGCGGGTGTCAGCTTCTCCAACTTTAGTTGAACCGAGTGTAGCTACGCCCGTCCTTGAGAAGGTTAAAACAGCACTAACTTGACGAACTATCGCTGTGGTTTTGGCGCGTAGGTAAGAATGGTTCTTGCTCAGCCCGTAGCAGCCACGTAAAATATGCAACAACAAAGTAGAGGACGTCTAACTTGTTTTTGCAGGGCATGTTGTGATGTGATATGGTCAAGGCGTGATGAGATATAAGTTGTTGTATGAGATGATCATGTTTTGTTGAAGTTATCGACAATCGCAGAAGCCCTATGGTTGTCTCTTTGTTGCATAAGATGCAAGTGCCAAATTATTGCTTTACTTTATCGCTATGCGATAGCAATAGTTGCAAGAGCAGTAGTTGGCGAGACGACCATGTGACGACACATTGATATAGATCAAGATGATGAAGATCATGGTGTTGTGCCGGTGATGATAGAGATTATGACAGTACTTTGAAAATGGAGATCAAAGGCGCAAGATGATCATGGCCATATCATGTCACATATTTTGATTGCATATGATGTTTATCTGTAATACATCTTATTTTGCTTAGTTCGGCGGTAGGATGTTAAGATGATCTCTCACTAATTATCAATAAGTGTTCTCCCTGAGTATGCACCGTTGTGAAAGTTCTTCGTGCTGAGACACCACGTGATGATCGGGTGTGATAGGCTCTACGTTAAAATACAACGGGTGCAAAACAGTTGCACACTGGAATACTCAAAGTTAAACTTGACGAGCCTAGCATATAATAATGTATATGGCCTCGAACACGGAGACCGAAGGTCGGCGTGAATCATATAGTAGATATGATCAACATAGTCATGTTCACCATTGAAACTACTCCATCTCACATGATGATGGGACATGGTTTAGTTGATATGGATCACGTGATCACTTAGAGGATTAGAGGGATGTCTATCTAAGTGGGAGTTCTTAAGTAATATGATTAATTGAACTTTAATTTATCATGAACTTAGTCCCGTAGTATTAGCATATCTATGTTGTAGATCAATAGCTCTCGTTGTTGCTCCCCGTTTATATTTTGATATGTTCCTAGAGAAAAATAAGTTGAAAAATGTTAGTAGCAATGATGCGGACTTGGTCCGTGATCTGAGGATAAACCTCATTGCTGCACAGAAGAATTATGTCCTTGATGCACCGCTAGGTGACAGACCTATTGCAGGAGCAGATGCAGACGTTATGAACGTTTGGCTAGCTCAATATAATGACTACTTGATAGTTTAGTGCACCTGTTGGGGAACGTTGCAGAAAATTAAAATTTTTCCTACGGTTTCACCAAGATCCATCTATGAGTTCATCTAAGCAACGAGTCAAGGGAGTGAGTTTGCATCTACATACCACTTGTAGATCGAGAGCGGAAGCGTTCAAAAGAACGGGGATGAAGTAGTCGTTCTCGCCATGATCCTATCACCGGAGATCCTAGCGCCGAACGGACGGCACCTCCGCGTTCAACACACTTACGGGACGGGAGACGTCTCCTCCTTCTTGATTCAGCAAGGGGGAAGGAGCGGTTGATGATGATCCAGCAGCACGACGGCGTGGTGGTGGATGCAGCAGAACTCCAGCAGGGCTTCGCCAAGTCACAAGGGAGGAGGACGAGGTGTAGCAGGGAAGGAGGCGCCGGAACTTCAGCAGCGGCTGCCTCCCGACCTCCCTTTATATAGGCCCCCAGGCGCCGCCCTTGGAGATCCCATCTCCCAAGGGGGTGGAGTACCCCCAAGGCAGAGTGGGCCCCCCCCACCCTAGGGTTTCCAACCCTAGGCGCAGGAGTGGGCCAGGGCGCACCAGCCCACTATGGGCTGGTTCCCCTCCCACTTCAGCCCATGGAGCCCTCCGGGATGGTGGCCCCACCCCGGTGGACCCGGGACCCTTCCGGTGGTCCTGCAGACAATACCAGTGACCTCAAACTTTCCCGATGGCGAAACAATACTTCCTATACATAATTCTTTACCTCCGGACCATTCCGAACTCCTCGTGGACGTCCCGGGATCTCATCATCCGGACTCGAACAACATTCGGTTTACTGCATACTCATATTCATACAACCCTAAGCGCCACCGAACCTTAAGTGTGTAGACCCTACGGGTTCGGGAGACACGTAGACATGACCGAGACGGCTCTCCGGCAATAACCAACAGCGGGATCTGGATACCCATGTTGGCTCCCACATACTCCTCGATGATCTCATCGGATGAACCACGATGTCGAGGATTCAAACAACCCCGCATACAATTCCCTGTGTCAATCGGTATGTTACTTGCCCGAGATTCGATCGTCGGTATCCCAATACCTCGTTCATTCTCGTTACCGCAAGTCACTTTACTCGTGCATCAGTAATGCATGATCCCGTGACCAGACACTTGGTCACTTTGAGCTCATTATGATGATGCACTACCGAAGTTGGCCGGTGATACCTCTCCGTAACACGGAGTGACAAATCCGATCTCGATCCGTGTCAACCCAATGCGAGACACTTTCGGAGATACCTGTAATGTACCTTTATAGTCACCCAGTTACGTTGTGACGTTTGGTACACCCAAAGCACTCCTACGGTATCCGGGAGTTACACGATCTCATGGTCGAAGGAAGAGTTACTTGACATTGGAAAAGCTCTAGCAAAACGAACTACACGATCTTGTGCTATGCTTAGGACTGGGTCTTGTCCATCACATCATTCTCCTAATGATGTGATCCCATTATCAATGACATCCAATGTCCATAGTCGTGGAAACCATGACTATCTATTGATCAACGAGCTAGTCAACTAGAGGCTCACTAGGGACATATTGTGGTCTATGTATTCACACGTGTATTACGATTTCCGGATAATACAATTATAGCATGAATAAAAGACAATTATCATGAACAAGGAAATATAATAATAATCCTTTTATTATTGCCTCTAGGGCATATTTCCAACAGTCTCCCACTTGCACTAGAGTAAATAATCTAGTTACATTGTGATGAATCGAACACCCATAGAGTTCTGGTGTTGATCATGTTTTGCTCGCGGAAGAGGTTTAGTCAACGGATCCGCGACATTCAGATCCGTATGCACTTTGCAAATTTCTATGTCTCCATCTTGAACATTTTCACGGATGGAGTTGAAGCGGCAACTTGATGTGCTCGGTCTTCTTGTGAAACCTGGGCTCCTTGGCAAGTGCAATAGCCTCCAGTGGTTGTCCGCGAGAAGAGTTTGATCGGCCCCGGCGCATTGGGTATGACTCCTAGGTCGGTGATGAACTCCTTCACCCAAATTGCTTCATGCGCTGCCTCCGAGGCTGCCATGTATTCCGCTTCACATGTAGATCCCGCCACGACGCTCTGCTTGCATTTCTGCACCAGCTCTTGCTCCACCATTCAACATATACACGTATCCGGTTTGTGACTTAGAGTCATCCAGATCTGTCGAAGCTAAGCGTCGGCGTAACCCTTCTGACGAGCTCTTCGTCACCTCCATAAACGAAACATGTCCTTTGTCCTTTTCGGTACTTCGTGATATTCTTGACCGTATCCGGTGTTCCTTGCGGGATTACTTTGGTACCTTCCTACCAAACTTACGGCAAGGTTTATATCAGGTCACAGTACACAGCATGGCATACATAATAGATCCTATGGCTGAGGGCATAGGGGATGGCGCTCATCTCTTACATATCTTTTGCCGTGGTCGGGCATTGAGCCGAGCTCAATCTCACACCTTCAAGATGCTGAGGCAAGAACCCTTTCTTGGACTGATCCATTTTGAACTTCTTCAAAATCTTATCAAGGTATGTGCTTTGTGAAAGACCTATGAGGCGTCTCGATCTATCCCTACAGATTTTGATGCCTAATATGTAAGCAGCTTCTCCAAGGTCCTTCATTGAAAAACTCTTATTCAAGTAGGCCTTAATGCTGTCCAAAAGTTCTATATCATTTCCCATCAAAAGTATGTCATCTACATATAATATGAGAAATGCTCTGAGCTCCCACTCACTTTCTTGTAAACGAGGCTTCTCCATAAGTCTGCATAAACCCAAACGCTTTGATCATCTCATCAAAGTGAATGTTCCAACTCGAGATGCTTGCACCAGCCCATAAATGGATCGGCTGGAGCTTGCATACCTTGTTAGCATTCTTAGGATCGACAAAACCTTCCGGCTGCATCATATACAGCTCTTCCTTAAGGTAACCGTTAAGGAATGCCGCTTTGACGATCCATCTGCCAGGCATATCTCATAATCATAGTATGCGGCAATTGCTAACATGATTCCGACGGACTTAAGCTTCGCTACGGGAGAGAAAGTCTCATCGTAGTCAATCCCTTGAACTTGTCGATAACCCTTAGCAACAAGTCGAGCTTTATAGATGGTAACATTACCATCCGCGTCCGTCTTCTTCTTAAAGATCCATTTGTTTTCTATCGCTCGCCGATCATCGGGCAAGTATGTCAAAGTCCCTACTTTGGTTTCATACATGGATCCTATCTCGGATTGCATGGCTTCAAGCCATTTGTTGGAATCCGGGGCCCGCCATCGCTTCTTCATAGTTCAAGGTTCACCGTTGTCTATGACATGATTTCCGGGACAGGGTTGCCATACCACTCTGGTGTGGAACGTGTGTCCTTGTGGACCTGATTCACAGTTGGTAGCAACTTGATCCGGTACCTTGATCATCATCATTAATTTCCTCTCCGGTAGGTGTAGGCACCACAGAACATTTACTGAGCAGCACTACTTTCCGGTTCAAGAGGTAGTACTTCATCGAGTTCTACTTTCCTCCCACTTACTCCTTTCGAGAGAAACTCTTTTTCAAGAAAGGATCCGTTCTTGGCAACAAAGATCTTGCCTTCGGATCTAAGGTAGAAGGTATACCCAATGGTTTCCTTTAGGGTATCCTATGAAGACGCATTTTTCCGATTTGGGTTCGAGCTTTTGAGGTTGAAGTTTCTTGACATAAGCATCGCATCCCCAAACTTTTAGAAACGACAGCTTAGCTTTCTTCCCAAACCATAATTCATACGGTGTCGTCTCAAGCGGATTTAGACGGTGCCCTATTTAAAGTGAATGTAGCTGTCTCTAGAGCGTATCCCCAAAATGATAGCGGTAAATCGGTAAGAGACATCATAGATCACACCATATCCAATAGAGTGCGACATGACGTTCGGACACACCGTTCTGTTGAGGTGTTCCAGCGGCGTTAGTTGTGAAACGAGTCCACATATTCTTAAGTGTGTACCAAATTCATGACTTAAATATTCTCCTCCACGATCCGATCGTAAGAATTTTATCTTTCGGTCACGTTGATTCTCTACTTCATTCTGAAATTCCTTGAACTTTTCAAAGGTCTCAGACTTGTGTTTCATCAAGTAGACATACCCATATCTACTCAAGTCATCTGTGAGAGTGAGAACATAACGATATCCTCCGCGAGCAACAACACTCAGTGGACCGCACACAGCGGTAAGTATGATTTCCAACAAGTTGGTTGCTTTCGCTCCATTGTTCTCGGAGAACGGAGTCTTGGTCATCTCGCCCATGAGGCATGGTTCGCATGTGTCAAATGATTCATAATCTAGAGACTCCAAAAGTCCATCAGCATGGAGCTTCTTCATCGCGCTTGACACCAATGTGACCAAGGCGGCGATTGCCACAAGTATGTGGGACTATCATTATCAACTTTACATCTTTTGGTATTCACGCTATGAATATGTGTAACATTACGCTCGAGATTCATTAGGAATAAACCATTGACCATCAGAGCATGACCATAAAACATATCTCTCATATAAATAGAACAACCATTATTCTCGGATTTAAATGAGTAGCCATCTCACATTAAACGAGATCCTGATACAATGTTCATGCTCAAACTTGGCACTAAATAACAATTATTGAGGTCTAAAAACTAATCCCGTAGGTAAATGTAGAGGTAGCGTGCCGACGGCGGCGTCACATCGACCTTGGAACCATTCCCGGCGCGCATCGTCACCTCGTCGCTTCGCCATTCTCCGTTTATTCCGCAGCTCCTGCTGTGAGTTACATATATGAGCAGCGGCACCGATATCAAATACCGGGGAGTTACCACGAAAGTCGGTAAGGTACACATCAATTACATGTATATCAAATATACCTTTAGTGTTGCCGGCCTTCTTGTCTGCTAAGTATTTGGGGCAGTTCCGCTTCGATGACCCTTCCCTTTGCAATAAAAGCACTCAGGTCTCGGGCTTGGGTCCATTCTTTGACTTCTTCCCGGCAATCGGCTTACACTGGCGGCAACATCTTTGCCGTCCTTCTTGAAGTTCTTCTTACCCTTGCCCTTCTTGAACTTAGTGGTCTTATTGACCATCAAGACTTGATGTTCTTTCTTGATTTCAACCTTTGCTGACTTCAGCATTGAAAATACTTCAGGAATGGTCTTCACCATCCCCTGCATATTGTAGTTCATCACAAAGCTCTTGTAGCTTGGTGGGAAGCGATCAAGGATTCTGTCATGAATGACCGCCTCGTCCAGGAGGTTTATGTCCATTGGGACAGGCGGTTGTGCAACCTGAACATTTTGAGTATGTGCTCACCGACAGAACTGTTTTCCTCCATTTTACAACTATAGAACTTGTCGGAGACTTCATATCTCTCGACCGGGCATGAGCTTGGAAAACTAGTTTCAGCTCTCGAACATCTCCATATGCTCCGTGTTGCTCAAAAGCGCTTTTGGAGCCCCGGTTCCTAAGCTGTAAAGCATGCCAGACTTGAACAAGGGAGTAATCATCAGCACGAGACTGCCAAGCATTCATAATGTCTTGGTTCTCTGAGACGGGGCGTCACCTAGCGGTCCTTCTAGGACATATTGTTTCTGGCAGCTATGAGGATGATCCTCGGGTTCGGACCCGATCCGTATAGTTGCTGCCATCATCTTTCAGCTTGGTTTTCTCTGAGGCAACGTTGAAGTTCATGTTGACATGAGCGTTGGCCATTTGATCTACAAGACATATTTGCAAAGGTTTTAGACTAAGTTGATGATAACTATGTTCATCTAATCAAATTATTTTAATGAACTCCCACTTAGATTAGACATCCCTCTAGTCATCTAAGTGTTACACGATCCGAGTCGACTAGGTCGTGTCCGATCATCACGTGAGACGGACTAGTCATCGTCGGTGAACATTCTCATGTTGATCGTATCTTCCATACGACTCGTGTTCGACCTTTCGGTCTCCGTGTTCCGAGGCCATGTCTGTACATGCTAGACTCGCTCAAGTTAACCCTAAGTGTTTTGCATGTGTAAAACTGTCTTACACCCGTTGTATGTGAACGTAAGGATCTATCACACCCGATCATCACGTGGTGCTTGAAACGCAGCGAACTTTAGCAACGGTGCACGATTAGGGAGAACACTTCTTGATATTGTCGTGAGGATCATCTTATTTACTACCGCCGTTCTAAGTAAACAAGATGCATAAACATAATAAACATCACATGCAATTATATAGTAGTGACATGATATGGCCAATGTCATATAGCTCCATTGATCTCCATCTTCGGGCTCCATGATCATCTTGTCACCCGGCATGACACCATGATCTCCATCATCATGATCTCCATCATCGTGTCTTCATGAAGTTGTCACGCCAACGACTACTTCTACTTCTATGGCTAACACGTTTAGCAATAAAGTAAAGTAATTTACATGGCGTTCTTCAATGACCACGCAGGTCATACAAAAATAAAGACAACTCCTATGGCTCCTGCCGGTTGTCATACTCATCGACATGCAAGTCGTGATTCCTATTACAAGAACATGATCTCATACATCACAATATGTCATTTATCATTCATCACAACTTACTCGCCATATCACATCACATGACAATTGCTGCCAAAAACAAGTTAGACGTCCTCTAATTGTTGTTGCATCTTTTACGTGGCTGCAATTGGGTTCTAGAAAGAACGTTTTCTTACCTACGAATAACCTAGCGTGATTTTGTCAACTTCTATTTACCCTTCATAAGGACCCTTTTCATTGAATCTGCTCCAACTAAAGTGGGAGAGACAGACACCCTTGACCACTTATGCAACTAGTGCATGTCGATCGGTGGAACCGGTCTCACGTAAGCGTACGTGTAAGGTTGGTCCGGGCCGCTTCATCCCACAATACCGCTGAAGCAAGATAAGATTGGTAGCGGCAAGCAAGTTGACAAGATCTATGCCCACAACAAAATTGTGTCCTACTCGTGCAATAGAGAACTACGCATAGACCTAGCTCATGATGCCACTGTTGGGGAACGTTGCAGAAAATTAAAATTTTTCCTCTACGGTTTCACCAAGATCCATCTATGAGTTCATCTAAAACGAGTCAAGGGAGTGAGTTTGCATCTACATACCACTTGTAGATCGAGAGAGCGGAAGCGTTCAAAAGAAACGAGGATGAAGTAGTCGTTCTCGCCGTGATCCTATCACGGGAGATCCTAGCCGAGCAGGGACGGCACCTCCGCGTTCAACACACGTCACGGGACGGAGACGTCTCCTCCTTCTTGATCCAGCAAGGGGAAGGAGAGGTTGATGATGATCCAATGACCTGACGGCGTGGTGGTGAATGCAAAGAACTCCAGCAGGGCCGCCAAGCTGGCTGCCGGGAGGAGGACGAGGTGTAGCAGGGAAGGGGCGCCAGAACTTGCAGTCGGCTGCCCTCCCCTCCCTTTATATAGGCCCCAGGCGCCCGGCCTGGAGATCCCATCTCCAAAGGGGGCCGGCGGCCAAGGGGGTGGAGTGCCCCCAAGGCAGAGTGGGCGCCCCCCAACCCTAGGGTTTCAACCCTAGGCGCGAGGGGTGGGCCAAGGCGCACCAGCCCACTATGGGCTGGTTCCTCCCAACTTCAGCCCATGGAGCCCTCCGGATGGGTGGCCCCACAGTGGACCCCAGGACCCTTCCGGTGGTCCCAGTACAATACCAGGTGACCCGAAACTTTCGATGGCGAAACAATACTTCCTATATATAATTCTTTACCTCCGGACCATTCCGGAACTCCTCGTGACGTCCGGGATCTCATTCGGGACTCGAACAACATTCGGTTTACTGCATACTCATATTCATACAACCCTAAGCGTCACCGACCCTTAAGTGTGTAGACCCTACGGGTTCGGGAGACACGTAGACCTGACCGAGACGGCTCACGGGCAATAACCGACAGCGGGATCTGGATACCCATGTTGGCTCCCACATGCTCCTCGATGATCTCATCGGATGAACCACGATGTCGAGGATTCAAACAACCCGCATACAATTCCCTTTGTCAATCGGTATGTTACTTGCCCGAGATTCGATCGTCGGTATCCCAATACCTCGTTCAATCTCGTTAGCGGCAAATCACTTTACTAAATACCGTAATGCATGATCCCATGACCGCACACTTGGTCACTTTGAGCTCATTATGATGATGCATTACCGAAAGTGGGCCGGTGATACCTCTCCGTAACACGGAGTGACAAATCGATCTCGATCCGTGTCAACCCAGCCGACACTTTGGAGATACCTGTAGTGTACCTTTATAGTCACCCATTCACGTTGTGGCGTTTGGTACACCCAAAGCACTCCTACGGTATCCGGGAGTTACACGATCTCATGGTCTAAGGAAGAGATACTTGACATTGGAAAAGCTCTAGCAAAACGAACTCACGATCTTGTGCTATGCTTAGGATTGGTTCTTGTCCATCACATCATTCTCCTAATGATGTGATCCCGTTATCAATGACATCCAATGTCCATAGTCAGGAAACACTGACTATCTATTGATCAACGAGCTAGTCAACTAGAGGCTCACTAGGGACATATTGTGGTCTATGTATTCACACATGTATTACGATTTCCGGATAATACAATTATAGCATGAATAAAAGAAAATTATCATGAACAAGGAAATATAATAATAATCCTTTTATTATTGCCTCTAGGGCATATTTCCAACAGCACCATGCTTAACGGCTTAGAATCGGGACTTCAAAGACGTTTTGAATGTCATGGACCATATGAGATGTTCCAGGAGTTGAAGTTAATATTTCAAGCAAATACCCGAGTTGAGAGATATGAAGTCTCCAACAAGTTCTATAGCTAAAAGATGGAGGAGAATAGCTCAACCAGTGAGCATGTGCTCAGATTATGCAGGTACTACAATTGCTTGAATCAATTGGGAGTTAATCTTCCGGATAAGATAGCGATTGACAGAATTCTCTAGTCACCACCGCCAAGTTAGTAGAACTTCGTGATGAACTATAATATGCAAGGGATGATGAAAACAATTCCCAAGCTCTTCGTGATGCTGAAATCGACGAAGGTAGAAATCAAAGAAAAACATCAAAGTGTTGATGGTGGACAAGAATACTAGTTTCAAGAAAAAGGGCAAATGGAAGAATGGGAACTTCAAGAAGAACAACAAGCAAGTTGCTGCTCAAGTGAAGAAGCCCAAGTCTGGACCTAAGCCTGAGACTGAGTGCTTCTACCGCAGCGAACTAGTCCTTTGGGCGGAACTGCCCCAAGTATTTGGCGGATAAGAAGGATGGCAAAGTGAACAAAGGTATATTTGATATACATGTTATTGATGTGTACTTTACTAGTGTTTATAGTAGCCCCTGAGTATTTGATACTTGTTCGGTTGCTAAGATTAGTAACTCGAAACAGGAGTTACAGAATAAACAGAGACTAGTTGAGGGTGAAGTAACGATGTGTGTTGGAAGTGGTTCCAAAATTGATATGATCATCATCGTACACTCCCTATATTTTTGAGATTAGTGTTGAACCTAAATAATTGTTATTTTGTGTTTTGCGTTGAGCATAAATATGATTAGATCATGTTTATTATGATACGATTATTCATCTAAAACAGAGAATAAATTGTTATTCTGTTTACATGAATAAAACTTCAAATGGTCATACACCCAATGAAAATAGTTTGTTGGATCTCGATCGTAGTGATACACATATTCATAATATTGATGCCAAAAGATGAAAAGTTAATAATGATAGTGCAACTTATTTGTGGCACTGCCGTTTGGGTCATATCGATTGTAAGCGCGCATGAAGAAACTCCATAAAGATGGATTTTCAGAATCACTTGGTTATGAAACTTTGATGCTTGAGCGTAACCGTGCCTTTTGGGCAAGATGACTAAAACTACGTTACTTCGGAACAATGAAACGAAAGCCATCTTGGCTTATTGGAAATAATACATACCGATGTATGCGATCCAATGAGTGTTGATGCTCGTGGCAAATATCGTTATTTTCAGACCTTCACAGATGATTTGAGCAGATATGGGTATATCTACTTAATGAAACACAAGTCCAAACATTTGAAAAGTTCAAAGAATTTCAGAGTGAAGTGGAGAATCATCGTAACAAGAAAATAAAGTTTCTACGATCTGATCGTGGAGGAGAATATTTGAGTTACGAGTTTGGCCTTCATATAAAACAATGTGGAATAGTTTCACAGCTCGCCATATGGAACACCACAACGTAATGAATGGTGTGTCCGAACGTCATAACCGCCGCAGTATTGATATGGTGCGATTTATGATGTATCTTACCGATTACCACTATCGTTTTGGGGTTATGCATTAGAAACGGCTGCATTCACTTTAAATAGGGCACCATCAAAATCCGTTTGAGACGACGCCTTGTAAACTATGGTTTGGCAAGTGTCGTTTCTTAAAGTTTGGGACTGCGATGCTTATGTGAAAAAGTTTCAACCTGATAAGCTCGAACCTAAATCGGAGAAGTGCGTCTTCATAGAATACCCAAAGGAAACTGTTGGGTACACCTTCTATCCACAGATCCGAAGGCAAGATCTTTGTTCTTTGAGTGGATCCTTTCTAGAGAAGGAGTTTCTCTCGAAAGAAGTGGGTGGGAGGAAAGTGGAACTTGATAAGGTAATTGTTCCTTCTCCCGAATTGGAAAATAGTTCATCACAGAAATCAGTTCCAGTGATGTCTACACCAACAAGAGAGGAAGCTAATGATGATGATCATGAAACTTGAGGATCAAGTTACTACAGAACTTTTGTAGATCAACTGCAGCACGATCCGCACTTTTGAGTAGCACGGTAATCCTGTTGGAGGTCATGTTACTTGACCATGACGAACCTCCGAACTATGAAGAAGTGATGGTGAGCCCAGATTCCGTGAAATGGCTTGAGGCCATGAAATCTGAGATGAGATCCATGTATGAGAACAAAGTATGGACTTTGATTGACTTGCCCAATGATCGGCGAGCCATTGAGATTAAATGGATCTTCAAGAGGAAGGCGGACTGATAGTAGTGTTACTATCTAAAAGCTAGAATTATACTTAAAAGGTTTTCGACAAGTTCAAGGTGTTGACTACAATGAGAGTTTCTCACTCGTATCTATGCTTAAGTTCTGTCCGAATCATGTTAGCAATTGCCGCATTTTATGAAATCGGCAAATTGATAAACAAAACTGCATTCCTTAATGGATTTATTAAAGAAGAGTTGTATATGATGCAACGAGAAGGTTTTGTCAATCCTAAAGGTGCTAACAAAATATGCAAGCTCCAACAATCCATCTATGGATCAAAAGTAGTATCTCGAGTTGGAATATACGCTTTGATGAGTTGATCAAAGCATATAGTTTTATACAGACTTACGGTGAAGCCTGTATTTACAAGAAAGTGAGTGGGAGCACTACAACCTTTCTGATAAGTATATGTGAATGACATATTGTTGATCGGAAATAATGTAGAATTTTCTTGAAAGCATAAAGGAGTATTTGAAAGGAGTTTTTCAAAGAAAGACCTCGGTGGAGCTGCTTACATATTGAGCATCAAGATCTATAGAGATAGATCAAGACGCTTCATAAGTTTTTTCAATGAGTACATACCTTGACAAGATTTTGAAGTAGTTCAAAATGGAACAATCAAAGAAATAGTTCTTGCCTGTGTTACAAGGTGTGAGATTGAGTAAGACTCAAAACCCGAACACGGCGTGAAGATAGAAAGAGAATGAAAGTCATTCCCTATGCCTCAACCATAGGTTCTATAAAGTATGCCATCTTTGTGTACCCGGATCTATTGCATACCCTACCACTAAGTTTGGCAAGGGAGTGCAATAGTGATCTAGCAGTAGATCAATAGACAGCGGTCAAAATTATCCTTAGTGGAATAAGGATATGTTTCTCGATTATGGAAGTCACAAAAGGTTAATTCATGAGGGTTACGCCGATGCAAGTTTTGACACTAATCTAGATGACTCTAAGTCTCGGTCTAGATACATATTGAAAGTGGGAGCAATTAGCTAGAGTAGCTCCGCAAGAGCATTGTAGACATAGAAATTTGCAAAATACTTATGGTTACGAATGTGAGACCCGTTGACTAAAAATTATCTCACAAGCAAAACATGATCACACCTTAGTACTCTATGCGTGTTAATCACATAGCGATGTGAACTAGATTACTGACTCTAGTAAACCCTTTGGGTGTTGGTCACATGTCGATGTGAACTATGGGTGTTAACCACATGAAGTGTGAACTATTGATGTTAAATCACATGGCGATGTGAACTAGATTATTGACTCTAGTGCAAGTGGGAGACTGAAGGAAATATGCCCTAGAGGCAATAATAAAGTTATTATTTATTTCCTTGTATCATGATAAATGTTTATTATTCATGCTAGAATTGTATTAACCCGAAACATAATATATGTGATAATACACAGACAAAGCAGTGTCACTAGTATGCCTCTACTTGACTAGCTCGTTAATCAAGATGGTTATATTTCCTAACCATAGACATGAGTTGTCACTTGATTAACGGGATCACATCATTAGGAGAATGATGTGATTGACTTGACCCATTCCGTTAGCTTAGCACTTGATGCGTTTAGTATGTTGCTATTGCTTTCTTCATGACTTATACATGTTCCTATGACTATGAGATTATGCAACTCCGTTTGCGGAGGAACACTTTGTGTGCTACCAAACGTCACCAACGTAATTGGGTGATTATAAAGGTGCTCTACTGGTGTCTCCGAAGGTACTTGTTGGGTTGGCATATTTGAGATTAGATTTGTCACTCCGATTATCGGAGAGGTATCTCTGGGCCCACTCGGTAATGCACATCACTTAAGCCTTGCAAGCTCTGCAACTAATGAGTTAGTTGCGAGATGATGTATTATGGAACGAGTAAAGAGACTTGCGATGCTTGAGATTGAACTAGGTATTGAGATACCGAAGCGATCGAATCTCGGGCAAGTAACATACCGATGACAAAGGGAACAACGTATGTTGTTATCACGGTTTGACCGATAAAGATCTTCGTAGAATATGTGGGAGCCAATATGAGCATCCAGGTTCCGCTTATTGGTTATTGACGGGGCGTGTCTCGGTCATGTCTACATTGTTCTCGAACCCGTAGGGTCCATACGCTTAAGGTTTCGATGGCGAGTTATATTATGAGTTTATGAGTTTTGATGTACCGAAGGAGTTGAGTCCCGGATGAGATCGGGGACATGACGAGGAGTCTCGAAATGGTCGAGATGTAAAGATCGATATATTGGGCGACTATATTCGGACATCGGAAAAGGTTCGAGTGGTTCGGGTATTTTCGGAGTACCGGGAGTTCTACGGGAATACGGGGAAGAAGTATGTGGGCCTTATTGGGCTTTAGGGGAGAGGGAGAGGCAGGCCACGCCGCTTCCCCATTGACTAGTCCAGGTGGACTAGGGGAGGCTGGCGCCCTCCTTCCTTCTCTTCCCTCTTCCCTTCCTTGTCTCCCTACTCCTACTACTTGGAAGGACTCCTAGTTGGACTAGGAAAGGGAATCCTACTCCCGGTGGAGTAGGGACTCCCCTAGGGCGCGCCATAGAGAGGCAGCCCTCCCTCCTCCACTCCTTTATATCTGAGGCAGGGGCACCCCATAGACACCTGAGTTGATCTTCGTGATCGTTCCTTAGCCAGTCACGGTGCCCCTCCACCATAGTCCACCTCGATAATATTGTAGCGGTGCTTAGCGAAGCCCTGCGACGGTAGAACATCAAGATCGTCACCATGCCGTCGTCTTGTGGAACTCATCCCCGACACTTTGCTGGATCGGAGTCCGGGATCGCCATCGAGCTGAGCGTGTGCTGAACCGGAGGTGCCGTCGTTGATGCTTGGATCGGTCAGATCGTGAAGACGTCTGACTACATCAACAGCGTTGTTATAACGCTTCCGCTTTCGGTCTCTGAGGTGCGTGGACAACACTCTCCCCTCTCGTTGCTATGCATCACCATGATCTTGCGTGTGCGTAGGAAATTTTTGAAATTACTACGTTCCCCAACAGACAGTGGTTTATAAGCGCTGCTGCGCTGACCACTTCGAGCTCCTCTCAAATGCAGGCTTACGGGCCTAAAGCAACTTATCTTCCTGTGGGCCTAGTTGGCCTCCTGCGGGCCTGAATCCTGGCCCATGGTAGGGTTTCTAGTCGTATTCAGGCCGTGGGGGCCCAGTAGGAGGCACTTTTTTTTGTTTTTTTGTTTTCTTTACTTATTGTTGCTATTTTTATTTTTTTCCAGTTTTTTTGTTTTGTTTTCTGCATTATTTATTTTCTTTTGTTTTTTGCTTTATTTTTTAATTCTTTTTGATTTTAGTTTTAGAAAAATTATAAACTTTCTGTTAGTGCCATTAGTTTTCAAATTTGAAAACACTTTTTTTGTTTTTTTGTTTTCTTTCTTGCTTTATTTATTTTATTTTGTTTCTACTTACAACAAAATACTTATTGTTGTTATTTTTATTTTGTTTTCAGTTTTTTTGTTTTGTTTTCTGCATTATTTATTTTCTTTTGTTTTTTGCTTTATTTTTTAATTCTTTTTCGTTTTTGGTCAGCAAAATTATAAACTTTTTGTTAGTGCCATTAGTTTTAGAAAAATTATAAACGTTCTGTTAGTGCCATTAGTTTTCGGGAAAACTTTATTTTTGCCACTCTAGCTTTTGCCTACTTTGCTTATGCCACTCTAGAATTTGACATATCACTTTTGCCACTCTTAGTTTTTGACAATACATCACAAATGCCATTCCATGGCAAAAGCAATAACTTTTCATTTCACTTTTGCCACTCTTAGATTTTGACAAGTATCACAATTGCCACTATAAAATTATTGCTTTTGCCACTTGAATGGCAATTGTGATGTATTGTAAAAACTAAGAGTGGCAAAAAGTGAATTGTCAACTTCTAGAGTGGCATAAGAAAAGTGGTCAAAACCTAGAGTGGCAAAAACAAAGTTTTCCCTTAGTTTTCAAATTTGACAGTTAAAATTTGAATTTTTTGAAATTTGTGTGAATCACAAGTTTGTGATTAACTTTACTAAAAAATGAACATAGATAAGCCTATAGAGAAAATTCAACCTAAATTCATAATAAATTTCTATGAATTTCAGAGAAATTCACTATGAATTTAGGTCAAATTCCCTCTATAGGGGCATCTATTTTCACTTTGAGAGAAGCTCAACAAGGCAGAGAGGGACGGGCTTATAAACCGGTGTGAGGTGCGACTAAACTCTGAGTGCAACGATGACCAATCCTTTAGTCCCGGTTTGTGGCACAAACCGGGACTAATGGTCATGGGCCAGGGGTGAGGCCCATCATTGGTCCCGGGTCGTCCCACCAACCGGGACCAAAAGGTTCAGACGAACCGGGACCAATGGCCCACGTGGCCCGGCGGCCCGAGGCTCACTTAACTGTCCAATGTTTCCCCATGGGTCCCGGTTCGACTGAACCGGACTAATGGGCTGACCCGGCTGGACCATTGCCCCCTTTTCTACTAGTGCCACACGAGGCCGACAGGGTCATAGTTTGAATTTTTTTTTGCATTGGTTGCTATAGTTTCCGAATTTGCTATGAAATAAGTGATAGTTTTGAAAACAAATCTTCCATTTGGAACACCGCGACTGTAACCTCTTCTTAAGAAAAAGGTGTAGTGAGGATATCGTTCTCTTCTGCCGTGACTTGTGAAATATCATTGGTTTGGGTCTCATCAAGGTTAAAATTCCCTACTTCTGATGCCCCAAACAGTGATATCTAGTATTTGGTGATATAACTCTTGTGCTCATCCTAACATTCGATCTGCCCCTCATCTTGTTTGAGACACAAATGCACTTCTTCCTATGCCAACCATCGACGGTTCACTTGAGTTTTTATCTGACGGTCCCAAAACTCAAGGCTAATGATAGCTATAGGACCCTGATAAGTGCCACACGTGTGGCACATATTCATGGCAACTCTGACGTTTTTACGACAAGTTTAGTAACGCGAGGATGGCAACTTTAGTTGTCAAGCACGTAAACTTTCTTTTCGGATAGCAAATTTCAGTTTTTTAATTCTTTTTTCTTTTCGGAAGGCAACTTTAGTTATAGAAAACGTCAGGTCCGGATTGCTTCGTGCCACACGCGTGACACTTATCAGTTGGGAAGCTATATATTACACCTTTTTATGTTCATTTCTAAATATGTTTTCATCTATATCTGTAAAGTGGAATCCCAAAGAATCATGGGCAGACAATGCACTAGGTGTCCATGCCAAAGGGCAGCGGGGTAAGCAAATTTGTCTCCCATTGCAATGTACGGACAATTTTTCTAGTATAGAAAACGGAAGATATAACCTTCCATCCTGTCAAAGAGAAAAAAAAAACTAGTCATATTTGACACCTTGCCCCTTGAGACCAGCATTTACATCTTGGAGTCACGCAACAAAATTTAGATAAATATAACTTTGGGTGAATTTAGCCAAATATTAATCCTATTTGCACGGATTTAGACAAATATTGCCCTTACTATCTACTACCCCTGTTCCTAAATTTCAGACTTTTTGGCAGTTTAATTTAGGAACAAATGGTGTATTATATAGGATAATTTTCTTACTGGATTCAAGTGGAGACCCTCTTATAGATCGGACACGCTGCACAAGACATTGTGTAGGATACGGCACCATGATGACATAAAGGTGAGTTCGTATCACAGCAGTATAAAATGATCTTTGGACGTATACAAATATCAAACAGTGCACAGTAATTAGCGGTAGTCAAGGTCAGCTTGAAGTTGGCCGTAAAAGTAGAAAATACAGAGCTGCTATGGAAGTTCTTTTTTTGCGGGAGAGAGCTGCTATGGAAGTTTTACTGCTGAATCCGGTGCAGGTGCAGATGCAATTTTAGGCGGCTGGGTAACCTAGGGTTTCGACCCGTGTAGCTTCAGGAGACCAATTTAAACTCTGATCGATCGGACTCCGTGTCATCTTATATGCGATCAAGATTCGACGGTATTCAGGATTCTACGATGGAATCCCTGGCGGAGGATATTCTGCGCCAGATCTTGCTGAAGTTGCCGACGAGGGAGCTAGCCCGATCCTGCTGCGTCTGCAGGCTATGGCGCACCATCGTCGGCGAACCCTCCTTCCGCAGGCTCCACGCCAGGGCCACCCATGTCATCTCCGGTTCCGGCGCGGAGACCCTGCTCGTCATCAAAGAGGTTCGTGGGGCGCGCATAGACCATGATATGGTCATACACAGCGTCTCGTCGGCCAAGCTCATGTGCCGCATCACCGATCTCTCTGGTTCCTACGCCCCTACCAATGCCTGCAACGGCTTCCTCTGCCTCACGTCTTACTACTACTCGCCGGAGTGGCCAATCTATGTGTGCAACCCTGTCACCGGCGACAAGCTGGCGGTTCCGCCGCCGCCAAACATCAACGGCGCGGTCTCATACCGTGTATGCGGGATGTACGCCCTGGGTTTCAGCTCGCACACCCACCAGTACAAGCTCTTCCACCTCTCCACCTGGCCCTTGTCCTATGAGGGCGGCTACCACCTGGATATGTACACCTTAGGCGGCAATGACAGGTGGCGCCGACACCCGTAGAAGTTCCCGTATCACCCGACACGCGGCCTCCGCTCGCCGCCGCCGCCGGTGCTCGTCGACGGCAAGTTGTACGTGTTGACACAAGGGCCGCGTAACTTTTGTGCACCCGAGACTATACTAGTAATTGACGTGGCGAGCGAGGCACACTGCACGTACAACCTGCCGGAGGAGTTCACGTTCACGAGGCACACTGCAGTCGTGCATGCCTTCGAGATGCGCGGGAAGCTATGCGTTGCCATACACATCGCTGGCCAGAGATTCATCCGGTTCTGGGTCATGCCTCCGCTTGAGGGGATAGGCGTGTCTTTCATGTGGGAACGGTGCTACACCTTCTATATGGACGATTACTACAGCGACGATGACATGGGTGCCTGGTTCGACGACAGCCACGGGATGTTGTGCTACAGGCTTGGCGATAGTCTCTACGTGTACGACACCACCAAGGACGACCAACTGGCCCAAGGCTATTTCTTGAGAAACTGGAACCATCAAATCCAGCTGCCATCGGTTCCACGGACAAAGACACAACAATGGAACGTCTACGGTGGTTACCGTCCCAGCCTAGTTTCGCCTCGTCTCATATTTGCATCGGCGCCAAACTCGTTAACGCAGCACATAGATGAACAAGAACACTTTGCCCACTCCTTGCTATATGCACTGCAACGGTACAAATCATTGAAGATATAATCTCCTATGTGCCCGCCTAATCTTAGGAGGGTTCACTGGTCAAATTGATACGGTATGGAAAGCTTATAGCGTATGGTGTCATGACGATCCAATGTTTGTGAAGACGAAATCTTCTAATAATATCCTAATTCATTGTTTCTTTTTTTTTGTTTCTGTTGTGCTCTTAGTGGCTCCTAGTCAAGCTCTTATTTTCTTTTTGGATATACATTAGGCCTGTTTGTTTACTTTTGCTTACATGATTATAAATGCATATGCATTAGCTGTAATCTCTTATCCTATATCGTACCCGATTCTTATGCTGTTGAACAACAGATGATTGGGCGTGGTGTAGCAAATAATACAATCTTTTTTTCTGTTTTAGACAGCAATGTACTCCCTCCGTTCCAAAATAGATGACCCAACTTTGTAACTTTAGTACAAAGTTGGGTCATCTATTTTGGAACGGAGGGAGTAACCAACAAAACAGGAATATCCTTTGTTTTTAATTGTAAAATTCGTGTGCAATATTGCAGCGTGGATGACTAACCTTTGCAGCCAGGTTTGTGCAAAACTGCAAAACCTGCCCATTTCACCTATTCATGTGCGAATTTGACCCAGGTCTCCTGACCGAAACCCAAGCAAATCCCTCTACATGCGCGACTCCCTCATAAATCTATCTTGTAGGACGCGTCTAGCCGGCGGCTGGCTGCCCATTAGCACTCCGTGGTGGCCGGCCGAAAAAGGTAAGTTTTTGTCTCACTGATTCATATTAGAAAAAGTAAACAGGTGTGGATATATGTGAAGAGGATAAATAATTGCAAAGTATCCATGTGAACAGATGTGAACGTATTTAATTTCTGTTTTTAGTTTTTAAAAAAATCATAACTTTCAAACCGCGCGTCGAAATTAAGATCCGTCTTCACCGTTGGATTTCTCGTGGCGTGCTCTTCCAAACTAGTTCCAGCATGGCTATGTTTTGACGGAAAAAAATTGTGCAATTTTCTCCCCGTTTTGTGCAACTGCCTAGCCGTCGGTGTGCAACTACCTGACAGGGATGTGCAACTTTTCTCCTATACCGTAAACATGCAGATTTCAATGATGGTGCAAAACTAATTCCTTCCAATGAGATGTGCAACTTCGTCTGTTACCCAGGCCAACTGCATAGTAGTTGATCTGCAACTTTTCCCTGCCTGTGGATGTGCTTCATTATTTGCTGCATCGGCCAGCAACCTAACAGTGGATGTGCAACTTCGTATACTGCCACAGCCAACTGTCTAACTGTGATTTGCAACTTTCTCTTGTACCCATGGATGTGTAGTTTTCCTGCTAGCACACGGCCCAAACCACCCCCTAGTGAGTTTTGCAACTTTAGCACTCTGTTTATATGCAAACTTTTTACTACCCTCATGAATGTCAATTTTTTACCATTCAACTGTCCTTGCTGTGAGATGTGCAACCGTATATTGCCCTGGCCAACTACCTAGCAGACTATGTGCAACTTTGTTTGTTGGTCCCGCCAACTGAAAATACAGGTCCACAAATAGAGAGCGTAAGGAGTTGCACATTGACTAATAGGCAGTTGGCTTGAACAATAGACTAAGTTGCACATATCCCTTGCAGGGGAGGTGGGGGTAGGGTGTGCCAACAGTGAAAAACTACGCATCCATGAGTAGGGAGAAGGGTTGCACAACGACTACTAGGTAGTTGGTCAGGACAGTAGACTAGTTGCACCATATAGCACGAAAGTTGGCATCTAAAAAATTTCGTCGAAACATACCCATGTGGGATCTAGTTTCAAAGATCTCGTCACGAGAAATCCAACGGTGAAGACGAATCTAAATTCCGACACATGATTTGAAAGATATGACTTTTTAAAAATTTAAAAAACCCGAAATAAATAGACGTGGATCTGTTTTTCGTCACATGTGACAAGTCTGACCGCATTTAATGCTAGCAGTCACATGCACTAGCAGACAATACATGCATGTATGCATGCGAGTGACAGAGCAGCCGCTCGTTCTCTCCAATGAGCGCGCGCGCATTTTTAAGATTTCAGGTATCTTGTATGTCTCTCCCTCGCCTCGATGTCTCCCTCACTCTCCCCAACCTCTTGCACCGCATGTCCTACGGCATCTCAGTCCTTAGGGCCGCCGTTCGGGAGAGGAAGGAGGAGAAGCGAGACGAGGAGGAGCATCATGGTGTCGAGGAGGACAAGGATTAGGAGCATGGCATGCTACTAGCACCCATGGCAGTGCCATGCTCCCAAGTCCAAAGTAATTCTTAGAGGTGCTAGCTGGAGCATGGAGGCTGAATCCGGCTTAGATATGTAGAGCTTGGCGCCACGCTCTCACACCCACGCGCATGTATAATCGCTAGTGTTGCTAGCCTTCATACCGGTGAACTTAGACTTTTTTAGTTGATAATGACTTGTTAAGTTGCTTAAGTAACCCGATGGTAGGGTCACCAATCCGTTCACAGGTGAGATACTGTCGCTTTAGGATGGATTTATCTTTGCAAAACTACGTGATTTCTCACATTCGATAATAGAGAAAGACTGCCTAGAGGTTGTGAACCTCGGAATTCTTGCCACAGTTGTCTCTCTATTGTAGCACCAATCATGATGGAAACCGGAGATCTAGCTTCCTCTTTATCTTCTTTTGATGTTCATCATGTAAACATGCTCGTTCACTGATACTCAGTGAGAGTTTGTCTCACTTTGAACCTTCATTCCTGCTCACTAGCCTGTTGGCTTATTGTGCCAGGAGATGGCCAGGTGGGTAACATACAATTTAGATCTGTGTGGGTTCGTAGCCTCCGGTCAATCGGACTCTGTGCAAAGATAGTAGTGAGAGCATGGCTAATAGTAGAGTCAACTGTTGGATATATCTAGCCATGTCATCCACAGTCATCCAAAAAGCCAACTCATACAAGAACACGCCTGTGCACAAGAAGAAGAAAACGTTCTGTTTGATCGGCGCGGCAAAAAGAAAAGAAAAAGAAAGAACGCGTATTCACACGGGATCGACGTCTTGGGCTTCTCTTCCTTCCATGTGTGCATCTAGCGAGAACACCATGGTCGACGTGCAGGATTAATTCCACCCATGTAGGTTCGACGGTACTATTCAGGAATCAGCATTCGACGATGGAATCCCTGGAGGAGGAGCGCCAGATCCTGCTGAAGTTGCCGATGAGGGAGCTAGCCAGGTTCTGTTGCGTCTGCCGGCTATGGCGAACCATCGTTGGTGACCCCTCCTTCCGCAGGCTCACGCCAACGCCACCCTTGTCACCTCCGTCTCTGGCTTGGAGACCCTTCTAGTCAGCAAGGCGACCGGCAGGCCGCGCTTGGACAATGATATGGTGATCCACGACATCTCATTGGGGAAGCTCACGTGCCGCATCACCGATGTCTTCGGTTCGTACGCCCCTACCAGCGTCTGCAATGGCTTCCTCTGCCTCGCATCTTACTACATGCCGGACTGGCCAGTCTATGTGTGCAACCCTGTCACCGGCGATAAGCTGGCGATTCCGCCACTAAAGACCGAACTCGCAGCATCCAGCATGCACCAGATGTGCGGGGTATATGCCATGGGTTCAGCGCGTCCATCCACCAATACAAGCTCTTCCACCTCTCCACCTAGCCGTTGTCCAATGAGGGTAGCCACTACCTGGAAGTGTACACCTTAGGTGGTTATGGCGGGTGGCACCGACACCCATTCATGTTCCCGTATCGCGCGACACACGACCTTCATTCGTCGTGGTTGCCGGTGCTCATCGACGGCAAGCTATACATGCTGACAGAACGACCGCATAACTCATGTACACCCGACATGATACTAGTAATTGACATCGTGAGCAAGGCACACTGCACGTACCACCTTGCAGAGATGCACGGTGCGGCGGTGAACGCCTTCGAGATGCACGGGAAGCTATGCGATCGCCATACACGCTGGTTCTTGGTCATGCCGCCGCTGCAGGGGATAGGCAAGACTTTCAGTTGGCAACTGTGCTACACCTTCTACATGTACGATCACGACGGCGACGAGCGGAGGGCCGCCTGGTTCGAAGAAAGCGACGGGATGTTGTGCTATAGGCTGGGTGATCGTCTCTACATGTACGACACCACCAAGGACGATCAACCCACCCGAGGTTATTTCCTTAAAAGATGGGACAATCGGATCCAGCTACCAGTGGTTCCACGGTCGGAGAGCCAACAATAGAACATCTGCGGTGGTTACCGTCCTAGCCTAGTTTCACCTCGTCTCATATTTGCAATCGTGCCGTCCACATTAACACATCACCAAGATGATTGCAATGTTTTTTGTTGATAGCATACCAAGCTGACCACTTGGTAACACATCACCAAGATGAACAAGAACACTTCCCCCACCCCTTGCTAGATGCAGTCCTAGCCTACTGCAATGGCAAAAATCATTGAAGAAATCATCTCCTATGTGCCCGCCTAATCGCATAGACGAGAAGCGATCTGCCAAGAGGATTCACAGGCCAAATTGATAAAACAGGGGAATCTTGAGCGTATGGTGTCTTGACGATCCAATGTTTATGAAGATGAAACCTTCTAATAGTTTCATAATTATTGATCCGATCATTGTGGACAAATGTTATGCCCTCAACTAATTTTCATTTTGGATACACATTAGGCTTGTAGTTTACTTTTGCTTACATGACTATAGATGCATATACATTAGTTATGATCTCATATCTTATATCTGACTTGTTTGTTAGGCTACCCGTAATTAGAGTATCATAAGTAGTATCATGCATGCAAACAAGTCAATTTTGATGAGGGTGTCGTATATTTAAATAAAGGAAGAGGGGGTTGAGTATCATATCATGATATCATATCACATTAAATGATCTGCTACTATGTGTCATGCATGGCAATAAATGAAGTCATCTATGATACCAACAAATGATACTTCCTCCGGTTCTTTTTAGTCTGCATATAAATGTTGTCTGAAGTTAAAGTATCTCTACTTTGACTAAACTTATAAAGAAATATATCAACATTCACAATGCCAAATCAATGTTGTTAGATTCATTACCAAATGTAGTTTCATAATATATATATATTTGGTACTATAGATGTTGATATTTTTTATATAGATTTGTTCAAACTTTACAAAGTTGGATCTAATGCGCGGAGTAAAAAGACCGGTGTGAGTACTATGCATTACGAATGTTTTATCATACACTATTACCATATGCATGATACTAGTATATGATACTCCCCACCAGCCTTATGACATTGGAGTTTGGACCACAGTTGATTATGTGTGGTGTAGCAAATACTAACTATTGAATAATGCATTTGCCGCTGACTAGCCACTATATCAATACTAGAGCAAAACTATTTTCTGCAAAGAGCCTTGAACCCCACCAGCCGAACTGCATGTAGGTGAACAGGTTTCCAATAAACTATGGACTTGCCAATACAATCCATGTATTGACCCTAGCGGCTTCAACGCGTCATGTTACAGGTTTATCATATAGAAGAGAAGGTATGAAGTAGGGTTATGACGCTATACTCAACACTTGCATGTTGGTGATTGGACGCCATAAGACTAGAATATTATCTCCGCTGCATGTTTGTAATGTAAGCTAGCCCATAAGCTAAGCAGGTGTGTATTGTAAAACACTAGCTCTACGATGTAATACTATGACATGTGATGTATTCTTGGAATTTCATCGTCCATTGTGCGAGTTAGCTATTGATCCAGGGACTAACACAGAAAGCGCTGATATTCGGGGGCCCTATCAGGGACCGGTTCATGACCATAACTTTGTTGCCAAATAAGGAGGAGGTAGTACGTATTGAGCAGTTCAGACCGATATGTTTGATCAATGTGAGCTTCAAAATTTTCACTAAAGTTGATACAAACAGAATGACGCGGATTGCGCATAGCATGGTGCAACCAACTCAGACGGCTTTCATGCCGGGCAGGCATATATTAGAGGGTGTTGTCGTCCTCCATGAAACACTTCATGAACTTCACTCGAAGAAACTAGATGGCGTGGTCTTCAAAGTGGATTTTGAAAAGGCCTACGATAAAGTTAAATGGCCGTTCCTCCAACAAGCTTTACATATGAAGGGTTTTGACGATTCCTGGTGAAAACAAGTCGACTCATTTGTACAAAAAGAGAGTGTCTGGATTAAAGTGAATGCTGACATAGGTCATTACTTCCAGACTCAAAAGGGACTCAGACAGTGGGACCCGATGTTTCCTGTCATGTTCTGTATCGTAGCAGACATGTTGGCAATTCTCATAGGTAGAGCTAAAGAGGACGGCCAAGTAGGAGGACTAGGACCCCATCTGGTGGATGGGGGTGTGTCCATACACAAGTACATGGATGATTCTATAATATTCATGGAACATGATTTGGCAAAGGCTAGAAATATGAAGCTGACATTATCCTTGTTTGAGCAATTGTCAGGATTAAAGATCAATTTTAACAAAAGTGAATTTCTCTGATTTGGGAGAGCCAAAGAGGAACATGACACTTGTAGACAATTGGTCGGATGCGAATTGGAAGCCCTTCTGTTTAGTTACTTGGGCATACCAATTCATCATTCCATGTTATCCAACAAGGAGTGAAAGTGTATAAAGGATCGATTTAAATAAAAACTAAGCTGCTGGAAGGGCAAGGTTATGTCATATGGTGGTCTGCTGGTAGTGATAAGTTCGGTGCTTACGAGCATGACGATGTTCCTTTTGTCTTTCTTTGAAATACAAGTAGGGGTACGAAAAAGACTAGAATTTTATCGATCTCATTTTTTTGGCAAAGCGATGAAATGAAGAGAAAATATAGGTTAACTAAGTGGGATATTGTTTGTAGACCGAAGGACCTGGGAGAGCTTGGCATTGAGAATTTTGAGGCAAAAAATTGATGGCTTCTTAGTAAATGGTTATACAGGCTTTCGGTTAAGACCGAAAGTACGTGGGTGCAGATTTTGCATAATAAGTACCTGCAAACTAAGACCTTGGCCTAGGTTACCGTTAGACCCAATGATTTACCTTTCTGGAAGGGGCTCATGAGGGATGAAAGATGCCTTCTTCCATAGGACTAAATTTATCACAGGAAATGGTAATTCCACTATATTCTGGGAGGATACATGGTTAGGCGAGACGCCTCTAGCCATCCAATATCCGTCTCTTTATAATATTGTACAACTTAAGGACGGCTATGTTCCTATAATATTACAGTATGTTCCTTTAAACATCTAGTTCAGGAGATCTTTAGTAGAAGACTGGTGGGTCGCGTGGTTGCAGCTAGTGTGGAGATTAATGGACATTCACCTCTCTGAGGAGCCAGATACGATTCAATGGAAACTATCTGTCAATGGTATTTTCTCAGTGAAATCAATGTATTTAGACTTAATCGACTCTGGACCAATTCCAAAATCATTACATATTTGGAAGATTAGAGTACCTTTAAGAATCAAGGTCTTCATGTGGTTTGTTCACAAGGAGGTGATTCTGACTAAGCATAACTTAGCAAACCGAAGTTGGAGGGTAGTCAACGTTGTCGCTTCTATGGTGTTCCATTCATATAGCCTTTAATGTCAAACCTCCAAAGTAGTATTAACATGTTATTTGGGACGTGAATAAATGGAGTGGAGTCAAACACAACAAGACATATTTGGATAGGAGTATGCGCATTACTATGGGCTATATGTAATTGCATAAATGACATGATTTTAATAGACAATGTTGCAGAATATTTACATGGCCACAACATGGATAAGTATGTGGTCGTTACTCACTCCTCTGGAAGCCAGATAGCTTTTGGATATTGGGTGTACCCGGTGGGAGATGGTAGCTCGTGGTATCTACAAGCGGATTGGATGGCGGACCGGTAATATGCTAGGTATTCAGTCATCTAGTCTTGTTTTAGTCGGTTGTGGCAAATTTGTACTTCGTCGGAGACCTTTTTGGACCTTATGTTTAATCATATGGCTGCATGCATGGTTCTGATGCAGAGACTGAGGGTAATTCTTCTTTTTCAAAAATAATAATTAAGATTCTTCAAATGAAAAAAATAAAATAAAAATATGATAGTGATCTGTTATACTTCAAATCTGTAAACTAGTATCATGTGAGTCGTTTATAGGAGAAATCATATTATGCAAAGATGGCTAAGCATTTCTAGTCATTTTAGCAATAAAGCATTGCTAAAATGCTCGCTCTCGCTTGCTGCGTGGTGCCATTTTTAGCATCGCCTCAAAGAGTGCACATGAACCCCGAACGCTATATATATGTGGCACACAGTACCTTGGGGTCGATCCGGGCACATGCCAACGCGCATCACTCGAATGCCACTGATCGAGCTACTACACTCATCAAGTCATAGAGTAGGAGTAGAGCGTGCTTGTGATCGGTCGTACTATACGCCAGTAGGCATGCCAAGCAAAGCAATATTCCTTGTGGCCTTGTACATCTTTTAATGGTCGTCGGGGCCATTTCTGGCAATCTCACTGCCCCCTTGTAGCCTTGTTGTGAAGCAAAAGCTATGTGGACACACCTCCACACCAAGCACTACGTCGTGAAGCTCCTGGTGAGGTGCCCTCCACTGCACGGTTGCGACATTATTACTGGCTTTATACATCCTCATAAGCGAGGTAGTACAATTTTTGGGAAACCACTTGGGCTGTTGTAGGCTTGTAGCAAGCGTCCTGCTGCATTGCCTCTAATGAACTAATTTGTCCTTTATATCCATTTTGGCTCGTCGGTCGCGTCAGAGCTCTGACTGCCACGGTCATGGTGCACAAGGGGTGAAGCAATAATTTATAATTCTCGATGTAGATCGATGCTGGTGAATATTCCATCCGTACGACACGACACGATACGATAGTGTCCCACTCCCACGCTCAAATAGACGCTACATCCTCGGAATTAGCTCTCCAACTGGCCATTGCCATCTTTGTCCCGCCCCTTCCTCGCGTCTCCAACACTCGGCCTTTCCATCGTCTACACGTCCGGTGGCAGGTACGCCCGCGATGGGCTGCTTGCCGACGCTGGCCATGCTGGCAGTCCAGGCGGGCTTCGCCGGCATGAATCTTCTCTCCAAGCTCTCGCTGGACACGGGCATGAGCCCGTTCGTGCTCATCGCCTGCAGGAGCTTCATCGCCGCCGGAGTCCTCGCTCCCATCAGGCTCTACTACGAGCGGTACCAGTTGACCTCTCTCTCTCTTGTCGATCCCCCTTGTGATCTCACACCGAAGGAAATCTTTCTCTCTCTGAAATCGAGCTTGGCTGGCCGTACATGGTGCAGGGACCTCTGGGCGACGATGAGCAGGAGGATGATCCTCGAGATCTTCATCTCCTCCACTCTCGGGCATGTAATAATTTCAGTGCAGCCATGATATAAACAAGCCCTAAAAACGTAGTGTCATTGCTTGATTGTTACTCTGATTGATTGGGGATTGGGGACTGCCACGCGCGTGCAGAATGTCGCTGAGCGAGCTGTTCTACTTCCTGGGCTTCCAGACGACGAGCCCCACGGTGGCGTCGGCGCTGGGCAACCTGGTGCCCGCCATGACGTTCCTCATCGCGGCGACGGCCAAGATGGAGACGCTGAGGCTCAAAACGCGCGCCGGGCAGGCCAAGGTCGCCGGCACGGTCGTCTGCCTCGGCTGATCAATGCTGATCAGGGCCTCGCCGCTCCACTGGAGGTACGCAGAGGAGATCACCGCTGCTGCGGCATCAAAGGCCACCGGCGGCCGCAGCGCCGTGTCGGTCGGCGACGTTCTCCAGGTACGTAACCGTAGCCATGAAGTACTGATCACAGCCAGTCAAACTTGTAATCTAACTTGGCATTTTGGTGATGAAAATTTTCCCTGTAGAACAAGACCTCTCAACGGTTCGCAGCGCCTTACACGAGCACCATTATCATGTCGCTGATCGTGGGCGTGGAGTTCGCGGTGGTGAGCGCGGCCGTGGACCGCCGCGCCTCCGTGTGGGTGCTTGGGTCCGGCATCCGGCTCTACTCCGTCCTCTACATGGTATGAAAATCTCTACTTTCCATGCTTGCCAAATCGCCTCGCTAATCATGTTTCTAACCAAAATTAGTGCATATGTATGCAGGGGATCGTGGGCTGGGGGGCCACCTTTGTGGTGATGGCGTGGTGCATTAAGCTGCGTGGCCCACTGTTCGTCTCCATGTTCAACCCCGTGGTCTTGGTGGTCTGCGCCGTGCTAGGCTGGGCGTTCCTCGGTGAGAAGATAGACCTGGGAGAGTAAGTGTCTGGTCTAATACTTGCTTTTACATAAACAGGGCTTGAGCAGTTGAGCTATAGGAGATCAGTGAGGTGTTAACTGTTAAGCATATGTTATAGCCTTGTAGGTGTATGTACTAGGAGTACTGAACCTAATATTAGTTGCTTAATTTGATGCATGTAAAAGAACTGATTTGTTATTTGTCGTTTTTTCTTAGAATCTTGTCGTCGAAAAATCAGAGATGATCATCTTGCACCTAGTACACCCAAGCGATCATTTTTTTCTTTAACAAAAACTTCATCCATTTTATCCTGACATGCATGTTTCTTTTGGTGTCACTGCCCAGTGCGGTCGGATCAGTGCTCATCGTGGCAGGCCTCTACACGGTGCTATGGGGAAAGGCCAGGGAGGCGCGCCAGCCTGCCCGCGTCGAGGATGGTGCCGGGGCCGCCTCGAGGACAACAGCGAGATCTAGTAAGATCGCGCTCCTTGTTATTCGCTGTCGATCGACTAGTGTCATCCGTTAGTATGGAACTTGTGTGTTTTGTCTGATGGACAATGTATTTCGGAACTCATTCGGCACCATTCATAAGCTATGTATTTGTTGGTGCTTTTAGAAAAGAAAACAACAGAACCGCATGCATCACTAACAAGTTTTTTTTCGAGAAAATGCATCACTGACATATGTTATGTCTTTGCTTTGCGCAATAGATTCATAGGTGAACCGCGTATATGATGCTCTGTTTTATGCCAAACGCCCTTGTAGATACTGCACCTAGTCGGTTTCCCGGCTGGAGGTTTTGCTCTGTCAAGCACATCATTTTCAACTCATGATCCTATCGCTATGCCAAAAGCATTTTCCCTCTCCATACCGATATTTTTATTTTTGATAAAGAGAGCTCCCTCTCCCATTTTATTTAACTGAAACATAATGAAGAAAATAAGTTTCAACACAAATTAATGACAAAAAATCATTTGTTTCAAAGTAGTATATTTACACATCGATGTATAGTAAAGTTAGAAAAAGTTTGACTACAAAGTGTCTAGAACATTATCCATTTTAAACCGCAGGTAGTTTTATGTATTTATGCATTTTCAGTAAGTATCTCAGTGTTCTACCCCACTTTTGGATGGTGTCCCGGCTAGGTGGCCTTTGACCATGTCGACTCTCGGCCTGGTGGGCTGGGCTGAGATCCTCTTGTCGGTTCGTCCTAGGCCACTTCAGGTAGCCCATGACAATTCCAGAAGACTTAGCACATATTCCAAGACACTGGATTCATGGAGAGCTCTGTCTCCTCATACGTAGCCGACATATACATATACTCTGTACTCACTCCAACGCAATAAACACAAGAAGGACATAGGGTATTATCTCCTCGAGAGTCTGGACATGGGTAAAAATCCTTGTGTCCTAGTTATACTCGTTCCAAGACATCTAGCTTAGGATCCATCCCTCGAGATCTGTCGGTTTAGGTTCCGTCAGTGGTGACCCATGCAGGTCCTGCTAGGTGATCGTTGCAGATCGATGGGAGGCAAGGTCAACAACCAAATCGGTTCTAGTAGCTCGACGCGTTCTAGAGCCGGCAATTTTCGTAGTTTCGCTGAGTTCTTTGTGTTGGGGCAGATGTTCACCTTCGGCGGTGTCCCCCTAGTCACCAACTCGGTTGGCCATCTCGGCTAGGTCAAGCCCTTTGCTCTAGGTCGGACCGTCAAGTTTGGCAACATGGAGTACACCGCGGATTGCCGTGGAGAGCTGAACTTCACGAGCTTGGTATCGCACCAAGTGGAATAGTAGCATGAACCGCTTGTCCTGGGCCCAGTGTCAGATCTGGCTCAGGATGAGCGTGAGAATTCTTTTCCTGGGTCAATCCGAGATGGGACCTCGAAGCCGCTCACCATGGCCCCGATGTCTGATATGGCTTGGTTGGGCGTGAGACTTCGAGATCGATGTCAGGTCGGATCTCGAAGCCACTTCCCCTAGTCTTGATTTCGGATCAAGCTCAGGAGGAACGCTTGGAATTTTTCCGAGGTTGATGTCAGATCCGATCTCGAAGCCGCTCTCCCTGTTTCTGGTATCAGACTAGGCTTAGCGGGCATGAAAAACTTCTTCTCGACGAGGTGTTAGATCGGCTCTAGTAGCTCACAATATTGTACGAACCATTCTCGGTGTACAACCAGATTTGGGAGTCCTCAGGAAAGGTTGATTTTTTCGACCCACTAATGTCTCTATATTTTACCCATTTTTAGAGCTCATTTATTGCATGTTCTCTTTATATATTATGTTCCATCGAACCAAATATGTGTCCATTATGCATGATTTCTGGTCTTTACACTTTTCCTTATGAGCATTTCACATTTAGTATTTCATTTGGGTTTCATTAGTTTTGTTTCTTTTCTTGTGTCTACAGGTGCATTGGAGCAACCTAGGACCAAGCACGACGAAATGACCAAGGACGATTGAGACACTCAGGCTCCAGACTTGGCCATTTTAGAGGTCGAAAAAAGTCATTTCTTGAAAGTGGTCAAAACCAATATATAATACCGGAAATGGATCGACGTCATTCATGTGAATCCAACGAGCCCAATAATGTAAAAATCAAAGTCTGTATGAAGAAACGAGCCCAAGCTATGTTTTCTTTTATTCCTTTTTGCCGATTTGGTCCGTTCGTATACCGAATCGACGATTTTATTTGTGTGTTATTTTCGCAGAGGCTTGGATCTTATGTGGTGATGTATACGATATGATGCCAACCGTATAAAAGACCCATACGAACCACTTGTTTGTTTCAGCGTTATGAACTGCACCGACAAGTGCCTGGTAAAGTTTTCCATTACGAACCTCGCTCAACGAAAAAAAAAATGCTTAGTATCGAGTTTCTCACCTTAAGGGAGGACCTTCTTTTAAATTAGGCACTTAGGAGCTGCACACTTGTGTTTTATATCTGGTCTCACATGCACTCCATTCCAACCTAGGAGAGCCCTCTCCTACACTTAGTTTATCAGCTTGAGCATGGTGCATAGGTAGATGAACCGATCATTGTGAGGCATGTGTTTTATCACTTGTGTTGCTAATCCTATGTGCTACAAAAAATGGGAAAACAACAAAAGCACAAAAAATGTTTTCTTTAGTTTGTTTTCTAGCAGGTTCTATCGGAGGGCAGCCACCGGACCACAACAAGGAGATCAACTGAAGTAAGTTCCATGTCTATTAGAAGAGATGTCATATGTGCCTCAATTATAGAAGTGTCTAACCCTTTGCTTAATTAAGCTTAGGGGAGGTAACCACTTCTCACGCTCTCTTTTGATAAACTACACTTTCTGTTCACTTTCGTAATTTTCCCTAGTTTATTTCCAAGCGTGGGGAGGTTACTTTTGCATGTGTAGTGTCTTGTGCAACGCTCTTTATCATATGCTTTCCGTGCATTAGTGTGTCCCACTATTTTGACATGCTTGCTTTGTTGCGGAACGTTGCATGGAAAACAATAAAATTCTACGCACACGCAATGATCTATCCATGGAGATGGATAGCAATGAAGGGGAGAGTGAGTCTACGTACCCTCGTAGACCATAAGCGGAAGCGTTTGACAACGCGCTTGATGTAGTCGAACTTCTTCGCGATCCAACCGATCAAGTACCGAACATACGGTACCTCCGCGTTCAGCTGGGTGACGTCCTCGCCTTCTTGATACACCAAGACGGGCGAAGTAGTAGATGAGTTCCGGCAGCACGACGATGTGGTGACTGTGATGGTGATGTGATCTCCGCAGGGCTTCGCCTAAGCACTACGAAAATATGACTGAGGGAGTAAACGATGGATGGGGGCGCCGCACACGGCTGAGACAATGTTGTGTGCTTGTGTGGCGCCCCCTCCCCACATATATATAGGTGGGAGGGGAGTGGAGGTAGCCAGGCGCGCCCTAGGGCTTGGCCGCCGGCCCCTAGGGCCCCTGCCTTGCCCTGCGCCCCCCTTTCCTAGTATCAACAATGGTGAAGGAAAGAGGGAGGGGGGGGGGAGGAAGGGCGAGTCCTACTCCACACTTTCCTTTCCCTCCCCCCTTTCCTTCTCCTCATAGGGCCAGCCTCTATAGGGGCGCACCAGCCCCTTGTGGGCTGGTGTGTTCCCTCACTTGGCCCATAAGGCCCATACCATTGCCGAGGGTGCCCGAAACTCCTTCCGCTGACCCTATAAGTACCCAGTACCCTTCGAAACACTTCCGGTTTCTGAATACCATCGTCCTATATATTAATCTTTAACTGTCGACCATTTCGAGACTCGTCATGTTCATGATCTCATCCGGGACTCCGAACAACATTCGGTCACCAAATCACATAACTCATATAATACTATATCGTCATCAAACGTTAAGCGTGCGGACCCTACGGGTTCGAGAACTATGTAGACATAACCGAGACACCTCTCTGGTAGATAACCAATAGCAGAACCTGGATGCCCATATTGTCTCCTACATATTCTACGAAGATCTTTATCGGTCGAACCATTATGACAACATACGCAATTCGTTTTGTCTGTCGGTATGTTACTTGCCCGAGATTCGATCGTCGGTATCTCTATACCTAGTTTAATCTCATCACCGACAAGTTTCTTTACTCATTCTATAATACATCATATCGGAACTAACTCATTAGTCATTTGCTTGCAAGGCTTCTTATGATGTGTATTACCGAGAGGGCCCAGAGATACCTCTCTAATACTCGGAGTGACGAATCCCAATCTCGATCCATGACAACTCAACAAACACCTTCGGAGATACCTGTATAGTATCTTTATGACCACCCAGTTACGTTGTGTTTGATAGCACGCAAGGTATTCCTCCGGTATCCGGGAGTTGCATGATCTCATGGTCTAAGGAACATGTATTTGACATACAAGAAAGCAGTAGCAATAAATTGTATGATCAAATGCTAAGCTAACGGATGGGTCTTGTCCATCACATCATTCCCCTAATGATGTGATCCCGTTATCAAATGACAACTCATGTCCATGGTTAGGAAACCTTAACCATCTTTAATCAACGAGCTAGTCTAGTAGAGGCTCACTAGGGACACGGTATTTGTTTATGTATTCACACATTTATTTAAGTTTCCGGTCAATACAATTCTAGCATGAATAATAAACCTTTATCATGAATAAGGAAATATAAAAAACCAACAACTTTATTATTGCCTCTAGGGCTTATTTCCATCATGCTTGGCATTTGTTTTACTTAGCATGCAGAAATCTTGTTATCTTCTAAAAAACATTGCCATGTTCTTCTATCAAAAAACAATAACGGAGTCCTTTGAACTGTTGCCCTTGTTTCACCTAATTACTTAAGTTGGTGACTCTAGTGGTGGCTTGATTAGCGATTGAATGATTGTAGAGGCTTTTTGCTGATGAACCCAACATCGTTCAATGATCCGGGACGCGCAGCGGGGTTTATCCATGCCAAACTATCCCCTCGGGGTACTTAGCTTTTGAGTCTTATGCAACATGACACCGTGATTCTCTTGTCTAGTATTTGATTTCTATATGACTAAAGAAAGTTCGAAGCCTTCACACTTCCATTCATCTTATTTTGCTAGCCTCTATGTAACTGTGCCTTTCCCAGTCTCACAATAAGACTTCATACTTCGCAGGTACATCCAAACCCGTGGGAGGACTTTCTCTTGTTCTCCTACACATAAAACACCACATCTCCACAAAACAGACACCATACCTACCTACATGGCATTTTCATAGCCATTTCGAGTATGGCCTTGCACTACCATCATATTACTTTACATGACTAGATACATGTTTTCATTTGCCTTGCATGATCATAGTATGGCTAGCTCGATATTTTTATTGCTTGTCCATGATTTTGTGTATATGCTACACCTGATCACTGTAATTCCTGTTACACTGCCAGAGACATTCATCATATATGGTTTCTCTCATGTATTCAGTTTTGAGTTATGATTACATTCAACTGAAGTGAGTCATTGTAAAGTGTACCATTCATCATTGTGAGGTGTTGTATCTACAAAAAAAATACAAAATAAAAGATGCACCACATAGGTGCCACCAAAAAAGAAAGAGAAAAAATAACACAAAACAAAACAAAAAAGGGGAGGAAGAGAGAAGGAGCAACACGGTTATCCTTTTTAGTATACACTAGTGCTTCAAAGTAGCACCACTTAATGCATTGTAAACAAGAAAATTTCATGAGCTTCATGTTTCATACGAGGAACATCCACCTTCTTCCTCACATTCATTTTAGTGTCTTGAGAGGTCCCCACCGGTGCCTTACTTCTCGCAGGGGGAAAGAGGTAACTTGGGCCCCCTTTGGGCCATTAGATGTGACTGTTATCAAACCCCCTTGTAGCTTGTCTTCAACTTGGTGACTGTGGCATCCCACTCAGCGGTACTAATTCTCTTGGTAGATTCATCATCATTGTGCTCGTCATCTCGTGGAGGGATAGGCAGCGGCACCGGCGCGGTGGGCACGAGAGGGCCTCACACGCCCATCTCGATGATGAACCACAAGTATAGGGGATCAACCGTAGTCCTTTCAATAAGTAAGAGTGTCAAACCCAACGCGGAGCAGAAGGAAATAACAAGCGGTTTCCAACAAGGTAATTTCTACAAGAACTGAAATTGTGGTAACAAGTTATTTGATAGCAAGATAATTTGTAACAAGTGACAAGTAGCAATAGTAACAAGAGGTGCGGCAAGGTAACTGATACGTCTCCAACGTATCTATAATTTCTGATTGTTCCATGCTGTTATATTATCAATCTTGGATGTTTTATAATCATTTTATAGTCATTTTTTGTACTAACCTATTGACATAGTGCCAAGTGCCAGTTGATGTTTCCTGCATGTTTTTTACATCGCAGGAAATCAATATCAGACGGAGTCCAAACGCAACAAAACTTTACAAAGATCTTTTTTGGACCAGAAGGAACATAATGGGCCCTGGCTGCACCTGGGGGGGTGCTCCGAGGAGAGTACAACCCACCAGGGTGCGCCAAGACGCCAAAGCGCCACAGTGGGTTGTGCCCACCTCGGGTGCCCCCCCGGACCGCCTCTTTGGTCTATAAATACGCCAATATTCCTGAAACCCTAGGAGAGTCGATGAGATATTGATCCAGCCGCCACCACTACAAAAAAAAGACACATCCGTGACATTTTGGGCCGAACGAATTTTTTTTCTGTCATACATATGACACTTCTATGATGATAATTGTGACAGAACCCGGTATCATCATAGATGTGGTGGGCTCCTACTTCTATGACAAAAAATCATGATAGAAAATGGGCTTTTCGTCCTGGGCGGGCCGGAGACGCAGCTGCATGACATTCTTTGGGCCGTCCATGATGGAAAAAACCGTGGTAGAAGCGAGGGGTAGGAAAATTTCGGGGAGTTGCCGGTTACGGTGGGAGGTCGGGGCCGAGTGATGCGCTGCTTTCTCTTCAGACACGCACGCTGCTGCGTGTGCGAGGCGTTATTTCTAATCGAACCCGAGCGAGGCGTTGGGCTCTAATCGAACCCGGAAGCGACAGAACCGCAGTTACGCTACATTAAACCCGAGCGATCGATCGATGGCTGTTAATCGAACTCGATGGAGCGATTCTTCGCCGCTGTCGCTAACTCAAGCTGATCGATTGGATGAACAAGTGAGCGTTACGGGGTTGGATGAGCGATGGCGGTGGCGTTGCCTCCGGATGAACAGGACCCGTGGTGTGGAGGGCTGGATGAACAGAGAGAGCGGTGGAGGGGTGCCCGTGGAGGGTGGTTGAACAAGAGTCGGTGGAGTAGCGCGCGGTGGAGGCTGGATGAACAGGAGCCCGTGGAGGCTGGAGGAGGTCGACGGTGGAGATGAACAGTATCCCGTGGAGACCCATTTTGTGGTACGCCACACCCCTCCCGATGGACAGGATCCCCGTTTCGACCGTAGCGCTCCAACACTAGTCCGTTTCGTCCGTTTTGCGGTATGCCACACCCCTCCCGATCAACAGGACCCCCATTTCGACCGTAGGAAGTCCGTTTCCTCCGTTTTGCGGTACACCACACCCCTCCCGATCAACAGGACCCCGCTTTGACCGTAGGGAGCTCCGCTTCCTCCGCTTTTGCAGACGCCACACCCTCCCGATCAACAGACCCGCTCAACGTGGGAGGTCCGCTTCCTCCGCTTCTGCGTTACGCCAGCCTCGCTTCCATCGTCTCGCTCCGCCCAAGCCCTCCCGATGAACACGACACGCATTCCGTTCCGACCCAGCGGTTGGCTCCACGCGCTTTCGTTGCCTCCCGGCGAACACGACGATTTCGTTGCCTCCCCATGAACACGACGCATTCCGTTGCCTCCCCATGAACACGACGACGACGCTGTTTCTCCGTTCCGACCCAGCCATGTACACGAGCCCTCGCCGTACGTATGCGCGAGTAGGCGTTCGAGACCCCGCCTGTATGTACACATACGTGGCCGTATTTTCTTTCTTGCACCCTGGCCGCTGTACGTACGTGTACATGCTATGTGCGCGCCTCTACTACGACACGTGCGCGCCTCTACATCCACAAGTATATATGTACGTACACGTTCGCGGCTAGAATGACAACGCTACATACGCTTCGACCAGGTGGGTCCCGACTGTCAGGCACTTCCTTGCTCATGAAGATGTAGCCTGGTGGGTCCCAGCAATGTGGGGGCGAAATGTTTTTTTTGCCCGGACGCACTTCCTTATGCGTCGCGGTGTAGCTGGTGGGTCCTAGCAGTCAGGGGGAAACGTTTTTTTCACGAAATACGGTGGCCCGTCCGGTGGGTCCCCGCTGTCAGGTGGAGGAATAACTATTTTGCGTGTAATAAGGAGCCACTTCCTTGCTGCAGCCGTGGACCCAGCTGTCAGCCTTTCCACGCACAGTACTCCTCCGATGGAAGTCGGTCGTTGACCACATTGACCACGCCGCCGAGAGCACCACGGTGGTGGGCGGCGAGGCCTAGGGAAGGGGACGACATGGAGGCGAGGAAGACTGGCGCTTGTTTCCCACGCTGGAGGGAGTACGACTGTCACGAGGGTATCAAGTTCGTTCGCCGTCATGAGAATAACAGCAGGTGTGGGTGAGTAGAGGGATGGTTAGACCAGCGATGGGAGTACGGTGGGGCGGTGAGGCCTGCGCGGCAGCACAGCCGGCCGCGGGGAGGAGGTAGCAGGCAGCCCCGCCGGCGCTTGTTTGAGAGGCTGGAGCAGGAAGAGCAGAGATTGAAGAAGCACGACGGCCGTTGGATGGACATCCAACCAGAATCGCTTGTCGCCAACCTTTTTTAAGAAAGCCTCAAATCTGTGGAAAACAAGATACAGCCCATCTGCCATTATTTCTAATAATTTACAGCCCATTTGCTAATTCTTAACGCTTTGTTGGAGCCCATATTCTTTTGTTAGCATTACAGCCCATATTGTGGCCACGGTTAAAAAAATATATACTGAAATTTTGCATATTTCGTCCGTCCGAACTGTTTTTAATCCCGAAATTTCGACTCACATTCGAACTGATTTTAAAAATAAATGTAAATCAATATAAAATCCAACAAATTCTCCATGCATAAAAATTAATGTAATTTAAAATCTTGAAATGAAAAAAATATATTTGAAACTAATTGTCGGTTTGATGTGTTTTAAAAATGTGCAGCCCATTTCTCATTACTGATGGGCCATTTTCTCGGCCAGCCAAATGAAAACTCTCCTCGTCTTGAAAGATTTGCAGCCCAACAGGCATGACAAAGCGACTTACTTGGCAAATCACCAAAAACAGGGCTGCGGCCGTGGACCCAGCTGTCAGCCTCTCCACGTACAGTAATCTTCCCATGGAAGTCGTTCCTTGACCACGTTGACCACGCCGCGCGGAGAGCACCATGGCGGTGGACGACGACGAGGCCTTGGAAGGGGACGACGCGAGCCGGGAAGACGTCAGCAGTGGAAGCCCGCGGAGAGGAGTACGAGGGTTCACTGGTTCGGCTGCGGTGTGAGGCTGCCGTCGCCGCAGGGCTTGGCCAGCGGTGGGAATTGTAGGGGGCAGTGAGGCCTCCGCGGCATCACAGCCGGCCATGGGAGGCAGGAGCATGCGGCACGACCGGCGCTGCTTTGGGCGGCTGGAGCAAGAAGACCAGAGGTTGAAGAAGCACTACGGCCGTTGGATGGACATCGTACGGTCACTGGAGCTAGAATCCTTCATATTGACTAAGTTGAGAAAGCCCTTCGTCCCCGCTTCACTTAGTAGGCCCATTAAGACAGCCTCCCACCAAGGTGGGTCCCAGCTAGCCGGGAGTATTCATTTTTTGTGCGTAATAAGGAGGCACTTTAAGTGGTCCGAGCTGACAGCCGGGGAACGCGTTTTTTTTTGCGAACTACGGTGGCCCGTCGGTGGGTCCCGGCAATGTGGGGAAACGATTTTTTCAAGAAAATATCATGGTCTGGCCCGTGGGTCCTCATCGCTGCCGTGGAGGAATAATTATTTACAGCGTAATAAGGAGGCACTTCCTTGCGGCTGCCGTGGACCCAAAGCTGTCGGCCTCTCCACGCATAAAGACTCTTTTCGATGGAAGTCGGTCGTTGACCACATTGACCATGCACACGAGAGCACCACGGCGGTGGACGATGGCGAGGCCTAGGAAGGGGACGACGCGAGCCGGGCCACGGGAGGCGAGGAGGCGGGTGCACACCGCCATGGAGGCGTGGAGCAAAGCGGCACGACCGACGCTGCTTTGGGCGGCCGGAGCAAGGAGATCGAGGTTGAAGAAGCACTATGGCTGTTGGATGGACATCATACGGTCCTTTGGAGTATTGACTAAGTTGACAAAGCCCTCCGTCCCCGTCAACTTAGTAGGCCCACAAGTCAGCCCAACAATATGGTGGGTCCCAGCTAGCAGGGGGGTATTCATTTTTTTGGGCGCAATAAGGAGGCACTTCTTTGCGTGCGAAGATATAGCTGATGGGTCTGACCTATCAACGGGTGGAACGTTTTTTTCACGAAATACAGAGGCCCTTCCTGTGGGTCCTAGCTGTCAGGTGGAGGAATCATTATTTTGCGCGTAATAAGGAGGCATTTCCTTGCGTGCGGCCGTGGACCCAGCTGTCAGCCTCTCCACATACAGTCCACTTCTGATGGATGTCGTTCATTGACCACGTTGACCAGGCCGCGCCGAGAGCACCAGGGCGGTGGACGACGGCGAGGCCTAGGAAGGGAACGACACGGAGCCGTGGGAATACTCGGCAGCTTGTTTCCCACGCGAGGAGTACGAGGATTTATCGGTTCGTCTGCTGCCGTCACGGAGAATAACAAAGCATGTGTGGGTGATTAGAGGGATGGCTTGACCAGCGATGGGAGTACGGTGGGGCCATGAGGCTCTGGCGGCAAGATAGCCGGTCAAGGAGGAGGAGCAGCAGTCCGTCGGCGCTTGTTTGAGCGGCTGGAGCATGAAGAGCAGAGATTGAAGAAGACGACAGCCGTTGGATGGACATCCAACAAACTTCGCCTCGTGTGTTGACTAAGTTGACAGGGCGCTGCTGCAAGGCCAACCTTTTTTATGAAAGCATACGCGTCAACCTGTAGTAGGCGCACAAGTCAGCCTCAAATCTGTGGAAAACAGCATACAGCCCATCTGCCATTATTTCTAATAATGTACAGCCCATTTGTTAATCCTTAAGGTTTTTTTTGGAGCCCATCTTCTTTTTGTTAGCATTACATCCCATATTGTGGCCACGGTTAAAAAGTATACGAAATTTTGCATATTTCGGTGCGGCCAACTGTTTTTAATCCAGAAATATCGATTCACATTCGAACTATTTTGAAAAATAATTTATATAAATATAAAATTCAAATAATTGTCCACGCATAAAAATCAATGGAATTTAAGATCTTGTAATGAAATTAATTGAAACTAATTCCCGGTTTGATGTGTTTTAAAAAAGTACAGGCCATTTCCGGGCAAACCGAATGAAACTCTCATCGTCTTGATAGATTTGTAGCCCAGCAGGGCCGATAAAGCAAGTAGGCCTTCTTTGGGTATTTCTTTAAAGAAAATAGAACTGGGCGAGCCATTTTCAGCAAGAAAAAAACACAACTGGGCTCATGATGTGGTAAACATAAATAAAAACCTGGCTAGACGGGCCACAGCCCTGACAGCCCCGTTGTTACCCTTTATCCGTCAGAAACTAGTATAAATAACAATCGCTTGTTCCTCAAAAAAAGAAAAACTACGCGACCATTGGGTCCCCGGTGTCACCGTCGTAGTGTAATTCTCTCGCTTATTGACTACGTTGACAATGGCGTGAGCCCCATTTCCAAACCATTAGGAGGAAACCATATTTTTGGGCTTGTACTATAGAGGCACTTGCTTATGCATCGCCATGACGCTGGTGGGTCCTCTTGTCATCCTCTCCACGTCTGATCATCTCCTTGTTCCTCTCGGTTGTTGGCACGCGTTGACAACGCAAGAGGCGGCGCGCATCGCCAAGATGGCGAAGCGGAACCAAGGCCGCAAAGCGGAGGACGACGGCGAGGCCTCGGACGGAACGAACAGAGTCGCTGAAGATGCGCCGTCCAACGGCCAAAGTGAGGGGAGTACGAGGGTTGATCGTTCGCACGGTGCGTGTTGGGGCTGACATCACGGAGAATAACAGACGGTGGGGGAATAGAGGGAGGGACTGGCCTACGTTGGAGGGTACGTACGGTAGGGCGGTGGAGGCGCAGGCAGCCATGTGAGGCGGGAGCAGGCGGAGCTGACGGGGTGGTTTGGTTTGGGCGGCTGGAAGAAGAAGAAGACAAGAGATAGAAGATACACGACAGATGTTGGATGTCAATCCAACGGGCCGGTAGGCGTAATCGCTTGTTGACCGGGTAGTAAGTCGACACCACCTTGGATAGGCTATTTCCTCGCGGGTCCCAAATGTCGTATCCAAATCTGTCACGGTCATGCAGCCTTTCCTATGAAAATTTACAGCCCATTTGATGTGCTAGTTCAAATAAGTTTGTGGGTGCTTGTGGTGGGGCTAATCACTTGGCTTCTCAGAATGCACAAAGGAGCTCAAGCAGCCGGGCGTGAGTGATGTTATTTCCTTGGTTGTGATTTCTTACAATATTTCACTCTAAATTAAACGAATGGCAAGCCATTTGCCTTGTTTCAAAGAAAATATGACAAATACAAAGTAGTTGAAAAGGGCAGGAACATCTAACTCCAGCTTACAAACTGTACAAAAGCACGAGGGTTGATTGTTCATCGGGTTTACAAAAAGCCCAGATTGAAAAGGGCAACAACATCTAACTCCAAAGACTGCTTTTGTAGTCATAGTCAAATGGATCGGTCAGTCCATAGAATGAACATCCCGGTCGTAAAATTTACTGGATTATGACCACAATATGTTGTAAATAGAAGCCCGCACGCTCGTAAGCTCTTTTGCCCACCTGAAACTCCTTTTTTTGCTCTTCGACATACCCATCCGTCAAAACCATGATGCTGATAAACTTAAGCCTGATGGACAATAGTAACCTCGCATTCAGCAGGAAGAATGCGACAAATCCTGTGTTTGCATTGGCTATATATTGTTCTAGCGTTATTGTCTTCAATCAAATCTCATGAGAAGTGAGAAAATCCCGATGCTTACGAATCCACCGATTGGTTATAACTTTCTTACCTCTCGGCCCTGCTAAGGTTTCAAATAGACATGAAGATTGAAAACAGCTAAGGGTCTAAAAAGAAGAGTGTCGAAAAGAGCAACAGCTGAACGGTTAATTCTAGTACACTATATGCGGGCTTCCAATGTGCGTGAAATTATCACCTTTATATACAACTTCTCCAGACATGGAAAGCATTGCAGCAAGCCAATAATCTTGTTCAGATCAAAACTATTCATTTGGATATACAAAATCTTTACAGAATCCAGCACCATTGATAGGCTATCCATGGAGAAACTCTTCAATGAGCATAGAACATAATATTAGTACAAAATGTGTACTCCGAGATGATATATAACTTACGCACAGAAATTTAGAATGCAGCTTATGGTTACAAGTGTAGATGATAATATAAAGTACCAAGAACTTTGGAGCCAAACACCATATTGAAATGAGCACAGAGATCATGTATTACACCCAAGGTCTCCATTTAGGCGCAGAGAGGACGGTTATTTGCAACGGTGAATAACTAGGAATCAAGGATCAACCTTTGAAGTGAAGGGGCATCTTGGATGATGAGCTGCCTTCCGTCAAAAGAAATTCCAATTCTTACAAGGTTAGGCGACTTTATTTGGAGACAACCGATTCTAACTGTGAAAACAGCACCAAGCACTCGTAGCAGGGCAACCGGAGTGGATGATGAAGTGCAATGAGGCCTCCGACATACAAACCGCACAAGTCAAAGTTTTTTGAGAAATGGCAGTTGAAAGTTTAGTACCAGATTGTCTGGTAGGTAGCACAGCGCAAAGGTGGCGGTGTGGAGAGAGGAGGAAAACCGCGAGATGGACATCAGTGCTGAGGGCACAAGTACGTGGCATTCGGTATGTGGTATGTGATTTCTGGGGGAATAGTAGAACTCAAGCAGCTGTAGTTCTGTGGAATTGTGGGATTTCAGCCAAAGGCCCACCGTGCAGGGCATGGCATGCTTGCTCAGGTAGCATGACGGGATGCAGAGGCTTTGAACGGAGCCCTGGTGGGAGGAGATGATGGCTCTGGGGATTTCAAAATCATTGAAGAGAGATATCTGACGACAGTCGAGATTAAGGGGCACGGCGTGCCATAGAGGGCGCCACTGAATTGAGAGGACTTGGGTGCGGCAGCAATCCTTGATGGGGAGAAGCGAGATGATCTCCCCAAGGATGGCGTTCGGGAGATCGCTGATTGATACGTCCATTTTGCATCATGCTTTCATATCGATATTTATCGCATTATGGGCTGTTATTTCACCTTATGTCACAATACTTATGGCTATTCTCTCTTATTTTACAAGGTTTACATGAAAAGGGAGAACGCCGGCAGCTGGAATTTTGGGCTGGAAAAGGTGCAAATACTGGAGACTTATTCTGTGCAACTCCAAAAGTCCTGAAACTCCACGGAATGTCTGAAAATAAATAAAGAATAAATCGCCGCTAAAGATGAAGGCTAGGGGCCCACACCTGCTCACGAGGGTGGGGCGCCTACCTCGTGGGCCCCCTGGTGGCTCTCCGATGCCCATCTTCTCCTATAGGAAGTCTTCGATGAGAAAAAAATCAGAGGCAACCTTTCGGGACGAGACTCTGCCGCCACGAGGCGGAACCTTGGCGGAACCAATCTAGGGCTCTGGCGGAGCTATTCATTGGGGACACTTTCTCCGGAGGGGGAAATCATCGTCATCATCATCACCAACGCTCCTCTCATCGGGAGAGGGCAATCTCCATCAACATCTTCACCAAGCACCATCTCATCTCCAAACCCTAGTTCATCTCTTGTATCCAATTCTTGTCTCCAACTCCGGGATTGGTGCTAGTAGGTTGCTAGTAGTGTTGATTACTCCATGTAGTTGATGCTAGTTGGTTTATTTGGTGGAAGATCATATGTTCAGATCCTTTATGCATATTATTACTCCTCTGATTATGAACATGAATATGCTTTGTGAGTAGTTATGTTTGTTCCTGAGGACAAGGGAGAAGTCTTGCTATTAGTAGTCATGTGAATTTGGTATTCGTTTGATGTTTTGATGAGATGTATGTTGTCTAACCTCTAGTGGTGTTATGTGAACGTCGACTACATAACACTTCACCATTATTTGGGCCTATAGGAAGGCATTGGGAAGTAATAAGTAGATGATGGGTTGGTAGAGTGACAGAAGCTTAAACCCTAGTTTATTCGTTGCTTCGTAAGGGGCTGATTTGGATCCATATGTTTCATGCTATGGTTAGGTTTACCTTAATACTTTTGGTGTAGTTGCGGATGCTTGCAATAGAGGTTAATCATAAGTGGGATGTCTGTTCAAGTAAGAACAGCACCCAAGCACCAGTCCACCCACATATCAAATTATCAAAGTACCGAACGCGAATCATATGAACGTGATGAAAACTAGTTTGACGATAATCCCATGTGTCCTTGGGAGCGCTTTTCCTATTATAAGATTTTGTTCCGGCTTGTCCTTTGCTACAAAAAGGATTGGGCCACCTTGCTGCACCGTGTTGACTTTTGTTACTTGTTGCTTGTTGCAATTTACCTTATCACAAAACTATCTATTACCACTTATTTCAGTACTTGCAGAGAATACCTTGCTGAAAACTGCTTATCATTTCCTTCTGCTCCTCGTTGGGTTCGACACTCTTACTTATTGAAAGGACTACGATAGATCCCCTATACTTGTGGGTCATCAAGACTCTTTTCTGGCACCGTTGTCGGGGAGTGTAGCACCTTTGGTAAGTGGAATTTGGTAAGGAAAAATTTATATAGTGTGCTGAAATTTTCTGTCACCTGTTACTATGGAAAGTAATTCTCTGAGGGGCTTGTTCGGGTATCTTCACCCGTCAGTGAAACAAAGAGTTGCTCCTCAACCTACTGAACCTATTGAAAATTAAACACCTTTTGAAGTTCCTTCGGGTATGATGGAAAAACTGCTAGCTAATACTTTTACAGGAGATGGAACAAAGCATCCTGGTGAACATCTACTCTATGTGGATGAAGTTTGTGGATTATTTAAGCTTGCAAGTATAGCCGATGATGTTGTTAAGAAGAAGGTCTTCCCTTTATCTTTGAAGGAAGACGCATTGACATGGTATAGGCTATGTGATGATACGGGATCATGGAACTATAAAAGATTGAAATTGGAATTTCATCAAAAGTATTACCCTATGCATCTTGTTCATCGTGATCGCAATTATATATATAACTAGTCATCAACCCGTGCAGCTGCACGGGCTAGCAATCTTTAGGAAAATATGGATATTAAAACAATTTTGTAATGAGTTGGAATATATGAAATAAATATTTAAATACTCTGTTTACATATTATCACTATTTAGAACATTGTTTTGAAAAGCTATAGTTCATTGTCAAAATAACTCAAAAACATTATCAAAATCCTCTGTGAATTATCAAGTTAGAAGATCTACATCAATATGCTAAACAACTCAAAGGGGATTGAGTAAGATATTATGATTTTGGTATGATATTCATTTTATTGTAAATTTGTTGGGAAACAATGGCATCAGAATTACTGACATCATGTATGTGATAATGGTTAAAAACATATTCTTCATTATAAATTGAAGTTTGACTATTCATTTTTTTCCTTACTGAAAGAATAATTATTTAGCATAAACCCATAAATGCTAAATATGCAAGAAGTTATTTTCATGTAAGGGAGGGAAAGAGGACACACCTTTTGATGTTAAGAAAAATGAGGTCTAAATTTGAAGAATCAGGTTTGTGTGATGACACTGTCCGCATCACCTTCTTTTTCATGCTCCTGTTATGGTAGAGAAAGGGAATTAAAACCCCAACAACAAAGATTAACCAACAATGTGGGAAAATTCATATATTCATCCAAAGAATTTTGAAAATTGTTCTCTTTAGCGAAAAATTCTTTGGACAACCATAAGGATTTTCTATCATGACTATTCTTACAGCAATTATAAAGATATTAAGAACATAATTAACATATAAATTTGATACAACTTTCAGTCTAATGTGCAGAAAAACTGGACAACTACATTAAGTGTACATCAAAATATCAGATAAGAAAATAATGAGTGGTGCGTGTATATTGGTTAGAAGAAGGCTACATACGGCATATATTGTTCAGAGCATCAATGGTGTACCCTTTGGGCTTCAGTATATTTCAAGTAGACTGTACCAATGTTGTACTTTCTTTCTCCCTATCTAATAAAGGTCAGCCAAGGGCCCCTCAAGATTTTACGCCAAAGCAGCAAATAAGACATGACTATCTGGATGTGAGTAGTAAAAATAATTGAACATCTGGAAAGCAAAGATGACGCCACTTGTGCTGATGTGCATCATTGGCCGCCGAATGCCAGGTGATACTACTGTCTGAGACCTCGTGTCACTGATCGCTGAACCCTCTCTTAGATATAATGCTTATCATTGTACGGATAGGAGGAGGGTGACGGAACAGCTGAGAGGAGTCTGTTGTATTACCTCGGCGACCATCATATCTGCTTGAAACTGATTTGGGCCTCAGTTAGAAATGATATAGAAGCTAAAAACATAACATAGAGATGTGAGTCACACTTAAAATCACACATATAAACATATCAAATTCGGTCCAGCTAATAATTTGGAGGTAGCTTAGCCTTAAGAAAGTACTTGTACAAATTGAAGATTTGCAGCAAGTACGTAGTAGTGAACATTGTTAAAGAAAAAGTAGATGTAATTATGCATACTAAGTATATTATTTTTAAGACACCAATTTGCATTAATACCTATAAAATAGCAGTCCCGAGCCTGTTAAAATGAACGTCCCACCCCATATACTTAAAAGGAAAATTCTCCTTAAAAGTTATTTGCAACTAACATAGCAGACATGCAAAAAAACAATATATCACTCATTGCACAGGAACAGAGAAGTATTGCAATGGCGATGAGGTCAATATAAATCTAGAAATTTTACTGTACGGAGATTTTTATTTTGCATATCTTTTTCTATTGGAAGTTAACATGCACAATTTAGCACATAGTGGCAACAACAAAATTAGTGATCTGAATGAACTTAGAACCAAAGACACATGTTCACTTTTAATCAGTTCATGTCTTTAAATGCCCTAGTAAAGAGAAAAAGATCTGATGCACAATGTTACTATATTTTAGAAAATAGCAGTACAGACCATGGGTATAGAAGATATACATAGCCATGAACCCATGAGGCGTGCATGTAGTGCGTGATCCTAGTTTCATTCATATATATAGTTTTGTACAGGTATTGAAAAGGAGGGAGTACCTGTTGTGAGTGTAAAACTGTCAACGACATGAATAGAGATGGATGATGGGCTGCTGTTGCTACGTTTCTCCGGCAATAAAAGCATCAATCTTAGGGAGTCCCAGTCTTAGCAGCAGTCACGGAGGAAGTAGTACGTACTGTTTGTCACCTGTAGCCATATGTGCATGCTGTCGTCTTGTACGTCTAGGCTTCTGCAGCAGATACGTTGCCATCTCACTATCATCTGGACAGGGGCGGAGCCAGGATTTGGACATGAGGGGGGCGAAAAGTCAACTTTCACAGAAGTCATGAAACATTCTTGTTAATCAAAGGGGTCACATGGCCCCATTTTCATTATGAAAATGGAGTCAGATACATGTGTCTCCATTGTTAACTCTCACGATAATGTTGATGGTCATCAAAATGTATATTTGAAGCTACAAAAGAATGTTATATTTCTGTTAACTTAAATTGAGCCTGACAACGACCAGTGTTGAACAAGTAGATAGTGTGAACTTTACAACTATTTTTCCATACCAATATGACAATTATGTAATGTCGAAAAATCGCCTTCATTCTGTTTTGGAAACATGCGTGGCGAAAAGGCTTGTTTGGTTGTTGTTGTTCACATAGAAAGAGTTATGACCAACCGTAGTATTTTTACTTGTTTAAAATAATCCAATGATTCAATTGGCAAGTGAAGATAAGATTTTTAGGTTTAGATGATTGCAAACATCCAGCTAGAAATGGGCAAGTTTAGAGTCAAATTGGGCACGTTCCTCACTAGGAAAAGACTACAGGATACCAAAATTCACCACGGTGCATATATTAGACATGCAAAATAGCTCATGTCGTGGATCAGAAAATGCACAGATTGTCAAAAGCTCTATTTTGTAGGCAATGCTAATTGACCAGACTAATTCATGAGAAAACTACTGGTGTGTAGTGGTACCTGCTGCCAATATCTTTGATCCAGGTCACCTGGCTAGCAGCCTCTAGCCGTATTCTGAATTTCTGATCTAATCCGCCTGCGTCTAGTCGTAATCGGACAAGAGACTCTAGATCAGTGGATGGTGTCGTCGTCGTGACGAGCTGCCGCCGCGGCAATGGCAGACGGCCTAGCAGGACACGCACAACAGTGGAGGGCACCCGCGGCGGCCGGCGGCCGCGGCAAACGCCCTAAGATCCAACAGAACGTGCACGTAGATCAATCAATCAATCGGATCGATCACATTGTCATCATTATCGTCGGCCACAACAAGTCAACAACTACGCCTAGATGTATGGGCTATTGGGTTTTGGTCATTTATATTCGGTGTTTGCTGGTTCAAAGAATAATATCTTATATGGGCTATACCATTAGCTGCGGCCATTAGCTAAATACAATACATACAGTCCGCTGAAAAAGGTTGAGGGGGGCGAGCGATTGGCAGGGGTCTAGCCCCTGCTCGCCCCCCCTTGTCTCCGCCCCTGCATCTGGAGAAGATCGTTTGGATCTCCCAGTCCACCCAGATCCTGTCGTATGGCATCTCCTCGCCTGGTCGTGTCCCCGCTGGCGCGCGGTGTACACCTCGCCGTGATGCAGCATCGCTTTCACATAGTTGCTCCGGCAAGAAGGCCGGCTTGGTTGACCTGAAGATACAGGTACACAACCTCCCCAATCAAACCTCCACTCGATCGATCTTTGTAGATTAATTTAACTATTAGTCCCATTAGATCATGGAGAGAAAAGAGGCAGAGGAGGACTTAGAACCAATCTGGTAATCGAAAGGACAACAACATCACAACATGAAAAGAAAGGAGATAGGCATCAGACCGTATATAGAGAAAATAATAGGCAGAGGAGGATGCACTGCCTGCGGTGGCTCGATCCTAGAGCCAATCTGATAGAAATAAAAAGGAGGACAACAATACAACATCACAACATGGAGAAAAAGAAGAGAGAGATCAAGGACAGATTGATAATGATACTGCTCCGGACTCCTTGTGGGGAATATTACGGTGAAAGGACTTGCCTCTTTTTTTCTTTTTTTTTTCTTTGACGGGGTGTAAGGAGTCATCTCAACTGTTCATGTTTTCATCCAACGGTAAACAGTGATTTAACTATGAGGATTAACGTGGTGCCTTATATGGTGCCTCCAATTAGTAAATATAAGATTTTTGGCCTCCCGAAGGAGAAAGCATCGCTCAAGCTTGGGGGAGGCTAAAACCAATGTTATATTCATGCCCCAATCATGAGCTCTCAAAAGTGACAATTGTTCAGAATTTTTATGCTCGGCTTTCTGATAACAATCGCACCATGCTCGATACTTCTTGCTGGCTCTTTTATGATGAAAACTATTGAATTCAGATGGAATTTATTGGATAGAATTAAACGCAACTCAAGATTGGGACCTCGACAAAGGTAAGGAGTCAGGTATGACACCTAAGTTTGATTGTGTTAAATATTTTATGGACAACCGATATTTTCCGTAAGTTTAGCACTAAATATGGACTTGACTCTCGAGATAGTAGCTTCTTTCTGTGAATCTTTTGCTACTTATGTTGATCTCCTAAGGAGAAGTGGTTTAAATATCATCCTCCCATAGAAGTAAAAGTAGCTGCACCTATTAAAGTTGAAGAAAAGATCGCTACTTGTAATGATCCTATTGTTCCTACCTCTTATGTTGAGAAACCACCTTTCCCTGTTAGAGTAAAGGATCATGCTAAAGCTTCAACTGTTGTTTCTAAAAGCAATATTAGAACTTATACACCTCCTGATTAAGTTAAAGTAGAACCTAATATTGCTATTGTTAAAGATCTCTTGTCTGATAATATTGATGGGCATGTTATTCAATTCTGTGGTGAAACTGCTAGAATTGCTAAACCTTGTGCTAAAGATAAACATAGACCTGTGGTAGGCGTGCCTGTTATTTCTGTTAAAATAGGAGATCGTTGTTATCATGGCTTATGTGATATGGGCGCTAGTGCTAGTGTAATACCCATTGACTTATACAAAGAAATTATGCATGATATTGCACCTATTGAGTTAGAAGAAATTGATGTCACAATTAAGCTTGCCAATAGAGATACTATTTCACCAGTGGAAATTGTTAGGGATGTTGAAGTCTTGTGTGGGAAAACTAAATATCCTGCTGATTTTCTTGTTCTTGGTTGTCCACAAGATAGCTTTTGTCCCATTATATTTGGTAGACCCTTCTTGAATACATTAATGCTAAGATAGCTCGCGAAAAGAATGTTGTTACTATTGGCTTGGATGATATGGTTCATGAGTTTAATTTCTCTAAATTTAGTAAACAACATCGTGAGGAAGAACTGCCTAGTAAGGATGAAATTATTGGTCTTGCTTCTATTGCCGTACCTCCTAGTTATCCTTTGGAACACTATTTGCTAGACCATGAAAATGAGATGTTCATGAATGAAAGAAGGGAAATAGATGAAGTGTTCTTTAAACAGGAACCTATTCTGCAACACAATTTGCCTGTTGAAATCCTAGGGGATCCTCCTCCACCCAAGGGTGATCCCGTGTTTGAGCTTAAACCGATGCATGATAATCTTAAATATGCTTATCTTGATGAAAAGAAAATATATCCTGTTATTATTAGTGCTAACCTTTCACAGCATGAAAAAAGAAAGATTATTGAAAACTCAAAAGCACCGTGCCGCTATTGGATATACTCTTGATGATCTTAAGGGCATTAGTCCCACTCTATGTCAAAGATAAAATAAATTTGGAAGCGGATGCCAAACCAGTTCGTGATCCTCAACGACGTTTGAATCCTAAAATGAAGAAGTGGTAAGAAAAGAAATACTCAAGCTTCTGGAGGTAGGTATAATTTATCCGGTTGCTGATAGTCAGTGGGTAAGTCCTGTCCATTGTGTCCCTAAGAAGGGAGGTATTACTGTTGTCCCTAATGATAAAGATGAATTGATTCCGCAAAGAATTATCACAGGTTATAGGATGGTAATTAGTTTCAGCAAATTAAATAAAGCTACTAAGAAGGATCATTACCCCTTACCTTTTATTGATCAAATGCTAGAAAGATTATGCAAACATACACATTATAGCTTTCTAGATGGTTATTCTAGTTTCTCTCAAATACCGTGGTTTGCTAAAGATCAATCAAAGACTACTTTTACATGCCCTTTTGGTATTTTTGCTTATAGACGATGCCTTTTGGTTTATGTAATGCACCTGCTACCTTTCAAAGATGCATGATGGCTATATTCTCTGATTTTTGTGAAAAGATTTGTGAGGTTTTCATGGACGACTTTTCCGTCTATGGATCCTCTTTTGATGATTGTTTGAGCAATCTTGATCGAAGTTTTGCAGTAGATGTGAAGAAACTAATCTTGTCTTGAATTGGGAAAGTGCCACTTTATGGTTAATGAAGGTATTGTCTTGGGGCACAAAGTTTGAAAGAGGTATTGAAGTTGATACAGCCAAGGTTGATGCTATTGAAAAGATGCCATGTCCCAAGGACATCAAAGGTATAAGAAGTTTCCTTGGTCACGCCGGGTTTTATAGGAGGTTCATTAAGGACTTCTCAAAAATTTCTTGGCCTCTAACTAATTCACTACAAAAAGATGTACCATTTGTCTTTGATGATGATTGTGTAGAAGCATTTGAAATACTTAAGAAAGCATTAGTCTCTGCACCTGTTGTTCAGCCACCTGATTGGAATTTACCCTTTGAAATTATGTGTGATGCTAGTGATTATGCTGTAGGTGCTGTTCTAGGGCAAAGAGTTGATAAGAAGTTAAATGTTATCCATTATGCTAGTAAGACTCTAGACAATGCTCAAACAAATTATGCTACTACCGAAAAGGAACTTTTAGCAGTTGTATTTGCTTGTGACAAATTCAACCCTATATTGTTGATTCTAAAGTAACTATTCACACCGATCATGGTGCTATTAAATATCTTATGGAAAAGAAAGATGCTAAACCTAGACTTATTAGATGGGTTCTCTTGCTGCAAGAATTTGATTTGCATATTGTTGATAGAAAAGGAGCTGAGAACCCCTGCTGCGCATAACTTATCTAGGTTAGAGAATGTTCTTGATGACCCACTACCTATTGATGATAGCTTTCATGATGAACAATTAAATGTCATAAGCACTTCTCATAGCACTCCATGGTGTGCTGATTATGCTAATTATATTGTTGCTAAATTTATACCACCTAGCTTCACATACCAACAAAAGAAAAAGTTCTTTTATGATTTGCGACATTACTTTTGGGATGACCCACATCTTTATAAAGAAGGAGTAGATGGTGTTATCAGACGTTGTGTACCTAAGCATGAACAGGAACATATCCTACGCAAGTGTCACTCCGAAGCTTATGGAGGACACCACGCTGGAGATAGAACTGCACATAAGGTATTGCAATCTGGTTTTTATTGGCCTACTCTCTTCAAGGATGCCCGTATGTTTGTTTTGTCTTGTGATGAATGTCAAAGAATTGGTAATGTTAGTAGACGGCAAGAAATGCCTATGAATTATTCACTTGTTATTGAACGATTTGATGTTTGGGGCTTTGATTATATGGGACCTTTTCCTGCCTCTAATGGATATACACATATTTTAGTTGCTGTTGATTACGTTACTAAGTGGGTAGAAGCTATTCCAACTAGTAGTGCTGATCATAACACCTCTATTAAAATGCTTAAGGAAGTTATTTTTCCGAGGTTTGGAGTCCCTAGATACTTAATGACTGATGGTGGTTCACACTTTATTCATGGTGCTTTTTGTAAAATGCTTGCTAAATATGACGTTATTCATAGAATTGCATCTCCTTATCACCCACAGTCTAGTGGTCAAGTAGAATTGAGTAATAGAGAGCTCAAATTAATTTTGCAAAAGACTGTTAATAGGTCCAGAAAGAATTGGACCAAGAAACTTGATGATGCATTATGGGCCTATAGAACTGCATATAAGAATCCTATGGGTATGTCTCCGTATAAATGGTTTATGGAAAAGCATGTCACTTACCTCTCGAACTAGAACATAAGGCATATTGGGCTATTAAAGAGCTCAACTATGATTTCAAACTTGTCGGTTAGAAGAGGTTATTTGACATTAGCTCACTTGATGAATGGAGAACCCAAGCATATGAAAATGCCAAGTTATTTGAAGAAAAAGTTAAAAGATGGCATGACAAAAGGATACAAAAGCGTGAGTTTAATGTAGGTGATTATGTATTGCTATACAACTCTCGTTTAAGATTTTTTGCAGGAAAACTTCTCTCTAAATGGGAAGGTCCCTACGTTATTGAGGAGGTCTACCGTTCCGGTGCCATAAAGATCAACAACTTCGAAGGCACAAATCCGAAGGTGGTAAACGGTCAAAGAATCAAACAATATATCTCAGGTAATCCCATAAATGTTGAAACCAATATTATTGAAATCAGAACCCGGAGGAATACATAAGGGACACTTTCCGCACTGCTTGCACTCCGAAAAGGAATAGGTATGTGGTATGGTATTTAAACCGACTCCAAAACAATTTTTAAGGCAATATTTCTCCGTTTGGAGTATTTAGAAAATAGAAAATAAGTGACAGTCCGGGAAGGACACGAGGCCTTCACGAGGGTGGAGGCGCGCCTCTACCCCCGGGCGTGCCTCCCTACCTCGTGAGCACCTCGTGTGCCCTCCGGACTCCGCTTTCTTGCACGATACGTATTTTGGTCGGTAAAATTCATTATATATTCTCCAAGGTTTTGACTCCGTATCACGCAAATATCTCCTGTCCTTGTTTCGAAGCTATTTTTCCGATGCATCTAGATCATCATGACGTCCCCAAGTGCTTCCAAGGACAAGTTCTTCGAGAAGGTGATCAACCTTACCTCGCGGAGGTGCTGCGACACCCTCAAACCATTGAGATGCGTGATGGGTTGCTGCACATCCGCTGATGTTGAGGGACCTAAGGAACCGTGCGTGGAGGCGAGGCTCGAAGCAATGGAGCAACAAGTTTTCAAGTGCCAGGGGATGGTGGAGCGTGGAATTAACGCTAGCCACAAGATGCTCGCGGAGTTCACCAACAACTACGAGCCGGATGCCAAGAACACCGAGGAAGCCATCTTCAAGCTACATGAGAAGATCGAGAACCTCCAAGCCTAAATCTATGATCTGCAAAATCAAAACTGTGAGTATGAATATATATTCAAAAGGATGAGTTTGGCTGCAGATTTGAGGATTCCAGAGACTCGATCATCCTTCTATGATGGTGAGCCTGTGCCATGGAAGGTGGACGACAAGCCCGCATCATCAACAACACCTCCACTTCCTCCAACAACAATGAAGGAGATATAATCACATGGGTATCGGCACTCCCCGTGGCAACCGCCAAGCTTGGGGGAGGTAACCCAAGATCGTGATCACCATCACAACTTCTACCTTTACCGTTTTTCTTAGTTCGATCCTATTAGTAGTATCTTGATTTAGTAGAATAAAGTCATGGCATGATCTAGTTTTAAAGTTTTGCTTTATGATCCCTCTATGTAATCGAGTCCGTGAGCTATATATATAATAAAGATTAGTGTTGAGTCAAGGGCTTGATTACTTCGCCATGATCTTGGGTGAATATAAGAAAAGAATAAAAAGAAACAAAGAGTTCATATTGATCTTATTGAAAGTAATGACTTCACATAGAAAGAGTATGATGATTAAAAGTTGTTGGGAGTTGGCAAATATGGCTCTGGTCATTGTTGCAATTAATAGGAAGTAATAAGGAGAGAGAGGTTTCACATATAGATATATTATCATTGACATCTTTTATGATTGGGAGCACTCATTAAAATATGACCTGCTAAAGAGTTGATGTTGGACAAGGAAGACAACATAATGAGTTATGTTTTCTTGTATCTGAGATAAAGTATGTTGTCATGGATCCTCTAACATGTTGAGCTTGCCTTTCCCCATCATGTTAGCTAAATTCTCAGCACCAAGTAGAGATACTACTTGTGCTTCCAAATACCCTTAAACCAGTTTAGCCATGAGAGTCCACCATATCTACCTATGGATTGAGTAAGATCCTTCAAGTAAGTTGTCATCGGTGCAAGCAATAAAAATTGCTCTCTAAATATGCATGACTTATTAGTGCAGAGAAATAAGCTTTGTACGAACTTGTTGTGGAAGTAATAAAAGCGACGGACTGCATAATAAAGTTCCACATACAAGGGGCAATATAAAGTGACGTTCTTTTGCATTAAGATTTTGTGCATCCAACCATAAAAGCGCATGGCAACCTCTGCTTCCCTCTGCGAAGGGCCTATCTTTTATTATTATCTTCTACCTTATGCAAGAGTCACGGTGATCTTCACCTTTCCTTTTCATTTTATCCTTTGGCAAGCCCAACATGTTAGAAAGAACATGATATATATATATATATATATATATATATATATATATATATATATATATATATATATATATCTAATTGGATGTAGGGGAGCATGAATTGTTATTGTTGACATTACCCTTGAGGTAAAAGGTTGTGGGGCAAAACTATAAGCTCCTATCTTTCTCTGTCCGATTAAAGCTCCGTAAGTACAAGTATTGCGTGAGTGCTAGAAATTATGAAGGACTAAGTGATAGTTGAGTATTTGGACTTGCTTTTAAGCTCTGACATAGACTCTTTCCGATGTTATGATAAATTGGAATTGCTTCAATGACTGAGGTTATACTTTCTTTGGTACCCAATAAAGTTTCGATTCATACTTTTGCATTGTGAAAAGATCATCACTTGAACATAAGTAATCATATGACATATCTATATATGTTGCTGTTATGAGAATAATCATGATGCCTTCATGTACGTATTTTATTTTTATCGACGCCTCTACCTCTAAACATGAGGACATATTTATTGTTATCGGCTTTTCGCTTGAGGAAAATCGAGGTCTAAGCTTGGGGGAGCTGATACGTCCATTTTGCATCGTGCTTTCATATTGATATTTATCGCATTATGGGCTGTTATTTCACGTTATGTCACAATACTTCTGGCTATTCTCTCTAATTTTACCAGGTTTACATGAAGAGGAGAATGCAAATGGAATTCTCGGGTGGAAAAGGAGCAAATATTGGAGACCTATTCTGCAACTCCAAAAGTCCTGAAACTCCACGGAATGTCTTAAAATAAATAAAGAAAAATAAATGCCAAAGATGAAGGCCAGGGGCCCACACCTCGCTCACGAGGGTGGGGCGCGCTTCTCGTGGGCCCCTGGTGGCTCTCCGATGCCCATCTTCTCCTATATGAAGTCTTTCGATGAGAAAAAATCAGAGGCAACCTTTCGAATGAAACTCCGCCGCCACGAGGCGGAACCTTGGCGGAACCAATCTAGGGTTCCGCGGAGCTGTTCTGCCGGGGACACTTCTCCGGGAGGGGAAATCATTGTCATCATCATGACCAACGCTCCTCTCTCATCGGGAGAGGGCAATCTCCATCAACATCTTCACCAAAGACCATCTCATCTCCAAACCCTAGTTCATCTCTTGTATCCAATTCTTGTCTCCAAGTCCGGGATTGGTGCTAGTAGGTTGCTAGTAGTGTTTATTACTCCTTGTAGTTGATGCTAGTTGGTTTATTTGGTGGAAGATCATATGTTCAGATCCTTTATGCATATTATTAATCCTCTGATTATGAACATGAATATGCTTTGTGAGTAGTTATGTTTGTTCCTGAGGACAAGGGAGAAGTCTTGCTATTAGTAGTCATGTGAATTTGGTATTCGTTCGATATTTTGATGAGATGTATGTTGTCTAACCTCTAGTGGTGTTACGTGAACGTCGACTACATAACACTTCACCATTATTTGGGCCTAGAGGAAGGCATTGGGAAGTAATAAGTAGATGATGGGTTGCTAGAGTGATGTAAGCTTAAACCCTAGTTTATGCGTTGTTCTTAAGGGCTGATTTGGATCCATATGTTTCATGCTATGGTTACGTTTACCTTAATACTTTTGTTGTAGTTGCGGATGCTTGCAAGAGAGGTTAATCATAAGTGGGATGTTTGTTCAAGTAAGAACAGCACCCAAGCACCGGTCCACCCACATGTCAAATTATCAAAGTACCGAACGCGAATCATATGAACGTGATGAAAACTAGCTTGACGATAATCCCATGTGTCCTCGGGAGCGCTTTTCCTATTATAAGAGTTTGTTCCGGCTTGTCCTTTGCTACAAAAAGGATTGGGCCACCTTGCTGCGCCGTGTTTACTTTTGTTACTTGTTGCTCGTTGCAATTGACCTTATCACAAAACTATCTATTACCACTTATTTCAGTACTTGCAGAGAATACCTTGCTGAAAACTGATAATCATTTCCTTCTGCTCCTCGTTTGGTTCGACACTCTTACTTATCGAAAGGACTACGATAGATCCCCTGTACTTGTGGGTCATCACTGATGCGGTCCACCCGAGATTCTACGGGTTCCTGGGATCCGGTGGGGGCGGTCGCCCGCTTCTCAAGGCTGCCAGTCTGCGGGATCTAACAGGCGTCGCCCGCTGGCGAAGCCTCATCTTCTTACTGGGGTCAACCCGACCCATTTTCCTCGAGGGCGTCACGTCAGCTCACGGATTTGAGCAGAGTAACGAATGACGAGCCTAGTTGTAGTGCGGCGAAGAATAAGGGAGCTGGAGGTTTTCTGTAGGAGTGAGGAAGAAGGGAGCTGGGGTTTTCTGTAGGAGTGAGGTGAGGAATTTGGGCGTGCAGTGGAGCGAGCTGACGTGAGGTGGGTGGGATGAGGAGGAAGAAGAGCACCCAGGATTTTTTGGGGGCGGTGTCTTTGGGTGTGGGTAGCGCCTAGAGAAACAATTACTACTAGTATAGTGGAGACACTCTACAGCTACCCGTAAAAACAATTACTACTAGGACAGTGGAGACACTCTACCGCGTCGCGCTCCTCCTAGGTCATTGAAACATCTCCCTCTACTGAATGCCGTTATACTTTTGTTCACCGACATGCGGGCCATGCAGCGCGCGGGCCCAAATGCCATCCACCAAATTAGAAGGCCGAATGCAGGCGGAGAGTCACCCCGGTCGTAGCACGGTAGTAACGAGCCATCGTATCACAAAACCCCACCTCCCCGTAGTCTAAGTTTGACGGACGAAGCAACCATCATTTCACTCTTCACTGAATCCCATTCTCCCTCACAGTCTACAAGAAAGGCAACACTCGCATACGCCATCGTTCTTCTCTCCCAACGAAGGGAAGGTAAGCGGATCCGTGATGTTGATATATTTTCGCTCAGAGAAAAATAGAACTTTTGAAAAGCAAGAACCGATCCTCACTCTCTTTTTGTTTCATTGTCATTGCGATTGTGTTTTCCTTTCGGTGGTCTCCCTAGTATTCGCTGGTTTCATGATGGACCAAGGAGAACCAGGCAAAGATCTGCCGATATTGGAGCAGACGCGGGAGGCTGATCCCCACGAGACAGAGAGCTCCAAGAAGATGGAGGCAACCACCGAGGCGACCCCAGATACGCTCACGGCCACTACTGAGATGGTCAACGCCCCGTTTGAGGTTACAGCCCCCGTGGCACTGCAGGAGCAGTTTTCCCCCTTTGAGGATGTGTCCCCCCCGCTGAGCTGCCCAAGGTGATTTCCTTCTTTGCCGATCTCGATTGTGGTTTTTCATCTAAGTATGTGGTGATTTTTTTAGAAAAGGAAGTATGTGGTGATTAATAATGCAAAATTTTATTAGCTTCGATGCCATGCTATACATAGTGGTTTAAATAACTTGTATTTCTTATCTTTGAAAAGTAATTCAGAATTTGTTTACATTTCAATTAGAGACCCGATGCGCATAAGGATTGTGTGGTTGTGCATGTCACTCGCTATGAGGCGGACGACCTGAATATACGACCGGAAAACAGAGTTCTTAGGCTGTTGGATCACGGAAGCCATTTGCGGTTACACCAATGAAGAGGTGTATTCCAGCCTCACTGTTGTCGAGCGTCTTTGTCCAGGTGTCTTGAAGCACAAGAAGTTCAAAGCTATTCGCTTCGTTTGTGAGGCATACTGTTCTTGTCAAGCTTACGCAGGAAGATGACGTGGCATGCCTCCACAAACAAGTTTATCAGTGGCAAGGCCACAAGGTTGTCTTCATGAAGGTTCACAGGATTGAGCTGCTCCGGGACGTCCTCAATGATGTTCATGGCAAGGTCCGTCTTGTGTCCAGCCCAAATTAGATCGAGGCATGAAATAGTGGCCCCAGCTAGTGTTTAATAGTAGTTTGGATTGTGTCTAATTATCCGAACCTTGCCTGTTATCGACCCCTCTGGGGCTAGTACTCTGTTTGAATCCGTCTATGGGAACTACTGCTACTTTTGTGTGCCCGTGAATCATATAAGCAACTATGTATCTTGTTACAGTGGTTCGTGCAGTTAATTGAGGACACAATGTAATAAATTCCAAACGTTCAACGCTAGTCCAGCGCTCATGTGGAACACTCACATTAAACTTGTCTTCATAAAAATCTTGAAAAGCATAAGTTAAGCAGTTTTATACATCTCAATGATTCATAGAACATAACAAACATATACTAGTTCACAGCAAAAGACAAAGTTGTGAGAAGGTTTACAAATCAGGAAAAAACAAGCAAGGCTTCTCTACGAGCAAAAGGGCCTCCCGGCGAGCTTAAATTTCCTGGAGTTCACTCTGGTTTTTCTTGTTGCCACCATCCAGGTTAGGTTCTCTCATTCCGTAATAACCAATTATAATTGTGGTCTCGGCTAGAATGCTGAACTGAACCATGCAAAGGTCTTGACCAAGTGAAATTCTTATGCATTCCACTAAATTTGAGCACCGCTTATTTGTAGAAATAAGGCAGACCACAATGCCTCTTGTCCACGCACCTGTCAAAAAACACGCCCGTGCAGTGCGTGCCTAGTCCTCGGTCCATGGATGAACTGGTAGAAAGTGCATTCCGGACTAGGATGCAGTTGTTTTAAACTCGTCCTGCACCGTAATCAGGAAGTAAAATGTACGAATCAACCCGTTTAGATTGTGTTGGTCATTCTACCTTAGTTACTACCAATGTAGGGATACCTTGAAGACGGGAGGTTAGACGACGGCAACGAGGGATAGCCATCTCATTTTGTGCAGCTTGTACTAAAACCGAGGTGTGTGCTTTGGATTGCGTGGATAGAAACGATACGGAGAGACATCCTGAAACGATATGGAGACAGACATCCCTGTTTTGCGCCAAATACGAAATACAGTTATTTAAACAGTGACATATATTACTACTTTCCCCGCTTCCTCTTAGAACCAAGTCCTAGATTCATGCTACAGCTTTCCCACTTTCTTCCTGTTTGAATCAACGCTTTGAGTTGACTATATGAACTAGCTTTACTTCTAATAATAGTAGAAGTCTAGGTGGCTTTTGGAACAGCGGACGGAAGTAGAAAAGGATCCACACGAAGGGAAGAGCTGGGGCAGTAGAGCAAGGCAGGTTTCAAGGAATATATACCGAGGGTCGCTTTCGGCATGTGGCAAAGACGGCATCGGGAGGCCGCATCTTGGCCACAATACCGCAGGGAGGAAGAAGGGGTCGGAGGCCCTCCCGAGCCGGCACTCTCTCGGAGAGAACGGCATGGCCGCCGATCGGGACGCGCGGGTAGCCATTGGTATCCTCCCTCGCCGCCGACGACAGCGTGAATGATGCACCTACACCCCTTGCCCCGGTCGAGGTTGTCCGGCCGGATTTGTGACCAGCCGTGAGCTGAGAGAGAGAGTGTGGCCACCTATGTCTTGCTTAGATCTGGAGAGCATGAGAGAGTGAACGAGAGGAAACCTAGTAAAGCAAGCGCTAAGGCTCCTGCTTTTATTTATAGTGGAGTGATTTTGTTGTACCGCTACAAAAACATGCGCCCTACGTGTACCCAGCGAAAGTGGGTGTGAGAGAACTAGTGCGTATGCGTGCACCGCTTCTCTTCGTGAGAGTACAATATATACTATGCCCAAAGAACGCTTACGCAAGAGTAATAATATAAGTGTGTGACGTGTGAGCTAAAATAAAATGTGCGCTACCGCCTTTTGTTTTTTAGAAGTTCGAGGGTAGGGTGTGAAGAGCACATATGTGCGTGACGCCTACCTACAGATGAGACGATGGGTGCCACGTCGTAGTCTGCGTGAGGATTCGGGAGAGTTGTGACTCGTGAGGGTGCATGTGCGTGAGAGAGAGGGGGGCACGTATCAATGCAACGCATGTGTCCGTAAATAATTATCTGACAAAACATTCGCCACAAGCCTTTTCCTGACGAACGCCGTAAGAACCGTTAGATCGGCATCCGACAGTGTCAGTTTTGCTATGTCATTTAACAGAACAGCCACTCCTCCAACACAAAAATCTTCCACGTGAGTGTTAGCAACTGCCGTATGCTCCCTCCGTTCCGAAATGCAGTGCATATAGCTTTATTGAAAATTAGAACCTCGCAAACTTTTACCGAAGTTTTCGTGGTACAAAATTGCACATGTAGAATACCTCAGCATATATCATTTCATTCATCTTCGATAGGTAACTATAAAGATGGGTGAGGAGTCTACAAAGAAAGACCATCGTATCACCAGCAGCAATTTCAACCATCCTTTAGTGTCGAGGAATGTCATAGGAACTCTATATGATATGATTTTTATAGGATTTTTTTTCTTTAGAGCCAATTGGTTCATAGGAATAGATTCATATACTCTACATTCCAAAGGAAATAAACATGATATCATTTCTATAGCTTTAGAGCCACTTGGTTCATATGAATGGATTCCTATACTCCCTTAATTTCAAAGGAAAATAAACAGTAGTGTATATTCAATAGAAAAGTTCCTATGATATGAATCAAATTACATCTCTTTACTAATCCCTCCTCATAGGACTTGAGATACATGTCATCTCTAGATTCAATAGAAAAGTTCCTATGATGTGAACCAAATGACATCTCTTTTCCAATCCCTACTCATAGGAATTGAGATCCTCCATGTCATCTCTTTCCCTACAACTTCCATGTATACATCTTCTATTTCTAAATAGATAGTACAATCCACTAGTAGCTTTTTTCCAAAACATGCAACTATGGCACAAGAACTATATAGTGTGCCAATAACTTTTAAAGATGGTCGCTGGATGAAGCTAACCCGACAGTGCAGAGATAGGCAAATCCGAGCACTACTGGCCGTTGGATATCATCAACATTCCACCAGATCTGCCACATGTACAATTTATAAGACTCCATGGTTGAACTTAAGCATAATGCACAAACCTCAAAACACAAGCACTTCTCCTTTGTTCTAGAATCTTGTGTATCATAACTGATTATTTTTTTCTAAATGAATTGCGATTATTTGTTTTTTACTTTATGATTTACAATGCACAACCCCATGAATCTTAACATTTTTATAAAACTAATTGATTTTGAATGATATGAACTATAAGAACTAAACGAACATCTACATCATGCATATATGACTCAATGATTTACATGCTATAGTGTGTATTTATTCATAATTTTGTTTCATAATCTCATGCTATACATGTGTTCCTTACTAGTTTTGAGTAGAGTAGCTAATTTCACGCGCCCCGGTATATCAAAATGCAGGGCCCATGCATCATTGCCTTTCGGTCAAACCCACGTCCACAATTTTTGTATGCGTATATATCTCCACCGGTCCCCGAGCCCAATATGCTGCCTTGTTCCCGTAAAACCAAGCGGCCTCCTCCTATTTAAGGCGTCGACTCGAACCCGTTTACTACGACGTGGCCCCGCACGCCGTAGTACTCCTACAAACCCTACCGCCGCACTCATCATCGGTTTTCTTCAAGAGGACGAGGGAGAAGCCGATTTGTAGTGGAGGCGCTTTTAAAAAAAGGATCTGTAGTGGAGACCCCTACCCTAGGGTGCCCTAGGTAGCTGCCGCACGCATCATTATTTTCTCTTTTCTTTATGCTCTTGCGCCGCTTAGAGTGAAATGATGGTTGCTTCGTCCAGCCCAAATTTTAATGCGGAAAGGTGGGGCTTTGTGATTTGACCCCTCATCGCTCATTTTCTACTATCGCGGTGCACGACCGGGTGCCTCCAATTCCAACCGCTGTTCGAACTGTGATTTGGTGCATCGCACGTGGAACAAGACGGTGGATGAGCCACATGTCTGCCAAAGGGGTCCCATTAAGTGTGTCGCCATTTCGTAAAGCGGATCGACCTCTGCTTGAGTTGCTACGCCAACACGACGGTGAGCAGCCTACCACTTGGTTTTGCTCCTTGGTGAATCCCGACTATATTGATCTAAAAAGATACGTGCTGAACTACCCTCTCTGTCTCGGTTTTTTATTTGTAGGCGTCTCGGTTTATAGGGCCTGCACGTAGTTCTAGGTCATCCATTTGACTAATTAAATATGAGTTACTATGTCACAAAAAGTATATCATTGGATTCTTATTGGTTGATATGTGAAGAAACAAGAAACGAGGTAGAAGTTAATGCACCGCGCCTTAGTATTTTGGTATTATTTGGTTTTCGTAAGATGACTTACTCACCTAGACGGAGGGAGTAGTTGTATTTAAAAGTCGAGGGAGTGGCTTTTCCTCGCTGGGGTAGGCGGGCAGTTCCGCCTAGTCGGTTCGACAGAGACACGAGAAGACGAGGGAGTAGGCTGCTGCAAACATAGGGCTGTGTGATTTGACAAATGAAGTTATCACGGACAGGTGGGGCCCCGTGATTTGACTTGCCATTATCATTTTAATCAAGCTGCGCCACGACCCGGTGTGAGTCTCCCGATTCTGACCACCTCCATACAGGTGCCTCTCCCAATGCTCCACCATGTAGTAGTAGAGGCTGGCTCTTGCATGAGAGCCCACTTCTCCACTTTTTCCTTGCCTCTGCTTTCCTCCACATATGCAAAATGCCATGTAAAGCGCACTATTGTACTTACTTGCTCCTACATGTGCTTAAGCTTGCCACATAGGCATAAAGTCTGATGTGGCAAGTTAATCAAGAAGAGAGAGACTAGTTTGGTGACCCAAGGAAGAAACGGTGCTAAGCACATGTACCTAGGTGAAAAGACAATTTTGAGTCTATAGCTAATTAAATGAAGCAAACTTAGCAACACCATTTCATTGGAAGAGGTCACTCCTTGTCAAATGCAATAAATACTAGTATTTCTCATGTCCTATTATATAAGAACGCTTACGACACTACACTAGTGTCAAAAACGTTCTTATATTATGGGACGGAGGGAGTACGAAGAAAGAGATAGAGAGGAGTAAAAAACACTTATAGCCAACCTTGTTGTAGTATGAGTGACTAAGTGATGACTATGTATGACATGCCAACATCAGATAGCCTAACGCACCGTGTTAAATCTCCAAAGGGCGCGACCATGCGCCGGACGCTGATGGTCGTGGTAGGCGCGACCATGATACGGGCTGCTGGCAGCCCTTGGATCTGAGATCAAGCGATGCGCATGCTAAGTTGCTGAAAATTTGTAGAATAACCCTCCGGTGATAGGATATTCACCCATAGGTCTAGAATCACGCCATCCAACCGTTCGATCTCGGATCCAAGGGCTCTCGGAAGCCCGTATCATGAGAGAATGGAAATCCACTACCTGCCGCTCGTGACGCCGGGCAGTTCGCTCCTACTCGCCCCCTCGCACGCCCTTTAATACTACACGGCGTTCGCTCCTAGTCGTCCCGCCCATTCACATTACGGCAGTTCTACTAATCCTAACCCTCCTCCCAAATCCATGGCGCCCCAAATCTCCCTATCGGGCGGTGAGTACAAGGTTAGAACCATCACCGGCGATGAGTTCGACGTCATCTACACCCGCATTTCCGCTGACGGTGAAAGGATGCCTTTCGCTTCAGACGCATGTTCAAAAACTCACATGATGAGTGGGTCACTGGGCAAGATGTTGAGTACACCACAGTCGTGGGACGAGAGAAGGATCTAAAGGACGAAGAGAGGAAGAAGCCCGCCGTGATCCAGGTTTTCGTACATAACGTTTGCTTGGTCTACCACATATGTCATGCCGACGTTGAGTGCCAGGATTTTAAGAACTTCCTCGAGGACAAAACAGTCAAATTCATTATCAGAGACTTTAAGAACGACAAAGAAGTCCTGCGTCGGATAGGCCTCGTTGTAGGCAACCCCTTCGACCTCTAGAAGAGTCGGCTGGTGCCCTCTCGTCACCTCTTCAATGCTGACCTGGCAGATCCATGGTTCATCCTTCAGACGTAAACCGGAGAAACCTCCATACACGTTTCATCGTCATGCATAGCAGCGGAATGTACTAGATATAGACCACATCCAGTATGCTGCAATTGATGGCTACCTTTGTTTCAATATCTACAAGGGCTGGATGAAGAGCAACCGCCAAGTTGGCGGTTCAAGCAAAGAAGTATCAGCCAAGAGGAACAGGGACAAGGACGAAGTCGAGGACGTGGACGAGGACTCCAAGTAAGGTGGTAGTGTCGTTGCTCATGGTGGTTCTAAGGCTGGTCATTGTGGGGAGTAACTTAGACTAGTGTCATATGCATGACACTAGTCTAAGTTACCACCTTCATAATGCAAAGTAACATGATAGTGGTGTCATAGATGGCTTCATTTATTAACTTGTAGACTCATCTTGTCTTGAGAAGTGCTATGTTACAGTAACATATTATGTTACCACCTCACATTAAATACTTGCCACATAAGCAAAAATTTCTTGGAGTGCGCTATGTTACTAGCTAAGTTACTCCCACTATGACTTGCCTAATTCAGTGTCTACCGGATTAGTTGCATAGTTTAATTTCAGGTGTGCTTAGTTTAATTTGAGGGGTGTGTTGTGTTGAGCCCCCAGCAGAACTATGTTATGTTTCTTCTCGTTACTTTAACTCTTCAGTATGTACATACTAGTACTAGTATTTCTTTAATAGAATTTAGCACCCCAATTAAGCACGTACTGCTTTTTTAATAGTACTATATGCATAATTTGGCGACGAGCGCTACTGTACAAAAGTATACATTTTTTAAAAGGCTAGCATATTGTTCATCATATACATATATATATATATATATATATATATATATATATATATAGCTAGTTAAATTCTCAACCTAGAACGACGTGCATGCCATGTAGTAAACCAATACGGAGGAAGTATAGTAAAAATCAGGTGATTTTACCGAGTGATCGGCGGGGGAGCATGGCCTGTCATGCAGTCCCACGTGTCATGATGTACCAAGGCGATGCGCATGTCCCTCTTGAGGTAGAAGCAATACTAGTACGTGGTTTGAGATGATGTCGACCCGAAGTGTGAAATCATGGTTGCTTCGTCCGTCTGGGAAGGTGCGGCATTGTGATTTGACGTCTCATTGCTCATTACTACTCATCGGGCGATGCAGGTGGGGTGCGTCCCCCCGTTGTTCTGCACTGTTATTTGGTGCTTGACACGCGTCGACCGGTTGCTATATGTCCCACATGTCGTGACAGAAGTACAGAATTCATGAATGGGAGGCGTCGACGGAGGAGTATACTACAGAATTCATGAAAGGGAGCGACTTAGTTTTGGAAAAATCTATTTTTACGGAGTAATGCACCCACTAGGGTTTATAGGGCTCATCTAACAAACATTCGTTTTTCCGTTTGATAAGTCTCAATTCTACTATACTAGTAGTAGTACCATTACATGTTGGATTTCGAGGTGCGTTAGATCACCCGACGCAAGCAGTGTCAAGGGGAAACTAACCAATGCATGTACAACTTCATGGAAATTTAGTGGTCATTCATGCATTCGTTCTAATTAATGCCTCGGTAAACATAACTTCTTGAGAAAAACGAGCGTACTGTGCAAACTACGAAATTAATTTGACCACTCACCGTCTACCTTGGTTGGAGAGATTTTGAAATTGAGACATAAACTGGAAAGGAGGGAGTAGTAACTTTTTTCTCGATTACTATTTGTGGCCTTGTATAGATGCAAAATGTATTTTTTTATAGTGGCCTTGTATAAGTAAATAGAGGGAGTACTAACCAAAGCCCTCCATTCCTAAATGTAATGTGCATAGATAAAAGCCCAGATACGAATGCATGTGCTGGCGATATGTTTTGGACGAGAAAGCCCCGGTCAATTTGTTCCAGGTCCAATGTGCCCAACACAGCAGTAGATTAGAAAATTAGAGGGAAAGTACTGCACCCTCCTGCCATCTGGTTCTGTCCCATCTGATGTGTACGAGAGGAAATAAACAAGGGAGGCAGCCTATGCGTTTGATGGGTTGGTGTAGAGCTAGTTTCGTCCAGAATTGGGTTGAACTCAAAATACGCACTAAAATATGGAATTTCTCTAGAAAACTAATACGCACTATATTTAGGAATGGAGGGAGTACGTAGTAGGGACGAGGAGTAAACGAAGGGAGTAGTAAAATTTTCTCCTCGTGTCATGAGCCACTGCAGCATGAGGGAGCGGGCGAAGGCGTGCAGTAGTAGTAAGCTTCACCTCATCCTGCGTGCCACCGCGCCGTGGGCGGGGAGACGGCGTGCTAAGCAAGTTTCTCCTCGCTCATGCGAGTTGAGGGACACATCAAAAGTACTCCAAAGTATAGAGCCTTGCCTGTAAGGTAGGCCCCACATGGTTTGCCTCTTTTTTAGTTTAACATAACGTCAAGTCGCAATTTGTTTGTTCACCCGTGGTAGACGATCCTCCCTCCACCAAGTGGACAACCAGTACACGTGCCAAATTACCACGTGGGCTGCCTTTTTCGTACAGAAATGAGCTCCACCGTGTACCCGCGCGGGTGTGGTTGGGAAAGAGACGGGAGTACATGCGCCGTGCGTGCACCTCTTCTCTTCGTGCACGTCCCCCACCTACGTGGGTGTGTGTGAGAGAGATACAAACCTAGACATAATGCGCTGTACATCCCCATGCCTCCGCCCAGTCCGACCACCAGTCACCACCACGGCAGCACGCCCCACTCCTCCTCACCTTATCTCTCATATTTCCTCCTCCATTTTTATATACAAGGGGCCACTATCAAAATTACAATTTGCAGATATACAAGGCCACTAACACTAATCGATGCAATATTAATGGTGTTTGCCTCGTTGTACTAGCAAAGGAGGACATTAATTATCCCTTGCATGCATGCGGGAGTTAAAAAAATGCATCTTGATGTTGTGTGCAATGCACGGGCATCTTGATAGTCCATGAAAACAACACATGGCAAAATTCCACAGCGAACGAGGGATTTGAATCTATTGGGAGGGGCTGTTTGGATCTTGCAGGGTAGCCAAAATATTGGCGACCCTTTTGTCCACCGTGCCTATGCCACCGATGAACGAGGAATGGCTCGGGTGCTCATGCTGTCATGCATCCTCCAATACAAGACGTTGGAGACGAGCTCGCACGAGCTGTGTTTTTTTGTCCCACAACGCCGCCCGAGCCGCCCGCAGACTGACCGGTGACCCGCAAATTACACCATCCAACCGTAGCCGCACACATTATGACAGCAACTCAACCGACCGGACAAAATTCATGCAAACACGTAGACAAACTGATATTTCATATAAACAACGACGGAAATCATATAAAATACCGGATTTTCACACAAACATGACGGATTTCATTACATTCAAATGAACTACGCGGTGCTTAGTTCTGACAGCACAGTATATAATACCTGGCCTAAATGGTCGTCCACGATCGATTTGTGTTCCTCATGTCCGGCAAGACGATCATCGGACTGCCGGAGCCCCGGAGGTATATGCTTCAAGCGCAAACGACGACTCGCTTCCCCACTGCCTAACCGATATCATTGGCTGGTGCCAAGATGATGGTGGCGGCACCGATTCGAGTTCATCACCGGCCACTACTTCGCCATGGCCGGCACCGGCTCGAGTTCATCCTAACATTGACCTCTTCCGTGGAGCCCATGCAGGGTCGACGAAGGTCCTCGCAACAAAAGGATCCGGCAAGACACCTGCTGTGTACGCCGGCGTCGCCTCCGCGGTGGCCTTCATGGGACCCAAGCGGTGGCGGCCTCCCGTGTTCTACTTCTCCTCGATGATGGCGGCGGACGCGGAGGCGCTGGCCACCGACTCGTCGCTCTCCGCGCACCCGGCTTCTGTCGCTGCTTGCATGGCGCGGCCGCCGGCATGGGAGTCTCGGCCACAGAAACGGGAGACGCGATATGAGGCGGCGGCGTGGACGGCAGCAACGACGCCCGTGTGCCGCTCCTCGTCGAGCTGGCCTGGAGCGGCGAGTTGCTGAACCGCGTGTCGGCTTGGGGCGGCAACTAGCTCTGTCGGGCGAGGGGAGGGAGGTGGATCAGCGAGCTGCACAGCTCGTATCCGGCGTGCTACCCAGCCGGCTTGGATGCGGAATAACTACTCTTTGTAAGCCATTGTAAGAGTGGACAAAATGGTGGAGGAGATAGGGGAGCGGCGGAGGTGTGCGATTCTTGACCGGCGTTTGGCCTCGTTTAAATAGGAGATTAAATAGACGGCGGACGGGAGGAGCTCGGCCGGGCGCTATGCTTAACGCCGCCCGGTCATGAACGGACGGTGTCCAGAGTGGTTTTTCGGCTTCCACAGGCGGGTTTCATGGAGGCGTTGAATGCGGCACGAGGCGTGTTCAGCCGGGCGTGCCGCGAGTGGCGCCCTCGACTCTGACCCAGGACACCGCTACCGTTCTTCCGGTGAGGTGTGGGCTCTTTGGGTGCATGGCCTGCATGTCGCTGACCCAACGCAGGCAGCGCTGTGAGAGGAACCTTTGGTGGGCAGGCGGTCGAAGCGGGCATTTCATAAACCGATGATTGTTCATTGAGTGTGACGTCATCTTTTCATGTAGTTAAGCCTACTATGTTGATAGCCCGTTCGATACGTTGTGATTCATAAAGACCGATGCAAACATCAATGTTCTGCTTATCACAGATAAGATTGATTAATACCCGTAACAATCCATGTCCTTAACAAAGGGTGCATGCACGTATAGGTTGAGCGTGTGTCTTGCGTCGTGTGCTGTGTGCATGCAGGCGTGCGAGTGTTGCGTGTGTGCAAGGGTACGTTTCAGTGTTGCATGCATGGGTGCGTACGTGCGTGTGTTCGTGAGTGCATGTGTACGTGTCAGTGTTGCACGCCAGCATGCGTGCGTGTGTACGTTATGTGTACGTGTCAGTGTTGCACGCCTACATGCGTGCGTGCATGTGTATGTGTGGGCTGAGGCTACACGTCAGTCGACTGACTTTTTCATTTACATGATCTTGAGATTTTACGAAGTCACCATAGGTGCCTCGTAGTCGAGTGGAACGTCTCCTCCCACTAAACATACATCGCCAAAAAATACTGAAATTAACAACAGATAAATGCGAGCACCGGGACTTTAACCTTTGTGGGCTCGAGAAACCACTGTCCTCTAACCATCCAACCAAATGTTGGTTAGCACGACAAAATGTATGTGGTGACCGTGATGAGCTTATTCTGAAGTCCAGTGACCATATCGTGCTTTCGCTTCAAATACAATGACCATAAGTGTCGTCAACAAAATATGGAGCACGCATCAAATGCAAAGTCCGTCAGTGTCATCAACAAAATATGGAGACGTACCGTGAGCTAGATACCGTTGTACTATTGTATATGCTTATTTTTTAGTGGCCGATTGCGTGTGTGGTGTGGTGGGAATATCATTTCTAGTTGTGGTGGGTCAACATGAAGACTCATGGGCCGGTTCCATCCTGCGCCACATATAGGTTGGACCGAGACGTGTTATACGGAGACCCATGTGGAGGACTCGGCGTATAACACGAAGCTACCAGTGTCGCGGAGGACTCTATCCCCACTGGTGATAGGCCAACTATATATGATTTGTAACCCTAGGCCCTTAGTATGTTATACAAGCTTGGGGGCTAGTTCGTCAATAGTATACACACACGCACAATGCCTGGTATTCACGTGTACTTTGTACACACCCCTATCACTAATATACAGTACCAGGAGTAGGCTCTTTCTTCAACTGCAAGGGTCCGATCCGAACTAGGGTAAAACTTTGCCTCAGATACCATCCAGCCTAACAGCCAGGGATATCCTACCGAATGATATGATGAAATCATATCTGCCAACTACTATTAAAGAGGTGTGTTGGGGGCAATGTGTGCGAGAGAGGCCTAAAGATAATGTGCGTGCGGGAGACATGTAGGCACATATATGTGCGTATAGAGGGCTAGTAGAGACCGTGCATGTGTATATATGCATGTGAGAGAAATAGTGTTTTCCAACTGAGATTAGTGAAAAGAGTGGTACATAGTAGTCAGAAAGAGAGAAACAGAGAGAGCATGTGCATGAGACACCCCGACACCACGAGAGAGATTGTGAGCATGTGTGAAAGAGAAATGCCGAGGCATATAAAGTGTGTGCACTTATGCGTTAGATAGAGAGATATATAACGTGTTTGTGAGAACGGGGCGAGGCATAGTGCATCTACGTGTAAAAGGCGGTTCTACGCATTAAATTAAAATATAAATGGCATTATTATTTTTGGATGAGATCATGAATTTTGCAAAATTGCGTATGGACGAAAATCGGTCTATCAGACACCCATACTCTATTGAATTCTAGCATGTGCATGTGTTTATTTCATATTATCGATCCATAGAGTGAGAGCGGTTTGAAATACATGTCACTTGCATTTCATATATAAACATTAATTAGTGCACTCCATGTTGTTAGTGTGAAGCACTTTATACATTTGTCACTTGCATGGATACATTCCAAATTGCTAGCTACGAAATAAAATACATGTCGAATTCAACATAAAGGGGGTTTCGAAGATTCGAATTCATATGAAGTGCATTCATCTATTTGTACCCGAGATAATGGCATTTGTAAATCAGATGTAAAAGGGGGCATCAATATTTGTTGTGAGTTTGAACATGCTATATATATTCATACACATATCTAAATTTTTTTTTTGCAACCAAGGAGATTATACCTGGAACCATGCATGAACTGAGGTAAGTTGCATATTTTTTAATATATACTCGTGTACAATGTATACTAAAATGTACCCCCTCCATTCCAAAATAATTGTAGCTTTAGGATTTTCAAGAGTAAAGATTTGTGAAGTTTGACAAATCCTGAAAGTTTAATTCAAGAGAACCGAAAACGTTAATGCTTCTGCTCCCAAATATTGAACGAAGCACCAAATAGGCCTCTGGTCACCCGAAACCGCGCGAGACTAATGTTTTGGTGGTAGGAAATTACTGTCCTGATTCTGGCCCTTGTAGCCTATCGGCCCGATGTCCAAAGGTCTAAACCGGGGTAGGTTTGGAACTTCACCAAGACGCCAGTCTCAACCACCTCCGAGAAACATTCATACGCCATGGGCGCCTAAACACCCATGGGCTCGGCCGAAATCTATCCCGTCCACATTTGGGACACATGACATGACTGTCCTACCCCCAATCCGCAATATGTCCGAAATTTTAGATGGGGGCAAAGTTTGTAACTTTTCCCAAATTTCAAACAAGCGCGTCTCAAACCGAAACATTGTTCCCCCTTAGTTCCCGCCTCCTCCGTTTCCCATTCATACTCCGTGGGCACGAAAACGCCCTCTCCACCAGCCGTGAAACCCCAGCCTCCTCCGTCCTCCACCCCATAGCGGCCAATCCACCGCCGCCTCCTCCATCACGCCGAGCCGGTACCCAGCGTTGTCATCCAACGCATAGCAACCGCAACGCCCTCAAGGACTTAGTACCAAGCCGAGGCAGAGCTGCCTCCACGACGCCGACGCCGACGCGTGCACCGTGCAGAACCACTCCCACCACGCCGTCCTGCGCCTCACCACCGCTGCGGCTCCACCGCCGCAACCGGCCCACCGCACTGCACCTGTTCCACGCTTCGCCGTCGTTCGCCACCTCGGATCTGCTTCCTCACGCCGGCTGCATTTGCCACCGCACCACACTCAACAACTTGGCCATGGGTTCGTCCAAGGCTGCACCGTCCTCCACAACTTCTAGTTTCCGGCGAACAACAAGATCGTCGGAAAAACAAAAGGAGGACACAACACTGCCAGCAGAGAGAGGTACTTCTCTTCCCTTATTCGTGCAAGTCTTACGTCTCTGCTCACACCGTATTCATCCCACGAAAGAAACTAGTTGAGCGCTTCTTACTGCATCTTCTTCGTGATACCAAATGCACAAGGTTTCCTCCCTTATACTATTTCACCTTTGCTAGTGGTCAGTAGCCCGCCTAGATTTCAATTCAGGGTCAGTCGAACCGCAATTAAAAGAAGCAGCACCCGCTTAGGTGCACGGAGCACCTAGTCCGTCTGTTCCCCGGGGAAGCGGCGCATCGGTGTCTATCATAGGGGTGTGGGCGCGAGCTGCTTGCGCCCGATCTGGAGGTCGGCGGGGCTTGAATGGATGGCTGGGGCGGTGCTGCAAGCACGGGCAATGATGCGGTGAGGTCGAGGAGAGGCGCGGTAGGAGGAATATGGGCCGATGGTCGTTGGCGTTCGAGGAAGATCGTCAACACCGACCGGGCCGGAGGTAGATGAAGGTGATCTGCCCGTTCTTTGTACATCGGACGGTGCGAGAAAAATGGACTGACCTATTTGCTTTCAACATTGTTATTTTCATAGAATCCTGTAGTAATTGAGTGTGCCATGCATGTTGTAGAGCTATCATATGTCTCCCGTCATTTATTTCTCACCGACCTGCTATCTCGCTACCTTTACACTGTACTAATTGTGCACACACTTCACCCATACTCACACTATTGTTGTTTTTTATGCATGGGTATTTCCAGACTACGCAGTGTTGATGAATGCGTAAAAGAAAAGATGTAAGTCGCTCGGTGTAATTTGAAGATAAGCAATAAGCGTTCAAGCGCTCTAATGGGTGCAAATGTCGGCAGTTGGAGACAGATGGCGTAGCTCTGCAATGGATGATCTCAATTGCAACACACAACCATCCCAAATGCTTGCTTTAACTTTGCGCTGTCCAATGTGGTTGCATGTTGTATATGGTGTCTAGCTTGTATTGCTTCCAATTTGGTTAAATTGCATCTGCTTACTTTACACATTATACCTTTGATATATACTATATATGTCTATTAACCATGTTCGTACATCAAACTAATGCTCTTTTGTATCCCTCGTCAATCACTTATGATGAGACAGTCACCCGGGTGGGTTACTGTGAGACGCCCTACTCGTTTAAAGAGTGCAGTGTAATACTCCACACATGATTCTCAAGAAACAGCAAGGCTAAATGAAGATAGTCAACGTAGCTCTCTAGTTGATCTCCTATATTCCCCCACACCACCATCGCTGGTGCTTGCTCTTACTTGGCAGTGTGATATGTGGTTGCATGTTGCATATGGTGTCTACCTTGTAATGCTTCTAATTAGGGTAAATTGCATCTGCTTAGTTAACACATTATACCTGTGAATATGACATGTCTTCCTGTTTTTGGTACATACTACGTCTTTCTATTAACCATGTTCTTACATCAAACTACTTTTCTTGTGTATCCCTCATCAATTCTCCTAATTTGGTAATTGCATCTCCTTAGCTTACACATTATACATGTGAATATGACACGCCTTCCTGTTTTTGGTACATACTAGCACATATGCCCGTGCGTTGCAACGGAAGAAAAAATATTAAAGAGAATTATTTATGTAACCCTGTGTGCACGTGAATAATGATCATTTAGGTGCTCGGTTTCGCCGGGTATGAATTAATCAATCCGCTACTTTTGCATTCATTGAAAGAGAGCATTTAAGAGTTTTATTACGTCATCGTACGCGAGAGAAAGCCCATGGATTATTCAATCTACTTTTCCTTTCAATCTAGAAGAATTTAAGGTATGAAGTTTCTGAATTAGGAAACATGAACCATTTTTTAAATAATGAACAGTTTATTGAAAATTACGTAAACTTTAAAAAAAAAAGGCGAACAAAATTTGAAATAGCAGCATCTTTTAAAATTCACAAACATTTCTTTAAAACACCAACTTTTTTAAAGACCATGAACATTATTTGAATTTGAACATTTTTTTTGCACGGGAACATGTGTTGAAATTCATAACATTTGACGAAAATGTTTATCTTTTAACATTATTTTGAAATGTAGAAAATGCGAAAAAACTTTGAAACATGAAAATCTTTTAAATTTCACAAACATATTTTGAAAAACACCAACTTATTTTTAGAAAAAGATGAACATTACGTGAATTTGCGAATATTTTTTTAGCACAGGAACATGTGTTAAAGAAAACTGGGCCAGTCCATTATCAATTGTCCTGTGCGAAGCTCCGACTATTTGTCACGCTTGGCAGAAAATAGAATTTTCCCAGCTGCTTGGGCAGCAAAATAAGTGGGCTGGCTTCGCTGGGCCCATGTACGAAATTTAGGAAAAGCCTTTTTTTGTAGTAGACGAACGCATAAGAATTTAGTACCACCTCGGATAGAAAAAATTCTTTTTGGCGATGAATGGATGAAAAAATTGATGAAACACAGCTTGCTTTATTAGTAGGTATCGATGTTGAATTGTAAAAAATGCGAACAAAATATGAAACATGGAAATCTTTTAAAATTCACAAACTTTTTTTGAAAAAACCAACTTATTTTGAGAAAACAACGAAAATTATTTGAATCTGTGAACAGTTTTTTAGCACGATAACATGTGTTAAATATTCATAAGATTTTTGAAAATTTGTACCTGTTAACATTATTTTGAATTGTCAAAAAAAGCACAGAAATGAGATTAGTTTTTGAATTTGGTGCATTTTTAAAATTCCATTTTCTTTTTAGAAATATCAAACAATTTTGGAAAATAAGAACGTTTTTGAAACAAGGGAAACTTTCCAAGTTCCGAATATTTTCCAAAATAGCAACAAAATATTGGAATTCTGAACATTTTCTATAATTTGATTTTTTTTGAACATTATTTTGAATTGTAAAAAAATCACTAAAACAAGATTAATTTTCGAGTTTGAGCATTTGTTAAAATTCCATTTTCTTTTTAGAAATCTCGAACAATTTGGGAAAACAATATTTTTTTTTGTAAAAACGGGAAACTTTTTCAAGTTCTGAATATTTTCAAAAATAGCAACAAAATGATGGAATTCTGAACATTTTCTATAATTAGATTTTTCTAAAATTCTGAACATTTTGTGAGAATTTTGAATTTATGAAATAAATTATTTAATAAAATTAAACTTGGAAGGAAAAAAGAGTTAGGGGAAGAAGAATAAAAATAGAAGTAAAACACAAAAACAAAGAAAAGTGGGCCAACCCATTATTGGTTGTCGTATGCGAAGCTCCTACTATTTGTCGCCTAGTGCAAATAGTAGAATTTCCCCAGCTGCGTGGGCTGAAAAATAAGTGTGCTGGTTTCGCTGGGCCAAACTAAGAAAAGCCTTATTTTTAGTAGACGAACACATAAGAATTTAGTATTCTTTTCGTTGGTGAACGGATGAAAAAGTTGGCGAAACGCACCTTGCTTTATTAGTAGGTATAGACTAAATCTGCCTATCACACCATGTTTTTACATCAAACTACTGTTCTTGTGTATCCTGCGTCTATCGCTCATGATGAGAGAGTCACGCGCGTGGGTTAATATGAGACGCAATACTCTTATAAAGAATGCAATTTCATCCTCTCCACATGATTCTCAAGAAACAGCAAGCCTAAATGAAGATATTGAACGTTGCTATGTACCTGAAGACAGCACTTCCCCTACACCACCATCACAGGTGCTTGCTCCAACTTCGAAGTGTGATATGTGGTTGCATGTTGCATACGGTGTCTAGCTTGTAATGCTTCTAATTAGGGTAAATTGCATCTGCTTAGTTTACACACTATACCTGTGAATATGACATGCCTTCCTATTATTGGTACAACTACATCTATGTGTTAACCTTGTTCTTACATGAAACTACCTCTCTTCTGTATCCTGCATCAATCACTTACGATGAGTCACCTTTATCCGTTGCATATTGCATATTATTTCTAGCCTGTTGCCATGTATTGCTTCTAATTTGGTCAAATACATTTGTTAGGGCACCCTTTTAATTTGGCGAGTGATATTGGTTTCATCTTTCATATGGTTTCTAGCTTGCATCGATTCTAATAAGTTCAAGCACCTTGTGCTTAGTTTACACTTTATACATCATACATGTCAATATGTCACACCGTCTTGTTTTTCATACATATTCCATCCTCCTATCATGCGGCTGCCTTACATGAAAGTAGTGTTACAAGATCATGCATCAATAAGTTCTGAAGATCAAATTTTATTCCTTTTTCTTGTGGGTTTGACTTGACAAGGCAAAATCAAGAAAGAGGAAGGAAAAGAGTAAGGAAGGCGATGATGGTGGCCCTCTGCAGCAACTTAAATGGAGCATCTGTACCGATTCTCCTTGTACTGATAGTGCATTACATGGTCCAAGTCCACACCCCAACTCCACCATCCAAGGTGCTAGCTCTAACTTGGCAGTGTGATATCTGGTTGCATGTTGCATATGGTGTCTAGCTCGTATTGCTCCTAATTAGTGTAAACTGCATCTACTTAGCTTACACATGATACATGTGAATATGACACACTTTCCTGTTTTTGGTACATACTATATCTGTCTATCACACCATGTTCTTACATGAAACTACTCATCGTGTGTATCCTGCATCAGTCACTTATGATTGGACACCTTTAAGTTGGCAGTGTGATATTGGTTTGCATCTTGAATATGATTTCTAGCACGTATTGCTTCTAGTATGATGAACGCCACCTATGATGATACAGTTTTAACTTGGCCGAGTGATATTGATTGCACCTTCCATATGGTGTCTTGCAGTGTTTCTAATTTGTTGAAGTGCCTTCTGCTTAGTTACCACATAATAGGTGTGAATATGTCAAGCCGTCCATTTTTTCGTACATATTGCATCCTCGTATCATGACTTTGCCTTTCATCAGAGTAGTGTTCGTCAGTATCATGCATGAATGAGTTCTGAAAAGCGAATGATATTCCTTTTCTTGTCGGTATGACCTCACAATGCAAAATCAATAAAGCTGAAGGAAATTGGCAAGGCATTGGATGATGGTGGTCCTTCCGAGCAACTGAAACGGAGGTTCTCTACAGATTCTAATCCGCCATCCTCCCAACAAGATTCGCCAAGACAACGCAAGGCTAGATAAATAACGTAGCTGTGTAGATGATGAGCACATCTCCCTACTCCACCATCACAGTGCTTGCTCTAACTTGCCACTATTATATGTGGTTGCATGTTGCCTATGATGTCTAGCTTGTATTGATTCTAACTTTGTTGAATTGCATCTGCTTACTTTACACATAATGCATGTGAATATGACATGTGTTCCTGTTTCTACATCAGAATTCTTGCATATCCCGCATCAGTCACTTGTGATAAGGCACCTTTAAGTCGCCACTGTGATATTGGTTGTGTCTTGCATATGATTTCTAGCATATACTGCTTCTAATTTGTTGAAACGCCATACAGTTTGAACTTGGCGAAGTGATATTGGTTGCATCTTTCATATGGTGTCTAGCTTGCGATTGCTTCTAATTTGTTGAAATGCCTTCGCTTAGTTACCACATCATAGGTGTGAATATGTCACACCATCATGTTTTTCATACATATTCCATCCTCGCATCATGTGTTTGCCTTTCATCCGAGTAGTGTTCACAAGATCATGCATGAATGAGTTCAAGAGCGAATTTTATTCCTTTTTCTTATCGGTTTGACTTCACAATGCAAAATCATTACAGCTGAAGGAAATTAGTCCGTGAGTGGATGATGGTGGTCCTTCAGAGCAACTCAAACAGGGGTCTCTCAGATTCTACTCCGCCATCCTCCCAACAAGATTCACAAAGACAACACAAGGCTGGATAGTCAACGTAGTGTGTAGATGATGAGCACATCTCCCCTACTCCACCATCACAGGTGCTTGCTCTAACTTGACACTATTATATGTGGTTGCACGTTGCGTATGATGTCTAGCTTGTATTTCTTCTAACTTGAATTGCATCTGCTTACTTTACACATAATGCCTGTGAATATGACATGTGTTCCTGTTTCTAGAACATACGTGTACATGATGAGCACATCTCCCCTACTCCACCATCACAGGCGCTTGCTCTTACTTGGAACCTGTTATACGTGGTTCGCGTTTTCCGTATGATGTCTAGTTTGTATTGCTTCTGATTATGTAGAATTGCATCTGCGTAGCTTACAACTTATACCTGCAACGATCACTTACCCATAAGACACATTTAACATGGGACTGTGATGTAGGTTGCATCTTGCATTGTCTTCTAGCTTGTACTGCTTCTAATTTCTTGAAATGGCACTTACAACGAGACACTTTTTACCTGATAGAGTGATATTGGTTGCATGTTCATATGGTGCCTAGTTTCATTTCTTCTAATTTTGTTGAAATGCCTTCCGCTTACAGTTTTTTCATACATATTCCATCCTCCTATCGTACGTGTGAATATGAAATGCTATCTTTTTTTGTATATATTCCATCCTCCTATCCTCGCTTGCCTTACATCAAAGTAGTGTTCGTTCATATCATGCATCAACCAGTTATGCAGAGCTAATTTTATTCATCTTCTTGTGGTTTTGACTTCATGAGGCGATATCAGAAAATAGGAAGGAAAAGAGTAAGTTAGGGGATGTTGGTGGTACTCTGCACCGACGCAAACAGAGACTCTCTAGATTTGCCAACGCTCTCGCTAATGAAGTTGAAGTCCCAAGTCTACATGATGAGTTCATCTCCCGCACTCCACCATCGCAGGTGCTTGCTCTAAGTTGACAGTGTGATAATTGGTTTCATGTTGTATATGTTGTCTAGCCTGTATTTCTTCTATTTTGACTAAATTGCACCTGCTGAGTTTATATGTTATACATGTGCATATGACATGGCTTTCTGTGTCTAGAAAAGACTGCATTTATCTATCATACCATGTTCTTACATCAAAGTACTGTTGTTGTGTATCCCGCATCAAGAATCTCATGATTGGACGCTTTTAACATGGCAGTTTGATAGTGGTTGCATCTTGCATTGATTTCTACGTTGTACTGCTTCTAATTTTTCGAATTGCCACTTACGACAAGACACTTTTAACTTGGCAGAGTAATATCGGTTGCGTCTTTCATATGGTGTCTAGCTTGCATTACTTCTATTTTCTTGAAAATCCGTCTGCTTAGTTTGCACATCGTAGCTGTGAATATGTCATGCCGTCCTATTTTTCTTACATATTCCATCCTCATACGGTTGTCCTACATCAAAGTATTGCTTGTCTGTATCATGCATCAATGAGTACTGAAGAGTGATTTTATTCTTTTGTGTTGTGGGTATAGCTTGACATGGCAAAGTCAAAAAAGAGCAAGGAAAATAATATAGTAGGGAGTGTTGCTAGTCGTCGGGTGAAACGGAAAAGGTTCTCCCATCGAGATTCTGCTCGTACTTATAGTGTAGTAGAAGGTCCAAGTCCACCGGCTAAATCTACAAACACAGTATCACCTGCTTCCACCACCTGTAGCATCCGCTTGAACTGCATCAAAGATCTCAACCAGTTACTCGTTCGTTTGCTCCGGACCTGGCCAGTCCCCAAGCTGCCTTCACACCTAACACTACTTCCGAAGCACTGCTGACACAACAGGACTTTGCAAGATCAGATGAACCTCATGAGCATCAACACCAAGACGGTACCTGACCGAGTCAAGTTGCAGTTGCATGCTCCTTTATATGTACTCTCACAGTTTGATGTACACTAACACTTTCCATATTCGTTGTTGAACTAGCACCACGGGCGCAAGCGAAACAGACATCGTGGATAATGCTTGATGATTAACAAAATCTAAAGGAGGAAGAATGGAGATCCCTTTTGAGGCAGGTTTAAAAAGGCCACGTGATGCTGCTGAAGTCAGCCAAATGAGTATCAGAGGTAGCCGTTGCCGTTAGGTGTCATGCGCGTATCCTCCCAACGTGGATCCAGTACAGGAATGAGAAAGACAATACCCAGTTTAAGACCTTCCTTGACCATCTATCCGTAAGTAATGTTATTCATCGCAATTAGTAATATTGTCTTGCTCATCCCATACTTTCTAGCTTCCTCCTAATAAGACTCACATTCTTTTTCAATGAGATGAGGTTCAAGTTGGATCCGAAAGATGATGCAACTAAACAAGCATGCACTCATGTTTTTTCAGTCTGCTCCATGACGATGTCGGTACCACCTTAGAAAATCTCACTTTGTGAAGGCAAGGCTAACAATGAAATCGCCCAAACATCTCCAAAGTGGAATATATTACATGATGAAGACCGGACAGCCCTCGTTAAACCTTTGGTCTGATCCAAAGTATCAGGTAGGCTATATGTATTTGATCAGACCACATATTGAACTTGTATTTATGTATGTGCTTCCAAGTGTATCTTCTTCTAGGCTAACAAAGAACAAAACCAACCGTTCTAAAGTGAAATTCCAATAGACAACAGGATCTCGTAGCTATACTGCACACTGCGAGGCTTATGTAAATAGCTGCTACTTCCTTCTTTTTTGTGCCATATTATCGTATCTATATTGACTTGTTCCAAATACAGAGGAAAGCCTGTGTGGACCAAAAAGAACCTGAACCAATGCAGTGCAAATCTTCAAGGATTGCCACATCAGCAAGATGAAGGGCATGAACACACCAGTTCAAGCCGCTGTTGTAAGTCCTTACTCCTCCTTCCTTGAACTGATTGGTACTGTGATGTGTTAATTTAACTACTTGGTTTGCAGCCAATGTCAGTTACTCTGTTCACTTTTGTACACAATTGCCTTAACGTATCATTTCACCTTACATGGTTTAAAGAGATGAAGGATATTCTTTTGGTCTTGATCTGTAATCTAGTTGTTATGTTCACGGGCGCACACAATGATAAAATAGCCTGTTTGTTTTATATCTGTTTGCCCATGATATGAATGATGTCATACTATGTTCATCCTACTTTAAACCATGTCTCTTTATCCTGAGATGTCAACGAATGTGAGGAAATAGACAATACAAGAGGCATGCTACATGGACATATGTTCAAAGTGATTTTATTATGTAGTTGGCACTACAATACATGCTAATGTATTATAGTAGTTCACCAAAATAAGTTATGTATAAACGCGTTTAACCTACTTTGTTTGTTTTTGTCTCATTAGTAACTTATCCGCACACTAATCTACAAGTTCAAACTTTCGTGAAGCTATGGAACAAATGATTGAACAGCCACAACCACCTGAAGGTGACGAGGCTACTACAGCCACAATGTCTCCTCTTGCTGCTGGGCGGCCGTCTCTCTCCACGAAGAGTGCAAAAAGCACCTTCTGCGTAATGCAGGTTGGTTGTCAAGCTAACCTCGTCCAAATCGCCCTCTTGAACAAAATCTTCCTGCTAGATGTAGTAATATATCTCAGGTGCTCGCATACAAGTCCAATCCCTAATGGACGTTGTTTGGAAACAAGAATAGTGGTTGAGAAATGTCGTCAAGATATGAATGGTTTTGAAACCAGACTATCGGACATTCGCCGTTGTTGAAGAGCAATGGCGGAAAAAAGGTGGAGATCGTCTTTGCTCCATCGATTCTACAGCCAAAACATTAGCACTCAGGTCAAATGATTTGTGCTTCTATACATCCGATGGTGCTTTTCTCCGAAGGATCAGAACTTTATGCCAACAGGCCTTTTGTTGTATGATTGGAATTTATTTTGTTGTGATACAACATTTATGATGCCGCCACAGTGCTGCAGTAATTACAACGCTTATTTTTGTATAGTGTAGGTTTATCTTAGTAATGTATTCGGCCGAAAGCTTCAGAGGAGCCCAACATGCCAACATTCGCCGGGCCCATTCCAATTGGGCTAAAACGATTCTGGGCGAAATTGGCATGTAGCCCAAGAAAATATCTGGTCTTAAATTAGCATAAGCTTTCAAAATTTTCTGGTAGGCCTATGCCCATAGTGGGCCTTTAACAGGCCTAAACATAATTTGGGCCCTCAGTAAAAATAGGCCGTTTACAGGTGTAAATATCTCGAGCCCATAAAAAACATGGGCCTTTAATAGACCGGAAGTGAGATTGGGCCCTGATTGTGCCAAATAACCCACTGGACTTAGCAGGCCGAAATGGTGGCCCATTTACGATGCGGATATTTGACAGGCCGAAATTCGGACGGGCCGTAAATGCACCGACCTAATACACGGGCCTTTAACAGGCCGGAACTTCGGTCGGGCTAGATTATCATCATTTTTATATGGGCCGTTAATGGGCCCGATATGATGTTGGGCCACATATGGCCCATGGTTTACGTCCGGCGTTAACGGGCGAAAATGACAACAGCCGAAGTGGCCCAAATCTTTAGTGGCCCTCTAACAGGCCGAATGACAGACATGGCCGAATATGACCCAAATCCTTCACGGTCGTTTATGGGCCGAAAGTTTTGATGGCCTATAAATGGGCCCAAATGAAGCCGGACCTTTAACAGGCCGGAAATACACCGGGCCATAATTCGGCCCAATTACGTAGCGGACTATTAACGGGCCAGAAGTGACCATGGGCCGCATTGATGACAAGTTTAGACCAGGCCGTTGACGGGCCGATTTGACAGAGAATGTTGGGCCTTTAGCTGGGCCGACCCATTATGGTCTGCAGAATCTTGTGGGCCTTTAGCTGGGCCGGCCCATTGTGGTCCGCAAAATCTTGTGGGCCTTTAGCTGGGCCGACCCATTATGGTCCGCTAAATTTTGTGGGCCTTTAGTCGGGCCGCCCATTATGGTCTGCTAAATCTTATGGGCCTTTGGTTGGGCTGGCCCATTTAAACTTTGTGGGGGGCCGGTCCAGCTAAAGGCCCACAAGATTCTACAGACCATAATGGGCCGGCCCAGCTAAAGGCCAATGAGAATTTTACACGTGGAAAATCGGTATTGGTCGTGGGTGTTAACGGGCTATCGGATCCAAAATCCGACCCGATAGCTTAACGTCGTTCCGTTACGGTGGATGCCACGTGTCGGTCACCCTTGACGAAAGCACTTCTGTGACGTGCGATTTATCGTCATCGAAGTGGACACTTCCGTGATGATAATTTTGGTAATGTCATGGAACACTTCTACGACAGCACAAATATGACTATCTTGATTATGTCATAAATCTTCATGGATGTACATGCATGACAAAAAACGCGACCTACTATGACAAACACGTATCATCACGGAAGTGTATTTTTTTTTGTAGTGCACAGAGTCCAGAACCACCAGATCCAATCTAGACACCATCTCGGATGGGGTTCACCACCTCCATTGGTCCCTCTTCGATGATGCGTGAGTAGTTCTTTGTAGACCTTCGGGTCCGTAGTTAGTAGCTAGATGGCTTCCTCTCTCTCGCTGGATTCTCAATACAATGGTCTCTTGGAGATCCATATGATGTAACTCTTTTGCGGTGTGTTTGTTGGGATCGATGAACTTTGAGTTTATGATCAGATCTATCTTTTTTTATCCATGAAGTTATTTGAGTTTCTTTGATCTCTTATATGCATGATTGCTTATAGCCTCGTATTTCTTCTCTGATATTTGGGTTTTGTTTGGCCAACTTGATTTATTTATCTTGCAATGGGAAGAGGTGCTTTGTAGTGGGTTCGATCTTACGGTGCTTGATCCTAGTGACAGAAGGGGAACCGACACGTATGTATCGTTGCTACTATGGATAAAATGATGGTGTCTATCTATACATAGATAAATCTTGTCTACATCATGTCATCGTTCTTATTGCATTACTCCATTTCTCCATGAATTAATACACTAGATGCATGCTAGATAGCGATCGATGTGTGAAGTAATAGTAGTAGATGCATGTAGGAGTCGGTCTACTGGACGTGATGCCTATCTAATGATCATTGCCTGGATATCGTCATGAGTATTTGAAGTTCTATCAATTGCCCAATAGTAATTTGTTCACCCACCATTTGCTATTTTTCTCGAGAGAAGCCACAAGTGAAATCTACGGCCCCTGGGTCTCTTTCTCATATTATTTGCCTTTGCGATTTATTTTCCCTTGCATTTATTTTCCATTTGCTATTTTTCTCGAGAGAATCCACAAGTGAAATCTACGACCCCCGGGTCTCTTTCTCATATTATTTGCCTTTGCGATTTATTTGCCCAATAGAAAAATACCCTGCTGCAATTTATTCTTATTTATTTTATTTGGCATTCGATCTATCAATTTACTACAAAATTATTCACGTCCGTTTGCCTATCTTGATGCACTGTACCCGAAAGGGATTGACAAGCCCTTTTACACGTCGGGTTGTGAGTTGTTGTTATTTGTGTGCAGGTGTTGTTTACGTTGTGTTGCTTGGTCCTCCTACTGGTTCGATAACCTTGGTTTCACATCCGAGGGAAATACCTACCGCCGATGTGCTGCATCATCCCTTCCTCTTTCTTAAAAAACTGACGTAGCTTCAAGCGACATCAGTAACCCAATACTTCTGTGGCACACGGGTATTTCATCTAATCATTTTCATCATGTTGGTTTGATTCACGTTCGCTACTTTGATAATTTGATATTTGGGTGGACCGGTGCTTAGGTGTTGTTCTTACTTGAACAAGAGACTCTCACTTATGATTAACCCCTCTCGCAAGCATCCGCAACTACGAAATAAGAATTAAGATGAAATCTAACCATAGCATTAAACATATGGATCCAAATCAGCCCCTTACGGAATAGTGCATAAAGTAGGGTTTAAGATTCTGTCACTCTAGGAACCCATCATTTAATAACTACTCCTCAATGCATTCCCTTAGGCCCAAAGATGGTGAAGTCTCATGTAGTCGACGTTCACACGACACCACTAAGGGAATCACAACATACATATCATCAAAATATCGAACGAATATCAAATTCACATGATTACTTATGACAAGACTTCTCCCATGTCCTCAAAAACAAATGTAACTACTCACAAAGCATATTCATATTCAAGATCAGAGGAGTACTGGATAGCATAATGGATATGAACATATATTCTCCCACCAAATAAACCAACTAGCATAAACTACAAGATGTAATCAACACTACTAGCAACCCACAGGTACCAATCTGAGGTTTTGATACAAAGATTGAATACAAGAGATGAACTAGGGTTTGAGATGAGATGGTGTTGGTGAAGATGTTGATGGAGATTGATCCTCCCACGTTGAGAGGTCTGTTGGTGATGACGATGGCTTCGATTTCCCCCTCTGGGAGGGAAGTATTGTCGGTGTCAAAACCGGCGGATCTCGGGTAGGGGGTCCCGAACTGTGCGTCTAAGGCAGATGGTAACAGGAGGCGGGGGACACGATGTTTACCCAGGTTTGGGCCCTCCCGATGGAGGTAATACCCTACTTCCTGCTTGATTGATCTTGATGATATGAGTATTATAAGAGTTGATCTACCACGAGATCGTAGAGGCTAAACCCTAGAAGCTAGCCTATGGTATGATTGTTGTTCGTTCTATGGACTAAAACCCTCCAGTTTATATAGGCACCGGAGGGAGGCTAGGGTTACACAGAGTTGATGACGGGAAAATGGCGGGCGTGAAACACGCGTCCACGTCATTGATACAGAATGAATATATTTAAATGCATAAAATAAAAATATAATCAAACATTGTAGGTACATTATTTCCAGAACTCTTACATTTACATAAAAATTCTGTTAATTACATCTCCGAAGAGAAAACCCCTGATTAAGAATTCCAACATATCTATTACATAGGATTGCATCACAGTCCTATTACAACATACTACAAGAGAAATCCTCCTCATGATCGATTTATTTAACTCCTTCTTGGTGAGCTTGAAGTCTTGTTACATGCAAGTACTCCTCTATGATTTTATGTGTGATGTTTGGGAATATGTTTTCCTATCATGCAACAATTTGTGTGTGTTCAACCTCATTTATATGCGAAATGCAGGTTGATTTTGGCTAGGCATAGTTTTATCCTACGTTTAGCATATAGGATATGTATATATTTTTCTTTGGGAATTTTATATGACATCTTTGGTTTTGGTGGCATGGATACATGTGACATGCCAATTTTAATAAGTTTTGCATCATCACATTACTACTATCACCGCACGACACTAATGTGGTGCCGGTGTGTAGCGTAATGGACTAAAGCTTTCTGACACAATTTTGATGCTTTTTATGGTGCATATGATATGTGCCATATTTTGTTGACTTTGACTTCACACGGTATCAAAACTAAGCATGCGGTGCAATGATATGACGCACACGTATAGCTTGACCCTAATGGAGTTTGTTTATGATATTTTTTATTTGTTTAAAGCCTATGTGGGCTACATGAAATATGCCTTATCATGTATTTTTCATGAATTTTGTATGCATATGTGGATGTGGAGTGAACTTATTTTTATTAAGTTCTTCTTTACCTGTATTACTACCAACACCGCGTAGCACTAGGATAATGCCCGCATGCAGGGTAACCAAGCAAAGGTTGTGGAGCAATTATGGTGTTGCATGAGACATATGACATCTGTCATTTTGTTTATGTTTTGTACCTTACATGGTATTAGCACTAACTCCACATAGCATCATTGCATTGGCGCTAGTGTGTAGCATAACCCAAGTAAAGTGAGTTTGTGATATCCATTTAGGACGATGCATGCTAATAGTTTAGGCTCTTATAGTATTGGAGCAAGTTTGCAACATCTTTTATATGACTTTGGCCAAAATATGTGGCATGAATGTTTATTTAGTTTTATCTTACTTGTATTACTACTAACGCCGCGTAACACGAATATCGTGTCTGCGCGTAGCATAACCAAGTAAAATTGGTTTATGACGTGCAATTTTGATGATGCTAATAGTTTAGGCTCTTATAGCGTTGGAGCATTTCATGCTATACTTTATTTGACTTTGGACCAAATATGTGGCCTAAATATTTTGTTTAGTTTTCTCTCACTTGTATTACTACTAACACCGCGTAGCATTAAGATAATGCCCGCGTGTAGCGTAACCAAGTAAGGTTGGTTTTCATGATGCAACGTGTTTTATATTTCATATTGCATGATTTTGGTTTTTGGGCGTGTAACATGAACACATTTTTTAGTTAAGTTTTGCCCTGCTCGTATTACTACTAACACCGCGTAGCATTAAGATAATGCCCGCGTGCAGTGTAACCAAGTGAGGGAATATATTTTTATGCTCTTGTTTGTATTGCAACTAGCGTGACACCTAATGCCCGTAGCGCAACCAAACAAGAGATTATCATGAGTTCAGCTTAGTGCGTTTGTGATTTCATTCCAACTTAGTCATATCCATTTTTTATGATGACCAAATTAAGTCAATTTTCATGAGGTTTTCACACTTATGACACTTTCTTGATTTGTATCCATTTATGGAGACCAAACCAAGGAATGAGGCATTCATCTTGGCTTGTATCGCTAAAGGGACCGAACCAAGATGGAGATCAATTGGACGAAATACATGCAACATTTAAAGGAACCGTTCTTACAAGAACCATGCATGCTCCTTGACTCGTACCGCGATGGCCGAGCCGAAGGCGAAAGTTTGGGCTAGATATAACATACTCCTTGGTTTGTACCGCGATCGCCGAACCAAGGACAAAAATTTGGGATGAATGCAACATGCTCTTTAGTCTGTACCAACATGGCCAAACCAAAGACAAAAATTTGAGATAGATTAAACCATGCACCTCAGTCTATACCGTAATGGACGGACTAAGGGCAAGAATTTTGGAGAGATGAAACATGCTCCTTGATTTGTACCATGATGGCCAAACCAAGGGTCAGAGGTTTGGGAGAGGTGGAAGAAGAAAGCTCCCTGATCTGTACCACAATGGCCAAATCAGGGGCTAGGGGACAACCATGAATCTCACCTTCAAACTCCTAGCAAGCACGGAGCTTGCCTGCTTCTTTCTCTTCTTTCCTTTTTGTGTGTTCTAGCAGCAGATGGGAGACAAATGGATTGAAGGACCCCCAGACCAAATGAGAGACCAACCCCTTTGTGTGCTTGGTGACCATGTCTCTACTCCTAATGGAGCAGTTGGTAGTCTCGCTTCCAGGTTTTTTTTCGTCCGACCACTTTCGTCCGGCTTCTTTTTGTAGGTTAACCGTCGTAGATTTTTTTCGTCGCCTCCCCCACTTCATCGGTTTATTTTCATCACCCTCTTACACAACGAAAAAAACTGAACGGATCAGAACTTTCCATACTGACGCAAATTATTTAGTAATGTCTTTATGTAAAAGAATCAATCACAATCAATCTCTAAAGATCAAATCTAAATTAATTAATCTTCATAACGTTGTTTCCTTTCGAATCACGCCCATAACTTTCCTTCCTTGTTTGGGCAGAAACTGTTTGGTAGCAGAGATTAGGAAGCTTCCTATGAGTGTAGTAATAGGAAGTATTCTTCTTCTTGATGATTCGTTTCCATGCATGATGGTAGTAAATTAGGCCAACATTCACCACTATTTATCAACATCATCAATCGTATCCATTCCTACCAGTTTTCTCTACTCCTAATGGAGCAGTTGGTAGTCTCCGCCGGTCAATTTTCGTCCCACCACTTTCATCCGGTTTTTTTCGTAGGTTAACCGTCGTAGATTTTTTTCGTCGCTTTCCCCACTTCATCGGTTTATTTTCACTTCACCCTCTCACACAACGAAAAAAACTGAACGGATCAGAACTTTCCATACTGACGCAAATTATTTAGTAATGTCTTTATGTAAAAGAATCAATCACAATCAATCTCTAAATATCAAATCTAAATTAATTAATCTTCATAACGTTTGTTTCCTTTCGAATCACGTCCATAAATTTCCTTCCTTGTTTGGGCAGAAACTGTTTGGTACCAGATATTAGGAAGCTTCCTATGAGTGTAGTAATAGGAAGTATTCTTTTTCTTGATGATTCGTTTCCATGCATGATGATAGTAAATTAGGCCAACATTCACCACTATTTATCAACGTCATCAATCGTATCCATTCCTACCAGTTTTAAGGGAATCTGCTCGCTATGTCTTTTCTAAGGGGATCCGCTCGCTAAGTCGCCGTCGCACGTTATTTTCACAAACTATCTCTACTCCTAATGGAGCAGTTGGTAGCCTCGTACGGTTTATTTTTGTCCTCCTCCCACCACCCCAGGTTTTTTTCATACAACCACCCACCACCCAAATTGGTTGGTTTTTTTTGTAGGTTTTTAATAGCCCCCTCCCGCCTCCCAATTTCGTCCGGTTTTTATTCGTCCCACCTCCCACCACCCCCTCGTACTGGTTCTTTTCTCTCCACTCTTTCCTTGCAAACCAATAATTTCCTAACATACAAAAGATCACGGATCTATCTTTCCTTACCCGAACCAATCGCGCCCTACATCAGTGCATTTCTTTATTAAGAAAACTAACATGTAAATCTTAACGCATTGTAAACAAATCCCGTTATGGGCCTAAGTAATTTATTATGGAATCTATACGTGGTCGCATTGGTTCTTTTTCTCTCCACTCTTTCCTTGCAAACCACTAATTTCCTAACATACAAAAGATCACGAATCTATCTTTCCTTACCCGAATCAATCGATCCCTACATCAGTGCATTTCTTTATTAAGAAAACTAACACGTAAATCTTAACGCATTGTAAAGAAATCCGTTATGGACCTAATTAATTTATTATGGAATCTGTACATGGTCGCATCTCTCCCTCGTGAAAAAATCGCATCCATCTCCCGTTAAAAGAAAAAGAGAACATGAACGATCAATCCCACACCCTGCATCTCAAGAGCAAAAATCGCCCCGCCTGCATCTGCGCCTCGCCGTGCCCGGCTCGACCCATGCCTCGCCTGCATGGCTGGACGCCGCCGTCTCCACCGCCACGCATTAGAAAACGGTGGGCAGAACCATCCATTCAAATCGCACACCCCACCCTCCTCCGCAATCCCTAGCCCCGCATCACCCTATCGCTTTCTCGCCTCTCTTTCCCCTCGATGTAGATGGTGCCGAGCGGCGGCCTCGAGCACCGGCAGTGCCGCCCTCTCTATCTTCACTGCGTCGAGAGATGGGCCGAGGCTATCGTCGGTTCGCCGCCCATGATTGGGCCGCCTCCGGTTGTCGCGCACCACTGGCTCCACCTAACGTGCCCGACCCTCTCCGCTTTCGACCTTCCGGCAACCACATCGCTCCGCGCCTCCATCCATCATCCACAAGGCCACTCCCTGCACCCACCCTCCTAAATTCTCCATACCGGCGCACAATCACCGAAGGTCCAAGTTGGCCCGATATCAATTTTCTTACATGCTTTCTTTATCAGTTGGTGATGGGAATGGGTTCCAATTTCTCTCTCTGACTGTGGATTCGCAAGCAAGAAGCGCTTCTACATGCATCCTCCTGTCGGTCCCTAAAGTACCAAGGTAAATGGTTGATGTTGCGTTTATCTAGTATGATATATGTTGGCTCTGTTCCGGTTCATCCGAGCAGTTCCGGTACATCGTGCATTTATCTTGACAACAATGTTCTGTGATGCTCTGATGCACTTTGGGAATTGTTTATCTTGTCTTCAGTGCAAAACATTTGTTTATTAATGCATGAGAAGAATCCTTGTTACTACCTTGAACCTGTTTTATAATCCATATTGTTATGCACTAGCGCGTGTGCGTATGAAATAGATGGATTATGGTCCCGTACCCAATAAGATGGATATGTATGTGTTAGAGAGAGAGAGAGGGGGAGGGGGAGAGAGAGTGAGGAGGAGGGAGGGAGAGAGTGTGTGTGAGAATTTAATGGTAAAAAGGTCGCCAATGTCACTTGATATGTATGAGAATATTAAATGTAATATTAACATAATTGATATTGAACTCTTAAAGTTAATGTGGCCCCGTTGCAACACACGGGTGTTGTTCTAGTATTTATAGTGAGGGGGAGCAGCAAAGAGCTGTGGCTGCATGCGTGCGCCCACGTTCTGTGATCGTGTGATCGTGCGAGAGATCGTGCAAGCGCGGCGCTGCTCCTTTCCTTTTCTTTATTTCTTTATTGCTAATTAACCGGCAACGTCCCATCAGCCCGTATGGGCTTAATTAGGCCATCATTTGTCAATGTATGGGCTCTTGCTCTAATCCATTTGCTTTGTATGGCTGATGGATAATGAAGCAACCCATGTGCATGTACACGTAGCCATTTTTAAAAGTGAGCTAGGCCTGATTCTAGTAATTCATTAAGGCTAATTTTGAACATATGGGTTTCCTAATATATGCATGCATGCCTAGCTATGTCACGTACGCACACCTCATGCATGTATATGTACGCAATCCAATGAATCTTTTTTTCTTTGTTGTGCAGCGGATCGCTCTTATAATTGTCTATCTCTAACATTTTTTTTGTGTTTAGCCGTTAAGACACAAAGATATTTTGATGGAGGAACATACCTCGTGACGCTTTGACAACATTGGTGCCGCCTCTGACGGTGAAATTTTAGATCAGTATCCGTCGGCGACGGTGCGCGTACATATGAACCGTGTGTCCCCATTTTTCCATATATCCTTCTTTTGTCAGCGATTGTGCACGTACATATAAACCATGTGTTCTCCATTTACAATAAGTGAAAACTTAATGGTTGTTTATTTATTTCATAATCTTATATTTACTAATCGGAGGCACCATACGAGGCTCCACGTTAATCCTCAAAACTAAACAAATTGTCCGTACAAATTGTCCGTACGATCTCTAAGTTAATCATCTAGAGCCGTTGGATGAGGTAACATAGGAGTCCTAGGCTAATATCCCACGTATAGCACTTTTAGGGAAAAAAGGATGAGGCAACTTAGGAGTCCTAGGCTAATGTCCCACGTATAGCACTTTTAGAGAAAAAATTGGCTGCTATCCCACGTGCAATTAGGAGTCCTAGGCTGATGTTCCATGTATAGCTCTTTTAGAAAAACACCTAGGCTGTTGTCTGACGTGAAATTCTTTTAGAAGAAAAAAATCTCTTTGCAAACTTCTTCCTTCGCCAATCCTGCCGGCGAGAGAAACAGAGCCCTAGCGCTGCCCCTCCTCATCCGGTTAGCAACAATCATCTAAAGTGTTCCAACCAATCTCTTTTCATTCTTCATCCATGTTGGATCGTCACTACCCCAACACCCCAACCAAGATGAAATCCATGTTGGCTGAGGAGAAGGCGTTCAATCCCCTCAACTTCAAGACCTAAGCAAACTCCAATTAAACTTGGAAGATGTAATGCAGAAGGAGGCACATCAAACAAGTTGGAATCAGATCGGACATCCACCATTGTTGGTGAAGCTTCAGATCAAGTAGAGGAACTATGAGCAGGGAGATGGCACCACCCTACATTATTAGAGTTTGTCCCCGGTCACTCCTATCCGTACACTGCAGGCAAGTACTCCATTATCTTTAAATCTCTGATGTACTCTACCTCCCGTTATAATCACAAACTCCCAATAAATCTTATTTATCCAAAACACATGATTAAAAACATTGAACCTGTAGATGTCCATCTAGAGCACTGTAAGGAATGAGGACGACCACCAGGGGTGGTCTGCATCTCCTCCTGCAGCAGCACACAATGCCTGCAACAGTGTTTGCACATGTTAGATTGATCCCGTTGCTCTACATACTTTGTATCTCTCCACCTTCCAAGTTCTGGCCACGCATCAATCTAGCGTCTTCAGTTGATGAATTTATCCATGATGGTAGATGCAATGGAGGAGGTGTACCGATGGCTGTTCGATTTATATTGGGTGCGTGCTGCCATCAGTGACGTTGCTAAGGAATGAACTGCAATAGACTAGCCATGACGGGCTCTATTATAAAAGCATGATATGAGTGACGTAGCTATGTGTCCTTAATTATCTGCCTAACAATACATTTACTCCTATAATTTTCCTATAATACCCTGCTCAAATCGTTCATGTTATGCTCACAGCTTTCAGGTTTCAGTTCTTCCATTGATGTTATGGCTTCAACAGAAAATAGTCGTATTAGACATTGAGGACAATCAGGAATAGGTGGTACTGCTAATGTTTACTGTGTTACTCTATGATCTGTTCCACTTTCTCACGTTTTACGTAACATACTTATATCATGCTTTTAGAATAGAGCCCGTAGAGGAAAATACACTAATATTTTCAGTTATTTCCTCCAGGAGCTTAAGTATATATGTGATCAAGTTCCAATCTTTATAGATAAGTCACTTGATGACTTATACTAGGAACCTTTTAGGATATTTGTATATTTTTAGGTATGCTGTCATATAGGCTATCCGCAATTTTTGTCAGATCTAATTAAAGCAGAACGAAACGTACTGAAGATATGTTCAGCTGTGCGCCATGCCAAATTATTTTGTTTCAGGTACAAATACCAAATTACTAACGTATTTTGTGATGCTTCCCAGTGCTCTTTGCTCTCATGAAACACCTATGGGTGAGGCAATATATTTCCACTAGTATATATCGGCATTGCTGTTTTCAAAAATTAACATTGAGGATCTATTTTACATGTTTCTTCTACACCCTGCTGGGGGCTTAATTGCCTTTCCTATGAATGAACAAATGACAAGACATACAAACACAGTTCGGCACATCTGAATGACAGTTTTTGTACGTTATACCTTTATCCATCTCACATATCCACCCTTCTATCTACAGGAAAAATATATCATTTTTTCCTACTGCTAAGGCAATCTATCTACACACACTATATGTATTATTTTTACTTCAAACAGAATACTCTATATAATTTTAATATTTATGCAAAACTGTTTATTCGGTTAAATGTTTCCTTTTGTAGAGAGAGTGAAAACTAGCATAGGGCAGGTTATATGGGTAGAGCAATAGAATAGCTATGTATTGGTAGTTGGCCAGCAATGTTAATCCTAGAAAACTTCTAATATTAGTCGTTAGTTCATAATCTTGCGGTTAATATACAATGATAGAAAAAGGTGTTCTATTTCTGTACGTGTTGGAGAGTCCAAGATGTCTTAAGCACTCTATCTCTCCTTTTTCTTTTTGCAATCCACTCTATCTCTCCCTTTATTCTAAGTGTGGTACGTAAACATATGCATGTACTACAACCACACCTGATTGATTTTCTTGATCAACTCAGCTGATTTTTTTGTCCGATGGGAAAGTAGTGGCTGAACCCCTCCTCGGTGCACCACGCAAGAAAACATACCAAAACATTTTGAAAAAATCTGAAACTTTGTGAAAATGATCATCAACAAACGTCCGATAGCAGAATGAACCAGTGCTAATATGCGGAAGGACGAGTCGATCTGCACGCTGCCGTCAGCCAGGGGAGCCGAATGGATCAGAAGCTGGGTGGTACACCGGACGTGCTTACTAAGTAGCCATGCAAAATTTCAGCGTACAATTTTTCTTTTCTCAACGCCCTGTGAAGATATTCATTTGTCTTCCCACTATTGCCATGTATAAATTGCTAACTGCATGGATAGATATCTACAATATGTAAGAACATGCATGATATGGATATGTTCTAATTTATTTGCAGCATGCACCTGCAATTTCTTCCCAGATGCTTTCTGAATAATGCTCATCATGACATATTAGAACAGAATTCTGTTGCTTTTGGGGCTTCTTGCTTTCTCATCATACAAACAACAGGAAGCGAACAAGAGTTCAAGTAAGATTTATGCACTGATGTGTGCGGCATGTCAAGCAAATATACTATAATGTTCATCCAATCGTCAATTTTTTTTAAACAAACAAATTATGCGACTAGATTACATGATGTAGCAAGGAGATCTTACAAGGCGATGTTAAATGGATTTTACATTCCAAATGGTGGAGAAATAGACTGGCCTATACAAACAGAATTACAGAATAAAATTTTCCATGACCCGGGTACTTGATATGGAATCTCCGTTAGTATATTAGTTCATTCCTAGAACTTTTGTTCAGCTTCAGCAAAAAGGATAACTAATTACCATATCAAATTCGACCAACTGAATCGTACATTCAGGACTTACGTTTTAGATATTGTTAAGTTTCACCCGAAACATCAATAGGAAATCCTGTGCTTAATCCTTTTTTTCATCATGGAACAACTATAATAAATTGTAATTCTTGATTCTATTTTTCCCAGCGAAAACCAAAAAAATTGTGCATCGAAACATGGATGTGTAGGCTATTATGTAACTTGACCAATATGATTATTCTTTTGTATTACAAACATTAGTGTATGTTCTACAATCTACATGTTGTTGTTTTTCTGTCTCTTTTAGGTCAACCCACATTTCTTTTAGGTCAAACTGAATGTTGTTTGGTGTGGTGCTTTGTATATAAAGCGGGGCGACAGGCTTTTTCAGTCATCTGAGGTACGTGAAGTGCTTGAGCTGTAAGAATACCTGAACTATGTACATATCTAAAGATACTATAATCTATCACCCGCAGTTCGTGTGTTCTTATTTATTTAGATGTATAATTGTTTCCTTTGATGTACTTGGGAACAGATGAGTTTTCGTGTCATCTCTACCTGGGAAAAGGGGGAGAAGTACTACATGTCAAAGCCTCAGATCTAATGTTGATTTATATTGCTTCTAGATTACATATTTCTTATATTTAGTTAATCTGACATTGCAACCCCGCAAAAAAAGGGACACTATAGTTACGCAATACAATCTTTTATATATAGTGTCCATTGTTAAATGAATTTAATAATGATCCTTGGATGTATGTCTTAATGTCAATAATGCAATGTTGAACGTTTGTGTTGGAGATGCCGACTTATTGTTGTTGTAGTAATAGTTCTCTTTTGTAAGTTACGTACTTCTGAAAATATGTATATGGTTGATTCTTCATCCGATCGTGCTCTGTTGGTTAAAACTAGAGAACAGTTTTGAAAATAACTTGATGGTTAAAGCATTTATCATATATATATAAGATAATTAGTTGTTGGTGGTTTACCTTGATGACCTGGCACTTAAACGGACACATCATACTTCAAATTCGTTGCATGCAAGTTATCACCTAATTATGAAGGATTGATGGAATATTATTCATATTTGCTATATAGGATGAAAAATGAAAACTATTAACTGATATTAAGAATTTCCAGAACGCTTATTTTTCTATTCATATTTTCCAGTCACCCAAGAATGCAAAAATGCAAGAAAAATGTTATACTGAACTTCTATGAAGTATAATTACGTTTACTTCTAGCCCGTGCAGATGCACGGGTTGATGACTAGTATTTTATAACTGTTGGTTTAATGCGTGCATAATTGACATTCAAAAATATATCATAGGCCTTTTTTTCAGTCATCAATTTGAGTGGTTGATTATATTTTTAATTCATTTTTTCAAGATAAAACAGATTTTTGCCGTTTTGCATTTATATTTTAATATTTTATATGGTTTATGCATTTCATTTTATCTTGGTCAAAATCCATGTCAACAGATGCCCCTCGAGATCTGGGTTCGAAGAGAATTTTTTTTTGACTCGGGCCCAGAGCTCGAAACCAGAATATACACATTTCTTGTGTTTATAGCACTTGCCATGAGTATATGGGCTCGTGATTTTGTTACTCAATTGTGTGCCAGCTAAGTGGTTGTGCAGTTTTATCCACAATGCATTTTTATGTCAATCTAGGCTCGGAACCATTTTTGGAGCACACAGCCTAACACTTGGGTGTTTAAACTCGTGAAGGTTGGATCAAATTTAACATTATTAAAACATGCTTACAGTTTAGCATTAGAGCATTTTGTATGTGCGTAAAACTGTTTCACATGGCGCTTATAGTTTAGGCTCATATAGCATTGGAGCAGTATGAGGTTTCAGTTTATCCTCATGAGGCAAATGATTTGTGCTCATAGCTTAGAGCATTAATTTTCTGAATATATGAAACTAGTAGTTTATTCTCATATAGCTTGGAGTGTTAGGTTTTTTTTCATGAGGCTAAAAGTTTATACTCGTATAGCCTGGGAGTATTATATTTATGCATCTTAATCAAATGAGGCTACTAGTTTATACTCATCTAGCCTGGGAGTGTCTATTTAGTATGATTTATTTTGCATGATGTCAATGGTTTATATTTTCAAACACCAAGGTGATTTCATTCAGTTTTTTTTCATGAGGCTAGCTACTTTTACTCAGCAACCTCTGGCAGGTAACATTTGTTTTTGGTGACATCTTTCAAAAGATGATATATGATACATAGTTTGGGATAAATGACACCCTAGTTATACTTATGAGGGTGTCGAGTATTTTTTCTTTTTGCATCACAGTTTATACTCGTAAGCTGTTGGAGTTTTTTTTCCTTCCCTAGTTTATACTCATGAGGATGTGGAGTAGATATATTTTTTGGGGTGCCCCAGTTTAGACTTGTGAGGGTATGGAGTGATTTTTTTGTGAGCCCCAGTTTATACTCATGAGGGTATGGAGTAATATTTTTGGGAGCCCCAGTTTATACTCATGAGGGTATGGAGTGTATTTTTCTTTGTGCCCCAGTTTATACTCATGAGGGTATGGAGTAATATTTTTTCTATCACAGTTTAGACTCGTAAGTTTATTGGAGTGTATTTTTTTGGGTGCCCCAGATTAGACTCGTGAGGGTATGGAGTGATTTTGTTTTGTGTGTCACAATTTTTTTTAAATAATGTTGCAACATTTGTATTGCGAGCATTAATGCAAAATATATGTCATTTCCCTTCAGATTCACTTGTCTTCTATGAGAACAAAATTATGATGATACAAGAATATTTTATTCCTTGCATCATCATATTAAAAAAATGCACCTAGTGAAATAGTCATAGCCATAATATAAAGAAACAATGGTCATGTACATCCTTTTCTTTGATAAAGATTGAACAACCTTTTTCTTACATATTTCACCTAGGAACAAACCTTTCAATGAGTTCTAAGATAACCGGTTATGTTGGAATGTCGCCTGTAAACCTCGAAGCTCGCACAGGCATCCAAGCATGCATACTTGATCTGGTCATGATCGAGGTTGGACTTTTCCCACTGACTGACAGTGATGCTTTTGTCCTTGTTAAGACTTATGTTTGCAACCTTCTTTGCTAGCTTCTCCAATGAAGCCAAATTGCCTGCTTTTTGGTTAGGAACCTTGATACCCAGTCCCTGCACATCAACAGATTTTCTGATACCCAAGTTATAGAACTTGAGTTTTTCTATGTCATTGCCAATGGCCGCACCCGCAAATTCGACTGTGTCATTGTCAAGGAAGTTGCACAGAAGTGGAGGGATAAAACTCTTGGCATGAGCCTGGTATAGCTGGTAAATTAGGCAATGCTTGCCCACACAAAGCTGCAAGACAGCAGCACGTTGTGGCTCTTGATTAGAGAGAACAACTTGTTGCTCAAGTGGAAGCTTCTTACGCTCTTTGCTGTGGACATATCTAGTGTATTCACAGTCAAGGCCAACAACACGCCACTTGGCGTGATTAAGATACTTTTTCTAGATGAACCTGATGAAGGAAACAACTGTTGAAGGGTTGCTAGTCACCGTAGTATGAATTCTTATACAGCACTTGCTGATATGAAAAAGGCGATCTGGATGATTGTTGTCGACACTCTTGGGGAATTGGATACGGACTTTGCCGACCTTAATATTGTGAAGGTTGACCTGGCGAACATTTCTTTGTTGAGGTTGATGGCACAATCGACTCCAACGAAGTCTGAGAGGAATCATACGCAATGGGTGTTGATGACGACAAAGGACTTGACAATGTTGACGTTGGGTTCACATGACATGTTTCATAGCCATGGGAATTGGGGTGCTTTTTCTTGCATTCAAGGGGAAACTTGAGAACCATCTCACAGCATTCTCCAATGGATTTATCAGCCAGCAGAAGAATAGGCTCTGAAGCATCAACTTGACCTTTATTCTGAACCTTTGACGTCCTTCCAGGAAGAAACGATGAGGAGCGAAATATAGTCATGGTATTGCCCCCATTCATAGGTTGCTCATAGTGGAGTTTGTCCATTGTCTTCCCTTTTCCTTCTTCGTTTACCCTCATACTTCCCCAAAACTTGAGTGGAGAGAAGACTTCCATTCCTTGGTCATGTTCAGTCGGTGATGCAGTCATATTATCCAGATGCTGATTTGTAGAAGTCGCACATGGACCAACTGGCACATCAAGCCAAATGTCTCCAATGCGGAGTCTCATTGACTGCGGCACCCGACCTTCCATACCTTCAAACTAAAGAAAACCATATATTAGTTTTCTTCATCCTTTTTTCGTGTATACGTACATAATACTTTATGTTTCATGTACTATGGAAATTCATGTGTTGCAATTCTATGTTGGAATTCGAAGATGAGGGGAGAAATAGGTCCCACCGGGCGTGCGTAATCTGATGACGGGAAAATGGCGGCGTGAAACACGCTATTCACGCTATTGATACAGAATGAATATATTTAAATGCATAACATAAAAATATTATCAAACATTGTAGGTACATTATTTCCAGAACTCTTACATTTACATAAAAATTCTGTTAATTACATCTCCGAAGAGAAAACCCCTGATTAAGAATTCCAACATATCTATTACATAGGATTGCATCACATTCCTATTACAACATACTACAAGAGAAATCCTCCTCATGTAGACTATTTAACTCCTTCTTGGTGAGCTTGAAGTCTGGTTCCATGCAAGTACTCCTCTATGATTTTATGTGTGATGTTTGGGAATATGTTTTCCTAGCATGCAACAATTTGTGTGTGTTCAACCTCATTTATATGCGGAATGCAGGTTTGATTTTGGCTAGGCATAGTTTTATCCTACGTTTAGCATATAGGATATGTATATATTTTTCTTTGGGAATTTTATATGGCATCTTTGGTTTTGGTGGCATGGATACATGTGACATGCCAATTTTAATAAGTTTTGCATCATCACATTACTACTATCACTGCACGACACTAATGTGGTGCCAGTGTGTAGCGTAATGGACTAAAGCTTTCTGACACAATTTTGATGCTTTTTATGGTGCATATGATATGTGCCATATTTTGTTGACTTTGACTTCACACGGTATCAAAACTAAGCACGCGGTGCAATGATATGACGCACACGTATAGCTTGACCCGAATGGAGTTTGTTTATGATATTTTTTATTTGTTTAAAGCCTATGTGGGCTACATGAAATATGCCTTATCATGTATTTTGCATGAATTTTGTATGCATATGTGGATGTGGAGTGAACTTATTTTTATTAAGTTCTTCTTTACCTGTATTACTACCAACACCGCGTAGCACTAGGATAATGCCCGCATGCAGCGTAACCAAGCAAAGGTTGTGGAGCAATTATGGTGTTGCATGAGACATATGACATCTGTCATTTTGTTTATGTTTGTACCTTACATGGTATTAGCACTAACTCCACATAGCATCATTGCATTGGCGCTAGTCTGTAGCATAACCCAAGTAAAGTGAGTTTGTGATATCCATTTAGGACGATGCATGCTAATAGTTTAGGCTCTTATAGTATTGGAGCAAGTTTGCAACATCTTTTTATATGACTTTGGCCAAAATATGTGGCATGAATGTTTATTTAGTTTTATCTTACTTGTATTACTACTAACGCCACAGTAACATTTAATATCGTGGTTCATGCCGTAGCATAACCAAGTAAAATTGGTTTATGACGTGCAATTTTGATGATGCTAATAGTTTAGGCTCTTATAGCGTTGGAGCATTTCATGCTATATTTTATTTGACTTTGGACCAAATATGTGGCCTAAATATTTTGTTTAGTTTTCTCACTTGTATTATTACTAACACCGCCAGTAGCATTAAGATAATGCCCGCGTGTAGCGTAACCAAGTAAGGTTGGTTTTCATGATGCAACGTGTTTTATATTTCATATTGCATGATTTTGGTTTTTGGGCGTGTAACATGAACACATTTTTTAGTTAAGTTTTGCCCTGCTCGTATTACTACTAACACTGCGTGGCATTAAAATAATGCCCGCGTGCAGTGTAACCAAGTGAGGGAATATATTTTTATGCTCTTGTTTGTATTGCAACTAGCGTGACACATAATGCCCGTAGCGCAACCAAACAAGAGATTATCATGAGTTCAGTTTAGTGCGTTTGTGATTTCATTCCAACTTAGTTATATCCATTTTTTATGATGACCAAATTAAGTCAATTTTCATGAGGTTTTCACACTTATGACACTTTCTCGATTTGTATCCATTTATAGAGACCAAACCAAGGAATGAGGCATTCATCTTGGTTTGTATCCCTAAAGGGACCGAACCAAGATGGAGATCAATAGGACGAAATGCATGCAACATTTAAAGGAACCGTTCTTACAAGAACCATGCATGCTCCTTGACTCGTACCACGATGGCCGAGGCGAAGGCGAAAGTTTGGGGTAGATATAACATGCTCCTTGGTTTGTACCGCGATGGCCGAACCAAGGACAAAAATTTGGGATGAATGCAACATGCTCTTTAGTCTGTACCAACATGGCCAAACCAAAGACAAAAATTTGAGATAGATTAAACCATGCACCTCAGTCTATACCGTAATGGCCGGACTAAGGGCAAGAATTTTGGAGAGATTAAACATGCTCCTTGATTTGTACCATGATGGCCAAACCAAGGGTCAGAGGTTTGGGAGAGGTGGAAGAAGAAAGCTCCCTGATCTGTACCACAATGGCCAAATCAGGGGCTAGGGGAGAACCATGAATCTTACCTTCAAACTCCTAGCATGCACGGAGCCTGCCTGCTTCTTTCTCTTCTTTCCTTTTTGTGTGTTCTAGCAGCAGATGGGAGACAAATGGATTGAAGGACCCCCAGACCAAATGAGAGACCAACCCCTTTGTGTGCTTGGTGACCATGTATTTATAGTGAGGGGGAGCAGCAAAGAGCTGTGGCTGCATGCGTGCGCCCACGTTCTGTGATCGTGTGATCATGCGAGAGATCGTGCAAGCATGGCGCTGCTCCTTTCCTTTTCTTTATTTCTTTATTGCTAATTAACCGGCAACGTCCCATCAGCCCGTATGGGCTTAATTAGGCCATCATTTGTCAACGTATGGGCTCTTGCTCTAATCCATTTGCTTTGTATGGCTGATGGATAATGAAGCAACCCATGTGCATGTACACGTAGCCATTTTTTAAAAGTGAGCTAGGCCTGATTCTAGTAATTCATTAAGGCTAATTTTGAACATATGGGTTTCCTAATATATGCATGCATGCCTAGCTATGTCACGTACGCACACCTCATGCATGTATATGTACGCAATCCAATGAATCTTTTTTTCTTTGTTGTGCAGCGGATCGCTCTTATAATTGGCTATCTCTATCATTTTTTTTTGTGTGTATCCGTTAAGACACAACGATATTTTGATGGAGGAACATACTTCGTGATGCTTTGACAACATTGGTGCCGCCTCTAACGGTGAAATTTTAGATCAGTATTCGTCGGTGACGGTGCGCGTACATATGAACCGTGTGTCCCCCATTTTTCCATATATCCTTTTTTTGTCAGCGATTGTGCACGTACATATAAACCATGTGTTCTCCATTTACAATACGTGAAAACTTAATGGTTGTTTATTTATTTCATAATATTTTATAACTGTTGGTTTAATGCGTGCATAATTGACATTCAAAAATATATCATAGGCCTTTTTTTCAGTCATCAATTTGAGTGGTTGATTATATTTTTAATTCATTTTTTCAAGATAAAACAGATTTTTGCCGTTTTGCATTTATATTTTAATATTTTATATGGTTTATGGATTTCATTTTATCTTGGTCAAAATCCATGTCAACAAGAGTCGGTTACAAAGGAGGAAATCTACATATCCGTATTCCCAAGCTTGCCTTCCACGCCAAGGAGAGTCCCATCCGGACATGGGACAAAGTCTTCAATCTTGTATCTTCATTGTCCAACAGTCCGGCCAAAGGATATAGTCCGGCTGTCCGAGGACCCCCTAATCCAGGACTCCATCAGTAGCCCCTGAACCAGGCTTCAATGACGATGAGTCCGGCGCGTAGATTGTCTTCGGCAATGCAAGGCGGGTTCTTCCTCCGAATACTCCATAGAAGATTTTGAACACAAGAATAGTGTCCGGCTCTGCAAAACAAATTCCACATACCACCGTAGAGAGAATAACATTTCCACAAATCTAATCTGCTGACAGCTTTTCATTATGCGACGTTCTGCCATGGTCTGGTCATGACGAACCGTTTTTCCGAGCCTGCCACTTCACGAGTTGGGAGGCGATTTTATTGGCACGTCGTGTCGAAGCAGAGATCGGGTCCCTCTTTTCACGGGATTCTCATCAATACGGGCGTGGGTAACCCAATCGTGCCTTCTTGGTATGACCCCTCGATTTTAGGCAAGTCCCAAACGGTCACGCGGGGGGCGCTTGATATTCATCCTCTTTATAAAGAGGCCCAGGCCTGTCCTTTTCTTCTCGCGCTCGATCCTACCCTTCCCCCCACCTTGAATTCCAACACCCAAGGCCCGGGCTTGAGCACTTCGGACCTTCAATCATGTCCGGATCCAACATTCAAGGCCGGTGGATGGCCTCCTCTGTAACAGAGGAGGACATCAAAAAGCTGAGAGAAGCCAGGTATCTGACCGCCAAAATCGCACACAGGCTGCCTGCTCAACGGCAGGTCATCCCCACTCCCGAACCCAACGAGAGTATTGTATTTATTTCCCACTTCCTCTGAGGGCTAGGCTTTAGTCTTGATCCCTTTGTTAGAGGGATTATGTTCTACTACGGGCTCGATTTCCATGATCTAGCTCTGGATTCCATCCTTCACATCTCGTCGTTCATCGTCGTGTGTGAAGCCTTCCTCCGCATCACTCCACACTTCGGCTTATGGCTCAAGACCTTCAATGTGAAGCCGAGGATGATCGATGGGCGACGCGCAGAGTGCGGAGGCGTCATAATAACCAAAGGTGCTGATGTTCCATGGCCAAAGGGTTCCTTCCCGGAGACATCCAAGTTATGGCAGCGGGAGTGGTTTTATATCACAGCTCCCCGAAGTACCAAATGGGCAGCCGCCCCCGTCTTCCGTCCGGGCCCTCCGCCACAATTGGCGTCTTGGGTTAACAATGGGCTGGACTGGGGGCCAGTTAATGATGTGCTGACATTGCAGAGTCGCATCCGAGATCTCCTCAAGGGAGATGTCAGCCTAGTCAAGGTAATGCAAGTCATGCTAGTTTGTCGGGTCCTTCCATGCCAACGTCGATCTCTCCGCATGTGGGAGTTCGACCCGAAAGGACTGCGAACTATTCAGTAGTTCTTCGGCGCGACGCTCAAAGAGATGTACGGATTGTTCTTCGGATCACGAATAAAGTGTCCGGGTACCACCGAGGACGCGGGTCTGAACTGCAATCATCCAGACACTCAAGTAAGTAATTCCGCGGCCGAACACGTCATCTCTTTATTTATCATAACATTATTCTGAAAAGTCGGTCTTTACCGTGATCGGATAAAAAGCGAAGATGATCAGGTGCTCGGCCCCCCTCCCCGAAGACTCGCCGGATCCTGTACTAGCCAGGATGTTAGAGCTTGCGCCTTATCAAGCGCCATCAGGAGAAGATAAAGGGAGGAACAAAGAGGCCGAAAGCGAGCCTCACTCATTATTCATCCAAACCGGGGGAATTAGTGCCTCCTCGAAGGAGGATAACCGGGGGGAAGAATCTAAAATTCCCTCTCCCCAAGGAAGGAAGAGGGCCGCCTCTGAAGACTTGGAAACAATGATTTCCAAACGAGGGAAGAAACCTTTGTCAGGGGCCCCTACCCCAGAGGGCATCCCTACCGCACAGTGCCCGCAAGGGGACCAGCCCTCAACCGAGCTGGAAGTAAACAAAAGTAATTGATAAAAAATATGCCCTGCTTTATTTCTGAGAACAATAACCGAGACGTATGTCTTGTAGTTCGGGTCGTAGCCCCGCTCGATAGAGTTCGTCTTCGGGGGATCTTCTTCCGGAGATGATGGAGAGCGAAACGCCTCCCCGTGCCTCCCCGCTTCGTGAGGCGGGCGACCCTGAGGTGTCGTCACGGAGGATTTCTCCTGATTCGCCAAGGCCAGAAGGTAACCCTTCGGCCACCCGAAATCCGGGGGATTCGGCTCCTAAGGAGAGCCATAAAGAGTCCGCACTGATCGGCCCGACCGGACGTCTTGATGAGTCTCTTTGGAGCAAGCGGCTATCTCAGAGGCGCATCGTACTCTAATGGGTACGGTGTTTGAGAGAATTTCATCCGCCGAAAGTGGGTTGCATGAAGCTTTTATGAGCCTGCTAAGAGGCTTTGAGGTACGCAAAGTAATATATTTTTTTTTGATAGTACTGCACACGCTAGGTTTGCCCAATGTAGACAGTAGCCCCTGAGACTCTGGTTGCTGTCAAAAGGCGGAAACAGGGGATCATAGTCCCAGGTAATGATCATGCTGCTTTGGTGTGTAGGTGGTTGAGGGTTTGGCGGATAGCCGAACTGGTGAGTTTTCCGAACTGAAGCGGCAACTTGATGCGGCAGATGCCGACATCGTGCTTGTAAACAAGCGGCTTGACGAGGCACTGGGTATGTATTCTCTAGTGGTCAACATATATTAAGAGGAGCATGATGCTAGTATCTGTAATGTGTTGTGACTGCAGATGGAGCTGCCGCCGTGGAGACCCTTCGGGCGGAACTTGCCCGAGCCAAAGAACAAGCTAGGAATAGCAATGCGGCTGCCCTGAAGGAAGTCGAAGAGGTAAGAGCCGAACAGGCTGTGTATTGCCAGAGCAAAGAGAAAATAGCCAAGATGGCTGTTGATTTGAAAGATGCCGCCGACCGTTATGAGCTTCTTGAGAAGGAAAGCCAAGCAAAGACGGCGGACCTGGAGAAAGCCAAGGTAACAGCCAAGGAAGCCCACTCTAAAATCAGAGCGACGAAGGAGGAGCTACGTCAAGCCGGAGATATTGCGGCTGGGAAGCCTTTCTGCTATGGACGGTTCGAGATCCTAAGTATGCCCTTCTGGATCAATTATGGAGTTCTGCAGACACGTACTTGGATTTGGCAGCGAGTGCTGCTGATGTGACCGAGTATTTCAAAGACCAAAAAGATCGCGAAGCGAAGAAGCTGTTATGGTCGCAGTTCAATGCTCCGGCTCGTTTGCTGCTGCTAAATGAGGAAATGGCCGAGTGGGTCGAGCTCCATAGGTTGTTTGGGCTTGCCATGAGGTCTGTTGTGGATCGTCTTTGGCCGGGAGGACCAAGGTCGAATAGTTATTTTAGCTTGGTGCAACAATTCCTTGGTGTTGTGGCGCATATCGATGCTGTGAAGAGGTGGACGTGCATAGAGGGTGCGCGGATGGCTCTTGCCCGTGTCAAGACATGCTGGGCAGAGATGGATGCCACCACTATTGCAACCCAGAGTTCGGACGTAGGCCGGGTAGCGGCCGAGCATTATTTTGAAGAAGTCCTAGAAGGTTCTCGTTTAATCCCGATTGTAAGAACAATGCTGTTTGAATTATAAAGGCTATGTTTATACTTTTGCCTGAAAGTATTATTATGCCTCCGGCGGTCATTTATGTACATATATATATGTAACCTGAAAGTTTGCAGTCGTCGGCTTCAGCCCCCACGCATATAATGCGGGGGTGTTCGGAAAAAACGTGTGTTCACACTTGATCCAACGTCTTGGTCCATTAAGGAGGTGGTAGCGTAGCGAACGAGGCAATCGGACTATATTGCTTTAACACTTTCACTTAACCATAGGAGTTTGACAGTGGGGCTACTATATAGCCCCTGGTACTTCCGCATCTATCCGAATACGGTGCGCGTACATACATGACCGGGAAAACCGGTCCTTCGTTAATGCGCGGAACTCAAGATTCCGATGAGTCATCAAGTGGTTGACCAGTCTCGCGCTTTATCATGACAGTCAGTTTTTGGCTTTCTCTACTGAGGTGCTCGTCCAGATGAACTAGGGCACAATCGCAGTAGTTCTCCCGGTGCCACCTTAGCCGATGGAAAAGAACGCAAGGTAGCGAAAACGCGGGAGCCGGGCAAACCCAACATTTGACCAAAGACATGATTCGGAGCTGATGCCTATAAGGCCAAACTCGCGACGCCGAACACTCCCTAAGGTATTCGGACTTTACAACATATACTGGGCTGAGTAACGCCCTCGATAATGAACCCTGAATTTCCAGGTACGAGCATTAGTTTGACGTGGAGAAATGCCAATAACGCCTCGGTTGTGTTTTAGTATCCGTAGGGTGTGAAACAACAAGAGACAGTAAGAATGGTTTACGCAGGGTCTTAATCTAAAGAGAAACCTTTGAGCGGGGCCCTGCTGCACGTCTGCGCCTGTGTCTCCGTTGTGCCGTATCCTGGAAGGGCGTAGCATGATTCTCATTTTTGAAAGAGAAAAGTCCAGCCCAAAGTCTGCGTGTGTGACACCCCAAAAATTCTGATTTGGTTTTTATTAAATTCTTTATTGATTTAAAGGAGGTTATTTGAATTTTTTTCTAAAAGAGGGACTCTCCTTCTCAAATCTTTTATGAAAAATATTTTATGGGTTCTTATCAACCCTGAATTTTGGCCTTGAGGGCTTTTCATATTGTGTTGGCTCAACCCAATTGGTTTTTGGAAAAGTTTTTCAATTCTTTCTATAAAAAGGAAACCCTATGGATTATGGATTATTTCTCTTTCCATTTAAAAAAAATTTCTCTCTTGCCATGACACTTATTGAAATCTTTCTTCCAAACCCACCTCCCTACTTTGGGACAAGTCAAACACCCAAATCCAGCAAGTTTCAACCTCCTCTAGATTTTCTTTCTATTTATTTTATCCTCAAATCATTTCCTGTCATTTATTTTGGACCTTGGTGGTTTACAAAGGAACCACCAGAATCCCTTTGAGTCTTGGTCCCAAATAAACTCCTCTGGCTAGTCCTTAGTACCCTCAACCAAGATCCATCAAGATCCACTGGTCCATAGTTCAAATTTTTCAAAATATGCTTGCTGCAAGTTTGAACCAGATTTGCCATTTTTGGTGAAATTCATTCTTTTTCTTCTCCTAAAAATCTGAGATAAATCAAGCAGCCTCTGGATGCATCAAGAGACCACCTCACCAAGCCCCAACTCCAGAAATTTTTTCCACATGCCAAAAACATTTTGTCGAACACCTGGCATGCACTGTTCCTGTCAAATTCAGAGTTTCAGTGTTTGATTTCAGTCGACAGTGTCGTTTTCTTCAGAGCACGGCGTCAATCTCAACAGTGCCCGCGTTGGCACCTTGCTCGCTGCTTCTCCTCCTTATCTAGCGCGCCGCACGATCATTTGGACGGGTGCAGGCGTCGGTGGTGACGTGGCACATCAGCTCCGGCGTCTTCCGCGGTGGCAGAACCACCCGTAGCGGCCAGCAGGGGCCAGCCCTGCCTTTCTGTGCGGCCCAGCACCGCCCAAGCCACCCGAGCCTCACGTGGCCATCCCCTCCCTCAGGCACGCCGCAGCCATCAGGCTGAGAGGCGCAGAGCGCTCTGCCGCCGACGAGCCCGTGAGGCCGTTCCATCGAGAGCTTGCAAGGCGCCCAAGTTTTGCCAAGCTTAGCCCCGGATGGAACCAAGTGGACCAATCCGCAGCCGCCTAGCCACCTAAAACCACTTGCCCGACCATCGCCTGCGCCAGAATTGCTCGCCGGAGATACCCCGTTCTCGGTAACCGCCTCGGACCGGCTATAAATAGCAACCCCGAGCTCGCCTTCGACCCAGCACCACCCCTCCACCTTGCCAAGACCGCGCCCAGCCACTAGGAGGACCTCGAGTAGGTCTTCTTCCCCGATTCCAGCCGCCCCGATCCGCTTCGGGCTCCGGCAAGATCCGCTCCGGTGAGAGCAACCCCGCCTCCCAAACCTTGTCAACAACCTCCTAGTGCACCCACACTTCTAACCCAAGCTTCAATTTGAAGTTTGCAGCCCTCCTCGACGAGATCCATCACCACCCGAACCACCGTGCGCCGGCGTAGAGGCCGCCGTCGATGTGGTGCTCGCTGATGACCAACTCCACCACCCACAGGTGTGGAAGAACTCAGTGAACCCGTAGGTACCGTCCTTTCCCCCTACCTCGCCGTGGATCGCCGCCGGCGACCACCGCGGCCCTCGGGCGCCGGGTGCTCTATTTTGGTTTTTAAACCTGACGGGTGGGACCCCCTCGTCAGCTTTTTCGCTTTTTCGAAACATTTTCTGAAAACGCCTTCGGGCAAAATACGTTTTCTAACTGAGACGTTTTCTGTCTCTTTTATAAACTAACCCCTGGAAACTTTCTGTTTCATTACAGATGAGTCCCTGGACTAAAACCTTAATAACTTTTAAACAAAAGATGATTTTGAGTTGATTCTTTTTCTGTCATCTTAATTTTTTTGTCTAGCTTTTATCATATTTATTTGAAAAATATTTGGAACAATTTTTTCGCACGCACGGTATTTACGTTAGTATGCGATTTCTTTATACCGTAGATACCGGAGGAGGTGACGGAGCCGCAAACTTCACCGATCTAGATTCCGACTACTCCGAAAAAGGCAAGCATGTTTGAACCTTTGATATGATGAGTGTTTTGCATGTTTGCTTGAGTAGTTATTTCATGGCTTGTTCATATAAGCAACTGTGAGTGTTATATTGCATGCAAGGCAACTACGTTTGAGCTTCGAAACATGGTGTGTTCATTTGATGGAAGACAACATGATCATGTGGTGACATGTAAGGTGGTGAGCTGGTATTGTTGAAGCATGCCAGTCTTATGCCAACCGTTTAACTCCAGTGTTAACGTGGATCAAGTCTCGATCCCGTTCGTTTTCCCCTTCGTGCTGCCACATGTTTTCCGCAAAGAGTGCGGTTTAGTAAGTTGCAAGCCTATTTCCTTGTACACAACAAACAGAGGGATCAATGATGAGGGTTCCATGGCTCCTGGATTAAAGCCCGCCATCCGTCAGGGGCATGGGTGTTTCTGGTTGGGACCGAGAGGGGGGCACCTGCCGTGTCAAACCGCGGATCTTGGGTAGGGGTCCTAATCGTGCGCCTAGGCGGATGGTAACAGGAGACAAGGGACATGATGTTTTACCTGTGTTCGGGCCCTCTTGATGGAGGTAAAACCCTACTCCTGCTTGATTAATATTGATGATATGGGTAGTACAAGAGTAGATCTACCACGAGATCGTGAGAGGCTAAACCCTAGAAGCTAGCCTATGGTATGATTGTTGTTCGTCCTATGGACTAAAACCCTCCGTTTATATAGACACCGGAGAGGGTTAGGGTTACACAGAGTCGGTTACAACGGAAGGAGATCTACATATTCATCGCCAAGCTTGCCTTCCACGCCAAGGAAAGTCCCATCCGGACACGGGACGAAGTCTTCAATCTTGTATCTTCATAGTCCGGGAGTCCGGCCAAAGGTCATAGTTCGGCTATCCGGACACCCCCTAATCCGGGACTCCCTCAGTAGCCCCCGAACCAGGCTTCAATGACGATGAGTCCGGCGCGCAGATTTTGTCTTCGGCATTGCAAGGCGGGTTCTTCTCCAATTTCTGTGTACCTGTTGAATAGTGTCCGGCTTTTCGTGAATATTGCGCTCCTTGGCTTCCGCGTCCAATAATGGCCGTCTTCCACGTGTCAAACGAATGTGAAAAGCCAGGGTGTCTTTACTTTTACCCCCCTAGCTGCGCAAATAAGCTGCCTTATAAAAGAGACGAGGATTTAGATCCGAATCACACCATCTCCCCTTCGCGAGCATTCATCGGAGCGCATCCGGATGTAAACTCATTCCATCATGGCCACCGACGCAATTCCTCCTTCTCGCCTTGCCAGCCCTTAGCCTGGTGATTGGGAGAGATGTTCCGTCCCACACAAATGTAGCTAGTGACGCCCAAACCAAGGGATTTCTACCTCTAGCCTTCATGGTTCCGTTCGAGCCGGACTCGCCACCTATAATGGCGGAAAGCAAAGGAGAGCGCCCCTAATCCCTCCAAAGGGGAGCGGGTATGCCTTGTCCCTTACCTAATAAGAGGGCTCGGATTTCCAATTCATCCGCTTTCTCCAGGGCTTCGGAGTTCTACGGCCTCCAGCTGCACAACCTTATGCCTGCCTCCATATTGCATATCGCAGGCTTCGTAGCCCTTTGCGAGCTGTTCTTGGGCGTCGAAGCTCACTTCGCACTGTGGAAGAAATTGTTCTGCCTTGTGCCCCGTTCTCAGGAGGGGTCGATATATCAAGTGGGCGGAGCCGAACTATGGCGCATCACCGGGACCGGATATCTATCCGGAACCCCGAAGAAGGCTTCCGAAGACTGGCCTTCAGAATGGTTTTATATAGAAGATGTCCTCGTGCCGGACCCTGTGCGGATCGGCCTTCCGGAGTTCAATAATGCTCCCTTGAAGAAGCGCCTAAGCTGGCGCCACGGAGCACTCGTAAGGAAAACGACAGGGACGTTCTTTACGATGAGCCGGATAAGATTACTAGCTCATTCCGGACTGACCATGATCGGGGTCATGGCCACATGCATAATGCGGGGGGTGCAGCCGCTTCAGTATAGGGGCCACCCCATGTGGGACTTCAATGGGGAGGACGATGCTACCCGCTACGGCCGTAATGGGCCGGGATCTGTTGCTGCTCTGACGAAGGCCTTGTCCGCATTATACAAGGGAGAAGAGGAGGATTTCCTCCGCATCAATCCACAGGGCGGATTTTCCATGTACGATCCTCCAAGCTGGGTAAGCGGACACTTCTTTATGCCCATCCGTTCCATATTCCCGTAGTTGAGTACTTTATTCTGTGATTTTGACGCAGGAATTGCGCCGGGCTGTAAAGGATATAAACAACCCTTCTCCACAACCCGAGGATCCGGAAAGGTCCCTCGATCCGGCCTCCCAAGAGGATCCGGACATATCCGTGGAGCAGATCGATGGGGTATTTTACCAACTGAGCATCGACAATGCCTTGGTCACCATTACGGCCGATTACCCGGAATATTTCCAGCCTCACAGGTAACTGAGACCGAAGTCCCAATACTTTGAAAGAGATCCACCCGTGTGTATCTTTGATCACCGTATATCAATGGTGTTTTGCAGGGGGAGCCCTTTAGGCGGAAGGCTATGCCTGTGGTGGCCAGCCAACAAAGGGCAGCAAGGCCCGGCAGGCTGAAAAGAAGTGCGGTCCGGATTGAGATTCCGGCGCCACGTTATGGCATGCCGCCTTATTCCCAGGTTTTATTCCCGGAAGGTGTACTAACGCTTCGTGCTCTCTTCAGGAAAAAGAGCGCCACGAACTATATCCGGAGAGGTCGTCAATCGAGCCTCCACCAGCCAGGCTCCAAAGCCAGGTCCAGAGGCGGAGGCGAACATGAGGCGTGCGTCGGACACTCCTCCGACAAAGGATGCCGACGGACTATCTGCCACCAATTCCGAAGTGGAGGGTGCCATAAATCACAGACGTCGCCGGACTGTTCTTCGTGACGCATGTTTCTCCCAAGAGGCATTGGATGCCTTCAATTCGGCAGATGCGCACCTTCGTGCCGCTCAAAATGGTCTAGCCAGAGCTACTTGCAAAGATGTGAAAGACATACGGGTGAGAAAATTTGATGGTTATATATACCAAGAGCCCCGAGACTTGAAATAGTTAGAATAACTGATTTAAGGATCATTTATCATGCAGGATCTTACAAAAAGAATACCCAACTGTCCCAGAGCTGGAAGAGTGCAAAGCCCAACTTAAGGTCAAGACTAGTCATGCAGGGAGGCCACAGAGACCCCTTTGGTAATATACGCCTCAAAGATAAGTATTTTGTGGAGTCACGGCGTATGTGTAAATCGACAACATCATTGCAGATGGTGCCGAGTAGATCCGGACAAGCAACAACTCTTGCGCCATTAAAAGCCGGGAGAGTGTGCTTACGAGGGTGAGGCAGGAGAAGAATAATCTCCAAGATGCCAACACCCACCTGGGAGAGGAACTCAAAGATGTTCATGCCCACCGGTGGCGGACTCCGTGAAGGAGAATCGACGGCTTCGACGCGGCATTTTTAGTAAGTGCTTGAACGAACTTTGAAAAAGAGTTCGCCAAGAAGTCGATTAACAAAGTTATGTTTGTAGGTATGCTCACAGTCGTCGTCAGGCAGGAGATGCCCGGTTCTACGGGTGACCTTCTTCCCGAAGTTTACAACCGCATTTAACGAAGTTCGCAGTAATGAAGGGCGCCGCCTGTGCCTTGTGGCTATCTCTGCCTCCCCTGCTCAAGGCCATGGAGAGCTTGCAGAGAGGCTTAAGAGAGCCGCCGACGCTCCGATTATGGAAGATATCGGCTCGTCATTAAGGTGCCAGGGAGGCTTGGGCCATGGTGAAGACGCGGTACACGAAGGCTGACCCAAACCACATGGCCGAGGTCGGACCTGTGGGGCCCGATGGGAAGGAGATCCCTATGAGCTTAGTGTACGGCCAAGTAGAATAGGCCGCAAGATATTCCCAACAGGACTGTAAACTAGACAGCCTATTAGATGGAATTGAGGAGGAATATGCCCAGTCATTTTGACTATGTAATTTAAGATGACATGTAAAAAGGCCTTCTAGCCGGATTGTAGATCGTTTGTCATTGCGGACCTTTTCGCTTCAACCTCGGGACCCTATAGTCCGGAGTGTGTCCGAATACCATCATGGTTATGTAAGAACCAGTGGTATGCGTGGAGACCAAAGCGTAGGGGTCATTAGTGCTTTAGCAGACAAGTGTCCAACTAGTTATGTTATATTACATGGTTAGTAAGAAACATCTTCCAGGGAGAATAGTTCCGTTAGGGGTTCCTTTCCCTGGGAGGCATGCCGTAAAGTGCATGTCCGGACTGCCGGAAAAAAGCAGAAAAGAATCTAGGGGCGGATAAATAAATAAGTGAGGAATCATGTTTTAGTTCACCGACCGAATATTCCCTTAAGAACGCTAGCTTTTGGCTTCACCCAGTGTGAGGTACACATCCGGCTGACCCGGCGGTAACAATCGCAGAGGTGCTCCCTTTACCACCTAGCCGAACAATCGGGAACGAGGGGTAAGCACAGAGCCGTGCAACCCAGCTTGGCCAAAACTTAAGTCATATCGATGCATATAATGGTGAATAAAAGGTACATGTGGAAGCATTACGCATGAGTTAGGCATAAAGCCCGTAAAAAAGCTTCTGTTAAAGAAGCCCCCAGGTATAATGAGCGCGGATAGCGCGTCAAGTGTGTGCGAACAATGCGCGAACGAGCCTTTAAAGGCTGTAAGAAAGAAAAAAAAGAGAGAAGGAGAGAAATATAAGACAGCTAATGTGTAAAAAATAGACAGAGGAAGGAGACGAACTCAGAATCCGGTGCTAGGCGTAGAATCTTCGGAGACGGGCTGCGTTCCATGGGTTCGGCTTGAGTCGGTTATCTGATGCATCTCGCAGACGCAGTACGCTTCCACCGTCAGGACTTGGTCGATGATAAAGGGACCTTCCCATTTGGGCTTGAGTTTGTCCTTTTCTTGTCCCAGCAGCGTAGAACTAATTCGCCAACATTGTATGTTTTGGCCCGTGCATTTCGCTTTGATATCTTCGAGCCTGTTGTTGATAGAATGCGGAACGGGCTTTGGCCACATCACGCTCCTCCTCCAAGGCATCCAACTGTCTCCGCCGATCGAGCTCGGCTTCTCTTTCTTCATACATGCGCACTCGAGGTGAGTCATGAATTATGTCGCAGGCAAACTGCCTCGCACCGTATACCATAAAAAGGTGTGAATCCGTGGTGCGATTCGCGTGGTCCGCAGCCCCCAGAGTACGGAGTCGATCTCCTCTACCCAGTGCGTGTTAGATTCCTTGAGGGACCGCACTAATCTGGGTTTGATGCCGCTCATGATTAGACCATTTGCTTGTTAGACTTGACCTTTAGTTTGAGGGTGATAGACTGAAGCATAGTCGAGCTTGATGCCCATGTTTTTGCACCAGAGTTTGACCTTGTCGGCCGTGAAGTTCGTGGCCGTTGTCGCGATGATGCTGTGGGGACGCCAGAACGGTGTAATGCACCCTGATATGAAGTCTATCACCGGGTCCGGATTCGGCCGTCTTAACAGGTTTGGCCTCTATCCATTTGGTGAACTTATCCACCATGACCAGTAGGTATTTTTGCTTGTAGGTTCCTCATTTAAGGGGTCCAACCATGTCAAGCCCCCAGACCGCGAAGGGCCAGGTGATGGGTATAGTTTGGAGGGCGGTAGGTGGCATGTGGCTTTGATTAGCGAAGAGTTGGCAACCGACGCATCGTTGGACCAAGTCTTGAGCATCTTCCCGGGCCGTCGGCCAATAGAATCCTGTATGGAAGGCCTTGCTTACCAGGGCCCGCTGGCTGCGTGGTGCCCGCCGAGTCCGCATGAATTTCAGCCGTAATCCACCCTTCTTCTTCTGGAGATACACCTTTGAAGGACTCCGTGGTGCTTTTCTTGTAAAGCTCTCCTCATGGACTTTATAGGCTTTAGATCGCCGCACTATGCAACGTGCCTCATTTTGGTCCTCGGGAAGTTCCTGCCCTAGTTAGGTAGGCTAGGAATGGTTCCGCCCACGTGGCAATGACCGCCATTATTACGTAATAAGGTGTTACTTCGTTGGCGAGCCTCCAATTATGTCGTAATGTTCTTGCCTGGGCAGTGTTGTTGGGTCCGGGCTGCTATTTCCGAACTCCCCTTACCATGATACGGATGGCTTGAACAGCCTTTCTAGGAAGATATGTGGGGGACGGCATCGCGCTGGCGCCAATGCGCGCTGTGACGCCTCGGCCGCCTGGTTGTTTTCCTGCTATATGGTGAAATTCGAGCCCTTCAAACTGAGCTGACATTTTTAGGACGGCGTTATGATAAGCTGCCATTTTCGGATCCTTGGCATCAAAGTCTCCATTTATTTGGGATATCGCGAGGTTCGAGTCCTCAAGACCTCTAGGCGTTAAATGCCCATGGATACCGCCATCCGGAGACCATGTAGAAGGGCCTCAGATTCAGTCAGCGTTGTTGGAGTCCGTATACATTATCTCGAGTATGTATTGAATCAGATCTCCGTTGGGGATGTCGAACGATGCCCCCAGACTAGCCAACATTTTGGAGCCATCGAAGTGCATGATCCGGTTGGAATATGTGCCGTACTCTTTTAGGGAGTTCGGCTTCACCATTCGGGCGACGGTTGGCCAAAACTTGCGATTTAATTGCTCGCCGTGGCTTATAGGTTATGTTGAACGGAGGAGCTCAATGGCCCATTTGGCAATCCGCCCGTCAGCGTCGGTCATGGTTGTTTATAATGTCATTAAGAGGTACTTCGGAGGCTACTGTTATCGAACACTCTTTAAAGTAGTGTCGAAGCTTCCGAGATGCCATAAACACTGCGTACGCTATCTTTTGATAATGCGGATACCGTGACTTGCATGGAGTGAGGACAGTGGACACGTAGTAGACTGGTTTTTGAAGGCGAAACTTGTGTCCGTCCGTTTCTCGTTCGATGACGAGCACCGCACTTACAACTTGATGAGTTGCGGCGATGTATAATAGCATTGGTTCGCCCATCGCTACGCGCCAGACCGAGTTTGTTGCCAATATGGCTTTTATTTCTTCGAGTCCGCCGTGGCGGCATCCGGCCCACTGGCGTGTTCAAAGGCACGGAGGAGGCGATAGAGGGTAATGCCTTTTCTCCTAGACGAGAGATGAAGCGGCTTAGAGCCGCCACGCATCCGTCAACTTTGTATTTGTTTGAGGTCCTTTGGGATATCCAATTGTGACAGAGCTCGGATCTTGGCTGGGTTTGCTTCAATTCCTCTACCGGATATAATGAAGCCCAAGAGCTTTCCTACCGGGTACGCCAAACGCATTTTTCCGGGTTAAGCTTGATGTCGTATGTTCGAGATTATCGAATGTGAGCCTCAAGTCGCCTACTAGAGTTTCGACATGCTTGGTTTTGACGACCACGCCATCCACGTATGCCTCCACCGCTTTGCCGATCCGGGTTTGCCGGACATGTCCGAATCATACCGATATGTTGCACCGGCGTTTTTGAGCCCGAAGGGCATTGTGTTGAAGCAGAATGGGCCGTATGTGGTGATAAATGCCATTGCGGCTTGATCAGGTTCAGCCATCTTAATTTGATGGTAGCCAGAGTATGCGTCGAGGAAACACAAGGAATCGTGTCCTGCGGTAGCGCCGATAATTTGATCGATGCGGGGAGGGGAAGGGATCCTTTGGGCAAGCCTTGTTGAGGTCCTTGAAATCGGCTACATAGGCGCCAGATTTGTCCTTCTTTGGTACCATCACCAGTGTTTGCTAGCCAGGGCCCGATGTTTTATATCTCCGATGAATCCGCCTCCAATAGTTTGGCTAGCTCCTCTCCCATGGCCTGTCTCTTAGGTTCGAGAAACGCCAAAGAGCCTGCTTGATCGGCTTGAACTTTTAGGATGTTTAGGCTGTGCTCGCCACCGGCGTGGGATTCCCGGCATGTCTCGACGGGTGCTGTGCAAAATGTCCCAATTTTCACAAGGAATTCTCATAGTGCGGCGTCTACATCAGGGTTTAATTGTGCCCCAATGGAAGCCGTTTTTGTAGGGTCCTTTGGGTGGACTTGGAATTTGACTATTTCGTCTGCTGGTTTAAAGGAGGTGGACTTGGATATTTTATCGAGTATCACATCGTCCCTGTTCACCGTGGAGCGTAGGCGCAGTTCCTCGGCCGCTAGGGCTTCGGATAGTGCCTCAAGGGCTAGTGCGGCTGTCTTGTTTTCGGCGCGGAGTGCTATGTCCAGGTCACTAGAAGAGTGATGATTCCGTTGGGCCCGGGCATTTTGAGCTTCATGTACCTGTAATGGGGTATAGCTTGAAAAATCGTGAATGCCTCTCGCCCTAATAGAGCGTGGTATCCGCTGCTGAACGGGGCCACATGGAACGTGACCTCTTCGGACCAGAACTATTCTACGTGCGAACACCACATCCAAGCAGTGATTTTACAGGCAGCTCGCTTCCGACCGGGAATTATTCCTCTAAAGGTTGTGCTGCTTCGCTCAATGCGGCTCCAGCCTATTTCCATTTTACGAAGGGTTTCTCATAAATGAGGTTCAATCCGCTGCCACCGCCCATGAGTACCTTGGTAAGGCGAAAAGTCATTCCGCTATTGGACTGAGGACCAATGCTGTTGGTGCTCGGGCTATTCGGAATTTAGGTTCGTCACTCGCATTAAAGGTAATAGCCGTGTCACTCCATAGATTTATTGTTGCTACTTGGTAGACTTCGGCGAGGCTGCGGAGTGTTCGTTGCATATTGTTTGATGCGAAAGTCTCAAGACTGTTAATACCGTGACCGTATCCTTGGGCTGGTGCTCTGTGGATGCTGGGGTTAGAAGCTCCTCGCCGCTTTTGGCTACCTGCCGGAGTATCCAACATGCTCTAAGGCTATGAGTTGGTGGAGCGCCCTCTGTGCTATGAATTTTACAGGGTCCGTTGAGCCACCCCTCCAGTACGGTTCCATGCCCCGTGGGTTTTTTTTGTTTTTTGGCATTGAGCCCGGGTGATTGGTGATAATGCACCCTTTTGTTTCGGACTGGTTTGTATTCGGGCCGATTGTCCCAAAATCTTACTTCGGTTTTCCGTGCACTTTCCATCGCACAAGATTTTTTGTACTATGGACGCCAAGTCAGCAAAGCGTGTAATTTCACGGCGACCTATGGTGTTGAGGATTCCCATGTACGTGCAATTATTGCAGAAAAATGAAATTGCTTCTTCCTCACGGCAGTCTTTTATCCTGTTCCTGATCAGAGGAATCGCACAAGAATGATGTAATCGCTTCTTCGTGCTCTTTCCTAATATTGATAGATCGCTTATGTTCGGGTGGGTGGGTGGAATTAAATCCGAAACCGCACTCAATCTGGGGCTCGAGGGCCAAGGAGCTTCGAACTCGGAAGCTTGGATGCTCGGATGTTATCCTCGAATCCAGCCATGCTCGACTCTAAGTTCAGGTTTTGCATGACGCCCTCCTCCGCTGGGTATCCGCTTGAGGGATTGGGAATCCGTACATAGTTAGTCCTTAAGATAGATTAAGGGTCGCCAGTTGTTCCTCCATCACATCAACGTGATGGGTGACCTGGGGAGTTAATCTCTTAGATCGGGTTTAGGCCTCGATCTCGATCGTAGTCCAGAAGCGACTCCTGTGGCGGCGATGATCCAAGAGCTCGCTTAAAGAAGAGAGCTCCATCAGATCTAATCGCTCGGCGAGTTCCGAGTTGACACGAAGATTGCTTTTGATGACCCGAGAAGTCACCGCTTGCGCAAGGCGGCTAACAGCGGTCATAAGAAAACCGCTTAGCCGTGAGGGTTTGGCTGATAGCCAAAGCTCCTTTAGCAACAGAGCCGCCTTTAAAGACGGGATGAGGCATCCTTCCCGATGGTGACAACACATGGAACTCTCAATGAAAGCACCAATGTCGCTGTCAAACCGGGCGGATCTCGGTAGGGGTCCCGAATCGTGCGCCTAGGCGGATGGTAACAGAGACAAGGGACACGATGTTTTTACCTGTGTTCGCCCTCTCGATGGAGGTAAAACCCTACTCCTGTTTAATTAATATTGATGATATGGGTAGTACAAGGGTAGATCTACCACGAGATCGTAGAGGCTAAACCCTAGAAGCTAGCCTATGGTCTCGATTGTTGTTGTTCGCCCCACGGACTAAAACCCTCCGTTTATATAGACACCGAGAGGGTTAGGGTTACACAGTAGTCGGTTACAACGGAAGGAGATCTACATATTCATCGCCAAGCTTGCCTTCCACGCCAAGGAAAGTCCCATCCGGACACGGGACGAAGTCGTCAATCTTGTATCTTCATAGTCCAGGAGTCCGGTGAAAGGTCATAGTTCGGCTGTCCGGACACCCCCTAATCCGGGACTCCCTCAGCACCCCTTAGAGCGCGTGATATAAATTTGATCCCATGCTATTCGAGGTTGTGACCTCCCCGTCTTAGAGTTTTTCTTGAACGTTGCCTAGGGTGAGTCCTCGCAGTGGAATGTGGAATGGGTGTGTACCGTTAGATGTGTTTCTTCTAAAATACCATAAACGGAACTAGTCCTTTGTGACTACCGAAATCCGTTAGCTGTGGTTAAAGAGTACAAACTCTGCAGAGTGAAAACCATTCGAGTGACCGTGTCCATGGTCAAGGATCTTGGTCAACATATTCATATCAAGACGATTATCATTCTCAACGTCCATCTCAAATACGGGCTACCGTGTCATCTCGGTGAAAAATCTCCGGTAAATAAACATGAGTGGTGAACCCGGTTGAATGTTATTCCTGTTGAATGACTAACCAATTTATTGTTACGGTACTAAGTAATCCCTTGAGATGATTTAAATCCATGAGCTACTTAAATTCGAATAATGAAATATAAGCCCTTTATGTGATGTCGCTCAGACGTCCGACTGTGGCATTCTTGTTATTTACTTTTGATATTAGCCCTTTATGTGATGTCACTCAGACGTCCGACTGTGGCATTCTTGTTATTTACTTTTGATATAAGCCCTTCATGTGATGTCGCCACACGTCCGATCGTGGCATTTTGTTATTTACTTTTGATATAAGCCCTTTATGTGATGTCGCCGACGTCCGGATCGCGTGGCATTCTTGTTACTTACCTTTGATATAAGCCCTTTCGAGATGTCGCTTAGACGTCCGATGCTGGAATGCACCGTCGCTTATATTTCAATATAAGCCCTTTATGAGGTGTCGCCTCGACGCTCGATCGGCATTGTTAATTTATTTTTACCTTTCGAGGCGTCGCTTCAGACACCCGATCGGTCTTCAGTTATTCTATTGGGATTTCGGGAGGACTACCGCCTGACTTCCTTTTTATTTGTCATGCTGTGCAAACTTTATTATCGGAGTGCACATTACTAACCTGCTCATGTGCATCATGTTTGCATTTGTTATATCTTATGTCCAAACTGTCTTGCGAGTACATTCAAAGTACTCACCGGCTTGTTGATTTGGCCGATGTTGACGAAGGCGGTCTTATGGATGAAGAGTTCGATAGAGAGTCCGACACCCAGAGGAGTCCCCAGTCTCGTCAAGCGATCCTCGAATTGGTCACTTGTATCATATACGCCTGCCGCTACCGAATAAAATCATCGAGCCCCACTCCGCGCCGATGAGTCAGAAGATTTAGGAGTCACGCCACCCACTTCACCGTGACATATCCACCACCACTTTTATTACGAGTCAAGAAGTTATGCCACCATGCTCCTTGTGTCATATCCGCCTTTATGTATTATATCGGCGTGCTTGTAATAAACTGTTGAGCAGCCTCAGCTCAACCTTGTATAATTAATTAGTACTTCTGGATTTCTGTATCAAGGATTTGCCTACCAGTAAGGAGGATCCTTCTATACTGATCCGATAAAAGGGTCGGTTTCTCAATAAAGATTTTATTGGAAAACCGGTCTTGACGGCGTGCAAGAAAAGAAAAAATTGGTTATTCTTAATAAACCGTTAGAATTTTGAAATATATATTGTGTTAATACGGTCAAGCCGAACTGTGGCCCTTTTTACACGCGGGAAGCCCCTGGTACCGCCTATGGGGGTATATCCATCAAACCAATCTCAGGTTTTATCTAAGCTGTTACAGCTAGTGATGTGCCGGACTCGTCTAGCCATGTCCGTGGTCTTGACGACCGATCGTTTATGTATGTTGGCGAGGCCGTTTAGTGGTCGGCCGCTAAGGCCGCCGCATATTCTTCCGCGCATAAGGAACACTCAGTGTTTCCGCTAACTATGATGATGCCGCGTGGACCGGGCATTTTGAGCTTAAGATAAGCATAATGCGGTACTGCGTTAAAACGAGCGAAGGCCGTTCTTCCGAGTAATGCTTGATAGCCGCTTCAGAATGGAGCGATGACGAAGGTTAACTTTTCACTTCAGAAGTTGTTGGGGGAACCAAATACAACCTCTAGTACGAGGGATCCCGTGCAGTGGGCCTCTGGGCATGGTATTACTCCTTTAAAGGTAGTATTGTTTGGGCTAATGTTTGTTGAGTCTATCCCCATTTTGCGGACTATGTCCTGATATATCATATTAAGACTACTGCCGCTGTCCATCAGGACTCGAGTGAGATGGTATCCATTGATTATTGGGTCGAGCACCAAGGCAGTCGATCCTCCGTGCCGGACATTGGTCGGGCTATCCCGGTGATCAAAAGTGATCGGGCCGGTCAACCAAGGGTTGAACTTGGGGGTGACGGGCTCTACGGCGCATACATCTCGGAGTGCCTGTTTGCTCCTCCTCTTCGTCACGTGAATCATGTTCAACGTTTTGACCTCTGGTGGGAACTTTTTCTGTCCCCCAGTGTTTTGCTGGCGAGGCTCGTCCTCGTCTTCACTTGGTGTCTCCCTCCCCTTGTGTTCGGCCTTTAGCTTACCAGCCTACTTGAAGACCCAGCATTCTCTGTGGGTGTGATTTGCAGGTTTATCAAAGGTGCCAAGTATCTGACATAGTTTGTCTAGAATCCTGTTTAGGCTGGACGGTCCATCTCTGTTGCCTGTAAAAGGCTTTTTCCGTTGACCGGGTCGGGAGCCCCTAAATCCGGCGTTTACCGCCGTATTGTCTGGGCTGTCTTCATTGTTTTGACGCTATCTTTTGCTGCGTCGTGGTTTTCCATTGCCATCCCTGACTTCGGATGTGTCTGGGTCGCTGGTGCTACTACGGGCCAGTCAGCTATCTTCGCCTGCGCAAAAGCGGGTCATAAGGCTTGTTAGGGCAGCCATTGCCCTCGGTTTTTCCTGGCCGAGGTGTCTGGCGAGCCATTCATCCCAGATACTGTGTTTGAAAGCTGCTAAGGCTTCGGCGTCCGGGCTATCGACAGTTTGATTCTTCTTAGTGAGGAATCTGTTCCAAAGCTTCCGGGCTGACTCTCCAGGCTGTTGAATTATATGACTAAGATCGTCTGCGTCCGGAGGTCGGACATAAGTCCCTTGAAAATTAGCCCTAAAAGCATCCTCAAGATCCCCCCAACTTCCAATTGAATTTTCGTGGAGGCTTTTCCGCCAGTGCCGAGCTAGCCCTTTCAGCTTGAGGGGCAAGTATTTGATGGCGTGGAGATCGTCTCCGCGAGCCATATGAGGATGAAGTCCTCAATCCAGACCCCAGGGTCTGTTGTTCCGTCGTACGCCTCTATGTTCACGGGTTTGAATCCCTCTGGAAATTCGTGATCCAGCACCTCATCGGTGAAACATAGGGGTTGTGCGGCACCCCTGTATTTGGATGTGTCCTGGCGTTTAGATGGTTGTAGTGTTTTGTTTTGATTACGCGCTGGAGCACGCTTCCTAGATCCGTAGATCGTGTGCTGGCTTGTGTGCGGCCTCGTTAGCCGCCCTATCGCGGCCACGAGTTGGTCGATCCGACTGATCGTCCGTTTTATTTTTCGGCTGTATAGGCTCTAAAGCCTCGTCATCGAATTCAAGTAGGAGCTTGCGCTTTGGATAGCTCTTTGTGTGGCAACTGCCGCCGTATTTTTTTTCAGTGTCAAGCACTTTGTTCCATCTGCTGTTGAGCGTATTCTGCGCAGCCTTAAGCCTTTGATTCTGGTTCTTCAGACTCCTCGTGGTGGCAATAAGCCTTCTATGGAGGTTCTCTTGTTCCAAGTGCCCTTCTGGGATGATGTGTGCATCGTTGTCCGGACTCTTTTCCTCTCCGGAGAGAGGCTGATGAGCTTTATCTTCGGCGTCATTGTGATCGGACAGCAACTCCCTATTGTTTTCGCCGTCCGCTGGTTCATCCCGCTCTATCGCTGGATCCATGTGGTCGTCGTTTCCTTTGGATTCGACTGGGGTGTTATTCTTTCTTGCGCTGTTATCGCTATTGGGGCGGGATTTAGAGCGGCGCCTACGTCGTCACTTTGGTTGCTTCTCGAGGGAATTATCCTTCGCTGCATCCTTCCGTTCCTCGTCGTTGTTTTCGTTGGGTGTATCCACCATGTACACATCATATGATGAGGTGGCGGTCCAGCGCCCTGTGGGTGGTGGTTCCTGTTCTTCTCCTGCATCGTCGTCCATATCGTCGATGTCTTCGGAGCCGGAATCGAGCATGTCGGTTAAATCATCGACAGTGGCTACTAAGTGGGTGGTGGGTGGGCAGCTAATTTCTTCGTCGTCCGCATCCCATTCTAGCCGGACATAGTTCAGCCAAGGGTCTCCAGACAAGGAGAGAGACCTTAATGCATTTAACACGTCGCCCAGTGGCGAGTGCTGAAAGATATCAACGGAGGAAAACTCCAAAATCGGTGCCCAATCCGATTCGACAAGCACGGACGCAGGCGGTTGGGAGCCCGTGGCCGGGACAAATCCAAGGATCCGGCCACACGGGTCTCATAGGAGGTGAAGTCAGTATTCTGCTCTATCGCCGTCGAGTGTGCGGCCTCTGTGGCGGGGTCCATCCACCCGTCCTCGGACGGCGCAATCTGTTCCGGATTGAAGGCCGGAGTAGCCACAGGTGCGATCTCCCGAACACCGTCCGGCCGGCGAGTTAAGTCATGCTTGTCGTGACTGCGGCGGCGCTTTTGTCATGGGCTCGAATCCATCGAAGATCAAGTCTCCGTGGATGTCGGCAAGTAGTTTAAGCTTCCAAACCTGACCTCGATGGCTGTGGGCATAGCTTCGATCCGCTCTAGATGGCCATGCGCGAGTTGGCCCGCAGACGAAGCCGAATACGTAAGATCTGTCCAGGAGAAAAACCTCGCCCGGATCGCATAAATGCATCCGATGATCGATGGAGCCATCAAGCCTTACAGTGAAGGCACGGTGGAACTCTCAATGAAAGAACCAATGTCGGTGTCAAAACCGGCGGATCTCGGGTAGGGGGTCCCGAACTGTGCGTCTAAGGCGGGTGGTAATAGGAGGCGGGGGACACGATGTTTACCCAGGTTCGGGCCCTCTCGATGGAGGTAATACCCTACTTCCTGCTTGATTGATCTTGATGATATGAGTATTATAAGAGGTTATCTACCACGAGATCATAGAGGCTAAACCCTAGAAGCTAGCCTATGGTATGATTGTTGTTCGTCCTATGGACTAAAACCCTCCGGTTTATATCGGCACCGGAGGGAGGCTAGGGTTACACAGTCGGTTACAAAGGAGGGAATATACATATCCGTATTTCCAAGCTTGCCTTCCACGCCAAGGAGAGTCCCATCCAGACACGGGACGAAGTCTTCAATCTTGTATCTTCATAGTCCAACAATCCGCCCAAAGGATATAGTCCGGCTGTCCGAGGACCCCCTAATCCAGGACACCCTCAAGTATCCCCGGCGGAATCGCTCCGCCGGAGAGCAAAAGTGCTCCTGCCCAAATTCCGCCTCGACACGACGGCGTTCTGTCCCGAAAGTCCTCTCCTTATTTTTTCTAGGTCAAAAGAGTTTATATACCAGAAGATGGGCACTGGAGGTGGGCCTGGCCCCCGCTACCCACAAGGGCGCGCCTGCAGGAGTTGGCGTGCCCTGGTGCCTCCTGGGCGCCTGGTTGCCCCCCTCTGGTGGCTATTTTCACTAATATTTATTATATATTCCAAAATAATCCTCCGTAAATTTTCAGCTCATTTGGAGATGTGTAGAATAGGTATCTCTCACGTAGCTTTTTTAGGTCCAGAATTCCAGTTGCCGGTATTCTCCCTCTTTGTGTAAAGCTTGCAAATTATGAGAGAAAAGGCATTACAATTACTCCACAAAGTGTTATAATGAATAAAAACATAGAAAATAATAGTAATAAAACATGATGCAAAATGGACTTATCACTCGACATGCATGACAAAACCCCTAAGGCCATTGAAAATTTTGAATTTTCCCCACACCTTGGTGGGGTTCTGGTACTAGAACTTAGCCCTCACCGGCTCTCCACGTTGAATGATGGATATCTCATCGACCACCACTGTCTTGCCCACCACTTTGAGGAATTCCTTGATCAATGGGTCCACCCTAAGCATGTCTGGGATCACATGCAGTGGTAGAGTGTATGCTTATATTTCTGCTAATTGCTCTACTAATCCGGCGTCTCTGATCACCGTAGCCTTCTTTATGTCATACACTCATTTTGGCCCCTCCTAATATTTGGTTCAAGCTCTGCCACTGATCCCATGTACCATTATCCATGTTTCTTGGAGGAAAGAAACAACATGTCGCTCAATCAGAAGATCTCCCACGTTAGCCTTCACCTTACTAATCGGTAGCGTGATAGTTCCACTCATCCTGTGCGTTGCCCTACCTTGGATGAGAAGATCACCAAAGAACAGCTCTTGCGCACCTCCACAGAGTAAACATAAAATGCGACTATAACCTTTTGTTTTTTATAAAGAAATAGAAGACAAGACTAGGTATGTTAGTATAAGTAATGCAATTTAGGGTAGTACATGTAATATTGGCGCAAAACATCATATACAAATCAACTGGAGTAAGAGATTAAATCAATTGAATAATATTGAATAAACACAAGACATACATGAAAATTATACTGATAATAATAATAATCTCTCCCTACAAATAAAGCACAAAACGCTTCTGGTCGTCCGTCACGTCTTTTTGCAGAGAACCCCCTGCCTTTTTTGTTAATTAACCCGCAGCCCATCTTTAAGTGAGAACGAATTTTTTTTCACGTTTTACACAAAAAACCTTGCCTTTTATGCTAATTAACATGTATTTAAGTCAAGACAAATCGTTATTTTATAGTCTTACATACCCCCCCCCCCCCCCCCGAGACATATGCGTTAATCAACCCGCAGTCTATTGAGAATGAATATATTTTCTCAAATAACCATATGTTTTAAACCGCAACTACAATTTTAACATGTGAAAGGATCGATATAGTTGACTAGAGGGGGGTGAATAGGCAACTAGCAATTTTTAGCTTTTCTTTACCAATTTAAACTTTGCATCAAAGTAGTTTTTCTAGATATGCAACTAGGTGAGCCACCTATATGATGCAACAACAACAAGCACACAAGCAAGCAAGGGAAACAACACAATATAGGCTTGCACAAGTAAAGGTAAGAGATAACCAAAAGTGGATCCGGTGGAGAGACGAGGATGTGTTACCGAAGTTCCTTCCCTTTGGGGGAAGTACAACTCCGTTGGAGCGGTGTGGAGGCACAATTCTCCCCAAGAAGCCACTAGGGCCACCGTATTCTCCTCACGCCCTCACACAATGCGAGATGCCGTCATTCCACTATTGGTGCCCTTGGAGGCGGCGACTGAACCTTTACAAACAAGGTTGGGGCTATCTCCACAACTCAATTGGAGGTTCCCAACAATACCACGGAGCTTCACCACAATGGAATGTGGCTCCGAGGTGACCTCAACCGTCTTGGGTGCTCAAACACCCAAGAGTAACAAGATCCGTGGAGGATTAGTGGGGGGAATCAAATTTCTCTTGGTGGAAGTGTAGATCCGGGCCTTCTCAACCAATCCCTAAAGAATCAACAAGTTTGATTGGCTAGGGAGAGAGATCGGGCAAAAATGAGCTTTGCAGCAACAATGGAGCTTGGGGGAAAGAGGTAGGTCAACTTGGAGAAGAATACCTCCTTATATAGTGGGGGAACCAATCCAACTGTCACCCCCCTTCTTCAGCTTCACATTAAAGCGGTACTATCATCGCCAAGAGAGCAAGATTACTGCTGGTCGCAGCGGTACTATCGCGACCACCAGCGGTTCTACCGGGTAGACTAAGAGTAGTAGAGGCAGCGGGAGAACGAGAGAGAGAGAGAGAGAGAGAGAGAGAGAGAGAGGGATATATGGCACTCGTAGCGGTGATAGCCGTGGTACTACCGCTTAAGGGAGGTACTACCGCTGCTACTGCCGCTACTACTGCCGCACAAACCGACACGAGAAAAAGCATCCTCGAATCGAGGCGGTGCGTTGCCGATCTAGGAGGGTACTGCCGCCTATGCCCCAAAGCGGTACTACCGCTGTAAACAGCGGTATTGCCACTTGAGGACCATAGGCGGTACTACCGCTCTGGCGGCGGTACTACCGCTCTATCCTCACAGTGTCCACTACTGTTAAAACATCAACCTCTAAGATGAGGGAAGGAGCTGGGGGTGCAAAGAAGACGTTTACGTGCTGATTCCACCCTAGTCTTTCCAATGCGGACCACCTCGTGATAGTACGGTGGCTCCTATGACTCAAGTCCACCAAACCGAAACGAAGGAAACTACACCGTCTTCTAATAAAGCTCCTAGGGGAACCGAATCGTCTTGTGCCTAGACATGAGATATCTGAAATGCTCAATGCACACAATTTGTCTGTAAAAGCATTGTCATCAATCTCCAAAACCACTTAGGGAGAAATATGCCCTTACAATCTCCCCCTTTTTGGTGGACTGATGATAATACGGGATTTGCGCATAGGGATATAAAATAAAACATAAGCAGACCCAATATCTATAAAATATAGACAGGCTCCCCTAGATGTGTGCACTTTATAGAGATGCTTTGGACTGCACGGCACACATACTAGGATGAACACTCCCCCTATATTTTATAAATGAGGCAATCCTTGCAACAATATGACTGACACTAAGCATGGAGGCAAGGTAACGTAATGAGCATGAAGTAAAGGGCACAAGATAGTATAAGCTCATAATCTACTAAACATACTAGACAAAAAGATAAGACAATAAGATAAGCTGAGGACATATGTCTTACACCATATGATAGTCTCCTGAACTCACACACCAACAAGCCAAAGCAAAGGAAGGTTCAACAACACGAAAGCAAAGAGAAACACAAGACTCGGCGGCAAAACGAAACAAAAGACTCGCAAATCCTACGACACAGGAGATGGCTGAACTCCAAGGCATCACCAGTCATGTTCCTCCTCCGCAGCACGGGATGTAGAAGGAACTCCAGTCTCCTCCTCTGACTCACTACACCGGCAGTGCAGTCTGGTCCATTGCTCCTCATTTGTGATCCTCTCCTTAGAGCCATCCTGGACCTCAGGGCCAACCTGCCTCATAATAGCCTTGTCGCGACGATGAGCTATCTTGGCGTTCACATGAGCCCGGTACTGTCCCTTGGCCTACATGCAGAACAGGGCCTTCATCTTGTCCTTGAGCTTCTTAGCCCAAGTGGGATCCACTCCAGAGGGCTCATAATCATCATCATCAGCATCAGCCTCTGTCTCAATGTCAGCAGCTCTAGACGGAAACCCAGACTTTGGAACCGATGTGCCCCAGTTCTTCTTCTTCCTCAGACGCTTGATCTCATGAGGGATCAACTCGCCAGTCTCCAGCACAACATTAGGATAGGTGTGCATCCAATCCTTCTCAGTAAGTAACAAGAGAAAAGGTGCATAGATGGGGCACTTGCGCTCCGAAATAGAGGTGACAAGCTCCGACCACATGACATGAGAGATATCCAAGGATTCTCCAGTGTTTTTCTTCCTTCTCATGCTGGCAGAAAAGAAGCGTGTCCACAAGAAAGGAGTGAACCATATCCATGTTCCCAATGCGAGGGAAGAGAGTCTCTATGAAGATGCGACGAAGTATGTCCAGAAAAGTAGGCAACTCATAGGTCTCCTTCTGAGTCTCGGGGTGAATCTTCAAAGTACAGTAGGGCCGGAGAGATTGCTTGTGAGTGGAAGTTGCATTGCGGTGAGGGCGAAAGGCAATTGCGTTCTCAAGTCCTTGATCTTCAATCCCAAGTAACTCCATGAATGCCTTCCATTTGACAGAGAGAAGCTTGCCATTGGTCATCCAAGTCAGATTTCTTTCCTCATCCGTTCCAAGATGGACCGTGGCATAAAACTGAGCCACCAAATCTGCATCAAAATCCTTGTTGAACTACATGATCCTGAGAATGTTCAGCTGAGTACACATCTGCAGGGTTTCGCCAAAGTAGGCAGGATCCTTCTCCATATAGTCAGTGTCGATGGTGCGAACATCAATATAGAGATTCTTCTTTGCTTTGATCACATCAAAGTAGATTGCCCACTGAAAATGGTTCCAGAAGGGACGGTTGACAAGATTGGGCTCTTGAGCTTGATCATAGGGATTGCGCCGATGCTTCTCCCAGAACTCCTTGGCAGTCATCTCAGTCACAGACTTGGTCTTCGGCTTGGGCTTCTTCGCAGAACTCTTGGTAGGCTGCTGAGATGAAGTTGGCGGAACACTTGAAGGAGCAGCCGCTGTCTCAGAGGTGCGATAGCGCTTTGAAGTATTACGCCCGGGGTTGACACGGCAAACATGTTGCTCTGAAGGGCCATCACCAGCATCCATGGCTAGAGGAAGAGGTGGGGATCGATCCCACCGGAGGAAAAGGTGAAGGACGGCCCGGAGGAGGCCGCCCACCGGCGCCCTCCCGCGGCGAGTTCGTCGCTGGCGAAACGAAGAGGATGAGTGGGTTGTGCGAATGGGTGTGGGGGGGAAAGTAACCCCCCTGCCCCGACATAACCCCCTAGTCCCGCCCCGTAGCGGTAGTACCGCTCGGGCGGGCGGCTGCACTGCTTGCTGATCATAAGCGGTAGTACCGCGCGCCTCCAGCGGTAGTACTGCCCAGCCAAAACTCAAAGACTAGACAGAAACAGGCTTAGCTCATGCAACAAGAAAATGAAACGACGAGGCGAAGGGGCAAACACAAAAGCAGAACAACACCCACGAGAGGACCAGAAACACACAACTCCCAAAGCGAGGGCGGTGGCCAAGGCCACCTATGTTTGAGTCATGTGGTATGGCACCGCGAAGGTTTTAACCTTGGGCCCATGACCAAAACTCATCTTTGAAGCACAAGTGCCATAAAAAATGACTAATGTGAAAGACGTGATCAATTTATGCATAATGGGGGGAGGGAGAGTTCATTGGAGAACAACACTCCCCCTATGTCCATGCCTACACCTAGACAAGACGTCACGATGAGTATGGTGGGTTGTGCAAAGTTCAAGCCACATTGCTCGAATCAATGATATTTAGCTCATGCCTTAACTCGCAAAATCTTGCTTCATCTAAGGGCTTCATGAAAATATCTGCAAGGTTATCATGAGTGTTGACATAGTTGAGCTCGATCTCCCCTCGCCTAATGTGATCCCAGATGAAGTGATACCGAATCTCAATATGCTTCGTCTTGAAGTGTTGCACCGGGTTGAGAGAAATCTTGAAGGCACTTTCATTGTCACAACAAAGAGGCACTTTGTCACAAATGACACCGTAATCCTTTAAAGTTTGCCTCATCCATAGAAGTTGAGCACAACAACTACCGGCGGCCACATACTCTGCTTCGGTGGACGAGAGAGACACACAACTTTGCTTCTTAGAGGACCAACTCACCAAAGGGCAACCAAGAAATTGGCACCCTCGGGAAGTTGACTTCCTATCCACTTTGTCTCCCGCCCAATCCGAGTCCGAAAAGCCCACAAGGTTGAAGTTAGCTCCTCTTGGGTACCATAAGCCAACGTTTGGGGTATGAGCCAAATATCGAAAGATTCGCTTGACCGCCACATAGTGGCTTTCCTTAGGTCCGGCTTGAAACCGAGCACAAATTCCCACACTGAACATGATATCCGGTCTGGATGCACAAAGGTAAAGCAAGGAGCCAACCATGGAGCGATATACCTTTTGATCCACCGCTTTACCATTGGGATCTATGTCAAGTTGGCATTTGACGGGCCTTGGAGTGGAAGCCGACTTGACATCACTTAGCTTGAATCTCTTGAGCATGTCTTGAGTGTATTTGGCTTGGTTGATGAAGGTTCCTTCTCTTCTTTGCTTGATTTTGAACCCAAGAAAGAACTTCAACCGTCCCATCATGGACATCTTGAACTTCGAGGTCATGAGAGCGGCAAATTCCTCATTGAAAGCCTTGTTAGGGGAACCAAAGATAATATCATCAACATATAGTTGGCATACAAACAACTCCCCTTTGACCTTCTTAGTAAAAAGAGTGGGGTCGATTTTCCCAATTTCAAACCCACGACCTTGCAACAACTCGGTAAGGTGCTCATACCACGCATGTGGGGCCTGTTTAAGGCCATAGAGTGCCTTATCGAGTTGGTACACATGATTGGGGAACTCGGGATCCTCAAACCCCGGGGGTTGTTTGACATACACCAACTCATTAATAGGACCATTAAGAAAAGCACTCTTCACATCCATTTTTTGCGACTTAAAATTATGATGAGAAGCATAAGCAACCAACAAATGAATAGATTCAAGCCGAGCAACGAGAGTAAAGGTTTCACCGTAGTCGATACCCTCGACTTGGGAGTAGCCTTGTGCTATCAAACGAGCCTTGTTGCAAACAATAATTCCATGAGCATTTTTCTTGTTCTTGAATATCCACTTGGTTCCAATGACATTATGGTTCCCGGTTGGCCTTGGCACTAATCTCCACACCTTGCTGTGCTCGAAGATGTTGAGTTCTTCATGCATGGCATTGAGCCAATTGATACGTCTCCAACGTATCTATAATTTTTGATTGTTCCATGCTATTATATTATCCATCTAGGGTGTTTTATATGCATTTATATGCTATTTTATAAGATTTTTGGGACTAACTATTAACCGAGAGCCCAGTGCCAGTTTCTATTTTTTTCCTTATTTTTGAGTATCGTAGAAAAGGAAAATCAAACGGAGTCCAATTGACCTGAAATTTCATGGAGCTTATTTTTGGACCAGAAGAAGCCCACGGAGCATCGGAGATGGACCAGAGGAGTCCCGGGCTGCCCACGAGGGTGGGGGCGCCTCGTGGGCAGCTCACCTCCTGGGTGCGCCCCCTGCCTCGTGGACAGCCCGGAGACCCCCTGACTTGTTCCCGACGCCAATACCTCTCATATATACCCAAACTTCTAGAAAGAAACCTAGATCGGGAGTTCCGCCGCCGCAAGCCTCTGTAGCCACCGAAAACTAATCTAGAACCGTTTCGGCACCCTGCCGGAGGGGGGAATCCGTCTCCGGTGGCCATCTTCATCATCCCGGCGCTCTCCATGACGAGGAGGGAGTAGTTCACCCTCGGGGCTGAGGGTCTGTACCAGTAGCTATGTGTTTGATCTCTCTCTCTCTCTCATGTTCTTGATTTGGCACGATCTTGATGTATCGCGAGCTTTGCTATTATAGTTGGATCATTTGATGTTTCTCCCCCTCTAGTCTCTTGTAATGGATTGAGTTTTCCCTTTGAAGTTATCTTATCGGATTGAGTCTTTAAGGATTTGAGAACACTTGATGTATGTCTTGCATGTGCTTCTCTGTGGTGACAATGGGATATTCACGTGATCTACTTGATGTATGTTTTGGTGATCAACTTGTGGGTTCAGTGACCTTGTGAACTTATGCATAGGGGTTGGAACACGTTTTCGCCTTGACTCTCGGTAGAAACTTTGGGGCACTCTTTAAGTTATTTGTGTTGGTTGAATAGATGAATCTGAGATTGTGTGATGCATATCGTATAATCATACCCACAGATACTTGAGTGACATTGGAGTATCTAGGTGAAATTAGGGTTTTGGTTGATTTGTGTCTTAAGGTGTTATTCTAGTACGAACTCTAGGATAGATTGAACGGAAAGAATTGCTTCGTGTTATTTTACTACGGACTCTTGAATAGATCGATCAGAAAGAATAACTTTGAGGTGGTTTCGTACCCTACAATAATCTCTTCGTTTGTTCTCCGCTATTAGTGACTTTGGAGTGACTCTTTGTTGCATGTTGAGGGATAGATATATGATCTAGTTATGTTATTATTGTTGAGAGAACTTGCACTAGTGAAAGTATGAACCTTGGGCCTTGTTTCAACGCATTGCAATACCGTTTGTGCTCACTTTTATCATTAGATACCTTGCTGTTTTTATAATTTCAGATTACAAAAACCTATATCTACCATCCATATTGCACTAGTATCACCATCTTTTCGCCGAACTAGTGCACCTATACAATTTACCATTCTTTTGGGTGTGTTGGGGACACAAGAAACTCTTTGTTATTTGGTTGCAGGGTTGTTTGAGAGATACCATCTTCAACCTACGCCTCCCACGGACTGATAAACCTTAGGTCATCCACTTGAGGGAAATTTGCTACTGTCCTACAAACCTCTGCAATTGGAGGGCCAACAACGTCTACAAGAAGAAGGTTGCGTAGTAGACATCAAGCTCTTTTCTGGCGCCTTTGCCGGGGAGGTGAGCGCTTGAAGGTATATCTTTAGATCTTGCAATCGAATCTTTTAGTTTCTTGTTTTATCACTTGTTTAGTGTATACAAAAACTACAAAAAAATGGAATTGAGGGTGCCTCATATGCTTCATCGTTTTAATATCTTTCATGAAAATAAGGATTCCTATAATTGTGCTGAATTGCTAGAGGAAGAATGCATTAAAATGTTTGGCACTAAATCTTTGAATGATGAGCATGATTGCAATGTTGTTAGTAGGAATTCTTTGAATATCCATGATGCTAATGATATGCAAAGCCACAAGCTTGGGGATGCTATGTTTGATGAAGATGATATGTTTAGTCCCCCCAAGTTTTGTTGAGCAAATTTATTATGATGAGAGCATGCCTCCTATTTATGATGATTATTGTGATGACACGTATGCTATAGAGATTAATGGTAACCATGAAACTTGTCATCATGATTTTAATTTTCAATTGGATTATGCCTCACATGATAGTTATTTTGTCGAGTTTGCTCCCACTACTATTCATGAGAAGAAATTTGCTTATGTGGAGAGTAATAAAAATTCTATGCTTGTGCATCATAAAAAGAATGATTTATGTGATAGCTATATTGTTGAATTCATTCATGATGCTGCTGAAAATTATTATGAGAGAGGAACATGTGCTCTTACAAATTGCAATAACTAGATGATTCCCCGCGCGTTGCTGCAGGAAATTTTGCCTAAATTTGATGCTATGCATTGTTAAGGAAGATCAAACCTCCTACTTATATCATTCAAGTTTAGACAAAGAGACGAATAATCAATTACCACAGAAACAACCTGTTAAAGTTTTCCAATATACGCTACCATTGAGCTGCTGCCAAGCTTTCGAATAAAAAATAGCTTCCTAATTCTCATGTTCTCATCCATTCTTTATAGGAGAATTTGAAACAAAGTGAGTAATAGAGAAATTTTGAAAGACCGCACTTGTCTGAAATTCTAAGTCTCACAATATGTATAATCATTTCCATGTACATCTTCATCCATGCTTGAGTGGAGAACTGTCAAGTTGAACTTGTTGCATGTTAGGAAACTACATAATCAAGACAAAAGCAACATGTGAACATCAAGATACTTTTGTTATCTAGAGAAGATACATTTATCTTGCATTAAAATCAATTAGTATTGGAATAAATTTTGGATTTCACAAAGTAATTTCACCAGACATCTTTAGCAATATACGATAGTAAGATGTTGGAAAATGTGATCCTAAAAGGGAATGGAAGAATACGAAGTTCTTAGTGGATGATAGCATTGCCTTCCCCAATGGCTCAAGAATAACACCGATAACATCTATGATTTTATGCAAATCGACTCTCTCGTGGGAAAACATTTTTGTAGGTCTTAGTTGATTTTTTAGGATTATGGGTGTATCTAGATAGTCGTTACACTGGTATCTTTGTGAAACTCTTTCAGCGTGGCTGACCAAATAAAATGAGCAAATGTAGTGCAGAATGTTCAACAAAGTTTAACCATAATGTTCATAATTCCTGTTCCCACAAAACTTCATAATTTAGGGAGCACTATATAGTTTCAGTGATCTGTGATCGACCATGCTAAAGATGAAATTGTAGAATAATTTATTTATGCATCCATACTATATGCCCTTTTCCTAACATCTACATGGAACACTTATAGAAAGGGAAGTACAAAGTGAAAATTATTGTGGAATTCATTGAAAAAGGAAGCAAGCCATCATGATCTCGCAAGAAAACATTTATATGACTTACCTCGTAAAACATAAATATGCATATACCTTCGTGACTGTTGCATGTATTGGAAGTAACCTTCAGAAAGAGAATGTAAATTAGAAAAAAGTTAAGAGTTAGACCGCAGCAAGTAAGACATAACTTTGAAATTGCTTCAGTTATTTTGTTTACCAGTTATTCCGAAAAAATGATTACCAGCTAGCACACAGTGTATTATTTGTCCTCCAAAAGCATGAAAGAAGACGAAGACTTCAGTACCCTTTTCAGGAAAGAAGTAGGATAATTTATGATGCTTTATGTACATATCAAGATCTTTAACAAAAATAGATTGAGATAGATAGATATGGCACTTACAGATGGTGCTACTTGAGGGCCCGTAGAAGCTGAAAATCAATGGGTATAACTTGCTTCTTGTTAACTTAAGACATGAAATGATTTTTTTAACCATACGCAAGAACTGAATGTGTTGAATCAACATTAATAGAAGTTCAAACGACCTTAAAACCTTACAACGCTGAACAACCGAGGGAACAAACAACAACTAATGCACATACTAACCAAGCACACTATACTGACTATAGTAAGGAAACAGCAGTAAATGAAAACTTTAGCAACTCACCCAAATGCACGTGAAATAGGAGAATGACCCGACTGTATAAATAGCTATGAAAATGTGCAGCGTTATAGAATTCCTAGAATTTTGTATATAACCCATGTAAGTTTCAAGCAAACATATTCATTTAGATCACCAAGATAGGAAAGGCCATGCTACTCATTGGCGATCGCTATCGCTGCATGGCAGCTACTTTTCTGTGTGTATACCTAGTATCTTACCTGAAAGAAGCAGGCTTCACAACAAAGTCCTGTAGCGATGCATAATGCACACCATCATGCTTCTTCCTTCTCATATCCTCAAGACGTATATCATTTTGAAACAGGTTGAAGCAAGCCAACCCAAACTAAAGCTTTTATTTTAGCTCGTCCTTCTGTACCATCCAAAATTCGGAGAGTCACGAAAACAACTATCTGCTGTTAAAAACACCAAGAGTCTGTCTAATCAGCCTGTAATCACATGGAGAAAGATGTCGTGCTTGCTCACAGATGCCCATACCTTAGCATCAGATTGGAAAAGCAATTCCACCATTGCTGTAGTATAATATGTTCTGTGAATTAGCCGGGGCGGAGCCTGCGGGAGGAGATGGATCTATCGCCCCTCCAAGCCATCGCTCTGAACGGAGCTCCCGCCTGCCTCACCACTGTAACGGCCCTCGGAGGACCAGCACCACGGGCATCTCATACCCGTGATTCAAAGTGTAAGACCGCGATTTCTTCCGGCACGGGCAAGCGATAGCTACCACATGTCCTATCCTTCTTATCTCTTCGACCGGCAGGTGGAAGGAGTCGAGCAACCACCCTGCTGTTGGTTGTTGGTACACAAAGAAGCGGTGCATCGGATGGGAGAGATTAGGAGGTCTCAGGGAGGAAGATTTGTTTGGGGGGCCAAGAAGGTAGATCGGTGGAGGCAGAGGACGGGTTGGTAATTAAAGGAGGAAGTGGAAGTGGAATGGGAAGGGGGAAGTTTTGTGTGGCTTGCGAGAGCACCGAATCAGAGTGAAAGGGTGCTCATGAGGACATATTATAGTGGGCCCTTAGCAGTAACTGAAGGCTTGTGTGGCAGGGTTGCTGCATTAGCAGTAACTGAAGGCCAACACACAGCCTTAGAGCATGTTCGGTACTCCGGCAGGTGACCAAGAGCGGTGAGGATCTCCTCATCAGCAACACCGCAGAGCACCATCCCGCGGAAAACAGCAATACAATATTGACAGTCTTCGAGACCTTCGCCTCAACTAAAAGGCGCAAGCGAGCACTCCGCAGCCTTGCCGAAGTCTGCCACGTAGCAGCAATAAATCCATGGAGTGATACGGCTATCACTTTCATTGATAATGACGAACCTAAATTCCGAACAGCCCGAGCACCAGCCGCCTTGGTCCTTAGTCCAATTGTGGACGGCCTCCGGCTTACTAAAGTGCTCATGGACGGCGGCAGCGGATTAAACCTCATGTTTGAAGAAACTCTTAGCAAAATGGAAATAGACAGGAGCCGCATTGAGAAAAGAAGCACGACCTTCAGAGGAATCATCCCTAGTCGGGAGGCACGCTGCGCGGGAAAAATCACACTAGACGTGGTATTTGGCACGCCGAAGAATTATAGGTCCAAAGAAATCACATTCCAAGTGGCCCCGTTCAGTAGCGGATACCACGCCCTTTTAGGGCGGGAGGCATTCATGATCTTCCAAGCTATACCCCATTACAGGTACATGAAGCTCAAAATGCCCGGGCCCAATGGAATAATCACTCTAGCTAGTGATCCGCACATAGCACTCCGCGCAGAGAATAAAACCGCCACACTAGCCCTTGAGGCGTTATCCAAGCTCGCGTCAAGAACTGACGACGCCAAGGCCCACAAAGGATGTGGACGACGTGATACTCGACAAAAGATCCAAATCCACCTCTTTTAAACCTGCGGATGAAATGGTCAAATTCCAAGTCCACCCAATGGACCCTACCAAAACAACATCCATCGGGGCACAATTAACCCCCACAGTAGACGCCGCACTATGGGAGTTCTTGCGCAAAAATTGGGACCTCTTCGCCTGGCATCCTTCAGACATGCCAGGAATCCCACGCAGGCTGGCCGAGCATAGCCTTAACATTCTAAAGGGGTTTGATACGTCTCCAACGTATCTATAATTTTTGATTGCTCCATGCTATATTATCTACTGTTTTGGACAATATTGGGCTTTATTTTCCACTTTTATATTATTTTTGAACTAACCTATTAACCGGAGGCCCAAAGATGTAATTGCTGTTTTTTGCCTATTTCGTAGTTTCAAAGAAACGGATATGAAACGGAGTCCAAACGGAATGAAACCTTCGGGAACGTGATTTTCTCACCAAACGTGATCCAGGAGACTTGGACCCTAAGTCAAGGAAGCTTCAAGGTGGGCACGAGGTAGGGGGCGCGCCCCCCAGCGCACTCCTCCCCTCGTGGGCCCCACCTTGCTCCACCGACGTACTTCTTCCTCCTATATATACCTACGTACCCCCAAACGATCAGATACGGAGCCAAAAACCTAATTCCACCACCACAACTTTCTGTACCCACGAGATCCCATCTTGGAGCCTGTTCCGGAGCTCCGCCGGAGAGGGCATCCACCATGGAGGGCTTCTACATCATCACCATAGCCCCTTGGATGAAGTGTGAGTAGTTCACCTCAGACCTTCGGGTCCATAGTTAGTAGCTAGATGGCTTCTTCTCTCTTTCTGGATCTCAATACAATGTTCTCCCCCTCTTTTGTGGAGATCTATTCGATGCAATCTTCTTTTTGCGGTGTATTTGTTGAGACTGATGAATTGTGGGTTTATGATCAAGATTTTCTATGAACAATATTTGAATCTTCTCTAAATTCTTTTATGTATGATTGGTTATCTTTGCAAGTCTCTTCGAATTATCAGTTTGGTTTGGCCTACTAGATTGGTTTTTCTTGCAATGGGAGAAGTGCTTAGCTTTGGGTTCAATCTTGCGGTGTCCTTTCCCAAAGGATGAGGGGCATCAAGGCATGTATTGTATTGTTGCCATCGAGGATAACAAGATGGGGTTTTATCATATTGCATGAATTTATCCCTCTACATCATGTCATCTTGCTTACATGCTACTGCTTTCTTGAACTTAATACTCTAGATGCATGTCGGATAGCGGTCGATGAGTGGAGTAATAGTAGTAGATGCAGCAGAGTCGGTCTACTTGTCTCTGACGTGATGCCTATATACATGATCATACCTAGATATTCTCATAACTATGCTCAATTCTGTCAATTGCTCAACATTAATTCTTTCACCCACCGTAAAACACTTATGCTCTTGAGAGAAGCCACTAGTGAAATCTATGGCCCCGGGGTCTATCTTCATCATATTAATCTTCCATCACTTTATTATTGCCTTTGCTATTTTACTTTGGTTTTTGTTTTACTTTGCATATTTATCACAAAAATACCACAAATATTATCTATCATCTCTATCAGATCTCACTCTCGTAAGTGACCGTGAAGGGATTGACAACCCCTAATCGCGTTGGTTGCGAGGAGTTATTTGCTTTGTGTAGGTACGAGGGATTCGCGCGTAGCCTCCTACTGGATTGATACCTTGGTTCTCAAAAACTGAGGGCAATACTTACGCTACTTTGCTGCATCATCCTTTGTAAGTGCATCTAGTGCCCCTTAGTGATTTTGGTGTATTGAAGACTTATAGGTTAAGTAACTAATGCGTTTGTGAGTGTACACAGGTCTATAAGTCTAAGAGGAGTTTGATATTCACAAAGGAAAGTCGATTCTAAAATGAAGTTCTTCAACCAAGACTTTGATAATCAAGACTTTCTCAAGACTTTGAAAGTGAAGAAATTGGTGTGACCTTGAAGATTTGATATTCATTTGAGGAACATGAAGCGTGAAGACTTTTGTTTTCGTAGTTTCGCTTTTCTCTTTCTTGAGTCATAGGAAACACCGCATCGTTAAAGGGGGTCGAGGAAATACTAAGGAAAATTTCCATTTGATGCTCAACTCAAAGTCCTACACCTACCAATCCATTCGAGTGAAGCCTTTTGAAATCTCATACAGTTCAAATAATTTCTTCAAAGGATGTAGACGAAGCTCTTCCGGTCACTGAGGAATTTGTTCTCGACCGAGGAGTTAGGAATTCGCCAAAGGCAAATTGCCTACACAATGAGGAACATGAAAGCCCCGAGGAATTTGATATTCAAATTTCCGACTGCTGTCTTTGTCATGAGCCAGCTGTCCCAAAATATCTTATCCACCTAACGGTCATATCATTGAAGGGCATTTATGTCTTATCATGTCGGGCTGCTCCCTAGGCTATAAATAGCCGCCCCTACAACCACTAGCTGGTTGGCTGCTCCGAGAGAACTTGACACTTGTCATTTGAGAGCAACCCATCCTTTGAGGACTTTGAGAGAAAATCATCAAGTGAGGAAAAACCCAAAAACCAAACCCCAACAAACCCAAAGTGATTGAGCATCATCAAGAAATTGATCCTCGTGGATCCGACGCTTGTTACCTTTGAAGACTGTGCTTCTTCCAGACGGTTAGGCGCCAAGGTCTAGAGCATCCAAGAGGAATTGTGGATTGTCGGGTGACCAAGTCTGTGAAGGTTTGGAAGTCGCCTCAAGACTTACCACGAGTGATTGGACGAGGTCTCTGTGACCTTAGTTCAAGGAGAATACAAGGAGGATCGGGTGTCCTGAGCTGCGTGCTCAGAGATCGGGTGTCCGGATCAGGTGTCCTCGAGTTTAAATACTCACCGCCCAACTGTGACGTATAACCGAGACAAAGAAGCTTGGAACTGGTCTACTAAATCATTGTCTTCACCAACGAATCGGGTTCCATTTCCTCAACTCATTCATTTCCTCATTACGGTGTTGATTGTTCATTCATATCTGTGTTTGAAGACTTTGATCAAGACTTTCTCAATTTCCTCGATTCGATTTCTTCAAATTGCTTTGTCTTCATCTTGTGCTATCCTCGTGTTTACGCTTTTCTGCATTCTTTGATTGTCTTCATTTCATCATGATGACCATGCATGTATTCTGCTATGCTTACTTCTCGAGTACTTATTCCACGCTAATAGTTCTTCGTTAAGGAATTTCCTCACCGCAAATTCCTCGTTGAAGAATTAATAAAAATCGCCTATTCACCCCCTCTAGTCGATATAACGACTTTCAATTGGTATCGAGCAAGGTACTCCCTTGTTCTCGTGTGATTTTGGTTTAACCACCGAGTTTTAGTTATGTCGACCACGGTATGAAGAAAGTGACATGCCCTATCTTTGACGGTCCACGATTATCCCAAGTGGAAGGCCATGATGAGGAAGCGCCTCATGGCAATGGACAGCGAGCTGTGGACCGTCACCAAATTGGCCTTATCGATCTATGCAAGGCGGCAAACACCGATGATATTCGCAAGTTCACTCGACTTGACATCATGGCGAAGGATATCATCTGCTCCTCGCCTATCTAGAGATGAATTCAAGCGCATTATGCATCTTTGCAATGCGAAGTTTATCTGGGACCGAATCTCGACGTCTATGAAGGTCATCGAACCCGCTATGATCCCTGGTTTGAGGACTTCAAGGAATCTCTCAAAACGATGACTTTCGAGCCAGAATCATCATCATCTGCATCATGTCTCATGGCAAAGGGTGACGAGGTAACCGAATGTTCCTCATCTGAATATAGTGGCTGTCAATCTGATGATGATATTGAACCTAGCTATACCAAACTTGTTTGCCTTGCCACCAAACAACAACATGCCTTGGAAAAGGTTCAAAACATGTTAGGTAAAAGTGATGATATGTTACCGAAGAAATGGATCGCACTCAAGCCCTCGATCGAAAATCTTCAGAGACTTCAGCCTAGGCTTGACAACCTTCAAGGTCATCATAACACTCTCTTATCTCGATCATGAGAAACTTTCTTATGAATTTCTTCAAAGAAAGCAAGATCTTGAGAAGCTAAGAGCGAGTTATGAAGATCTTCGTATGAGCGCGATTCATTACTTGCTCAACAAATCAGCGCTTCTCAAGAAGAATTTGTTCCTCCATGCTTAAAGTGCATTGAACGTGAATCGCTAATTCTTCACCTGAATGTTCAAATGCTTCAACTGTTACAAATTCTTCACCTCCCTCTCGCTATCACTAATTCCTCATCTCGAGGACATTGCTAGTATCACCGACGATGCAGGATTGAAGGAATTGTACATGATGTATGTACAAAAGCCTCAAAGGGCATCAGACTCTTTGTGATGTGCTTAAAAGCGAGATCCTCAACAGAACCCTAGGAAAGAGGGTATCGATTTGAGAGGAAATTAAATGCCGATGGAACATATGGAAGCCCGAAAGTACCCCAAAACCTCCCCGGGTTGCTGCAAAGGGACCTCCAGTTGATCCATCTACCTTATCTGGTTTTTCGTGTGAATTTCCTCATTCTCACCGATGAGTCATTTGACTCCAACTATAAACTGTTCAAAAATCAGAATGGTGAAGTATTTGCTAGATATGTTGGCACTAACTGCAGGAACGGTTCCCCTATGAAGAAAATCTGGGTTCCCAAGAAGTACCTTGAAAGTCTTCAGGTGAATGTCCTCATGACACCACCAAAGGAAGAATAGGAACCCCAGATCAAATTCTTCATATGGATCCAAGTCCTCATACGGACCAAATTCCTCACGTGGATCAAATTCCTCAAAAGGATCAAAGTCCTCATATGATTATTATCGTGCTAACAACTCTGTTTCGCAGGGTAGAGCTAAGGGCTATGAATATGTGCATTATTCTTCAAACCAATATGTTCATAAGTCCTCGAAGAATTTCTCTGCTTATTCATATGTTTACCCTAACCCATCTTATGTGAAACGAAATGGTTTGGCCTCTATGCCACCATTCTCGTATGGTGCTCGCAGAATGATGAACTCTTTGCCACCCCTTCAGATGTGGGTGGTGAAGAAAAAGAACTAATCTCTTCTGCAGGGTCGTCTCCCAGGCGTGCCTTAACGTCCCAAGAATTTGCCGGGGCACGACAAAATTGCACGAAAGGGACGCAGTTAATCGTAATGAAATGAACTTTCATTTCACACGCCCTCATATCGCTTATCTAAATACCGACCGATGAAATTCATCTCGATGAACTTGATATCATATTCTTCACTGATGAAGTATATGAGATCGTAAGTTGTACTAATTCATCCGCAGGATGATCAACCCAAAGCCACTGAGTGGGTTCTCGATAGTGGATGTACAAATCACATGACTGGTGACAAGAATCTATTGATGGATGCTACCTTATCACCGTCACATCCTAAGCATATCATCTTTTGGCGACAAAGGCAAAAGTCGTATTGGGACTTGGTAAGGTTGCTATCTCTAAGGACATGCACATGGACAAAGTCATGCTTGTTGAGTCTTTAGGATATAACCTCATGTCGGCCTCAATGCTTTGTGATCTTGATATGGTTGTTATCTTTGGCAAGTCGATTGTGTTGTGATTATGGAAGTCGACAATTCCAAAGTCTTCAAGGCTTTAGGAGAGGAGACTTGTATATTGTTGATTTTTCCACAGACCACAACCAGCCGTGTGTCTACTTGCAAAAGCTTCGTATAGGCTGCCTATGGCATCGACGACTTGGTCACGCAGGCATGAGGAATTTGCACACGCCATGAAGAAGAAGCATGTCATTGGCATTGAGAATGTCAAATTCCTCAAGGATCACCTATGCGGAGCCTGTGAAGCTTGAAAAAAGACAAAGGCCAAGCATCCATCGAAGACTATCATGACCACTACTCGTCCCTTCGAATAGCTTCACATGGACCTCTTTGGTCCCAATCATTATTCAGAATTGTCGTTAATGAAGCATCACTATATGGCTTTGTTATTGTTGATGATTACTCTCGTTACACATGGGTACACATTGTTACTTATAAAAATCAAGTGCAGGAAATCTTCAAACGATTTTCCTCGAGGGCTTCAACCAACTTTGGTGTGAAGATCAAGCACATCAGGAGTGACAATGGAACTGAGTTTAAGAATTCCGGTCTTGATGACTATCTTGATGAACTTGGTATTACTCATGAGTTATCTCGCCCTATACTCCTCAAAGAAATGGCGCTGTGGAGCGCAAGAATGTAACTCTTGTTGAGATGGCTCAGACTATGCTTGATGAATACAAAACGCCTAGTCGCTTTCGATTGAAGCAATTGACACTGCGTGCCACATCATCAACAGAGTATATCTTCACAAATTCTTCAAAAGACTGCCTATGAACTCCTCACGCATAAGAAACCCAATGTAAGTTATTTCAAAGTCTTCGTGCTAAATGCTGGATTAGAGATCCTCACCACAACTCTAAATTTGCACCGAAAGCACATGAAGGTTTTATGCTTGGTTACGGAAAGGACTCGCACACCTACAGAGTCTTCAACATCACTCTACACAAGATTGTTGACATCAGAGATGTGCGGTTCGATGAAAACTAATGGCTCGCAAAGAGAGCACCTACCTTCCGTGGTTAGACGAACCAACACCGAGGATTCTATCAGTTCAAGGCAACCGAGGATGTCATTCCTCTTGAAGAAACCGCCAAGAATTCATTCTCAGACGCCAAGAACGCTGTCGATGCACTCGAAGATAATGTCAAGAAAATGGTGCCGAGGAAAATGATCAAATTCCTCGACGACAACCAGCTCATCCTCGCGTTGCAAAAGAAGTGCAAGTTGACAAGATCATCGATGACATTGAAGCGCCAGTCCTCTCACACGCTCAAAAGCTTCACATTTATCTAACTTTTGTGGGCACTATGCTTTTGTCTCTATCACAGAGCTCACTAAGGTAGATGAAGCATTTACGAGCCGGAGTGGATTCAGGCCATGCAAGAAGAATTACATCGATTCGAGCTCAACAACGTCTGGGAACCGTCAAACGTCCAGATCCTCGCAAGCATAATATCATTGGCACAAAGTGGATCTATCGCAACAAGCAAGATGAAATGGTCTTGTGGTGAGGAATAAGGCACGACTAGTAGCTCAAGGCTACACACAAAGTTGAAGGAATTGATTTCGATGAAACTTTTGCACCTGTTGCTAGACTTGAGTCTATTCGCATATTACTCGCCTATGCTAACCATCACAATATCACTTTATATCAAATGGATGTGAAAAGTGCATTCCTCAATGGTAAGCTTGAGGAAGAAGTATATGTTGCTCAACCCCTGTGTTTTGAAGATCCAAAGAATCCTAACAAAGTCTTCAGACTAAATAAGGCCCTCTATGGCCTCAAGCAAGCCCCTCGGCGTGGTATGATACATTGAAGGAATTCTTCGTGAAGAATGGCTTCACACCCGTTCACTCGACCCTACTCTCTTTACCAAATCTTATGATGGTGAAACTGTTTGTGTGCCAAATATATGTTGATGATATTATCTTTGGCTGTCTTGACCAACGTTATAGTGATGAATTTGCCTACATGATGAGTGAAGAATATCAAATGTCTATGATGGGAGAGTTGAAATTCTTCTTAGGTCTTCAAATTCACAACAACACAATGGCATATTCATATCTCGTGAGAAATACCTCAAAGATGTCCTCAAGAAATTCGCATGCAAGATTGCAAAGGTGTCAAAATTCCTATGCCCACAAATGGCCATCTATGCAATCGATGAAAACGGTATTGACTTCGATCACAAGTTATACTGCTCCATGATTGGTTATTTATTGTACTTATGTGCATCTAGGCCATATATAATGCTTAGTGTTTGCATGTGTGCCCGATTTCAAGCTACACCGAAGGAATCACACCATAAGGTCAGGAAGCATATTCTTCGATATCTAGCTCACACACCAACACTAGGATTATGGTACCCCAAGGGCTCTACTTTTGATCTCATTGGATATTCTCGACTGACTATGCTGGTGATCGTGTGGACCGCAAGTCAACATCTGGTACTTGTCATTTCCTGACGCATCTTTTGGTCCGTTGGTCCTCGAAGAAACAGAATCGTGTATCACCGTCCACTGAAGCTGAATACATTGTCTGCCGCTCGTGTTGTGCTCAATTACTATGGATGAAGCAAACCCTCAAGGACTACGGCATCAACGTGAAGAATGTGCCTCTCTATTGTGACAATGAGAGTGCCATCAAGATTGCTCACAACCAGTTCAGCACTTTCAAGACAAAGCACATTCAAATTGGCCATCATTTTCTTCGTGATCATGTGTTGAAGGGCGACATCTCCATTGAGCACGTGAAGACTGAAGAACAGCTAGCTGATATCTTCACTAAGCCCTTGGATGAGAAGAGATTTAGCAAGTTGCGGTGTGAGCTAAATATCTTAGAATCTTCGAATGTTCTTTGAAAAGGACACACATCCTAACACTTATGCAAAATTGATGACTTAGATGTGCAACACATGAAGAAACGCTATCTTCAATCAATGAAGAATAACACTCTTAGTGTGAAGAAATTAATGAAGAATTTGATTCTCATAACCCTACGACAATTGTACGCTATGTCCAAATCATCATTCTTATACGGTGGGTCACGCCACCACCAAAGTTGAAAAATCTTCAATTTGAATTTTTCCTCGCTTTTGAAATTCTTCAGTTTTTCAAATTCTTCAACTTTGCAAAATCTTCACTATTTCCGCTGCCTTTCTTCATTGGCTATATATATATATATATGGATTTATGTCCTCTACAGATTCACTTATGGCTATTTCTTCAAGTCGCTTTTTACGCTAAGTGAATGTGATCGACCCTTTCCCTCTATGCTATACTCAACCCGATCCATTCACAAATTCTTCATGTGCGTTCTACTTTGAAACTCGTTCAAAATCTTCACTGTCCTTGATACCGAAGAAATTGCGAACGGCACTTTAAAACTAATCTTATCCAAACCTTCGGTTTTGCCATTAAACCGCTCCGCATCCCACGATGCATTACTTTATTCACCCACGATCAGACACGATCTCCACTACACAAGACGCGTGGGTGACACATGTCGTGAGAAGGAAGCGGTCAGGGCATGTTCGCCCTAAATCTTCTGGACGATCCGCTTTTCACCGTGTCTATAAATACCCCTCTCTCCCTTCCTCACTGTTTTACTCCGCCGACCTCTCTCTCCCGCCGAGCTCCTCAAAACCCTAGCGCCGCCGCTTACTCCATCGTCACGGTGAGGAAAAGCTTCATCGCCTTGACCTCGTCGCCGACGATTGCCACCGACCGCGGAAATCCTCACTCCGCCGTCGCCGTAGCTGTCTTCCTCCGCCAAGTTAGGGCGTGGAAGATCTGAACTGACAAACTTCCCAACTGTTCTTCTCAGTTCGTCGTGTTCTTCACTTCGGGTAAATTAAAAGTTACTTTTATTACTAGCTTTGGTTCTCAAATTTTCTTCAAATTCTTCAAAGGTGTTTATTCTTCAAATGTTCACACATATGAACACCTCAAATCTCTTGACTCGATTCTCTAAGCTATGATTTTCTTCAAGATTCCTCAATTGTGTGGATCTTCGATCTATACAACTCGAACCTAAGACAAAGAACGCTTATTGAAATTCTTCAAGGCTCATCTGGTCAAAATCCTCAAAACTTGTTCTTTTGAAAAACCTTCCGAGAACGCATATGACCTCTCCAAATTCCTCGCACCTATACTCTGCTCACAGTACAAATGTCCGTCTGAATCCCTAGGTTCTCATCAACTTAACTCATTTGCAGCGTTCCTCGAAGAAAAACTGCACACTTCTTCAGAGAACTCAATTGTTCAATTTCCTCAACTCAAGAAAATGGCGTACGGTAAGAAGCCGCAGAAGGGAGGAAAGAAACCTGAGGTTATGACAGCGCTTTGAAATCCTCGAGGAAATATATGCCGACTCGTGACTCCTGGATGAAGAAAGTAAAAATCAACGCAAGGTGCGATTCGTAAGATTGAACGGAGATGGGCACGGGAATGGAAGGAATACAAATATGTAACTCCTAAGTACATGAAGAAATTCGCTCTAAATCCTCCATGCCCAAGAGCTCCTTTGGCACCTGGCCAAATAGCTGATCCCACTAGCGTGAAACGCAGTGAGGACTTTCCTGATGAATGGGCTGAACGCCAAGCAAAATTGGCAAAGCAAGCAAAGGAAGCAGTGAAGAAATTCAATGAAGACTCTGCTGCTGCTACTGCCACTGAGGTCTCGGTCAAACCGAGGAAATCAATGCAAAAGAAGCCTGCTAATAAGCCAAGTGCTTCATTATCTGCGCCCTCACGGCCAAGTTCCTCAGCAGCACCTTCCAAGCAAATTCCTCACACTGCTGCTGTTCCATCAAAGTCCTCAACAGCTCCGTCAAAACCTTCTGTTCCTGTGCATCTGGCTACTTGTCAAAGGACCACTGGTTTCTCAATTGCCTCGAGCATCTCTCGCAAGTTCCTCACCTGCTCCAACTTCCTCATCCGTCCGCTCACCAAGACCAAGGCAATCATTGACGAGGTCCTCGGCCTAGTCCAAGGAAGAAACAAGTTGTATTTCATGTACCATCTCGACGATGAGGCATCCGATGAAGAACTCATGGAAATCATCGTAGACCGCTAAGTAAGGGTCGCTAGAGCCAAAGGTACATCTGTACATCGCTATTGGATCCAAGAAAGTCCTCGACTTTATTGATCTCGCACAATGATCCCAATACCTCTGCTCGATCTTCATTTGACACTGGTCAAAGTCATACTGACTCACTTCATCGCTGAAGAAAAATGGAAGTTTGAGAAGGCGAGGGAAATTAAGAAGGCTCAATACAGAAAGGAGAAGTTCCTGAAGAAAAACGTTGTCAAGATGACACCTGAGGAACTTCTCCAAATCCAAACTGAAATTCAAGACCTCAGCAAAAACTTCGATTCCTACTATGCTGATTGGCAAGGAGTCAAGACCAGATTCGTCAACCTGACGAAGAAATTCACAAATGTTGCTGCCCCAGTGCAACATGAAATTCCTCAGGCTGGAGCCTCACCAGCCTCTTGAAGAAAATACCAAAGCATCGCTGATGTCATTCAGTGTGAAGAAAATGTTGATTCCGTGGCTGATGATCCCATTCCAAATTACCGAAGAAATTGCTGTGGCACCCACTAGTGGTGCGCTGAAGACACTACTCAAGTCGTGGCAATCAGACCGGGCCATACCAAGAAATTGCTCAAGACAGAGGAACTGTGATCGGTTCCTCCCAAGAAACTGAACCAAATTCCTCACCCTCCTCTGCCAACTCCAACTCCAATTCTTCCATCCGCTTCCTCGATGTGAAGAAAACCAAGGCTGCGTAATCGAGCCATCGTGGAAGAAATGGAAAGCATCACCGCTGCAGATTCTTCACCATGAAGAAAATGAAGCCAATGACCAGCTCATTTGAAAACCCAATTGATGCTGTTCCAAATTACTCAATACCATCAAAGCAAGTTGTTCCTTATGGAGAATACTATGAGATACCAATCGGATCTGATGAAGAACATCAATCTGCCGCTTCGTCGAGAGAAAATTGATGAAGAAATTGAAGTGGAAGCAATCCCTTCAACCCCAGCTTATTTCCTCATCGACTATGAAATTCCTCAAGCTGGTGCCGAGGAAACTGAAAATGAAGATGTGGATATTGGATGCACCACACCAAAGTGATCAATGATGACTTTTGGGAAAGTCAGCATCCCAATACTCCTCTCTTCACCCCGATCCAACAAGTTCCTCACTCCCTGCACAAACTGTCCAAATAGACTCAAGAAAATCAACCCATTGGTTCTCGTGCATGAAGAAATTCCAGCCCGCTAGTGTCGATGAAACTATTCTTCGCTAATCCTCGATTTACAAGTTGAGGAACAAGAAATTCCTCAGTCAAGAACCTGAACTTGTGATTCCCGAGGTGGTGATGCAACTCAACGACACCCTCTCGCCCAAGCAAAAGAATCCGTTCTCAACCAAACAAAAGTTCAAGGATGAAGATTTCTTTGCCGAGCACGTGTTCTTCAATCGAATATAATCCTTATGATTCTGCCGCATTAGGAAGAGGCGCTCGACTGCCACCAAGCCAACTTCTATTCCTCATTGCTTTTCAACAAGGACAAAATCTTCGATCATGCTCATATTCCTCATGTGGATATGGAGTCGCTGCCAGGCTTTGAGCCAGTCCTCAGTGTTCTTCACGACGCAGGACTTCTAAACTTCTGCACTGATATTTGTGATTGGAATGAAGAGCTAATTCTTCAGTTCTATGCAAACCAGCATATCACCGGAGACGTCAAGACGTAAATTCATGGGTCTTAGATTGGATGACTGAAAATACCCACTATAAGGCACCAAGAAGTGAATTGCTTTGTGCCCTACCACTCAGCCCTCCGCTTGATGGTGCACGTCGTATCTATGAAGAAAAGGAACTTTCAAATCACTATATGCAAGTGCTGATGAAGCCTTTGAAGCCAAGGCAGGCCCCAAGAACCAAATTCCTCGTCAAGGAATTATTATATGTGCCTCGGACAGTCTATCGGATTCTGACGAAGACTATGAGTCCTATCAAAGGCCACGACTCGAACGATGAAGAAGTCGTTGGCATCATGAAGAATATGCTTTTCAACATCATCCATGGCGTTCCTGTCAACTTCCATGATTTCTTCATGAGGACTCGCAAACATTGCTATGTCACCATTTGAGTCAAGCCTTATGCCTTTGGATTATGAGATTCATCGTGTCAAGGTCTTCACTCAATTACAAAGTCGATACTTTGAACCACCGCAGCTACTCGCCTCGATTGAAGTCCTCAAAGCGGACAAGCATTACCTCACCGATGAAAAGGGCAAGGCTATTGCTGTGATAGATGAAGGCATTCGTCCATTGGATGGACAGGTTTAGCAAAAGCAGCATCCTACTCCACCAATGATGACTCGCCACACATGACTCAAATTCGCAAATACCTCGGTCAAGCAAAATCCTCAAGGAATCGCACCTGTGGTGATGACCGATCGTGAATTACTCCTCGCCTTCATCAAGGTTGATCGCAATCATAAGTGGGTCAAACGTCAGTTTGGTACTCTTCTTTACAACATGACCTCAACACACAATGCAAAGAAGAAAACCACTACTACCTTCATGAAACCTTCAAGCGCACTGGGCTGTTCTTTCACATGTCTATAGTGAAGAAGAACTGACTTCAATGGGTCTCAAGGAAGAATTTGACCGGTCTGCAACTCCTCCAAGAAATTCAAGAAGGTCAAAGTTCCTTCCTTGGTGGCCAGCTCCTATTCTTCATCTCGCGACATCGATGAAAATGAAGACTTGGAAGACACCGTTGCTGGTCCTACTTCAACAAACAACCCCGAAATGTCAATGGCGCTCCGCTCTTCAACTTGAAATTCTTCAAGAGCGTTAGTCCTCCGCTTTCGATCCTTTTGGTCATTCGATGACAAAGGGGAGAAATTTGAGTTAGTCTTCAAGCGGGTCTAGTTTTTGTCTATATACGATTTTATTAAGTTACAACTCTCGCTCTTCCAAACCTTTTATTGGATCGAGTTGTAATCTTAAACCTGATGGTGCTTTTGATACTTTTGATGCATTATGCTCTTACTCTATGCAATCGATTATGATGGTTATGCTCGATTCTCGTGAGCTCTTTGAAAATCTTCATAGCAAATCGATTTGGGCTCTCATACTCTTTATACATTATTTTGCATGCTCAATAACAACAAGCACCATATTTCATCATGCATTTCAAATTCCTCATATTATATGTCAAATGTGTATGAATTACAAGATATAGGGGAGATCTCCATGATTCAATTCTTCAAATGTGCATTGCCTCAAAAGCAAATTCCTCACTATGCACATCTTCGTGGGGAGTTCTTCTATATCTTGCAATCAAATTCCTCGTTATCAGATTTACACTTCATATGTTTATCCCCGTTGAAAACTTAACCTATGTTGTCATCAATCACCAAAAAGGGGGAGATTGTAAGTGCATCTAGTGCCCCTTAGTGATTTTGGTGTATTGAAGACTTATAGGTTAAGTTACTAATGCGTTTGTGAGTGTACACAGGTCTTTAAGTCTATGAGGAGTTTGATATTCACAAAGGAAAGTCGAATTCTAAAAATGAAGTTCTTCAATCAAGACTTTGATAATCAAGACTTTCTCAAGACTTTGAAAGTGAAGAAATTGGTGTGACCTTGAAGATTTGATATTCATTTGAGGAACATGAAGCGTGAAGACTTTTGTTTTCGTAGTTTCATTTTCTCTTTCTTGAGTCATAGGAAACACCGCATCAAGTTAAAGGGGTCGAGGAAATACTAAGGAAAATTTCCATTTGATGCTCAACTCAAAGTCCTACACCTACCAATCCTTCGAGTGAAGCCTTTTGGAAATCTCATACAGCTTCACCAATTTCTTCGATGTAGACGAAGCTCTTCCGTCACGAGGAATTTGTTCTCGACCGAGGAGTTAGGGAATTCGCCAAAGGCGAATTGCCTACACAAAGGAGGAACATGATAGCCCCGAGGAATTTGATATTCAAATTTCCGACTGCTGTCAGGTCATGAGCCACCTGTCCCAAAATATCTTATCCACCTAACGGTCATATCATTGAAGGGCATTTATGTCTTATCATGTCGGGCTGCTCCCTAGGCTATAAATAGCCGCCTCTACAACCACTAGCTGGTTGGCTGCTCCGAGAGAACTTGACACTTGTCATTTGAGAGCAACCCATCCTCCGAGGACTTTGAGAGAAAATCATCAAGTGAGGAAAAACCCAAAACCAAACCCCAACAAACCCAAAGTGATTGAGCATCACTAAAGAAATTGATCCTGCGTGGATCCGACGCTTGTTACCTTTGAAGATCTGTGCTTCTTCCAGACGGTTAGGCGTCAAGGTCTAGAGCATCCAAGAGGAATTGTGGATTGCCGGGTGACCAAGTCTGTGAAGGTTTGGAAGTCGCCTGAAGACATACCACGAGTGATTGGACGAGGTCTGTATGACCTTAGTTCAAGGAGAATACGGTGAGGACTGGATGTCCTGAGCTGCATTCTCAGAGACTGGGTGTCCGGGACTGTGTGTCCTCGAGTTTAAATACTCAGCCGCTTCCAACCGTGACGCATAACCGAGACAGCAGCTTGGAACTGGTCTACCAAATCATTGTCTTCACCAACCTAATCGGGTTCCATTTCCTCAACTCATTCATTTCCTCATTACGGTGTTGATTGTTCATTCATATCTGTGTTTGAAGACTTTGATCAAGACTTTCTCAATTTCCTCAGCTCGATTTCTTCACCGCTTGTCTTCATCTTGTGCTATCCTGTTTACGCTTTTCTCGCATTTTGATTGTCTTCTATTTCATCATGATGACCATGCATGTATTCTCGCTATGCTTACTTCGAAAGTACTTATTCCGCTGCTAATAGTTCTTCGTTAAGTAATTTCCTCACCGGCAAATTCCTTAGTGAAGAATTCATAAAAATCGCCTATTCACCCCCCCTCTAGTCGATATAACGCACTTTCATCCTTTCCTCTTCAAGGACATCCAACGCAGTGCTCAAGAGGTAGCAAGAAGAATTTCTGGCGCCATTGCCGGGAGGTCTACGCAAAAGTCAACATACCAAGTACCCATCACAATCCCTTATCTCCCGCATTACATTATTTGCCTTTTGCCTCTCGTTTTCCTCTCCCCCACTTCACCCTTTGCTGTTTTATTCGCCTCTCTTTCCGCTTGCCTTTTCTCGCTTGCTTGTCGTTATGGCTAGTCTTATATCTTCTCCATTGTCTCCCGAGAATGAAGTTATAAATTTTAAGCAAAGGGAGGGAGCAAATCTAAGAGACGCTTGGTATAGAATTCGCAATGCTCAAAATAGATCTACCAGGAAGCAATCTACTTCAGTTCTTCTCCGCAATTTTTATGTAGGTGCTAATCCTTGGTATAGATATATCCTTGATACCATTACCGGAGGGAATTTCTTGGGTAGCCACACTTTTGACTCTTATAATGCTATGATAGATTTATTTGGCTCAGCACCTCTTTTGGTTAATGGAACTATGTTATCTTTGGAGCATGTAATGCAAAGACTTGAAATTATTGAAAATAAAGTTGCTACTGTTGAGTTAATTGAAAATCTAGATAAGAAGATCCACAATCAAATTACCCAATATGGATCTAAGGTAGGAGTAACTTTCAAAAATATTAAAGAGAAGGAACCCATAGTTAATGAGAGAATAAATCAAGATTCCACTAGAATCGATAAACTTGAGGGTATCATTACCAACTTGGGAACTGCTTTTTCTTCTGTAAAGAATACTCCAAGTCCTCCTACTAAAATTGCCAAGCTTATGTATGTTCCTAAAAATAAGGGTGAATCCTCTAGTAAGGAAACTGCGGATCTTAAATCTATAAGTATTCATCCAAATCTTTTTGCTATCATTAAGGAACCATTTGCTACGAATGAATTTTTCAATTTTGTGCCTAAAAGTTTGATAATTACTAAGAAGAAAGAAATTTCTATGGAAGATAGATGTCTCATTGAAGAATTGCCTACCAAAGATGGCAACACCTAGATCTATCCTTGCTTTTATGCCTAACTAGGGGCGTTAAACGATAGCGCTTGTTGGGAGGCAACCCAATTTTATTTTTAGTTTTTTTGCTTTTGCTTCTGTTTAGGAATAAATCTTTGATCTAGCCTCTGGTTAGATGTGTTTTTATGTTTTAATTAGTGCTTGTGCCAATTTAAACCTATAGGATCTTCTTGGATGATAGTTATTTGATCTTGCTGTAATTTCCAGAAACTTTCTGTTCATGAAAACAATTGTTAAAAATCACCAGAACGAGATAAAATAGTGATTCCAATTGCTGCTGATCAATAAATAAATTGCCTAGGTCGTCCTATTTTAGCTGATTTTTTGGAGTTCCAGAAGTTTGCGTTAGTTACAGATTACTACAGACTGTTCTGTTTTTGACAGATTCTGTTTTTCGTGTGTTGTTTTCTTATTTTGATGAATCTATGGCTGATAAAATAGTTTATAAACCATAGGGAAGTTGGAATACAGTAGGTTTAACACCAATAGAAATAAAGAATGAGTTCATTACAGTACCTTGATGTGGTCTTTTGTTTTCTTTCGTTAACGGAGCTCACGCGATTTCTGTTGAGTTTTGTGTTGTGAAGTTTTCATGTTTTGGGTGAAATCTTTTGATGGATTATGGAACAAGGAGTGGCAAGAGCCTAAGCTTGGGGATGCCCATGGCACCCCAAGATAATCTAAGGACACCAAAAAGTCAAAGCTTGGGGATGCCCCAGAAGGCATCCCCTCTTTCGTCTACTTCCATCGGTAACTTTACTTGGAGCTATATTTTAATTCACCACATGATATGTGTTTTGCTTGGAGCGTCTTGTATGATTTGAGTCTTTGTTTTTTAGTTTGCCACAATCATCCTTGCTGTACACACCTTTATGAGAGCCATACATTATTTGGAAATTATTAGAATACTCTATGTGCTTCACTTATATCTTTTGAGTTATATAGTTTTGCTCTAGTACTTCACTTATATCTTTTAGAGCATGGTGGTGGATTTGTTTTAAAGAAAATATTGATCTCTCATGCTTCACTTAGATTATTTTGAAAGTCTTAAATAGCATGGTAATTGATACATCTCCAACGTATCTATAATTTTTTATTGCTCCATGCTATATTATCTACTATTTTGGGCAATATTGGGCTTTATTATACACTTTTATATTACTTTTGGGACTAACCTACTAACCGGAGGCCCAGCCCATATTGTTGTTTTATTGCCTGTTTCAGTATTTCGGAGAAAAGGAATATCAAACGGAGTCTAAACGGAATGAAACTTTCGGCATCGTGATTTTTTGGAAGAATATCATCCGGAGGCTTGGAGATCAAGTCGAAGATCCTCAAGGAGCCCAGAGATAGGGGCGCCCCCTCATCGGGCGTGCCCCCTATCTCGTGGGCCCCTCGAGCACCTCCCGACCGACTTCTTTCGCCTATATATTCCTCGCACTCCTAAAAACGTCGAATATCAAGATAGATCGAGTTCCGCCACAAGTAGCCTCTCGTAGCCACCAAAAAGCTCTCGGGAGTCCGCTCCAAGACTCACGGAGGGAGAACCCATCACCGGTGGCCATCTTCATCATCCGGCGCCTCCATGACGCAGGAGGAGTAGTTCACCCTCGGGCTGAGGGTATGTACCAAGAGCTATGTGTTTGATCTCTCTCTCGTGTTCTCTCTCGTGTTCCCCCTATGGCACGATCTTGATGTATCCCGAGGTTTGCTATTGTAGTTGGATCTTATGATGTTTCTCCCCCTCTACTCTCTTGTGATGAATTGAGTTTCCCCTTTTGAAGTTATCTTATCGGATTGAGTCTTTTGTGAGAACACTTGATGTATGTCTTGCCGTGCTTATCTGTGGTGACAATGGGATTTCACGTGCCTCTTGATGTATGTTTTGGTGACCAACTTGGGTTCCGCCCATGAACCTATGCATAGGGGTTGGCACTCATTCTTGACTCTCCGGTAGAAACTTTGGGGCACTCTTTGAAGTACTTTATGTTGGTTGGATGAATATGAGATTGTGTGATGCATATCGATAATCATGCCCGTGGATACTTGAGGTGACAATGGAGTATCTAGGTGACATTAGGGTTTTGGTTGATTTGTGTCTTAAGGTGTTATTCTAGTACGAACTCTTGAATAGATTGATCCAAAAGAATAACTTTGAGGTGGTTTCGTATCTCCTACCATAATCTCTACGTTTGTTCTCCGCTATTAGTGGCTTTGGAGTGACTCTTTGTTGCATGTTGAGGGATTGTTATATGATCTATCTATGTTATTATTGTTGATAGAACTTGCATTAGTGAAAGTATGAACCCTAGGCCTTGTTTCCTAGCATTGCAATACCGTCTACGCTCACTTCTATAATTAGTTACCTTGCTGTTTTTATTATTTCAGATTACAAAAACCTATATCTACCATCCATATTACACTTGTATCACCATCTCTTCGCCGAACTAGTGCGCCTATACAATTTACCATTGTATTGGGTGTGTTGGGGACACAAGAGACTCTTTGTTATTTGGTTGCAGGGTTGTTTGAGAGAGACCATCTTCATCCCTCGCCTCCCTACGGATTGATAAACCTTAGGTCATCCACTTGAGGGAAATTTCCTCTTGTCCTACAAACCTGTGCAGTTGCAGGCCCAACAACGCCTACAAGAAGAAGGTTGTGTAGTAGACATCAAGCTCTTTTTGGCGCCATTGGGAGGTTAGGTAGAGGCACTCACTCACACCCCGTCAACTAAGCTCTTTTCCCGCTACTGCTGCCGGGAGGTGAGTGCTTGAAGGTATATCTTTAGATCTTGCAATTGAATCTTTTTGTTTCTTGTTTTATCACTAGTTTAGTTTATAAAAGAAAATTACAAAAAATGGAGTTAAGTTTGTCTCATACGCCGCTTTTTTAATATCTTTCGTGAGTATGATGGAAAGGAAAATTGTGCTCAAGTGTTAGAAGAAGAATGCATTAAAATGCTTGGTACTAAATCTTTGAATGATGAGCATGATTGCAATGTTGTTAGTATGAACTCTTTTGCATATCCATAGTACTAATGATGATTGCACTAGTTATGATGAAAATGTCTCCTATAAGCATGTTGATTTTTGTGGAGTAGATTGGATTTGAATGGACACACCAAATAGAGAAAATAGATATTGCAAGAGCCATAAGTATTTAAAAACTAAAGGTTTGCAAGAAAATCTTGATGAGTGTGCTAGAAGATTCAATATTTTTCAAGGCTCCTTGTGAACTTTGCAATGAACATGGTCATTTAAATCTCCAATGCAAATTGTTTTACGATCGAATCGTGTCCAAAAATTGTGATAGCTTGATTACCCTTGGGCATCATAAAGAGCTTAGTCTTCTTTTGGGGTATGAAGAAATGAAAGGTATAACTGAGGGTATTCCAAAATTTAATCTTGATAGATTTCTTGATTTTGATCTAGAGGATATTTATATGTTTTGTGTGGAGAATTGCATTGAAAATCCTTATATTGCCAATTACCTAAAGAAAAGAAAGCAAATGGAAGATGATGAGAATACTAATGAAAGTGAAGAGACTTCCCAATCTCCTCCTATTATTTCTTATGATGAATCAGGTAACGAGGAGGAGCTTTCTATTCAACCAATCTCATCAATAAGGAGCTCAAAGAGGAAGGTTGAACCTACACATAATGTGAAGAATAAAAAGAAAAGAAGGAGCAACAAAGGTAAAAAGGTATCCCTCCCAAATAATGTTGCTCCTACTACTCGTTGTGATGATGATAATTGCTTTACTATTGGTGCTATCCATATTTTTGATGATGAGAGTGATTATGCTTATGATATGAAAGAGCCAAAGCTTGGGGAAGCTATGTTTGATGAGGATGAAATATTTGAGAATATATTTGCTGAAATTAATGTTTGTCCCAAGCTTGGGGATGCTATGTTTAATGAAGATGATATTTTTAGCACCCCAAGTTTTGATATGCAAAGTTGTTATGATGATAGCATGCCTGCTACCTATGATGACTATATTGATGAAAGTGGGTTTGGAAGAGTGTCAACTTTAGGAAGTAGTGATCCCACTATTTTGTAGGATGTTGAATTTTATTGTGATGAATATGAAAGTGGATTTGGAAGAGTGTCAACTTTATTTAGTGCTTCCACTATCTTGGGAGAGGTTTCAATCAATTATGATGAGAACGAAGTTGCTACTTCTGATGATTATTGTGATGAAACTTATGCTATAAAAAATAGTGATGATTATATTTGCAAATCTTGTCATGATTATGATTACCCTTTTTCTGAACATTACTCTTTGAATGTGGAAACAATTTTTAGTGTTCAAGTCTCTTATGATACTCCCACTATTCCGAATGAGAAGAATTTTGCTTATGTGGAGAGTAGTAAATTTTCTATGCTTGTAGATCATGAAAAGAATGCTTTGAAAAGGAAGTGGTTATCTTGTTGAATTCATTCATGATGCAACTGAAAATTATTATGAGGGAGGAACATATGCTTGTTGGAATTGCAATAATATCAAGTTTCCTCTCAGTATGTGCTTAAATTTTGAAGTTATGCTTGTTTTGTCTTCCTATGCTTGTTGATTATTGTTCCCATAAGTTGTTTGCTCACAAAATCCCTATGCATAGGAAGTGGGTTAGACTTAAATGTGCTAGTCATATTCTTCATGATGCTCCCTTTTTGTTTCAATTCTTATCTCTTATGTGAGCATCATTGAAATCATCATGCCTAGCTAGGGGCGTTAAAAGATAGCGCTTGTTGGGAGGCAACCCAATTTTATTTTAGTTTCTTGCTTTTTGGTTCTGTTTAGTAATAAATAATCCATCTAGCTTCTTTTTAGATGTGTTTTCATGTTTTAATTAGTGTTTGTGCCAAGTAGAACCTTTGGGAAGACTTGGGTGAAGTCTTTATGATCATGCTGTAAAAAACAGAAACTTTAGTGCTCACGAGATTAGCTTCAACGTTTTACTGGAGAGTGCTATTTAGTTGATTCTTTTTGCAGATGATTACTAGACAAATTCCTCAGGTCCACCAATTTATTTTAGAATTTTTGGAGTTCCAGAAGTTTGCGTTATTTACAGATTACTACAGACTGTTCTGTTTTTGACAGATTCTGTTTTTCGTGTGTTGTTTGCTTATTTTGATGACTCTATGTCTAGTAAAATTGTTTATAAACCACAGTACAGTAGCTTTAACACCAATGTAAATAAAGAATGAGTTCATTAAAGTACCTTGACGTGGTGTTTTGTTTTCTTTCGCTAACGGAGCTCACGAGTTTTCTGTTAAGTTTTGTGTTGTGAAGTTTTCAAGTTTTGGGTAAAGATTCGATGGACTATGGAATAATGTAACATCCCAAATTTTCAATTTGGAATGTTATACATTAGATTATCATGCATATCATATTTTCTTGCATTTTGTTGATCCTAGAAATTTCACGCAACTCAAGGACCCTCGGAGAGAGTTGGAGATTTCGAAATTTTCGTATTTGAGTTCTCTCAAAACTATGAAAAGAGGATCATTGGATTTATTTATTTTATCTTCAAATATTTTTCCGATATCAAAAAATAAGAGAGGGAATAATATGACTTTCCCAAAATTTAGGAAAATGAAGATTTAATAAATAAATCAAATTTTGGATTTTCTCGGGAGTTTATTTGCCTTAGGGAAAAATCGTGTTTTCAAAAATTGCATTTTAGGCCCGAGTAAAAGTTCATTTTGTTCGACTCATTTTTAGGAGTCGGGGAAAGTTTACTTTATTAATTTTGGAGTTCGTTTAGATTTTTTTTTCTCACAGCGAGACCGCTTTTAAAAAAAAGAAAAATCCCAGCAGCTTGGGCCAAAGGCCCAAGTCATTAAGGAGCCGGGTCTAAGAGGCCAAGGCCATCAGCTACAAGGCCAGGAAGCTGTGGAGCCGCTGCTTTTTTCCTAATCCTAGTAGGACTCTTGTCCTACTTTCGCTTATTCCAGATTCTGCTTCTAGATCTTTTCCTCTTGTTTCCTAATCCTAGTCTATTTCTTGTCCCCTACCCAAAGCAAAAACCCTCCCCTCCCCAATATAAATACCCAAGCACCCCCCCCCCCCCTCTAACACAGCAAACCAACACCTCTCCTCTCCTCTCCTCCGCAGCAGCAGGCCACACAGCCGCCCCTTACACCGCCCATTACCACCAAATACCGCCCACCCACAATACCACTACCGCCATTGCCGCCACATTGAACGCCACGCCGAGCTCCTCGCCTCTTCGAGGTACTAGCCCAGCAAGGCCACCTTTTCTTTTCCTCGGTTCGGTTTTTCACAAATCGTTCCGATTTCCGTTCGATTTCCGCCCGGTTTCTAGATCGGTTTTTCGTTTCGTTTTCTTTTCCAAACCCTAGATCGGTTTTTCTCGCCGGTTTTTCTTTCCGGGTTTTTTAGCAAGCATTCGCCGGACCGCTCGGCCCTAACGAACATGATCACCGGTTTGCTTCGTTAATGAACGTCTGCTCGCTCAACCGTTCGTCGTTTTCTTTCTCATCGGATTTATTACGCTATTTTTCCGATAGCGATTTCAGTTCCGATTTTCTTTCTAGCTCTATCTTCTGCCGCTTATCTAATCGTGATTCAAGCGCGCTGGAGTTTCGCCTCGAAACCGCCGTTCCGACTAATCAACTTAAACAAAGTTTTGCTACTGTAAAATTTGACTTAGTTTCAACTTGCTAGAACCGAGTTGTTTTCTTTCGTCGTTTGTTTTTTGTTGCTTTATTAGATTCGATTCTTTTTGCAACCAGGGTTCTTAAGTTGAACTTTCTGGTTAGATCTTTTATTCGAGATTTACCTGTGCATTAGATGAGTACTTATTGTATGCTTGTTGTTTGTCTGCGTGATAGATCGCCTTTGAGTGCGCTTTCGCTTGTTACTTCGAGTCTCTAGGTTTCATGGATCTTCAAAGCAAGGCAAGTAACACTTGATCATACCTTTACTACCACCCAGTTTTTATGCATTAGATCAATCCTCAAACATTGCATGATTAGGATCTAATTAAATTGTGGGATGGGAAGTAGATTGAGGTAGTACCTATTACCTGTATTACTTATGAAACCTTTGAAGTTACTTCTACGTTTGCTTATTATGCTATGCTATGCTAGTAGACGTGGATTGGGTGAATTTATTCCATGACAGATGTGAGATTGTTAAATTAATGGTTTATTTAAGGTGGCAACTTAAATACACATCTGGGTGGATTGAGGCACCTGGTTTCTATCAGACTTGCTGCCTGTTTTTCTTCTGACCGCCACCCAGCTCAAAGGGATCATAAGATAATTCATGCTAGTAACTTCCGTCTGCGCAGCCACAAGCCATTATGGGCTCGCATAGTTGATTAAGTCGTGAACTCTTACTGTGGTAGACTAGCTGATGTAGGGGTTGTAGGTGGTACGGTCTACCCATCGTAAGGTGCAAACGCTTCCAAAGACTATGTCTCGCCATCCGCTCTCAAACACCATGTAGTGCGAGAAACCAAACGGAGGAGATCGAGTCTTGTTGTGAAAAGTGCGCAAACCTCTGCAGAGTGTACAAACTAATCATGATTAGCCGTGTCCCCGGTTATGGACATCTTTAGTATCTAGTACTTGAATATCATGTGAATCTCAACATGTTACTCTAATTAATTTTGTTGGGTTTTTAACGAGTACTTTTAATTGGGATTGAGGATGCTGTCAACCATTCTCAATGTTTAACAACCACCATGATAGTTAAACAAATTTATTCCTTTGCAGTAGGGAAAAATTGGCTTTATGCAAAACTGTAACCATAGAGCTTTCCACCAGCCACATATGCATGTAGTACAGGCTTATCATTCATTATTCTCTATGTGTTACATTGCCAAAGATATTCCATGTGTTGATCCGTTTTTGGCTGCAACTTTCATGTTGCGAGACTTTTCGCATTTATAGTGAGGTGCTTTAGGTCGTGGTTCTATACTCGGTGATGCCGTTGGAGTTGATGGACTCACTTATCTTCCAAGTCTTCCATTGTTATCGTTATTAGATGGCCTTAAGCCATATTTATTGTAATAAGTCCTCTTTAGGCAACGGCGTAATAAGTGTGTGATTGCTACTCTGTTATAAATCCTTCGGCACTGTGGTGTCAAGACATCGATCCAGGATGACACCGAGCACGAGAGACTTGATCCATCTGGTCGGGTCGCCATGAGAGATGGTATCGAGCACACCGACCGTAGGGACACGACCACTAAGTTAAAGCCATAGATCACTATTCTCTTCTCATTTTCTAACTCCTCATCTTTTCTACTCTTTAGGATGACGGACGCGAAGATCAAGTACGCCCAACCAGATGAAGGCACACATTTTGGATTACACTTGAAGGAAGTCACCAAGTACACGAACATTGGACTACCAAGTTTCACCGGACTTTCAACGCCACTCTGCTCAAGAGGAGCTACCGAAGATTCAAGTTCATGTTCGGGAAGGACATTCGCCCCAATCACCAAGCCTATAGATAGTGTTTTCAGTGCACCAACCTGGAGTCTGGGAAAGAGCATGGCAGCTCATATCACCATGGGACGCATTGGAGAAGTTTATCAAGAAGACCTCAAGGACACTATCTACCAGATTTGCGGACGCCGGAATGAACAATGGGAGATAGTCAGCACCAAGAAGGACAGATCCATTGCAACTTTCATCTAGGAGTTAAACCAGCACATTCGACGCCAGGAGAACCAGATGTGCAATGATATGATCGAGTTGAGGAATGCAAAGGGAAGGATCATCGAACTTGAAGAAGAAGTAAAGTCTACACGTAAGGACTACATGGACGAGATCGTAGCTGTAGCAAGACACAATAATGATCTTAAGTATGAGATTGAAGAACTCAAGAAGAAATTGGCGCTCAAGAATGAAGACAAGTACGCCGGTCTGTCCGAAAGCAACTACATCATCATCGATTTACACCGATTCGGATCCAAGTGAACCCAACTTTGAGGACGAAGTCGAGCGGACATCATGGAGTCTTCCACGGTTCAAATTAGTAGATGACCCCCACATATTAGTAGTATTCCTCCATGTAAACATTATAGTACACGCACTTTTGCGATAGTTAGATCGTTGTAAGACCTTTGTTTGAATTGAATGAAGTGATTTTGTGTGCATTTGCTCATGTGCATTTGGGTAGTGTTTTCTCCTTAGACCTCACTCTATTCTTAATTTCTCATCTTTTCTAAACCCATCAGATGCCTCCGAGACGCGACCCGGGTTTGTTTTCCGCCAGAGATCACCCAGTTGATCCAAAGCAGTAACACTTTGATCCAAACATTGGTACAGTAACCAAGGAAACAACAACAACAACCCACCACCACCACCACCGCGGATCACTTGACTCGTTTCCTTAGGGCTGAACTCACGGCCGGTGTTTTCCGAGAGCACCGAGCCGATAGTAGCGTATGATTGGCTCCGTAAGATAGGGAGGGAGTTGACCACCGCAGATGCATGTACAGAGGGAGAAAAGGTGAAGTTTGCCGCACACCAGCTTGAAGGACCCGCAGCAAAGATGGTGGGAAAATTTTACACCACTTACCCTATAGACACCGCCACATGGGATCAGTTTCAAAGAAGCTTTCCGCACTGCCCATGTCTCAGCAGGAGCTATGGCCATGAAGAAGCGTGAGTTTCGCAACTTACGCCAAGGAAGAAGGACTGTTGGCCAGTATGTGGATGATTTTAGTAAGTTAGCAGGTTATGCCCCAGATGACGTTGCTACAGATGCAGCTAAGCAGGAGAAGTTTCTGGAAGGACTGAATGATGAGTTAAGCATGCAGTTGATGGTAGCAAGTTTCAATAACTACCAGGAGTTGGTAGACCGTGCCTTATGATTGAAGGAAAGCAGCAGCAAATTGAGAATCGCAAGAGGAAGTATGGGCAGGGGAAGTATAACTCGAGCCCAAAGCAGAAGCCTCGTTATACCCCTAAACAGGAGTTCAGTTTCAAAGCATACCCATGGAGGAGGTAGTTCGCACAAACATAATGGCCACAAGAATGGTAATGGGAATGGAGGAAGCAACGCATGTAACCCGGACCACACCAACAACCCCAGCCAAGAAAGACTTGAGTCATGTCACCGTTACAAGTGTTCCAAGACCGACATTATGCAAATGAATGTCCCAAGGCCAAGGTGGAAATGGAAGCTACTGGAAAGAAGCCAAACCCTTTCAACAGAGGATGTGTGAACCACATTGATGTGGAGGAGGTTGAAGATCAGCCCGATGTAGTAATCGGTAAGTTTTGGTTAAGTCATTTATCGCACTAGTTCTTTTTGATAATCGGTGCATCACATTCATAATATCAAGGGATTTGTGGATAAGTACAAATTACCAACCCAAGCCCTTAGGTCACCCATGCTAGTAACCTCACCGGAGCGTAATACATGGCTAGTATATGGTGTGATCGACCGCCATTAAGGATTGGACACTATGTTTTTCCCTCGGACCTAATAGTTCGAATCCCAAGGATTGGATGTGATATTAGGCATGGATTGGTTATCGAAGTATGGATGGAACATAGATTGCGCCACTAAGTCAATTTTGCTTACCACCCCAGAAGGGAGGAGAATCAAGTATGTATCACGGCATGAGCCGAGGAGAGCGCGAATAAATTCCTTTATCGAGTTGTGCGGTGAAGAAGTACCATGGTAAGGATTTCTGACGTATTTCCCGAGGAATTGCCAGAATGCCACCGGATAGAGACATTGAGTTTTGATTGAGCTGTTGCCGTGAACAGGCCCGATATCGGGTTTACCATACAGGATGCCCGCACAGGATTTGGCGGAAATCAAGAAGCAGATTAGGGAGCTATTGGATAAAGGTTATATACGCCCAAGTTCTTCGCCTTTGGGATCACCCGTACTGTTAGTGGAGAAGAAGGATGGATCGTTAAGGATGGTTGTAGACTATCGTGGGTTAAATGAAGTAACAATCAAGAACAAGTACCCACTACCTATGATAAATGATCTGTTTGATCGTTTGCAAGGAGCTAAAGTGTTTTCCAAGATCGATTTGCGATCAGGGTACCATCAGTTGAAGATTCGGGAGCAGGACATACCTAAGACAGCATTTACCACAAGATATGGACTGTATGAGTATAAAGTTATGTCATTTGGACTGACTAACGCGCCAGCCTATTTCATGAACCAGATGAACAAAGTGTTTATGGAGTTTTTGGATAAGTTCGTCGTGGTGTTCATAGATGATATTTTGGTTTTCTCGAAGAATGAAGAAGAACATAAGGAACATTTGCGATTGGTTTTGGAGAAACTGAGGGAACATCGCTTATATGCCAAGTTCAGCAAATGTGAGTTTTGGCTAAAGGAAGTTGGATTTCTTGGACATGTTATATCCGGAGAAGGGATAGCAGTTGACCCCACAAAAGTTGAGACCGTAACCAAATGGGAAGCACCAACGATAGTTGGAGAGATCCGAGTTTCCTTGGACTCGCAAAGCATACTACCGGAGATTCATTGAGAATTTCTCAAGGATTGCAAAGCCTATGATGGAGTTGTTGAAGAAGGATACCAAGTTCATATGGACCTGAGGACTGTGAGGCAAGTTTTCGTGAGTTGAAGAAAAGATTGGTTACCTCACTAGTGCTAATTTTGCCGATCGTACTCAAGGATTATGAGGTGTATTGCGACGCTTCACGTCGAGGACTTGGAGCAGTGCTTATGCAGGAAGAAAGAGTTGTTTCGTATGCTTCACGACATCTTAAGCCTCATGAGTTAAATTATGCCACACATGATTTGGAGTTAGCAGCCGTTGTGCATGCATTGAAGACATGGAGACATTTCCTCATTGGAAATCATTGTGAGGTATACACGGATCACAATAGTTTGAAGTACATTTTCACGCAGAAGGAGTTAAACCTTAGACAAAGGAGATGGTTGGAACTCATCAAGGATTATGATATGAGATTGCATTATCATCCCGGAAAGGCTAATGTAGTAGCTGACGCATTGAGTCAAGAAGAGCCATGTCAATACGTTATTGACGGGAGAAATACCAAAGGAGCTAGCGTAAGATCTTCGTGAGCTATGTTTGGAAATAGTTCCGAGAGGCTACGTAGCAGCATTAGAGATTCAGTCTACCTTGATGGATAAAATCAGGGAAGCTCAGAAAAAGGACAAAGAGATTGCGGATATAAAGAAGAAAATGAGCGAAGGAAAAGCAGAGGGATTTCGTGAGGATGAGCACGATACCCTATGGTTTGAGGACCGTGTTTACGTGCCAAATGACCCGGAGATCGTGAAGTTGATTCTGCAAGAGGCACATGATTCACCCTATTCGATTCACCCAGAAATACCAAGATGTATTTAGATTTGAAGGAAACATTCGGTGGACCGGAATGAAGAAGGATATCGCGGAGTATGTAGCAGTTTATGGCGTATGTCGAGAGTGAAGGCGTAACATCGAAGCAAGCAGGATTGTTGCAACCATTGCCGATACCCGAATGGAAGTGGGATAAACTAGGCATGGATTTCATCACAGGTTTGCCAAAGACTCGTTCAGCTATGATTCGATTTGGGTTACAATCGACCGCTTGACGAAGGTAGCGCATTTCATTCCAGTCAAGACTACCTATAGCAGTGCTAAGTTGGCAAAGATATACATGACCAGAATTGTGTGTTTACACGGAGTTCCGAGGAGTATCGTATCAGATAGAGGAACTCAATTTACCTCAAAGTTTTGGAATCAGTTGCACGAAACATTGGGAACCAGGCTGGAATTCAGTACAGCTTTCCACCCACAGACCGATGGACAGACTGAGAGAGTCAATCAGATTTTGGAGGATATGCTGAGAGCTTGTGCACTAGACTATGGATCTAGTTGGGACGATAACTTGCCGTATGCAGAGTTTTCTTATAACAACAGTTACCAAACCAGCTTGAAGATGGCACCTTTCGAAGCCTTGTACGGAAGGAGGTGCAGGACACCGTTATCACGGGACGAAGTTGGAGACCGTCAGTTGTTTGGACCAGATTTGATTAAAGAGTCTGAACAGAAAGTTAAGTTGATTCGCGATAGGCTCAAGGTAGCCCAGTCCGCATGTAAAAGCTATATGGATTCAAAACGCATAGGCGATAGAATATTAAGTTGGAGACAGAGTTTATCTCGTGAGTATCCCCACTTCGAGGAGTTAGCGATTTGGAGTTAAAGGAAAATTACGCCACGCTTCGCTGGACCATATAGGATTTTGCAACGCATGGGAGAAGTTGCTTATAAGCTGGAATTGCCAGAGGGACTATCAGGAGTTCATGATGTATTTCATGTTTCTCACCAAGAAATGTCACGCCGAGATGGTGGAAGTACCGCTAAGAGATACAAAGGCTACTTGAAGCAATTCAATGAAGGATGATTTAACATATGAGGAGAAACCAGTCAAGATTCTCGATTATGCCAGCAGAGTTACTCGCAGCAAGGTTATCAAGTTTTGCAAGGTTCAGTGGAGCCACTACACGGAGGATGAAGCCACCTGGGAAAGAGAAGAAGATTTGCTTAAAGACCACCCTCACCTATTTTCTAGCCAACCCGAATCTCGAGGGCGAGATTCATCTTAAGGGGGGTAGGTTTGTAACATCCCAAATTTTCAATTTGGAATGTTATACATTAGATCATCATGCATATCATATTTTCTTGCATTTTGTTGATCCTAGAAATTTCACGCAACTCAAGGACCCTCGGAGAGAGTTGGAGATTTCGAAATTTTCGTATTTGAGTTCTCTCAAAACTATGAAAAGAGGTCATTGGATTTATTTATTTTATCTTCAAATATTTTTCCAATATCAAAAAATAAGAGAGGGAATAATATGACTTTCCCAAAATTTAGGAAAAATGAAGATTTAATAAATAAATCAAATTTTGGATTTTCTCGGAGTTTATTTGCCTTAGGGAAAAATGCGTGTTTTCAAAAATTGCATTGCCCGAGTAAAAGTTCATTTTGTTCGACTCATTTTTAGGAGTCGGGGAAAGTTTACTTTATTAATTTTGGATTTCGTTTAGAATTTTTATTTATTTATTTTTCTGCGCGCGAGACCGTTAAAAAAAAACCCGCCTTGGGCCAAAGGCCCAAGCCGTAAGGAGAGCCGGCCGGGCCAAGAGGCTACAGCCATCACACAAGGCCAGGAAGCCAGGAGCCGCCGCTTCCTTTTTCCTAATCCTAGTAGGACTCTTGTCCTACTTTCGCTTATTCCAGATTCTGTTTCTAGATCTTTTCCTCTTGTTTCCTAATCCTAGTCTATTTCTTGTCCCCTACCCCAAGAAAAACCCTCCCCTCCCCAATATAAATACCCAAGCACCCCCCCTCTAACACATCAAACCAACACCTCTCCTCTCCTCCTCCACAAAGAAGAAGGCCATACCAGCCACACAGCCCTACACCGCCGGGCCCTCACCAGGGGCCGCCCCACCAACTGGCCCCTCACTTGCCGCCCCTCGCCGCCGCCACCAACGCCCGCCACGGAGCCTCGCCTCTTCGAGGTACTAGCCTCAAGCGCCACCTTTTCTTTTCCTCGGTTCGTTTTTTCAGAATCGTCTGATTTCCGTTCCGATTTCCGTTCGATTTTCTAGATCGGTTTTTCGTTCGGTTTTCTTCCAAACCCTAGATCGGTTTTTCTCGGCCGGTTTTTCTTTCCGGTTTTGTTTAGCAAGCATTCGCCGGACCGTTCGTCCCTAACGAACATGATCACCGGTTTGCTTCGTTAATGAACGTCCGCTCGCTCAACCGTTCGTCGCTTTCTTTCTCATCGGATTTATTACGCTATTTTTCTCGATAGCGATTTCAGTTCGATTTTCTTTCTAGTCTATCTTCTCGCCGCTTATCGGAATCAGGTGATTCAAGCGCCTGGAGTTTCGTCTCGAAACCGCCGTTCCGACTAATCAACTTAAACAAAGTTTTGCTACTGTAAAATTTGACTTAGTTTCAACTTGCTAGAACCGAGTTGTTTTCTTTCGTCGTTTGTTTTTTGTTGCTTTATTAGATTCGATTCTTGCCAGTTTTCTATCAGGCAACTTAAATACACATCTGGGTGGATTGAGGCACCTGGTTTCTATCAGGACTTGCCAGTTTTTCTTCGGACCGCCACCCAGGCTCAAAGGGATCATAAGATAATTCATGCTAGTAACACCCCTGTGCAGCCACAAGCCATTAAGGGCTCGCATAGTTGATTGTTGTGTGAACTCTTACAGTGGTAGACTAGCTGATGTAGGGGTTGTAGGTGGTACGGTCTACCCATCGTAAGGTGCAAACGCTCCGAAAGACTATGTCTCGGCCATCCGCTCTCAAACACCATGTAAAAGAGAAACCAAACGGAGGCGATGGAGTCTTGTGGGGAAAAGTGCAAACCTCTGCAGAGTGTACAAACTAATCATGATTAGCCGTGTCCCGGTTATGGACATCTTGAGTATCTAGTACTTGAATATCATGTGAATCTCAACATGTTACTCTAATTAATTTTGTTGGGTTTTTAATGAGTACTTTTAATTGGGATTGAGGATGTCTGTCAACCATTCTCAATGTTTAACAACCACCATGATAGTTAAACAAATTTATTCCTTTGCAAGAGGGAAAATTGGCTTTATGCAAAACAAGAATCAGAGAGCTTTTCCACCAGCCACATATGCATGAAGTATAGGCTTATCATTCATTATTCTCTATGTGTTACATTGCCAGCATATTCCATGTGCTGACCCGTTTTCGGGCTGCAACTTTCATGTTGCAGACTTTTCAGACGACGAGTAAGGTGCTTTAGGTCGTGGTTCTATACTCAGTGATGCCGTTGGAGTTGATGGACTCACTTATCTTCCAAGTCTTCCGCTGTTATCGTTATTAGATGGCCTTAAGCCATATTTATTGTAATAAGTCCTCTTTTGGGCAACGATGTAATAAGTGTGTGATTGCTACTCTATTATAAATCATTCAAGTAATCGTGGTGTCAAGATTACCGATCCGTGGATGACACCTGAGCACAGAGACTTGATCCATTCGGGTCAGGTCGCTACAAATAAGGAGTGGCAAGAGCCTAAGCTTCGGGATGCCCAAGGCACCCCAAGGTAATATTCAACGATAACCAACAGCCTAAGCTTGGGGATGACCCGGAAGGCATCCCCTCTTTCGTCTTCGTTCATCGGTAACTTTACTTGGAGCTATATCTTTATTCACCACATGATATGTGTTTTGCTTGGAGCGTCATTTTATTTTCTTTAGCTTTGCTTGCTGTTTGAATAAAATACCAAAATCTGAAACTATTAAATGGGAGAGTCTTCACATAGTTGTATAATTATTCGACTACTCATTGATCCTCACTTATATCTTTCGGAGTAGTTTGTTGTTTGCTCTAGTGCTTCACTTATATCTTTTAGAGCACAGTGGTGGTTTTATTTTGAAGAAATATATGAACTCTCATGCTTAACTTATATTATTTTGAGAGTCTTAAATAGCATGGTAATTTTCTTAAATAATCCTAATATGCTAAGCATACAAGATTTGTAAGAATTCTTATGAGTGTGTTGAATACTAAGAGAAGTTTGATGCTTGATAATTGTTTTGAGATATGAGGATGGTGATATTAGAGTCATGCTAGTTAGGTAGTTATGAATTTGAGAAATACTTGTGTTAAAGTTTGTGATTCCCGTAGCATGCACGTATGGTGAACCGTTTTGTGATGAAGTCAGAGCATGATTTATTTATTGATTGTCTTCCTTATGAGTGGCGGTCGGGGACGAGCGATGGTCTTTTCCTACCAATCTATCCCCCTAGGAGCATGCGCATAATACTTTGCTTTGATAAGTTGTAGATTTTTGCAATAAGTATATGAGTTCTTCATGACTAATGTTGAGTCCATGGACTATACGCACTCTCACCCTTCCACCATTGCTAGCCTCTCTAATACCGCGCACTTTTCGACGGTATCATACACCCACCATATACCTTCCTCAAAACAGCCACCATACCTACCTATCATGGCATTTCCATAGCCATTCCGAGATATATTGCCATGCAACTTTCCACCGTTCCATTTATTATGACAGGCTCCATCATTGTCATATTGTTTGCATGATCATGTAGTTGGCATCGTATTTGTGGCAAAGCCACCATTCATAATTCTTTCATACATGTCACTCATGAGTCATTGCACATCCCGGTACACCGCCGGAGGCATTCATATAGAGTCATTTTTTGTTCTAGGAATCGAGTTGTAATTGTTGAGTTGTAAGAAAATAAAAGTGTGATGATCATCATTTTTAGAGCATTGTCTTAAGTGAGGACAGGAAGCTGGAGACTATGATTCCCCCAAAAGTCGGAATGAGACTCCGGACAAAAAATTAAAAAAAAGGAAAAAAAACAGGCCATAAAAAAAAGAGAAAAGGCCCAAATAAAAAAAAACAAAAAAATGAGAGAAAAAGAGAGAAGGGACAATGCTACTATCCTTTTACCACACTTGTGCTTCAAAGTAGCACCATGTTTTTCATATAGTGAGTATCATAAGTTGTCTTTTTCATACTACTGGGAATTTTTCATTATAAAACTTGGCTTGTATATTCCTACGATGGGCTTCCTCAAATGCCCTAGGTCTTCGTGAGCAAGCAAGTTGGATGCACACCCACTAGTTTTCTTTTGTTGAGCATTCATTTATAGCTCTAGTGCATCCGTTGCATGGCAATCCCTACTCCTCATGTTGACATCAATTGATGGGCATCTCCATAGCCCGCTGATTATCCTCGCCAATGTGAGACTTTCTCCTTTGTGTCTTCTCCACACAATCCCCATCATCATATTCTTTTCCACCCATAGTGCTATATCCATGGCTCGCGCTCATGTATTGCGTGAAGATTGAAAAAGTTTGAGAATGTCAAAAGTATGAAACAATTGCTTGGCTTATCATCGGGTTGTGCATGATTTAAATACTTTCTGTGGTGAAGATAGAGCATAGCCAGACTATATGATTTTGTAGGGATAACTTTCTTTGGCCATGTTATTGTGAGAAGACATGATTGCTTTGTTAGTATGCTTGAAGTCTTATTATTTTTATGTCAATATGAAATTTTGTCTTGAATCTTTCGGATCTGAATATTCATATCACAATTAAGAAGAATTACAATGAAATTATGCCAACTAGCATTCCACATCAAAAATTATCTTTTTTATCATTTACCTACTCAAGGACGAGCAGGAATTAAGCTTGGGGATGCTTGATACGTCTCCAACGTATCTATAATTTTTGATTGCTCCATGCTATATTATCTACTGTTTTGGGCAATATTGGGCTTCATTATACACTTTTATATTACTTTTGGGACTAACCTACTAACCGGAGGCCCATCCCATATTGTTGTTTTATTGCCTGTTTCAGTATTTCGAAGAAAAGGAATATCAAACGGAGTCTAAACGGAATGAAACCTTCGGCATCGTGATTTTTTGGAAGAATATTGTCGATGTCAAAACCGGCGGATCTCGGGTAGGGGGTCCCGAACTGTGCGTCTTAGAATCAATGGTAACATGAGACAAGGGACACGATGTTTTACCTGTGTTCGGGCCCTCTTGATGGAGGTAAAACCCACGTCCTGCTTGATTAATATTGATGATGTGTGTTACAAGAGTGGATCTACCACGAGATCAAAGAGGCTAAACCCTAGAAGCTAGCCTATGGTATGATTGTTGTATATTGTATATGAGATTGTCTATCGACTAGCCTGGCCTCGGTTTATATAATGCACCAGAGGCCTAGGATAACAAGAGTCCTAGCCGAATACGCCGGTGGGGGAGGAGTCCTTTCTTGATCACCAAGTCTTGTGGAATCTTCCTTGTATGCGGCACCTGTCCGGACTGGCCCATGAGTATGCGGTCTGGGGTCCTCGGCCCAATCTAACCGATTGGGGACGACGTGGTGAGTACCCCTAGTCCAGACACCGTCAAGAGCCCCCGAACCGTCTTCAAGTTAGGGACGCCTCGATTCTTCCGAACTATTCTTCATCTTCGGTTGCCGGTCTTGAAAACTGGTTCAACAAATCTTCTCATCTTCGATCTTGAGGATCGCCGAAATGCATTCGACGAGTTTACACGTCGGGTATACGAGGAGCCCCTTTAAGTTTACGGCCTTTATCAATGCCTAGTTACTTTTATGCCAAACCTCGGGTTTGAAGTTATCCCTGGGAGGCAGTGTCCTGTTGCGTCCGAGCTCTAACGCCGGACTACATTCGAGGAATCTTTTGCAGCCAAGCACCAACGCCGGACTGCTTCCCAGCTCTATCGCCGGACTATGTATCCGAGCTCCAACGCCGGACTGCATCCGAGGTGTCGTAAATCACCTTGGTTCAAAGAAGTTTGAAGGAGTTTAGCCGAGCTTAATGCCGGAAATGCCCTCTATGGAGCCAGCCACTAGCGTCCGAAGCTTTATGCGGATCGCTTCGAGGTGGTGCACCACCCGAATGTGGGCCGATTTTTTCAATATTTTTCATTGGTGCAATTTATTCTCTGCCGAGATACATATCCGATAGCCCACAAGGTGTGTATCGGTCCAAAACCCGAGATGCCCCTGAAGGATGACATAAGACCGCTGATCCCACTAGCCGCTGAGACTCAGGTTGATTTGCAAAATCGGCCTGAGGATCAAGTCATAGCTCGTCAGAATACTTCGGGACACCAAAAGCGGTGTGCTCGATCCTCGAGACTCGGGTTGGAGTGCGGCCGACCAACCCGAGGATCAAAATCTCCTCGGAAACTGTATTGCACTTAAAATTTTCTCGCATAGAATAGGCAATGCAGTAGCCCCGAGACATCGGTCGGGTGGCAACACCGCATCGTGATCGATGTGCCCCTTTAATATTTGTAAATAATAAGCCCGAAGCCCAAGAGGGGTCCCGAGCCTTAATGCGGCACGGGTGGCGAATTAAGGATTGATATCCATAGTAAAATCACAAATTATGTGTAATGACTCTATGTATCCAAGTACTTTACGTCATTAATGCTCGGATCCGCATTGTACAAAACTTTGTTGACCGACCATCGGCTTCCACCTCCTCGGCCAATAGCCGAGGAGTGTTTGTCCTACTTTATAAAGCCTTTATGAGGGCAAAGATTTACAACAAACAAGGCAATCTGGCCATATGGTTTTATAAACAAAGGTACGCGGAGAGGCATGTTATATTACTGTTTAATGTAAGAAATGTCTTCCAAAAATAGTCCCGCTATCGGTTCCTTTCTTTGGGTTGTCATGCTAAGCATGATCATGAAACCTCAGCTCTAATGGAAGAGCCAAATATTGAGGATTTAGTTTGGGGGGCCAGTTACTAGCCCCCGCCGTGTTCGGCGACAGACGAGGTCAAGCCGGAAACACTTCGGCCAATGTTATGAATGGCCCGTCATTTAATATAGTCATCGGATCACTGACCAGTTTACACCTATTGTGACGATCGGTTTCGGCTTTCTCCACTGAGGTGCTTGACCATGCGAGCTGGAAGCACAACCGCAGTGGTTCTCCCTTTGCACACCTAGCCGAACAAAGCGGAACATAGGAGGCAAGCGGGGGAGCCGGGCAACCCAACTATTGACCGAAGACATAATTCGAAACTGATGCAAATATAGCAATATCCGAGAATATTTTTGCCGAATCTCTAAAGGTGTCCAAATTGCAGTAATCATGCAGACTTGTGCTGAAAAACACACAAATAGTTAAAAGTGCCATAAGCTTTGGAAACCAAAAACGCTACTAAAAACATGACGTCCGAACAAGATCAAGTGTTCGATTGCCAATCCGAAAATTGGACTTTAGAAAAAGTGCTTCCGCCGTGCTTTAACTTTGCAACGACTAAGAAGAAAAACACTTAGTATGAAACGGCTCAAATATAAGAGCCCCCAAGCGACTTGGGTAAAATTTGACTATAAAATGTAAGGTGACATGTAGAATGCCTTCTAGCCGGATTGTAGATCGTTTGTCGTAGCGGACCTTTTCGCTTCAACCTCCGGAGCCAATAGTCCAGTGTGTCCGAATACCCTCGCGGTTATAAAAACCGGGCATGCGTGGAGACCAGGCGTAGGGGTCATTAGTGCTTTATCGCACAACTGCCCAACTAGTTATGTTATATTACATGGTTAGTAAGAAACATCTTCCAGGAGAATAGTTCCATTAGGTGTTCCTTTCTCGGGAGGCATGCCCTAAAGTGCATGTCCGGACTGCGAAAAGAGCGTAAAAACATCTGGGCAGGTAAATAAATAGGTAAGAAATAGTCTTTTAATTCACCGATCGAGTATTCCCTTAAGAACGCTTAGCTTTCGGCTTCACCCAGTCTGAGGTACACATCCGGCTGACCAGCGGCAAGAATAATCGCAGAGGTGTTCCCTTTACCACCTAGCCGAACAATCGGGGAACGTAGGGGTAAGCATAGGAGCCAGGCAACCCAGCTTGGCCAAATCTTAAGTCATATCGATGCATATAATGGCGAATAAAAGGTACATTCGGAAGTGTGACACATGTGTTGGGCATAAGGCCCGAATTAATAAGCTTCTGTTAAAGAAGCCCCCAGGTATAATGAGCGCGTGTAGCGCGTCAAGTGTGTGCGAACAAAGTTTCGACAAGGAATATTTTTACAAGCAACTTTTTTCCGAGAAAGTACAATGCTTGGTCGAACCGAACACAAGTTAGAAATTTAAAACTTTGAGCATGAAGGCAACTTAGCTGGTTAATGTGTTCGGTATTGACGATGCGGTCCGAGCTTGATGCGGGACAAGGTTCCATCCCCCAAGCCGGTCCCGAGGTGACGGAGCAAAGAGCTCGGCACTTGTGAAGTGGTGACATAGCACGGTCAATGCAGGACGGCAGAGTGATGCCGAAGTCCCTGGCATGGGGTAATGAAGTGTTGACGAAGCCCCCCGTCCAGCCGAGGTGACGTCAAAGGATATAGTCTGGCTAGATCATTTTCCTGTGCACAAAAAATAGTGCAAACCAGAGATAATAGTAATAATAAAAAATCGTTGCATAACAAATAATTTATGCAAAGTGAGTAATAAAAGAAATATGGCCTGGCGCCGAAGTCAATGTCGATGCAGGTCGTCGGTGTAATGCAACAAAGGCGTGGCAAATCCTGGATTCACAGGTCGGTCCGAAGTTCGGATGCGGCATTCACGGACTATGTACGGAATGCGACCGTCGATAATGCGCCACCATTTAATAGACCTGTGTACATATGATGGACAAACAAGGGTAATAGTTCCTTGGGAAAAATTAACCCAAACAAGAAAAAAGTAATACTAGGATTAGTAGCACCTGGTTTATTCGTTGTAGCAATCCGAAGGAAGGTGATTCCCAAAATTGAGACTCGATCCGTGCACCCATTGCCTGGTCAGCTAGTGACGCCGAAGTGTCCGGAGTAGGTTGATGAAGAGATGGCGAAGCCCCCGGTCCAGCCGAGATGTCGAAGTAGGTCGGCGTGATGGACACCAGCTTGAAGAAGCAATAGTGCGGCCCTACCGATGCAGGTCGTGACGTGGTCGATGCCGGCTTGATGAAGCGACCGTGCGGCGATGCCGGTATGCCCGCTCCGTGTAATCCGTGGGGCGGCGATGTTGGTGATGATTTATCCTTCATGATGCCGGACTCTTGTTCGACTTGCCAAGATGATGATCCAAAGAAGTTGAGCTTGGCTCAACAAAGTGACGACGGTTCAGCGCAGGTCGGCAGCCGTGGAGCAATATTGCCGGACTGGTTTGACACCAGCATGATGTTGAAGATCATGTTCAAAAGATCTTAAAGTTAGTGGGATGTGTTCGGGAACAAAACACAATACGCCATACAAAACTTCCGTCAAAAAGGATGTCTGAAATCCCGTTCATAAAAAAGACGAACTCGGGTCGGATTCGTTTTCGCGCAGAAAACAGATCCGAAACGTGATGCACTAATCGGAAGTTTCCCGGAGTTTGGACGGTCGGATCGAGCTGAAATTTTGAGGGGTGGTAGATATAGGAATTCCGCAGCCGATTAACGGTTGGATCTTCCAAAGGAAGTCCGAGCTAGAAGCTGGAAACCACGCCCTAAACTCGTCCAGACTCTCGTCCAGATTCAATGCGGCTCCGGTATATCGGAGATTGCCAGAGATTCCTCCATCGGAACTCAATGAAATTTTCCAGGGTCGTTGTAGATTCAATTCCGCACAATTCGACCGAAGCAATCGTTAAAATGACGCTTGAGGAGGCGGTGGCGGCGGACACAAGTCCGCTGTCCAGAAAAACAGTACGGTTGCCCGAGGGCAATGTTGACGTTGAGCCCCCGGGCTCCCTGGATGATTCCTCCATGATCTTGATAGAGATCGGAGTTGATGTTGATGAAGGCCCTCATCCGAACATGACGATCGGAGGTAGGGCGCAGTCCTTGGTCGAACCAAGGTGACCAGTCGAGCTGGTGACGAAGATGCCTAATTGCAGTTGATCTGCAGGCGAGCCATTGATCCTTTCGTCGATCACACAACGGAACTCTCAATGAAAGCACCAATGTCGGTGTCAAAACCGGCGGATCTCAGGTAGGGGGTCCCGAATCAAGCGTCTTAGAATCAATGGTAACAGGAGACAAGGGACACGATGTTTTACCCAGGTTCGGGCCCTCTTGATGGAGGTAAAACCCTACGCCCCTGCTTCGATTAATATTGATGATGTGTGTTACAAGAGTGGATCTACCACGAGATCAAAGAGGCTAAACCCTAGAAGCTAGCCTATGGTATGATTGTTGTATATTGTATATGAGATTGTCTATGGACTAGCCTGGCCTCGGTTTATATAATGCACCGTGAGGCCTAGGATAACAAGAGTCCTAGCCGAATACGCCGGTGGGGGAGGAGTCCTTTCTTGATCACCAAGTCTTGTGGAATCTTCCTTGTATGCGGCACCTGTCCGGACTGGCCCATGACTATGCGGCCCTGGGGTCCTCGGCCCAATCTAACCGATTGGGGGACGACGTGGTGAGTACCCCCTAGTCAAGGACACCGTCAAATATCATCCTGGAGGCTAGGAGATCAAGTCAGAAGATCCTCGAGGAGCCCAGGAGATAGGGGCGCGCCCCCCTACTGGGCGCGCCCCCTGTCTCGTGGGCCCCTCGAGCACATCCCGACCGACTTCTTTCGCCTATATCTATATTCCCTCGTACCTTAAAAACGTCGAATATCAAGATAGATCGGAAGTTCCGCTGCCGCAAGCCTCTGTAGCCACCAAAAACCTCTCGGGAGTCCGTTCTGGCACCCTGCCGGAGGGGGAACCCATCACCGGTAGCCATCTTCATCATCCCGGCGCTATCCATGACGAGGAGGGAGTAGTTCACCCTCGGGGCTGAGGGTATGTACCAGTAGCTATGTGTTTGATCTCTCTCTCTCTCGTGTTCTCTCTCGTGTTCCCTCTATGGCACGATCTTGATGTATCCCGAGCTTTGCTATCGTAGTTGGATCTTATGATGTTTCTCCCCCTCTACTCTCTTGTGATGAATTGAGTTTCCCCTTTGAAGTTATCTTATCGGATTGAGTCTTTTATGAGAACACTTGATGTCGCCTTGCCGTGCTTATCTGTGGTGACAATGGGATTTCACGTGCCTCTTGATGTATGTTTTGGTGACCAACTTGCGGGTTCCGCCCATGAACCTATGCATAGGGGTTGGCACACGTTCTTGACTCTCCGGTAGAAACTTTGGGACACTCTTTGAAGTACTTTTATGTTAGTTGGATGAATATGAGATTGTGTGATGCATATCGTATAATCATGCCCATGGATACTTGAGGTGACAGTGGAGTATCTAGGTGACATTAGGGTTTTGGTTGATTTGTGTCTTAAGCTGTTATTCTAGTACGAACTCTTGAATAGATTGATCCGAAAGAATAACTTTGAGGTGGTTTCGTACCCTACCATAATCTCTACGTTTGTTCTCCGCTATTAGTGGCTTTGGAGTGACTCTTTGTTGCATGTTGAGGGGTTGTTATATGATCTATCTATGTTATTATTGTTGAGAGAACTTGCATTAGTGAAAGTATGAACCCTAGGCCTTGTTTCCTAGCATTTCAATACCGTTTACGCTCACTTTTATCATTAGTTACCTTGCTGTTTTTAATATTTCAGATTACAAAAACCTATATCTACCATCCATATTGCACTTGTATCACCATCTCTTCGCCAAACTAGTGCACCTATACAATTTACCATTGTATTGGGTGTGTTGGGGATACAAGAGAATCTTTGTTATTTGGTTGCAGGGTTGTTTGAGAGAGACCATCTTCATCCTACGCCTCCTATGGATTGATAAACCTTAGGTCACCGACTTGAGGGAAGTTTGCTACTGTCCTACAAACCTGTGCACTTGCAGCCCAACAACGTCTACAAGAAGAAGGTTGTGTAGTAGACATCAAGCTCTTTTTTGGCGCCGTTGCCGGGGAGGCTAGGTAAGCGGCACTCACCAACACCCCGTCAACTAAGCTCTTCTCTGGCGCTGTTGCCGGGGAGGTGAGTGCTTGAAGGTATATCTTTAGATCTTGCAATTGAATCTTTTTGTTTCTTGTTTTATCACTAGTTTAGTTTGTAAAACAAAATTACAAAAAAATGGAGTTAAGTTTGTCTCATACGCTTCGCCTTTTTAATATCTTTCGTGAGTATGATGGAAAGGAAAATTGTGCTCAAGTGCTAGAAGAAGAATGCATTAAAATGCTTGGTACTAAATCTTGGAATGATGAGCATGATTGCAATGTTGTTAGTATGAACTCTTTGAATATCCATAGTAGTAATGATGATTGCACTAGTTATGATGAAAATGTCGCCTATAAGCATGTTGATTTTTGTGGAGTAGATTGGATTTGCATGGACACACCAAATAGAGAAAATAGATATTGCAAGAGCCATAAGTATTTAAAAACTAAAGGTTTGCAAGAAAATCTTGATGAGTGTGCTAGAAGATTCAATATTTTTTGCGCTCCTTGTGAACTTTGCAATGAACATGGTCATTTAAATCTCCAATGCAAATTGTTTTATGATCGAATCATGTCCAAAAATTGTGGTAGCTTGATTACCCTTGGGCATCGTAAAGAGCTTAGTCTTCTTTTGGGGTATGAAGAAATGAAACGTATAACTGAGGGTATTCCAAAATTTAATCTTGATAGATTTCTTGATTTTGATCTAGAGGATATTTATATGTTTTGTGTGGAGAATTGCATTGAAAATCCTTATATTGCCAATTACCTAAAGAAAAGAAAGCAAATGGAAGATGATGAGAATACTAATGAAAGTGAAGAGACTTCCCAATCTCCTCCTATTATTTCTTATGATGAATCAGGTAACGAGGAGGAGCTTTCTCTTCAACCAATCTCATCAATAAGGAGCTCAAAGAGGATGGTTGAACCTACACATAATGTGAAGAAGAAAAAGAAAAGAAGGAGCAACAAAGGTAAAAAGGTATCCCTCCCAAATAATGTTGCTCCTACTACTCGTTGTGATGATGATAATTGCTTTACTATTGGTGCTATCCATATTTTTGATGATGAGAGTGATTATGCTTATGATATGAAAGAGCCAAAGCTTGGGGAAGCTATGTTTGATGAGGATGAAATATTTGAGAATATATTTGCTGAAATTAATGTTTGTCCCAAGCTTGGCGATGCTATGTTTAATGAAGATGATATTTTTAGCACCCCAAGTTTTGATATGCAAAGTTGTTATGATGATAGCATGCCTCCTACCTATGATGATTATATTGATGAAAGTGGGTTCGGAAGAGTGTCAACTTTAGGAAGTAGTGATCCCACTATTTTGTAGGATGTTGAATTTTATTGTGATGAATATGAAAGTTGTCGGGGAGGCTGATCTAACCCACGAACACCTATGGGATCAAGTGACCCGAACCCCTTCGGTTGGGCGGAGGTCGCTAAAGAGCGGTCGAGGCGATGCACACGAGCAGTTTACCCAGCTTCGGAGCTCTCCGGAGAGATAACACTCCTACTGCTGCATGTATGGGTGTATTGAGTTCTTGCTTGAGAGAGCTAAGTGTTTTCTGGCTTCAAGCCCTTCCAACCCCTCTCTACGTTGCGCATGGGCCTCCTTTTATATGCTCAAGGGGTCACCGACAGGTGGCAACGTAGGCAAGGGCAAAAATGGAAAAGGACTTGCGGTTGGTACAGCTACTTGTACAGTGTATCATACCTAACCCTGACGGCAGGGGACAAAGGCATTAAATGCCCGTCTAAGTCGCCCAAACAGTGCAAAAAGGGACCGTCAGGGACGCCACCGCTTGCCACGATGGCTATCTTGTCAGCGCCGCTTGCCAGCACGCACCCCTGGCTGCACAGACCTCTCGCCACGTCTTTGGAAGGGTCCTGTGGTGACACGTTGTTGGATGTCTTTGGAGCGGAGGAAAAGAGTGGTAGTTCCGCTGCGGAAGCGCCTTGTCATGTTGTTGCCTTGTCGCGTCCTAAGCTTGTCGCTCACGGGCCTTCCCCGGCAAACTCCTCTTGCGGGGCCTTGTCTCCTAGGTGCCTTGGTTGGCCTTCCCGGCAAGCTCCTCTTGCCGGGCCTTGTCTCCTAGTCTTAAATACTTTGTTCTTGAATGGCTCCAAAGGAACCATGGAGGACCTTGGCGGTTACCCGGCAAGCCTTGCCGCGGGGTGCTGCAACTGCCCGTGCACGAGTTCGGGATACTAGGGTACCCCTACTCTAGTACACCGACAAAAGTGGATTTGGAAGAGTGTCAACTTTATTTAGTGCTTCCACTATCTTGGAAGAGGTTTCAATCGATTATGATGAGGACGAAGTTGCTACTTATGATGATTATTGTGATGAAACTTATGCTATAAAAAATAGTGATGATTATATTTGAAAATCTTGTCATGATTATGATTACCCTTTTTCTGAACATTGCCCTTTTAATGTGGAAACAATTTTTAGTGTTGAAGTCTCTTATGATGCTCCCACTATTCCGAATGAGAAGAATTTTGCTTATGTGGAGAGTAGTAAATTTTCTATGCTTGTAGATCATGAAAAGAATGCTTTAGTTTCTGGTTATATTGTTAAATTCATTCATGATGCTACTGAAAATTATTATGAGGGAGGAACATATGCTTGTTGGAATTGCAATAATATCAAGTTTCCTTTGTATGTGCTTAAATTTTTGAAGTTATGCTTGTTTTGTCTTCCTATGCTTGTTGATTATTGTTCCCATAAGTTGTTTGCTCACAAAATCCCTATGCATAGGAAGTGGGTTAGACTTAAATGTGCTAGTCATATTCTTCATGATGCTCTCTTTATGTTTCAATTCTTATCTCTTATGTGAGCATCATTGAAATCATCATGCCTAGCAAGGGGCATTAAAAGATAGCGCTTGTTGGGAGGCAACCCAATTTTACTTTTGTTTCTTGCTTTTTGGTTCTGTTTAGTAATAAATAATCCATCTAGCTTCTATTTAGATGTGTTTTCATGTTTTAATTAGTGTTTGTGCCAAGTAGAACCTTGGGGAAGACTTGGGTGAAGTCTTTATGATCATGCTGTAAAAACAGAAACTTTAAGCGCTCACGAGATTAGCTTCAACTTTTTACTGGAGAGTGCTATTTAGTTGATTCTTTTTGCAGATGATTACTAGACATATTCCTCAGGTCCACCAATTTATTTTAGAATTTTTGGAGTTCCAGAAGTTTGCGTTAGTTACAGATTACTACAGACTGTTCTGTTTTTGACAGATTCTGTTTTTCGTGTGTTGTTTGCTTATTTTGATGACTCTATGGCTAGTAAAATAGTTTATAAACCATAGAGAAGTTGGAATACAGTAGATTTAGCACCAATATAAATAAAGAATGAGTTCATTAAAGTACCTTGAAGTGGTGTTTTGTTTTCTTTCGCTAACGGAGCTCACGAGTTTTCTGTTAAGTTTTGTGTTGTGAAGTTTTCAAGTTTTGGGTAAAGATTCGATGGACTATGGAATAAGTAGTGGCAAGAGCCTAAGCTTGGGAGGCCCAAAGGCACCCCAAGGTAATATTCAAGGATAACCAACAGCCTAAGCTGGGGATGCCCCGAAGGCATCCCCTCTTTCGTCTTCGTTCATCGGTAACTTTACTTGGAGCTATATTTTTATTCACCACATGATATGTGTTTTGCTTGGAGCGTCATTTTATTTTGTTTAGCTTTGTTTGCTGTTTGAATAAAATACCAAGATCTGAAACTATTAAATGGGAGAGTCTTCACATAGTGGTATAATTATTCGACTACTCATTGATCTTCACTTATATCTTTCGGAGTAGTTTGTTGTTTGCTCTAGTGCTTCACTTATATCTTTTAGAGCACAGTGGTGGTTTTATTTTGAAGAAATAGATGAACTCTCATGCTTAACTTATATTATTTTGAGAGTCTTAAATAGCATGGTAATTTTCTTAATAATCCTAATATGCTAAGCATACAAGATTTGTAAGAATTCTTATGAGTGTGTTGAATACTAAGAGAAGTTTGATGCTTGATAATTGTTTTGAGATATGAGGATGGTGATATTAGAGTCATGCTAGTTGGGTAGTTATGAATTTGAGAAATACTTGTGTTAAAGTTTGTGATTCCCGTAGGATGCACGTATGGTGAACCGTTATGTGATGAAGTCGGAGCATGATTTATTTATTGATTGTCTTCCTTATGAGTGGCGGTCGGGGACGACGATGGTCTTTTTCCTAACAATCTATCCCCCTAGGAGCATGCGCGTAATACTTTGCTTTGATAAGTTGAGGATTTTTGCAAGAAGTATATGAGTTCTTCATGACTAATGTTGAGTCCATGGACTATACGCACTCTCACCCTTCCACCATTGCTAGCCTCTCTAATACCGCGCACTTTTCGACGGTATCATACACCCACGATATAACTTCCTCAAAACATCCACCATACCTACCTATCATGGCATTTCCATAGCCATTCCGAGATATATTGCCATGCAACTTTCCACCATTCCGTTTATTATGACACGCTCCATCATTGTCATGTTGCTTTGCATGATCATGTAGTTGGCATCGTATTTGTGGCAAAACCACCATTCATAATTCTTACATACATGTCACTCATGAGTCATTGCACATCCCGGTATACCGCCGGAGGCATTCATATAGAGTCATATTTTGTTCTAAGAATCAAGTTGTAATTGTTGAGTTGTAAGAAAATAAAAGTGTGATGATCATCATTTTCAGAGTATTGTCCCAAGTGAGGAATGGAAGATGGAGACTATGATTACCCCACAAGTCGGGATGAGACTCCAGACGAAAAATAAAAAAAAGGAAAAAAAAGGCCATAAAAAAAAGAGAAAAGGCCCAAATAAAAAAAACAAAAAAAATGAGAGAAAAAGAGAGAAGGGACAATGCTACTATCCTTTTACCACACTTTTGCTTCAAAGCAGCACCATGTTTTTCATATAGTGAGTCTCATAAGTTGTCTTTTTCATACTAGTGGGAACTTTTCATTATAGAACTTGGCTTGTATATTCCTACGATGGGCTTCCTCAAATGCCCTAGGTCTTCGTGAGCAAGCAAGTTGGATGCACAGCAACTAGTTTTCTTTTGTTGAGCATTCATTTATAGCTCTAGTGCATTCGTTGCATGGCAATCCCTACTCCTCATGTTGACATCAATTGATGGGCATCTCCATAGCCCGTTGATTATCCTCGTCAATGTGAGACTTTCTCCTTTTTTGTCTTCTCCACATAATCCCCATCATCATATTCTTTTCCACCCATAGTGCTATATCCATGGCTCACGCTCATGTATTGCGTGAAGATTGAAAAAGTTTGAGAATGTCAAAAGTATGAAACAATTGCTTGGCTTGTCATCGGGGTTGTACATGATTTAAATACTTTGTTGTGGCGAAGATAGAGCATAGCCAGACTATATGATTTTGTAGGGATAACTTTCTTTGGCCATGTTATTGTGAGAAGACATGATTGCTTTGTTAGTATGCTTGAAGTATTATTATTTTTATGTCAATATGAACTTTTGTCTTGAATCTTTCGGATCTGAATATTCATATCACAATTAAGAAGAATTACAATGAAATTATGCCAACTAGCATTCCACATCAAAAATTATCTTTTTTACCATTTACCTACTCGAGGACGAGCAGGAATTAAGCTTGGGGATGCTTGATACGTCTCCAACGTACTATAATTTTTGATTGCTCCATGCTATATTATCTACTGTTTGGGGCAATATTGGGCTTTATTATACACTTTTATATTACTTTTGGGACTAACCTACTAACCGGAAGCCCAGCCCATATTGTTGTTTTATTGCCTGTTTCAGTATTTCGAAGAAAAGGAATATCAAACGGAGCCTAACGGAATGAAACCTTCGGCATCGTGATTTTTTGGAAGAATATCATCCTGGAGGCTTGGAGATCAAGTCAGATGATCCTCGAGGAGCCCAGGAGATAGGGGCGCCCCCTCATCGGGCGCGCCTGCCTCGTGGGCCCCTCGAGCACATCCCGACCGACTTCTTTTGCCTATATCTATATTCCCTCGTACCCTAAAAACGTCGAATATCCAGATAGATCGGGAGTTCCGCTGCCGCAAGCCTCTGTAGCCACCAAAAACCTCTCGAGAGTCGGTTCGGGCACCCTGCCAGAGGGGGAACCCATCACCGGTGGCCATCTTCATCATCTCCCCCTCTACTCTCTTGCGATGAATTGAGTTTCCCCTTTGAAGTTATCTTACCAGATTGAGTCTTTTATGAGAACACTTGATGTATGTCTTGTCGTGCTTATCTGTGGTGATAATGGGATTTCACGTGCCTCTTGATGTATGTTTTGGTGACCAACTTATGGTTCCGCCCATGAACCTATGCATAGGGGTTGGCACACGTTCTTGACTCTCCGATAGAAACTTTGGGGCACTCTTTGAAGTACTTTTATGTTGGTTGGATGAATATGAGATTGTGATGCATATCGTATAATCATGCCCGTGGATACTTGAGGTGACAATGGAGTATCTAGGTGACAATAGGGTTTTGGTTGATTTGTGTCTTAAGGTGTTATTCTAGTACGAACTCTTGAATATATTGATCCGAAAGAATAACTTTGAGGTGGTTTCGTACCCTACAATAATCTCTACGTTTGTTCTCTGCTATTAGTGGCTTTGGAGTGACTCTTTGTTGCACGTTGAGGGATTGTTATATGATCTATCTATGTTATTATTATTGAGAGAACTTGCATTAGTGAAAGTATGAACCCTAGGCCTTGTTACCTAGCATTGCAATACCGTTTATGCTCACTTTTATCATTAGTTACCTTGCTGTTTTTATTATTTCAGATTACAAAAACCTATATCTACCATCCATATTGCACTTGTATCACCATCTCTTCGTTGAACTAGTGCACGTATACAATTTACCGTTGTATTGGGTGTGTTGGGGACACAAGAGACTCTTTGTTATTTGGTTGCAGGGTTGTTTGAGAGAGACCATCTTCATCCTACGCCTACTACGGATTGATAAACCTTAGGTCATCCACTTGAGGGAAATTTGCTACTGTCCTACAAACCTGTGCACTTGCAGGCCCAACAACGTCTACAAGAAGAAGGTTGTGTAGTAGACCTCAGTAATTTGCTTAAATAATGTTAATATGCTAGGTATTTAAAATAGTAAAAACTTTCTTATGAGTGTGTCGGATACTAAGAAAAGTTTGATGCTTGATGATTGTTTTGAGATATGGAGGTGATAATATCAAAGTCGTGCTAGTTGAGTAGTTGTGAATTTGAGAAATGCTTGTGTTGAAGTTTGCAAGTCCCGTAGCATGCACGTATGGTAAACGTTATGTAAAAAAATTGAAACATGAGGTGTTCTTTGATTGTCCTCCTTTTGAGTGGTGGTCGGGGACGAGCGATGGTCTTTTCCTACCACTCTATCCCCCTAGGAGCATGCGCGTAGTGCTTTGGTTTATTGATGGCTTGTAGATTTTTGCAATAAATATGTGAGTTCTTTATGACTAATGTTGAGTCCATGGATTATACGCACTGTCACCCTTCCATCATTGCTAGCCTCTTCGGTACCGTGCATTGCCCTTTCTCACATTGAGAGTTGGTGCAAACTTCACGTGCATCCAAACCCCGTGATATGATACGCTCTCTCACACATAAACCTCCTTATATCTTCCTCAAAACAGCCACCATACCTACCTATTATGGCATTTCCATAGCCATTCCGAGATATATTGCGATGCAACTTTCCACCATTCTGCTCATCATCACACATTCATCATTGTCATATTGCTTAGCATGATCATGTAGTTGACATAGTATTTGTGGCAAAGCCACCGTTCATAATTTTTTCACACATGTCACTCTTGGTTCATTGCATATCCCGCACATCACGGGAGGCATTCATATAGAGTCATACTTTGTTCTAGTATCGAGTTGTAATCATTGAGTTGTAAATAAATAGAAGTGTGATGATCATCATTTTCTAGAGCATTGTCCCAAGTGAGGAATATAAAAAAAAGGCCATAAAAAAGAGAAGTCCCAAAAAAAAGGGAGAAAGGCCATAAAAAAGAGAAGGCCCAAAAAAATGAGAGAAAAGAGAGAAGGGACAATGCTACTATCCTTTGCCACACTTGTGCTTCAAAGTAGCACCATAATCATCATGACAGAGAGTCTCTTGTTTTGTCACTTTCATATACTAGTGGGAATTTTTCATTTTAGAACTTGGCTTGTATATTCCAACAATGGGCCTCCTCAAGTGCCCTAGGTCTTCGTGAGCAAGCAAGTTGGATGCACACCCACTTAGTTTTCTTTTGTTGAGCTTTCATACATATATAGCTCTAGTGCATCCGTTGCATGGCAATCCCTACTCCTTGCATTAACATCAATCGATGGGCATCTCCATAGCCCGTTGGTTAACCTCATTGATGTGAGACTTTCTCTTTTTTTGTCTTCTCCACATAACCCCCATCATCATATTCTATTCCACCCATAGTCCTATGTCCATGGCTCGCGCTCATATATTGCGTGAAAGTTTATAAGTTTGAGATTACTAAAGTATGAAACAATTGCTTGGCTTGTCATCGGGGTTGTGCATGATGAGAGCATTCTTGTATGACGAAAATGGAGCATGACTAAACTATATGATTTTGTAGGGATGATCTTTCTTTGGCCATGTTATTATGAGAGGACATAATTGCTAGTTAGTATGCTTGAAGTATTATTATTTTTATGTCAATATGAACTTTTGTCTTGAATCTTTCGGATCTGAATATTCATATCACAATTAAGAAGAATTACATTGAAATTATGCCAAGTAGCACTCCGCATCAAAAATTCTGTTTTTATCATTTACCTACTCGAGGACGAGCAGGAATTAAGCTTGGGGATGCCTGATACGGCTCCAACGTATCTATAATTTTTGATTTCTCCATGCTATATTATCTACTATTTTGGACAATATTGGGCTTTATTTTCCACTTTTATATTATTTTTGGGTCTAACCTATTAACCGGAGGCCCAGTACAGAATTGCTGTTTTTTTGCCTATTTCAGAGTTTCGAAGAAACGGAATATCAAACGGAGACCAAACGGAATGAAACCTTCGGGAACGTGATTTTCTCACCGAACGTGATCCAGGAGACTAGGACCCTAAGTCAAGGAAGCTTCGAGGTGGGCACGAGGTATGGGGGCGTGCCCTCCCCCCAGGCGCGCCCTCCACCCTCGTGGGCCCCACCTTGCTCCACCGATGTACTTCTTCCTCCTATATATACCTACGTGCCCCAAATGATCAGATACGGAGCCAAAAACCTAATTCCACCACCGCAACTTTCTGTACCCACGAGATCCCATCTTGGGGCCTGTTCCGCAGCTCCGCCGGGGAGGGCATCCACCACGGAGGGCTTCTACATCATCACCATAGCCCCTCCGATGAAGTGTGAGTAGTTTACCTCAGACCTTCGGTTCCATAGTTAGTAGCTAGATGGCTTCTTCTCTCTTTTTGGATCTCAATACAATGTTCTCCCCCTCTCTCGTGGAGATCTATTCGATGTAATCTTCTTTTTGCGGTGTCTTTGTTGAGACCGATGAATTGTGGGTTTATGATCAAGATTATCTATGAACAATATTTGAATCTTCTCTGAATTCTTTTATGTATGATTGGTTATCTTTGCAAGTCTCTTCGAATTATCAGTTTGGTTTGGCCTACTAGATTGGTTTTTCTTGCAATGGGAGAAGTGCTTAGCTTTGGGTTCAATATTGCGGTGTCCTTTTCCAGTGACAGTAGGGGCAGCAAGGCACGTATTGTATTGTTGCCATCGAGGATAACAAGATTGGGTTTTTATCATATTGCATGAATTTATCCCTCTACATCATGTCATCTTGCTTAAGGTGTTACTCTGTTTTCTTGAACTTAATACTCTAGATGCGTGCTGGATAGCGGTCGATGAGTGGAGTAATAGTAGTAGATGCAGGACTACTTGTCTCGGACGTGATGCCTATATACATGATCATACCTAGATATTCTCATAACTATGCTCAATTTCGCCAGGTTGCTCAACAAGAATTGCTCACCCACCGTAAAATACTTATGCTCTTGGGAGAAGCCACTAGTGAAATCTATGGCCCCCGGGTCTATCTTCATCATATTAATCTTCCATCGCTTTATTATTGCCTTTGCTTTTTTACTTTGCTTTTTGTTTTACTTTGCATCTTTACCACAAAAATACCAAAAATATTATCTATCATCTCTATCAGATCTTACTCTGGTAAGTGACCGTGAAGGGATTGACAACCCCTAATCGCGTTGGTTGCGAGGAGTTATTTGCTTTGTGTAGGTACGAGGGACTCGCGCGTAGCCTCCTACTGGATTGATACCTTGGTTCTCCAAAACCTAGGGAAATACTTACGCTACTTTGTTGCATCATCCTTTCCTCTTCAAGGAAATCCAGCTCAGTGCTCAAGAGGTAGCAGGGTTCAAGCCGGTCAAGCAGACTCTTCGGTGTTTCTCTGAACCTAAGCGACAAGCCATGGGAGAAGAGCTAGCCAAGTTACTGGAGGCCGGATTCATTCGAGAAATAAAACATCTAGACTGGCTAGCAAACCTGTGATGGTACCAAAGAAGGACAAATCCTGGCGCCTATGTGTCGACTTCAAGGACCTTAACAATGCTTGTCCCAAGGATCCCTTCCCCCTCCCTCGCATCGATCAAATTATCGGCGCTACCACAGAACACGACTCATTGTGTTTCCTCGACGCATACTCCGGATACCATCAAATTAAGATGGCGGAGTCCGATCAAGCCTCAACGACATTTATCACTACATACGGCCCCTTCTGTTTTAACACCATGCTTTTTGGGCTAAAAAACGCCGGTGCAACCTATCAACGCTTGATTCAGACATGCTTGGAGACACAGATCGGCAAAACAATGGAGGCATACGTAGACGATGTGGTCATTAAAACCAGACACGTCGAATCCTTAATAGACGACTTGAGGCTCACGTTCGATAATTTCTGAACATACGACATTAAGCTCAATCCGGAGCAATGCCTCTTTGGCGTGCCCGCCGGAAAGCTCTTAGGCTTCATCGTCTCCAACAGAGGAGTCGAAGCAAATACGGCTAAAACCAGAGCTCTGTCACAATTGGCCAGCCCAATAGACCTCAAGCAAATCCAGAAACTTACTGGATGCGTGGCAGCCTTAAGCCGCTTATCTCCCGATTAGGGGAAAAGGGACTGCCTCTTTATCGCCTTCTCCGACGCACCGAACAATTCGAGTGGATGGATGCGCCACGGCCGGACTAGAGGAAATAAAAGTCGCCTTGGCCACAAACCCAATCTTGGCTGCACCAAATGTAGGCGAACCAATGCTGTTATATATAGCAGCAACACACCTAGTTGTAAGTGCAGTGCTCGTCGTCGAACAAGAGACGGACGGACATAAGTTCCCGCTTCAAAAGCCGGTATACTATGTATCCATTGTCCTCATCCATGCAAATCGCGGTACCCACATTATCAAAAGATAGCATACGCGGTCTTCATGGCATCCCGGAAACTACGACACTACTTTCAAGAGTGTTCAATTACGGTGGCCTCTGAAGTACCACTCAACGACATAATAAACAACTGCGAGTGTCGGTGTCAAAACCGGCGGATCTCGGGTAGGGGGTCCCGAACTATGCGTCTAGGCGGATGGTAACAGGAGACAAGGGACACGAAGTTTTTACCCAGGTTCGGGCCCTCTCGATGGAGGTAAAACCCTACTCACCGCTTGATTAATATTGATGATATGGGTAGTACAAGAGTAGATCTACCACGAGATCGTAGAGGCTAAACCCTAGAAGCTAGCCTATGGTATGATTGTTGTTCGTCCCCACGGACTAAAACCCTCCAGCTTATATAGACACCGGAGAGGTTAGGGTTACACGTAGTCGGTTACAAACGAAGGAGATCTACATATTTATCGCCAAGCTTTCCTTCCACCCCAAGGACACTCCCAAACCGACACGGGATGAAGGCTTCCATAGTGTATCATCAAAGTCCGGGAGTCCGGCCACAGGTCAAAGTTCGCTATCCGGACACCCCTAATCCGAACTCCTCAAGAGCCCCGAACCAGGCTTCAATGACGATGAGTCTGGCGCGCAGATTTTGTCATCGGCATTGCAAGGCGGGTTCTTCTCCAATTTCTGTGTACCTGTTGAATAGCGTCCGGCTTTTCGTGAATATTGCGCTCCTTGGTTTCCGCATCCAATAATGGCCATCTTCCACGTGTCAAACGAATGTGAAAAGCCAGGGTATCTTTACTTTTACCCCCCTAGCTGCGCAAATAAGCTGCCTTATAAAAGATACGAGGATTTAGATCCGAATCACACCATCTCCCCTTCGCGAGCATTCATCGGAGCGCATCTGACAGAAACTCATTCCATCATGGCCAGTCGACGAAATTCCTCCTCTCGCCTTGCCAGCCCTCAGCCTGGAGATTGGGAGAGATGTTCCGTCCCACACAAATGAGCTAGTGACGCTCCAAACCAAGGGATTTCTACCCCAGCCTTCATGGTTCCGGGTTCGAGCGGACTAGCCACCTATAATGGCGGAAAGCGGTGAGAGCGTCCCAATCCCTCCAAAGGGGAGCGGGTATGCCTTGTCCCTTACCTAATAAGAGGGCTCGGATTTCCAATTCATCCGTTTCTCCGGGGGCTTCTGGAGTTCTACGGCCTCCAGCTGCACAACCTTACGCCTGCCGCCATATTGCGAGCTGTTCTTGGGCATCGAAGCTCACTGCGCGCTGTGGAAGAAACTGTTCTGCCTTGTGCCCCGTTCTCAGGAGGGGTCGATATATCAAGTGGGCGGAGCCGAACTATGGCGCATCGCCGGGACCGGGTATCTATCCGGAACCCCAAGGAAGGCTTCCGAAGACTGGCCTTCGTAATGGTTTTATATAGAAGATGTCCCCTGCCGGACCCTCGTATGCGGATCGGCCTTCCCGAAGTTCAATAATGCTCCCTTGAAGAAGCGCCTAAGCTGGCGCCCATGAGCCCTCGGAAGAAAACTACAGGGCGTTCTTTACTGATGAGCCGGATAAGATTACTAGCTCATTCCGGACCGACCATGACCGGGTCATCGCCACATGCATAATGCGGGGGTGCAAATGCTTCAAGATAGGGGCCACCCCATGTGGGACTTCAATGGGGAGGATGATGCTACCCGCTACGGCCATAAGGGGCCGGGATCTGTTGCTGCTCTGGCGAAGGCCTTGTCCGCACTGTACAAGGGAGAAGAGGAGGATTTCCTCCGTATCAATCCACAGGGCGGATTTTCCATGTACGATCCTCCAAGCTGGGTAAGCGGACACTTCTTTATGCCCATCCGTTCCATATTCCCGTAGTTGAATACTTTATTCGGTGATTTTGATGCAGGAATTGTGCCTGGCTGTACAGGATATAAACAACCCTTCTCCACAACCCGAGGATCCGGAAAGGTCCCTCGATCCGGCCTCCCAAGAGGATCCGGACATATCCGTGGAGCTGGTCGATTGGGTATTTTACCAACTGAGCATCGACAAGGCCTTGGTCGCCATTACGGCCGATTACCCCGGATTATTTCTAGCCTCACAGGTAACTGAGACCGAAGTCCCAATACTTTGAAAGAGATCCACCCGTGTGTATCTTTGATCACCGTATATCAATGGTGTTTTGGTGGGGAGCCCTTGAGGCGGAAGGCCGAGCCTGTGGTGGCCAGCCAACAAAGGGCAGCAAGGCCCGGCAGGCTGAAAAGAAGTGCGGTCCGGATTGAGACGCCGGCGCCACGGTATGGCATGCCGCCTTATTCCCAGGTTTTATTCCCGGAAGGTGTACTAACGCTCGTGCTCTCTTCAGGAAAAAGAGCGCTCGCCGGACTATATCCGGAGAGGCTGTCAATCGAGCCTCCACCAGCCAGGCTCCAAAGCCAGGTCCAGAGGCGGAGGCGAACATGAGGCGTGCGTCGGACACTCCTCCGACAGAGGATGCCGACGGACTATCTGCCACCAATTCCGAAGTGGAGAGTGCCATGAATCACCACTACAAGAAATATGTCAACTTGTGACCACCACTATTGGTCACTGAAAGGTCATGGTTTTTCATTTGCGACCTTTTTGTGACCAAAAACAGAAGGTCAAAAGCTGGCGGTCGTACACTGACTATAGCGACCTTTCTTCTGGAATGGTCGAAGACGTTTATGACCAAAATATGTCCACTGTGGCGTTTTGGTCACTAGCAACCTCCCCAGGCCACGTAGGCATCCAGCATGGCAAGCTGATGTGGCACAAGATTCAGCCCGGTCCAATTCGATTTTCTACATGGGCCTAGCCCAACAATTCGGCCTATTTGTGTTTTTTCCTGTCAATTTTTGGTCAGGTTCATGGGCCAAGCCCTACAATTCGGCCTTTTTATTTTCTGGGCTTAGGCCATTTTGCATTCCGTTTCATTCAGCCTTTTGTTTTTGTTTTTCATAAATGCACAATATTCCAGTCCACTATTGTTTGGGCCATAGCCTTTTTAGAGCCCAAATATTATTCGATCCAATAGACGAACATTCAGCCTTTTTCATTCACAGATTTCAATTTTACACATTTCAACACCAAACAACCAATAATTCTCACAATTAAATGATCAAATCCAAAAATCACTCAATGAAACTCAGAACAGCACATCTGCATGATCCATCAAGTGTACATACAATCAGAAACAAATATAGAGGCACCAAAACTATTGTGCACATCTTCAAGCTTCTTCTGATCTTCGGTCCAAAGAAGAGCCACCTCGGTCGCTTGCCTCATGCGAAACTTGACATGAAAATATATTATGAACAGACCATTCAAGAAAATGACATTTATTTAGAATGATAACACAAATTGAGCTAGCTAGTACCATGTGTTTTGTTCTCCAACTAGTTAAAATGAGATACCCACTCATACAAGAAAACAGATACGCAGTGCAAGAGATACCAAAACAGATACACAAGTTGAGATGTAGCAGGCAGATTCATCAAGTATATATCATGATGTGTATTCATCATATAGCTGTACCGAGACTATGGAAGAGCAACAATTAATAACGTACTAGATTAGTCGGTAGGCTAATTTAATTGAGTGCAGCAACTTGGTTGATGTTCAAGTTGCTGTTGTTGTTTTAGCAGCAGTGGCATACTCAAAATCTAGCAAGTATTAGTACTCTGATGTGCTAGTGCTAGTATTAAAAAAGGATGAATTTGACTAGAGCAAGGAAATGAAGACAAAGACAAAAATTCTTTCTTGCAAATGACCCAAAGGAAAAAACTGATGAAGCAGCAAGGCCATGACCACCACCAGGTGCATAGCTGCTCTACCTAATGGGCCATTAGCAGAAAGCAAGCCGTCTAACAAGCTAACAAACATCAACCATTATGAAATTACAATAGCAGCAGCTCGTGTAGGGAGATTAGCAGCAAGTGAGTGAGCATAGGGAGAGGGAGGTGCTACCTGCTGGGAGCGGTGCGTGGTCGTGGCCGAGCTGGACTCATCGAACTCAGAGAGGGCAACTTGGTTGCCTTGGAAGCAGAGGAGCAGACCCCTTGTTGCGGGACAGGGCCGGTGCCTAGGTTCGTCCCTCCTCCTCGAGCAAGACAAGGCCATGTTCCCGGCCAGACCTCCTGTTCATCCAACAGCGGCAGTTCAACACCACAGCAAAGTACAAAGCAAAATAAATAAAGGAGGAGAATGATGTGCAATGCTGCCCCAGAAGCAAGACATCGGGCAAAGAAAAAAAGGAGCCTAAGAATACCCTTCAGAACATATCAGACATCAGACGAATAAATCACAAGGAAAACACGCAATAAAAATGAGCACAGGCTGCAGAGCGCTATCATATTGGAAGAATACCCTTCAGAACATATTGCACAAGCTGTCCGCAACCAAAACAATTGTTGCAGGATTGTAACTTACTAATAAATCAACAACAAAAACTAATGATGATACATCTACTCTGCTCTACTGTCTGTTGTTACAAGAACAGCTGCATGCACCTGTGGCCAAAGGAAATACTCAGTTTGTTGGGCTAGTTTGATTAGTACTGCTTTGCATGTGTACAAAGCACCACAGCACTGAATGGTTAGCCGGGACCAGATGGTGAATTGATCCCAAAGCACCAAAGATTACAATATGATGCAATTGGTTATTCAAAATTTTACTTGCATACAACATCACTACACTGTTACTGCTATCAACTCATAATTTACTCCCTGGACCTAACCTGTACAACACTATTTTGAGAATATAAAAATATTGGTTATCATAATAAAATACTATTTATTTCCTTCGCTGTTCAGCACAATTATCTTACAATATAATACCAATCGTTGAACACTTTCTCACAGGGTCATGCCTACATTCTGTATTTGGGCATCACTACTAGCATAGACTGAAAGACATGCATAAGAATCGCTAGAGCAAGCAAACCAGAAAAGCATAGAGCATATATCGTTCCCCATTTCACGGATAATCTCCTCTTGCACCTAGGTGGTCACCGCCACAGCCTCCTATTACACAGCAACCAGGTACCCGGCATGCACATGTGAGTTGGCAACCAGGTGATATCATAACGAGATGCATCAATCATGCCGAGCTCTCGTTGTGGCACAAATCAAATGACACAAAGTAGCAGTCGAATATGTGAGGTACCCAAACCAGCGATTGCACATAAAAAAAGAGACAGACGATGCAACTACTAAGCAACCGTGAACTCTGCCACAACAGCATAATGATCAGAGCAAGCTCGCTAAACGACCCAACCAGTAGCAACATGTAGGATACCAAAAATACACACAGACGGCAGGATCGAAGCGCGAGCGGTGTCGACGCTGTTGTGCATGGGCCTCATCTCGCTCCCATGCTCCATCGGCTCACGCACGCTACAAGGGAAAGGAAGAGCAGGAAGATTACGTGACGTAGACGAGCAAAATCAGAAGCAAGAGCAAAGTAATAACAATCCAGGAAGGCATAGGGCTCCTAACTGCCGAAGCAGACGACCCCGGAGCCCGGATCGGGCGGATCTCCAAAGCACAACTCTGCGGCAAAGACCGCGTCACGGGCGGGGGCGACGCGGTTGGCGGCGGGTCGGGGCTTCGTCGTCGACATCTGGCCGGAACCCTAAGCAGCCGCCAGCGTCGTCGCATGTGTGCGGTGGAGTGCTGGTGCACTGACTCCGACAGCACCACCTTGAACGCCTCGAACGACATCTGCGGGAATGAAAATCGAACACCAAAGGAGCGCATGACATCGTCAAAACCTCGTCTCGAGAAGGAGAAACGCACGGGCTCAACACAGGGCACGACGGGAGAGGAAAATACCTTGGGGTTGGGGACGGCGCGGCCTAGCAGGTCCCCGCGCGGAGACGCTGCAGCAGCGGATCCCCGCCGTCGCCAGGTGGCCAGACGCCACGACGGGACTCACCATGGCTTCGTCGGGGCCGGATCTGGAGCGCAGGGAGGACGGGGAACGAGCCGCCGGAGACCTGTGGCCGGCGTGAAGCACGCACGCGCGCGCCGGCAAGAAAGCCGACCGCGACGCCATGGCCATGCCTGGACTGGTGGATCTGGGGGGTGAAGGCTAGGGGAGAGGGTCCGTGGCGGAGATAAGGTCGGCGGTGGTGGGGGGGTGGCGGCGTTGGGAATCGCGGGAGGGGGTTCGCTCTCTCTCGATCTGGACTGGATCGGGATCGGTTCGGTGGGTGGGATCAGGAGGGAAGGGGAGGGGAGAGGGGATCGCGCGCCACGAAAGGATGCCGGGGACAGGGAGGAGGTGGCGGCGGCGACGGGACGAGGATGAGGGAGGAGGAGTACGATGGGAGACAGGCGGCGGTGGGGGAAAAGGGAGCGGGAGCGGCAGTGACGATGGGGATAAGTGAGCTAGGGTTTTCGTGGGTGGATGAGGGGGGAGAGCGACGAGGGGGGGGTGTGTGTGGGCTGCCGTTGGATCCGGGCGCATCCGACGGTGCTAATCCATGATCCGCGTGAGATGGTTTTGGACCAATCAAAACGCAATACCCCTTTGATGATTTTAAGACCATTTAAATTGGTCATAATCGATTGAAAATAAGATGTTAAAACATGTCTCCTATTTGACGGCCTAGAAAATTTATAAAAACAAATAGAAATCAAAAAACTTTGCATTGTGTCACCGAGTGTGACCTACTTTTCAGTAAGAATAACAAACTTTGAATAATGCAAATATCATAAAAAAAGTGTTCTCAGAAATAAGTTTCTTGTAAGAGAATTATTTTTCGAGTGCCCAAAATGATTTTTTATGAAGAACCTAGCAAATATTTGTTGCAAATTTGGGCCACATCAATTTTATAAAATCCTAGGTCATATTTAATGTTCAGTTGACCAAATGTTGCCCAAGGAAGTTTTCATTTTCTTTGGATGAAAAATTCATTTTCCATTTTTTCGAGTGCCCAAAATGAGTTTTTTTGTGAAGGACCTACCATATATTTGTTGCAAAATTGTACCTAATTAATATTCTAATATACTAGGACATATTTGATGCACAATTGACCAAATGGTTGGGTGTAAAAAGTTTTGATCCACCTCTCATGAAAAAGACAAATTTCCACCGATTCAGATGGAAGCGGGTCAAAATTGAACTGTAGCTGCCTCGTAGTTTGCTCTTTATATTTTCCAAAAATCATTTCTAGGTACATAAGTATCTATTTAATCATAGAAACACCAAAAAAATTCCAAGATTCAACCACTAGCTAGGAACGGTCAAACTGCCGCTTTGACCGCATTTTGAAACGAGCATAAAAAATTCAAAAAAATCAAAAAATTGGAGAACCTTCGCATTGTGTCATTATATGTGACCAATTTTCCAGGAAAAATAATAAACTTTTAATACGGTAATTATTTTAAAAAAGTGTTCTCAGAAATGAGCTATCATGCGTGCAGATTCATGGCTTTCAAGCCAAATGATCAATCTTATGGCCGCATTCGTGGCATAGTTTGTTCAAATGATATCATATTGTGCACAAGGGTACATATTGGAATTCCAAACAATGTTTCCTAAGGAAGTTTTCATTTTCTTTGCACGGAAAATTCATTTTTCATTTTCCGAGTGCCCAAAAGGAGGTTTTTTTGTGAAGGACCTACCAAATAATTGTTGCAAAAATGGACCAAATCAATTTTATAAAATACTAGGACATATTTAATGCACAATTGACAAAATGGTTGGGTGCAAAAAGTTTTGATCCACCTCTCGTGAAAAAGACAAATTTCTGCCGATTCAGTTGGAAGCGGGTCTAATTTGAATTGCAGCTGCCTCATAGTTTGCTATTTATTTTTTCCAAAAATCATTTCTAGTTAGATAAGTACCTATTTAATCATAAATACATGGTTTGGTGGCGATACTTCGAGGTTTGGGCGGTGGCCGAGGGCCCCAACTCTAGAGCTGCCAGAACTCGCATGCCACAAGCGTGGTCATCAAGCGTGACCGTGGCGTTGCCATGTGTTCTGGGCGGCCTAGGTATGTCTAGTGGGTTGGGCACTCCCTGTAGGTGCTAAGAAGAAAATCACAACATAAGATTCTCACGAGGATACCGATCGATGCTCAAACATGAATAAGCAGCCAAGTGTTTGATTTGCGGTACTGGAAATGCACATGGCTAATGGGCGTGAGTTTTGGCTGAGGATGATCAGTTACTAAGAAGACCGTCTTCACAAATTTTCACCTCAAAAGGAGGAGCCTAGGTGGTACTTGCTTTACAAAGTACCACACTGGACAAAATACGAATGTTGAAGCTCGGCTCAAAATAATGAATGGATTGAGCTGGCATTTGGTGGAGGATGGTTATTTGGGCATAGGAAAGCACTGTAGAAAATGAATACTATTTGGACATGCCAAAGTGGTACTTCCTTCACAAAGTGCTGCTCTGAACAGAATAGGAAAATGAATATTTTTGAATTATTTTTGAACTAGGCAAGGAATGTTTTTGACATATTTGATGAAGATATGATCCAAAACATTTATGAGATTTTTTTTGGGAATTTTGGGAATAACAGAAATATAGGTTGCTTCACAACCTAGGGCAAAAACTGCCACATGGACATGACACATAGGCAAAACTGATGAGATGGCGCCTAGTCATCACAACCCACCACAATCTACAAGGCTATGACCATCTATATTGGTCATTGACAACTAGAAATAAAGCAGCGGACTAGCACTGTTTGCTTTGTGACCATTTCATGTAAGGAAATTACGACCTTTCTGACCAAAATGGTCGCAATGGTTTAGGGTTTGGAGCCCCCCGAACAGCTTTTGACCAATTGGTCTGAAATGGTCATAGATCTATGACCAATTCTTCCAGGGTCACTGACAGAAGGTCACTAGTTGACATATTTCTTATAGTGCACAGGCGTCGCCGGACTGTTCTTCGTGACGCATATTTCTCCCAAGAGGCATTGGATGCCTTCAATTCGGGAGATGCGCACCTTCGTGCCGCTCAAAATGGTCTTGCCAGAGCCACGGAGCAGTATGTGAAAGCCATACGGGTGAGAAAATTTGATGGATATATATACCAGTAGCCCTCGAGACTTGAAATAGTTAGAATAACTGATTTAAGGATCATTTATCGTGCAGGATCTTACAATAAAGAATAAAGAATACCCAACTGTCCCAGGAGCTGGAAGAGTGCAAAGCCCAACTTGAGGCCGCACTAGCTACTGCAGGGGAGGCCACAGAGACCCCCTCTATTAATATACGCTTGGAAAGATAAGTATTTTGTTGAGTGCGGCGTATGGGTAAATCTGACAACATCATTGCAGATGGCGCCGGAGTAGATCCGGACAAGCAACAACTCTTGCGCCGGTTAAAAGCCAGGGAGAGCGTGCTTACGAGGGTGAGGCAGGAGAAGAATAATCTCCAAGATGCCTTCTCCCAGCTGTGAGAGGTTCTCAAAGATGTTCGTGCCCTGCTGGCGGACTCCGTGAAGGAGAATCGACGGCTTCGACGCGACATTTTTAGTTAGTGCTTGAACAAACTTTGAAAAAGAGTTCGGCGAAGAAGTCGATTAAAAAAGTTATGTTTGTAGGTATGCTCACAGGTCGTCCTGCAGAGGAGATGCCCGGTTCTACGGGTGACCTTCTTCCCGAGCTCTTACAACTGCATTTAACGAAGTTCGGCAGGTGATGAAGGGCGTCGCCCAGGCCTTGTGGCCATCTGTCTCCCTTCCCGAAGGCCTTGGAGAGCTTGCAGAGAGGCTTCAGGGAGCGCGCGACGCTTCCGATTATGGAAGATATCGGCCTGCCGTCCAGGAGCCAGGGAGGCCTGGGCCATGGTGAAGACGTGGTACACGAAGGCTGACCCACACATGGCCGAGGTCGGACCTGTGGGGCCCGATGGGAATGTGATCCCTGTGAGCTTAGTGTACGGCCAAGTAGAATTGGCCGCAAGGTATTCCCAACAGGACTGTAAACTAGACAACCTATTAGATGGTATTGAGGAGGAATATGCCCAATCAATTTGACTATGTAATTTAAGATGACATGTAAAATGCCTTCTAGCCGGATTGTAGATCGTTTGTCATTGCGGACCTTTTCGCTTCAACCTCGGGACCCTATAGTCCGGAGTGTGTCCGAATACCATCATGGTTATGTAAGAACCGGGGTATGCGTGGAGACCAGGCATAGGGGTCATTAGTGCTTTAGCAGACAAGTGCCCAACTAGTTATGTTATATTACATGGTTAGTAAGAAACATCTTCCAGGGAGAATAGTTCCGTTAGGGGTTCCTTTCCACAGGAGGCATGCCGACGGTGCATGTCCGACTACGGAAAAAGCGTAAAAGCATCTAGGGGCGGATAAATAAATAAGTGAGGAATCATCTTTTAGTTCACCGACCGAATATTCCCTTAAGAACGCTTAGCTTTCGGCTTCACCCGCCTGAGGTACACATCCGGCTGACCAGTGATAACAATCGCAGAGGTGCTCCTTTACCACCTAGCCGAACAATCGGGAACGTAGGGGTAAGCATTGTGAGCCGTGCAACCCATCTTGGCCAAAACTTAAGTCATATCGATGCATATAATGGTGAATAAAAGGTACATGCGGAAGCATTATGCATGAGTCAGGCGTAAAGCCCGTAAAAAAGCTTCTGTTAAAGAAGCCCCCAGGTATAATGAGCGCGGATAGCACGTCAAGTGTGTGCGAACAATGCGCGAACGAGCCTTTAAAGGCTGTAAGAAAGAAAAAAAAGAGAGAAGGAGAGAAATATAAGACAGCTAATGTGTAAAAATAGATGGAGGAAGGAGACGAACTCGAGAATCCGGCGCTAGGCGTAGAATCTTTGGAGGCAGTTGCGTTCCATGGGTTCGGCTCGAGACAGTTATCCCATGCATCTCGCAGACGGTACGCTCCACCGGTTAGGACTTGGTCGATGATAAAGGGACCTTCCCATTTGGGCTTGAGTTTGTCCTTTTTCTTGTCCGGCAGCGAGAACTAATTCGCCAACATTTTAAGTTTTGGCCCGTGCTTCTTTTGATATCTTCGAGCCTGCTGTTGATAGAATGCGGAACGGGCTTTGGCCACGTCACGCTCCTCCTCCAAGGTGTCCAAACAATCCTACCGATCGAGCTCGGCTTCTCTTTCTTCATACACGCGCACCCGAGGTGAGTCATGAATTATATCGCAGGGCAAAACTGCCTCTGCGACGTATACCATAAAGAATGGTGTGAATCCGGTGGTGCGATTCGGCGTGGTCCGCAGCCCCCAGAGTACGGAGTCGAACTCCTCTACCCAGTGCGTGTTAGATTCCTTGAGGGACCGCACTAATTTGGGTTTGATGCCGCTCATGATTAGACCATTTGCTCGTTCGACTTGACCGTTAGTTTGAGGGTGATAGCATAGTCGAGCTTGATGCCCATGTTTTTGCACCAGAGTTTGACCTCGTCGGCCGTGAAGTTCGTGACGTTGTCAGTGATGATGTTGTGGGGGACGCCGTAACGGTGTACGACCCCTGATATGAAGTCTATCACCGGTCCAGATTTGGCCGTCTTAACAGGCTTGGCCTCTAGCCATTAGGTGAACTTATCCACCATGACCAGTAGGTATTTTTGCTTGTGGGTTCCTCCTTTAAAGGTCCAGCCATGTCAAGCCCCCAGACCGCGAAGGGCCAGGTGATGGGTATAGTTTGGAGGGCGGTAGGTGGCATGTGGCTTTGATTAGCGAAGAGTTGGCAACCGACGCATCGTTGGACCAAGTCCTGAGCATCTGCCCGGGCCGTCGACCAATAGAATCATGTACGGAAGGACTTGCTTAACAGGGCCCGGGCTGCAGCGTGGTGCCCGCCGAGTCCAGCATGAATTTCAGCCAGAGGATTCCGCCCTTCTTCTTCGGAGATACACCTTTGAAGGTCTCCGGTGGTGCTTTTCTTGTAAAGCTCTCCCTCATGGACTTTATAGGCTTTAGACCGCCGCACTATGCAGTGTGCCTCATTTTGGTCCTCGGGAAGTTCCTGCCTAGTTAGGTAGGCTAGGAATCGTTCCGTCCACGGGGCAATGACTGCCATTATTACGTGGGCTGAAGGTGTTACTTCGTTGGCAGAGCCTCCAATTATGTCGAACGCTCGTGTCGTGCGGTGTTGTTGGGTCCGCTGCTATTTCCGAACTCCCTTACCATGATACGGATGGCTTGAACAGCCTTTCTAGGAAGATATGTGGGGACGGCATCGCGCTTTGCGCCAATGCGCTGTGACGTCTGCTTCCTCGATTGTTTTCCTGCTATATGGTGAAATTCGAGCCCTTCAAACCGAAATGACATTTTTAGGACGGCGTTGCGATAAGCTGCCATTTTCAAATCCTTGGCATCATAGTCTCCATTTATTTGGGATATCGCGAGGTTCGAGTCCCCGCGCACCTCTAGGCATTGAATGCCCATGGATACTGCCATCCGGAGACCATGTAGAAGGGCCTCGTATTCGGCTGCGTTGTTGGAGTCCGTATACATTATCTGGAGTACGTGTTGAATCAGATCTCCTGTTGGGGACGTCAGAACGACGCCAGCCCCCAGACCAGCCAACATTTTAGAGCCGTCAAGTGCATGATCCAGTTGGAATATGTGCCGTACTCTTAAGGGAGTTCGGCTTCAGTCCATTCGGTGACGAAGTCGGCCAAAACTTGCGACTTAATTGCTCGCCGTGGCTTATAGGTTATGTCGAACTGGAGGAGCTCAATGGCCCATTTGGCAATCCGGCCCGTCGCGTCACGGTTGTTTATAATGTCATTAAGAGATACTTCGGAGGCTACGGTTATCGAACACTCTTGAAAGTAGTGTCGAAGCTTCCGGGATGCCATAAACACTGCGTACGCAATCTTTTGATAATGCGGATACCGTGACTTGCATGGAGTGAGGACAGTGGACACGTAGTAGACTGGTTTTTGAAGGGGAAACTTCTGTCCGTCCGTTTCTCGTTCTATGACGAGCACCGCACTTACAACTTGATGAGTTGCGGCGATGTATAATAACATTGGTTCGCCCACGTTGGGCGCGGCCAGGACCGGGTTTGTTGCCAATATGGCTTTTATTTCTTCGAGTCCGCCGTGGCGGCATCCGATGCACTCGAAGTGTTCGGTCTTGTGAGGAGGAGGCGATAGAGGGGTAATGCCTTTTCTCCTAGACGGAAATGAAGCGGCTTAGAGCCGCCACGCATCCGGTCAACTTTTGTATTTGTTTGAGGTCCCTTGGGATATCCAATTGTGACAGAGCTTCGGATCTTGGCTGGGTTTGCTTCAATTCCTCTACGGATACAATGAAGCCCAAGAGCTTTTCCTACCGGTACGACGAAACGCATTTTTCCGGTGTTAAGCTTGATGTCGTATGTTCGGAGATTATCGAATGTGAGCCTCAAGTCGTCTACTAGATTTTCGACATGCTTGGTTTTGACGACCGCGTCATCTACGTATGCCTCCACTGCTTTGCCGATCTGATTTGCGGACATGTCTGAATCATGCGCTGATATGTTGCGCCGGCGTTTTTGAGCCCGAAGGGCATTGTGTTGAAGCAGAATGGGCCGTATGGGGTGATAAATGCCGTTGCGGCTTGATCAGGTTCAGCCATCTTAATTTGATGGTAGCCAGAGTATGCGTCGAGGAAACACAATGAATCGTGTCCTGCGGTAGCGTCGATAATTTGATCGATGCGGGGGAGGGGGAAGGGATCCTTTGGGCAAGCCTTGTTGAGGTCCTTGAAATCGACACATAGGCGCCAGGATTTGTCCTTCTTTGGTACCATCACCGTGTTTGCTAGCCGGTCGGGATGTTTTATATCTACGATGAATCCAGCCTCCAATAGTTTGGCTAGCTCCTCTCCCATGGCCTGTCTCTTAGGTTCGGACAAGCGCCAAGAGCCTGCTTGATCGGCTTGAATCCTTTTAGGATGTTTAGGCTGTGCTTTCGGCCAACGGCGTGGGATTCTGGCATATCGACGGGTGCCGAGCAAAATGTCCCAATTTTCGCAGAGGAATTCTCGTAGTCTTGGCGTCTACATCGAGGTTTAATTGTGCCCCAATGGAAGCCGTTTTTGTATGGTCCGTTGGGTGGACTTGGTATTTGACTATTTTGTCTGCTGGTTTAAAGGAGGTGGACTTGGATCTTTTATCGAGTATCACATCGTCCCTGTTCACCATGGAGCGTAGCGCAGTCAGTTCCTCGGCCGCTAGGGCTTCGGATAGTGCCTCAAGGGCTAGTGCGGCTGTCTTGTTTTCGGCGCGGAGTGCTATGTCCGGGTCCCTAGCAAAAGTGATGATTCCGTTGGTCCCGGGCATTTTGAGCTTCATGTACCCGTAATGGGGTATAGCTTGAAAAATTGTGAATGCCTCTCGCCCTAATAGAGCGTGGTATCCGCTGCTGAACGGGGCCACTTGGAACATGACCTCTTCGGACCTGTAATTATCCGGCGTGCCGAACACCACATCCAGTGTCATTTTACCTGTGCAGCTCACTTCCCCACTGGGAATTATTCCTCTAAAGGTTGTGCTGCTTCGCTCAATGTGGCTCCAGTCTATTTCTATTTTACGAAGGGTTTCCTCATAAATGAGGTTCAATCCGCTACCACCGTCCATGAGTACCTTGGTAAGGCGAAAGCCGTCCACTATTGGACTGAGGACCAATGCTGCTGGTGCTCGGGCTGTTCGGATTTTAGGCTCATCACCGGCATTAAAGGTAATAGCCGTGTCACTCCATGGATTTATTGTTGCTACTTGGTAGACTTCGGCGAGGCTGCGGACTGTTCGTTTTCGCATATTGTTTGATGTGGAAGTATCGAAGACTGTTAATACCGTACTGGTAACCTTGGGCTGGTGCTCTGTGGATGCTGGAGTTAGAAGCTCCTCGCCGCTTTTGGCCACCTGCCGGAGTATCCAACATGCTCTAAGGCTATGAGTTGGTGTAGCGCCCTCTGTGCTATGAATTTTACAGGGTCCGTTGAGCCACCCCTCCAGTACGGTTCCATGCCCCGTGGGGGGTTTTTTTTTAGCGTTGAGCCCGGGTGATTGGTGATAATACACCCTTTTGTTTCGGACTGGTTTGTATTCGGGGCCGGATTGTCCCAAAATCTTACTTGGTTTTCTAGGCACTTTCCATCGCCATACAGTACTTTCGTACTATGGACGCCAAGTCAACCAAAGCGTGTAATTTCACGACGACCTATGGCTGGAGGATTCCCATGTCTGTGCAATTATTGCAGAAAAATCAAATTGCGTCTTCCTCACGGCAGTCTTTTATCCTGTTCATGATCAGGAGGAATCTGGCCCAGTAATGATGTACTGTTTCTTCAGGCTCTTGCCTAATATTGGATAGATCGCTTATGTTCGGGTGGGTGGGTGGAATTAAATCCGAAACCGCACCCAATCTAGGGCTCGAGGGCCAAGGAGCTTCCGAACTCGGAAGCTTGGATGCCTGGATGTTATCCACTGAATCCAGCCCGTTGCCTGACTCTAAGTTCAGGTCTTGCGTGACGTCCTCCCCTCTGCGGGTATCCGTCCTGGAGGGATTGGGAATCCGGACATAGTTAGTCCTTCAGATAGATGAAGGGTCGCCGCGTTGTTCCTCCATCACATCAACGTGATGGGTGACCTGGGGGGAGTTAATCTCTCTCAGATCGGGTTTAGGCCTGATCTGATCGTAGTCTGTAGCGACTCCCAGGGCGGCGATGCGATCCAAGAGCTCGTTTAAAGAAGAGAGCTCCATCGGATCTAACTGCTCGGCGAGTTCCGAGTTGACGCGAAGATTGCTTTTGATGACCCGAGAAGTCACCGTCGGCGCGGCGGCCGAACAGGCGGTCATAAGAAAACCGCCTAGCCGGAGGGTTAGGCCGATAGCCAAAGCTCCTTTAGCAACAGAGCCGTCTTTAAAGACGGGATGAGGCATCCTTCCTTATGGTGACAGCACAGCGGAACTCTCAATGAAAGCACCAATGTCGGTGTCAAAACCGGCGGATCTCGGTAGGGGTCCCGAATCGTAGGCGTCTAGGCGGATGGTAACAGGAGACAAGGGATACGATGTTTTTACCCAGGTTCGGGCCCTCTCGATGGAGGTAAAACCCTACTCCTGCTTGATTAATATTGATGATATGGGTACTACAAGAGTATATCTACCACGAGATCAGAGAGGCTAAACCCTAGAAGCTAGCCTATGATATGATTGTTGTTCGTCCTACGGATTAAAACCCTCCGGTTTATATAGACACCGGAGAGGGTTAGGGTTACACAGCGTCGGTTACAATGTTAGGTGATCTACATATTCATCGGCAAGCTTGCCTTCCACGCCAAGGAAAGTCCCATCCGGACACGGGACGAAGTCTTCAATCTTGTATCTTCATAGTCCGGGAGTCCGGCCAAAGGTCATAGTTCGGCTATCCGGAGACCCCCTAATCCGGGACTCCCTCAGCGAGGCTATGGGCCGGATTGCTAAATGGGCTATTGAGCTCCTCCAGTTCAACATAATATACAAACCACGGCGAGCCATTAAGTCACAAGTACTGGCTGATTTCGTCGCCGAATGAATGACTTTAACTCCCTAAAGAGTACGGCGCATACTCCAATTGGGTCATGCACTTTGACGGCTCCAAAATGCTTGCGGGTCTGGGGGCTGGCATCGTCCTGACATCCCCCACCGGAGATACAGTCCAATACATTCTCCAAATACTATACACAGACTCCAACAACGCAGCAGAATATGAGGCCCTGTTACATAGTCTTCAGATGGCAATCTCCATGGGCATTCAACGCCTGGACGTGCGTGGGGACTCGAACCTCGCAATATCTCAAATAAATGGAGACTTCGATGCCAAGGATCCAAAAATGGCGGCTTATCGCAACGCCGTCCTGAAAATGTCAACTGGGTTCGAGGGGCTTGAATTCCACCATGTGGTCCGGGAAAACAATCAGGCGGCGGATGTCCTCGCCCGCATCGGCGCTAAGTGCGACACTGTCCCACCTAATATCTTCTTAAAAAGGTTGTTTAAGCCATCCGTGATATGGGAAGGAGAGACTGGTAACAATAGTCCGGACCCGGTCTCAACGCCAGACACCGAACACTCTGACGTAATCGGAGGCTCTGCCACCGAAATAACACCTTCAGCCCACATAATTATGGCCATCATTGCCCTGTGGACAGAACCCTTCTTGGCTTACCTAACTAGGCAGGAACTACCTGCGGACCGAAACGAGGCACGTTGCATTGTGCGACGGTCTAAAGCCTACAAGGTCCACGAGGGAGAGCTTTATAAGAAAAGCGCTACCGGAGTCCTTCAATGGTGTATCTCCGAAGAGGAAGGACGGCAGCTTTTGGCAGAAATTCATGCTGGACTTGGCGGCCACCACGCCGCAGCTCGGGCCCTTATAAGCAAGGCCTTCCGTACAGGTTTTTATTGGCCGACAGCCCGGGCAGACGCACAGGACCTCGTCCAACGTTGCGTCGATTGCCAGCTTTTCGCAAACCAAAGCCATATGCCACCTACCGCTCTCCAAATAATCCCCATCACTTGGCCTTTTGCGGTCTGGGGGCTTGATATGGTCTGACCCCTTAAAGGGGGAAGCCATAAGAAAAAATACCTATTGGTCATGGTGGGAAAATTCACCAAATGGATAGAAGCTAAACCAGTTAAAACGGCCGAATCCGGACTAGTGATAGACTTTATATCTGGGGTTGTACACCGTTATGGCGTTCCCCACATCATCATCACCGATAAAGGCTCGAACTTTATAGCCGACGAGGTAAAACTTTGGTGCAGCAACATGGGCATCAAGCTCGATTATGCTTCTGTCTATCACCCACAAACTAACGGTCAAGTCGAGCGCGCAAATTGTCTTATCATGAGTGGCATTAAACCCAGAGTAGTGCGATACTTGAAGGAATCTAATACGCACTGGGTAGAGGAGCTCGACTCCGTACTATGGGGGCTGCGGACCAAGCTGAATCGCACTACCAGATACACACCATTTTTTATGGTGTACGGCGCAGAGGCAGTCTTGCCCAGTGACATAATTCATGACTCACCTCGAGTGCGCATGTACGAAGAGAAAGAAGCCGAGCTTGCTCGGCAGGATAGTTTAGACACCCTGGAGGACGAGCGTGACATGGCAAAAGCCCGTTCACATTCTATCAGCAACATGCTCGAAGGTATCAAAGCATAGAAGTATGGGCCAAAACTTATAACGTTGGCGAACTTGTTCTACGCCTCCCGGAGAAGAAAAATAACAAGCTCAAGCCCAAATGGGAAGGTCCCTTCGTTATTGACCAAGTTCGACCGATTGGAGCGTGCACGTCATGGGATGCATCGGACAATCGACTCGAGCCAAACCCATGGAACGCAGCCAGACTCTGAAGGTTCTACGCCTAGTGCCGGACTCTATGTTCGTCTCCTTACCTCTGTCAATTTTTTATATTTGTTATCTGTATTTTCTTTCTTTCTTTCTTCCCTTTTTTCTTCAAAGCCTTAAAAGGCTAAAATGTGTCTTGGCTACACAATCTCGATGCGCTAGCCGCGCTCATGATACATGGGGGCTTCTTATACAGAAGCTTAATATAGCTACACTCCGGGCTCTCGGCCCCACACATGTTTTACTTTTCACATGTACATTTTTCGCCATCATATGCAGCGATATGACTTAAGTTTTGGCCAAGCTGGGTTGCCTGGCTCTTGTGTTTATGCCCTACGTTCCAGTTAATTCCGCTAGGGCAAAAAGGGAGCACCTCTCTGCGATTATTCTTTGTCGGGTCACCGGATGTGTGCCTCGAGGACTGGTGAAGCCGAAAGCTAGCGTTCTTAAGGGAGTATTCGGTCGGTGAACAAAAGACGACCTTTATTTAATGTTATACATGCGCCTAGATTTTTATATCATGCGTCTCTTTTCGCAGCTCAGACATGCACATTAGGGCATGCGTACCCAGGGAAAGGAACCCTTAACGGAACTATTCTCCCTGGAAGATGTTTCTTACTATCCATGTAATATAACATAGCTAGTTGGGTGCTGGTCTGTTCAAGCACTTATGACCCCTACGCCTGGTTTCCACGCGCATTCCGGTTTTACATAATCGAAGCTGGTATTCGGATACACTCCGGACTGTCGGGTCCAGAGGTCGGGCGAAAAGGTCCGCCATGACAAATGATTTACAATCCCTGCTAGAGACAATATATGTCACTTAAAGTACACACCACTTAGACTGACTAAATTCTTCTTCTATACCATCCAACAGGCTGTCTATCCTACAATCCTATTGGGAATACTTTACGGCTAATTCTACTTGGTCATACACCAAACTGACGGGGATATCATTCCCATCGGACCCCACAGGTCCGACCTCGGCCATATGGTTCGGGTCAGCCTTGGTATATCGCGTCTTCACCATGGCCCAGGCTTCCCTCGCACCTTGTCGGCAGGCTGATATCTTCCATAATCGGAAGCGCCGCCGCGCTCCCTTGAGCTTCTCTACAAGCTCCCTCATGCCTCCTAGCAGGGAGGCGGATGGCCACAAGGCATGGGCAATGCCCTGCATCACCTGCCAAACTTGTTCGTGCAGTTCTGAGAGCTCTGTCAGAAGATCACCCGCAGACCCGGGCATCTCCTCCGCGGGACGACCCGTCAGCATACCTGCAGGCATAACTCTGTTAGCCGGTTTCTTCATCGAACTCTTTAAAAGTTCGTTCAAGCAATTACTCAAAATGCCACGTCGAAGCCTCTTATTCTCCTTTACAGAGTCAGCAAGCTGGGCTCGAACATCTTTCAGTTCCACGCCCAGCTGGATATTGGCGTCTTGGAAATCATTTTTCTCCCGCCTAAGCCTTGTAAGCACACGCTCGCCAGCCTTTAGCTGTCGTTGAGCATGCGGCTCATCCCCTATCATGACCTCCGGATTCACTTCGGAGTCATCTGCAGAATCTATTGTTAGATCTACATGTGTGCCGCATACTACCTGGTACCTGTCATTCTTTGCAAAAGAAATAAGTGTTACCGGATGGGGCCTTCTCGGACTCCTTACCGCGGCAATTGCGGCCTGAAGCTGGGCTTTGCACTCCTCCAGCTCTTGAGACAACCGAGTATTCTTCTCCATAAGAACCTATGCAAACAATGATCCTTAAATCAGTTGTGCCAACTGTTTCATGTCTCAGGGGCTACTGATATAAATAATTTATTAGAATTTCTTACCCGTATATCCTTTACATACTGGTCCGTGGCTTTGGCAAGACCAGTTTGAGCAGCTCGGATGTACGCGTCTCCTGAGTTAAAGGCGTCGAATGCCTGTTGGGAGAAACAAGCGTCGCGGAGTACGGCCCGGCGGCGCCTGTGATTCATGGCACTCTCCACTTCGGAATTCGTAGCGGACAGCCTATCCACATCCTCTGTAGGAGGAACATCCGGTGTTGGCCCCATGTTAGCGTCCGCCTCTAGGTCAAGCTCTGGAGCCCGGCTGGTGGAGGCGTGGCCGGCAACCTCTCCGGATATAGTCCGGCGAGCGTTTTTCCTACTAGGAAACATGGACGTTGTTATATTTTAAAAGACGACAACCACGGAGCGGGGTTCTGTTTCATAACTCTGCGATGGCGTCTCAGTCCGGACCGCCTTCCTTTTAAGCCTACCCGGCTTCGGTGCCCCTTGTTAGAGAGTCACTGCGGGTTCGGCATGGCGTCCCGAGGGCCTTCCCTGTAAGACACCATATGTGTGTGCGGTAGGTGAAGTGCGTAAAAAGGATCCTTCTTGGAAGTTGGGACTCCGGTTTTACTTACATGCGATGCAGGGAGTAGTCCAGGATAATCGGCTATGATGGCCACCATGGCATCGTCGTAGCTCAATTGATAGAACGTCCTGTCAATAAGCTCCACAAATATGTCCGGATCCTCTTCGAGTCCGGGGTCGAGGGACCGGTCAAGGTCCTCTGGTTGTGGAGGCGGGCTGTGGACCTCCCTCACGGCTTTTCGCAGTTCCTACTATGAAATAGCAAGGTAAATATTTATGAAAAAGAATGCGGGAAGGTCTGGAGTAAAATGTAGCAGCTCGCCCAGTTTGGGGGGTTGTACATGGAGAATCCATCCCGTGGCTTGATACGGATGAACTCCTCTTCCTCTCCTTTGTATAAATCAGACAATATTTTCACTAGAGCAGCGACGGAGTCCGGGCCTTTACGGCCACAACGGGTTGCATCGTCTTCTCCATTTAAGTGCCAAATGGGTTTTCCCCGATATTTACGTGGCTTCACCCCCCCCCCCCCCGCATTATGCATATTGACATAACCTTGACTATTGTCAATCCTAATTCGGCCAACGTTTGTATCCGACCCATCAGGTAAAGGACCTCTCTGTTATCTTCCTCCTGGTGGCTCCGAGGGCGTTAGTTGCGGCGTTTCTTCAAAGGGGCGTTATTAAGCTCAGGAAGGCCCATCCGAACAGGGTCCGGAAGAAGGACGTCTTCCATATAAAACCACTCCGAAGGCCAGTCTTCGGATGTCTTCTTCGGAGTACCGGACAGGTATCCGGTCCCGGCGATGCGCCATATCTCGGCTCCGCCCACTTGATATATCGACCCCTCTTGTGTACGGGGGACGAGGCAGAATAGCCTCTTCCATAACTTGAAATGAGCTTCACAGCTCAAAAACAGCTCGCAAAGAGCGACATAGTCCGCGATGTGTAATATGGAGGCAGGAGTGAATTTATGCAGCTGGAGGCCGTAGAACTCCAGGAGCCCGCGGAGGAACAGATGGATTGGAAATCCAAGTCCTCTTAACAAATACGAGACAAGGCATACCCGCTCCCCCATCGACGGGTTGGGGAAGCTCTCCGCTTGTTCCCCGCCATTGTAGGTGGCTAGTCCAGCTCGGACGGGGACCATATACGCAGGGGGAAGAAACCCTTGAGTCTGTAACTCTACTAATTGTCTGTGGGATACGGAACACTTCTTCCAGTTGGCTGGCTTAGGGCTGCAGGGGCGAGAGGAGGAGCTGCGACGACCGGCCATGATAGGATGGATTTTTCCGGGCGCGCTCCGATGGATACTCTCTAAGGGAAGATGGTGTGATCTGGATCTAAGGATCCCCGGTCCCTTAAATAGACGATTAACTCACATGGTTAGGGTGGCAATTGCAAAAATGCCCCGACTTCTCGCATTCGCTCGACACGTGGAGGATAGCCATTACTAGGCGCAGAAGCCGAGGAGTGCAACATTTATGGGAAGCCGGACACTACTCGACAAGTACTCAGAATTTGGATAAGAACCCGCCTTGCAATGCCGAAGACAATCTGCACGCCGGACTCATTGTCATTGAAGCCTGGTTCGGGGTCTACTGAGGGAGTCCTGGATTAGGGGGTCCTCGGACAGCCGGACTATATCCTTTGGCCGGACTGTTGGACAATGAAGACACAAGATTGAAGACTCCGTCCCGTGTCCGGATGGGACTCTCCTTGGCGTCGAAGGCAAGCTTGGCAATTCAGATATGTAGATCTCCTCCCTTGTAACCGACTCTGTGTAACCCTAGCCCCCTCCTGTGTCTATATAAACTGGAGGGGTTAGTCCGTAGGACAAGAACAATCATACCGTAGGCTAGCTTCTAGGGTTTAGCCTCTACGATCTCGTGGTAGATCAACTCTTGTAATACTCATATCATCAAGATCAATCAAGGAGGAAGTAGGGTATTACCTCCATCGAGAGGGCCCGAACCTGGGTAAACATCGTGTCTCCGGCCTCCTGCTACCATCCTCCTTAGACGCACAGTTCGGGACGCCCTGCCCGAGATCCGCCAGTTTTGACACTGACGGCACCCCAAGGTAATATTCAAGGACAACCAAGAGCCAGAACTTGGGGATGTCCCGGATGGCATCCCCTCTTTCATCTTTGTTAATCTGTAGCTTTACTTGGAGCTATATTTTTATTCACCACATGATATGTGTTTTTCTTGGAGCGTAATTTTCTTTTGTTTTATTTTGCTTGCTGTTTGAATAATATACCAAGATCTGAAATTATTAAATGTTAGAGAGTCTTCACATAGTTACATAATTATTCGGCTAATCATTGATCTTCACTTACATCTTTTGGAGTAGTTTGTCATTTGCTCTAGTGCTTCACTTATATCCTTTTAGAGCATGGCGGTAGTTTTATTTTGAAAAAATTGTTGATCTCTCATGCTTCAATTATATTATTTTGAGAGTCTTTCAGAACAGCATGGTAATTTCCTTTGGTTATGAAATTAGTCCTAATATGATGGGCATCCAAGATGGATATAATAAAAACTTTCATATAGAGTGCATTGAATACTATGAGAAGTTTGATACTTGATGGTTGTTTTGAGATATGAAGATGGTGATATTAGAGTCATGCTAGTGGAGTAGTTGTGAATTTGAGAAATACTTGTGTTGGGGTTTGCAAGTCCCGTAGCATGCACGTATGGTAACCGTTGTGTAACAAATTTGAAGCATGAGGTATTTCTTTGATTGTCGTCCTTTGTGTGGAGGTCGGGGGCGCGTGATGGTTAACTCCTACCAACCTCCCCCCTAGGAGCATGCGTGTAGTGCTTGGTTTTGATGACTTGTAGATTTTTGCAATAGTGAGTTCTTTATGACTAATGTTGAGTCCATGGATTATACGCACTCTCACCCTTCCATCATTGCTAGCCTCTTCGCTACCGTGCATTGCCCTTTCTCACCTTGAGAGTTGGTGCAGACTTCGCCGGTACATCCAAACCCCGTGATATGATAAGCTCTATTACACATAAACCTCCTTATATCTTCCTCAAAACAGCCACCATACCTACCTAGTATGGCATTTCCTTAGCCATTCCGAGATATATTGCCATGCAACTTTCCACCGTTTCATTTATCATGACACGTTTCATCATGGTCATATTGCTTTGCATGATCATGTAGTTGATATTGTATTTGTGGCAAAGCTACCGTTCATAATTTTTCATACATGTCACTCTTGATTCATCGCATATCCCGGTACACCGCCGGAGGCATTCATATAGAGTCATATTTTGTTCTAGTATCGAGTTGTAATCATTGAGTTGTAAATAAATAGAAGTGTGATGATCATCATTCATAGAGCATTGTCCCAAAAAAAGAAAGGCCAAATAAAAAAAGAAAGGCCCAAAAAAAAAGAGAAAATAAATAAAAGGGACAATGCTACTATCCTTTTTTCCACACTTGTGCTTCAAAGTAACACCATGATCTTTATGATAGAGAGTCCCATATTTTGTCACTTTCATATACTAGTGGGAATTTTTCATTATGGAACTTGGCTTGTATATTCCAACAATGGGCTTCCTCAAATGCCCTAGGTCTTCATGAGCAAGCAAGTTGGATGCACACCCACTTAGTTTCTTTTGTTGAGCTTTCATACATTTATAGCTCTAGTGCATCTCTTGTATGGCAATCCCTACTCACTGCATTGACATAAATTGATGGGCATCTCCCTAGCCCGTTGATTAGCCTTGTCAATGTGACACTTTCTCCTTTTTTGTCTTCTCCACACAACCCCCATCATCATATTCTATTCCACCCATAGAGCTATGTCCATGGCTCACACTCATGTATTGCATGAAAGTTGAAAAAGTTTAAAAATTCTTAAATATGAAAAATTGCTTGGCTGAAGCCGAGGTTGTGCATGATTTGAATATTTTGTGTGACGAAGATGGAGCATAGCCAAACTATATGATTTTCTAGGGGTTAAATTTCTTCGGCCATGCTATTTTATCAAGACATAATTGCTTTCTTAGTATGTTTGAAGTATTATTATTTTTATGTCAAGATTTAACTTTTGTCTTGAATCTTATGGATCTGAATATTCTTGCCACAATAGAGAAAATTACATTGAAAAATATGTTAGGTAGCATTCCGCATCAAAAATTCTGTTTTTATCATTTACCTACTCGAGGACGAGCAGGAATTAAGCTTGGGGATGCTTGATACGTCTCCAACGTATCTATAATTTTTGATTGTTCCATGCTATTATAATATCCATCTAGGATGTTTTACATGCATTTATATGCTATTTTATATGATTTTTGGGACTAACCTATTAACCCAGAGCCCAGTGCGAGTTTATGTTTTTTCCTTGTTTTTGAGTATCGCAGAAAAGGTAAATCAAACGGAGTCCAATTGATCTGAAATTTCACAGAGCTTATTTTTGGACCAGAAGAAGCCCACAGAGCATCGGAGGTGGACCAGAGGAGTCCCGGACTGCCCACGAGGGTGGGGGCGCGCCCACCCCACCTGGGCGCGCCCCCCTACCCCGTGGACAGCCCGAAGACCCCCTGAATTGTTCCCGACGCCAATACCTCTCATTTATACCCAAACTTCCAGAAAGAAACCTAGATCGGGAGTTCCACCGCCGCAAGCTTTTGTAGCCACAGAAAACCAATCTAGACCCATTCCGGCACCCACTACAAGAAATATTTCAACTTGTGACCTTGACTATTGGTCACTTAATGGTCATTGTCTTTCATTTGTGACCTTTTTGTGACCAAAAACAGATGGACAAAAAGCTGGGCCGTCAGAATCGAAATTAACGACCTTCTCTGTGAGAAGGTCGTGACGCATTCTGACCAAAATATGCCTACTGTTTTGTTTTGGTCACTAGCAGCCTCCCCAAGCCACGTAGGCATCCGACGTGGCAATCTGATGTGGCACAAGAATCAGCCCGGTACAATTCAGTGTTTTACATGGGCCAAGCCCATTAATTCAGCCCATTTATATGTTTTTTCCTATGAATTATTTGTCAGCTTCATTGGCCAAGCCCAACAATTCGGCCTTTTAATATTTCTGGGCCATGGCCCTTTTGCAAACCATTTTGTTAAGCCCTTTTGTTCATGTTTTCTAGAAATAAACAATGTTCCAGTCCACTATTATTTGGGCCATAGCCTTTTTAGAGCCCATATATTATTTGGTCCAATAGAACATTTGGTCTTTTTATTCACTGATTTCCAGTTTACACATTTGAACAGCAAACACTCAACAATTCTCTTGATTAAATGATTAAATTCAGAAATCATTCAGCCAAATACACACAACAGCACATACAAGTTCGGATGCCCAACATCAACTAAACTTAGCACATACAAGCAAAAACAGATACACAAGCACATACAAGTGTGCTTACAAGCAAAAACAGATACACAAGCACCAAAACATGGTGCAACATGAACTAAAACTATGGTGTGCATCTCCATGCCTCTTCTGATCTTCCGTCACAGCAGCAGCAGCCTAAACAACATTAGATCCTGATCCATATCACCAAAAAGAAACATTATTACATAAAATGATTAGGAACAAAATAAAAGTAAATCTAACAGCATATTTACTCTGCAAGGAACCACAACATATTTCTGCACAAAAAGAACATGTATGCAAAGCAACCACCAAACAAATAACGAGCTGGTTCATCTTATACCGGAATAAAAAGGAACACCGACAAGGAATAGAAGCATTCCTTGGTTTTGAAGCACACCAATTCATAAACATGATTTGGATATGGAGAAGACAAACATAGCAACAAGAGATGATCATAGTAACTCAGCCATCCTACTATTCAATAAATGGTTCAGATTTCACCGTAACAAAACACTTAACAACCTCAACACTTGTATTTTTGCTTGCTGCAATCTAAACGACATCACCACAAGTTCTATGATGCATCCAAACTAGTGAACTTTGTGCATAGATTGGATCGAATCAAAGAGAGAAGGGGAAGGGCTACCTTGAGGATCGAATCGAATCAGCCTGCTTCTTCCTGCCATCTTCTTGTGAATAGCCTTCTTCTTCCTGCCATCAGCGGAAAGCTTTTTAAGTACAACAGGAGAAACGTTTCATACAGAGGAAAGGGGAACTTGATCAACATCCACTAACTTCAAAAAATAAAACACCTATCCAGGCAATAATTTCCCCCTGATTTATGGGTATATGGGTATCAAAAGAAACAAGAAAGGAACGACAATCTATTTTAAGTACTTCAGGTTTGAGCCATTTTCGATACTAAAATCAATACATAACAGCCATTATTATGTGTGTACAACCAGTCAATAACTACTACAGCCAGTCAACATTATGTGTGGGCAACCAGCCAACATTATGTGTGTACAACCAGTCAGTGTTGCACATGCGCCCATGTGAATGTGATGTGATCTGCCGAAACAACTACAACCAGTCAATGCTGGGAGCGGAGAACAAGATCCATGGAAAACAACAAGGTATGTGTGTACTGTGATAATAATTATGTAACACTGGAGCAAGACAGTGTACAATCTGTCATCATCAAGCTCAAGGAATCATTCTAGCTAGTACCAAATCGACAGCAACAACATGAGAGGAGAAGAAGCTCCCTAGTATGGAACAGAACAAGATCAAGAGCATATCACAAAATTATGAACTGAAATCAAACACAAGCGGCTCCGAATTACTCATTAAGATTGTACACGATAATGAGACGCTGACGCGAGACGACACAGTACCGAGAATGCAACGTAGAATGCAACAGACGTTGCTTGCACTGCCATTGTGCCAGAGGTCTTCCAGGCATATGTTGTTCACCTGATCACCACCTCCCTGCATGCCACACATACACTGCAAGTTAGATTACATACAGACAAATTGTGTTTCTAATGCATGCATACCACTAACAGAAAACGTGGTGTTCTAGGATGATACAGAGTCCATCTAACTAATCAATATCATATATGATGCAGGGTCCTCCGGATGATGGAATACCTTTCAAAGTGAGGCATCCTTAGAATACTAGGTTGTTCTGATGCTATATAAAATAGCGTAAAAACTAAGGTAATCCTCCTAATCGAGGCAGCAGGGAAAAGGACATGTGAGCAGGGCATGTATGCACATTTTGAAAAGAATGAACAGAGCCAACTAAAATCTGTGAGCATTAAAACTTGTGGGAAATTTGGTCAATCACATGAACAGGGCCTTTATGCACATTTTTCTCCACCCGTAGTCCAGTACCAGTAGAAAGACAACAGATCGGCAGTATCATTTAAAAATCTTTGTTGTAAGGTTGATGTTAGCTTTCTGCTCTGATTCAAGTTAACTTGGCACCTGTAAGATTTTTGAACACGTACTGTGGCTTCACACTTACTTGGGAGTAACCCATGAGGTCTGAAAGATTCAGAGTTAACAATCAACTCTGATTCAAATTCAGAATTTAGATTAGAAAATTTACATCATGATTTCTGTTTACATGCATGCATGATTCGTTCAATTTTTTGAAGTATAAGCGAAGATCCATCACGTCTTAAGCAAGAGGAAGCCTGTCTTAAGCAAGAAGAAACAAAATAGAACAGAAGAGATACCACATGGTTACTTGTCACTCCATCGACCTCATCCGTTTATCTTTCATTTCTATGATGAAAGTAGACTTGGGGTTATATGGTTTGAAACTCTGAATCAACTCGCTGGTGAGCTTCCTCTCTTTAGTAGGGTTGCATAGGTAGTAGTTTACAAGAAGAATTCAGCCTTGCATGAAACACAAAAAAAATAGAGGGCATGGAGAGCAATATGGAATCAGGCATTTGTCACATAGTTCATGGACTGAACCATTCATCGTCATAACAATTAAAAGAAGTGGGTACAATATAACATAGATCCCATTCCTGCAAAGTGAACATGAGTTTTGAACTTTGCCGTCATCCAAAACTGGAGAGGACGGGACAGGTCAGCAAGTGTAATCTCGCCCATTTAGTTTTCAACACAAATTTCAACAGATGGTGCTGTTGTTGTTAGTCTGCATCTCTCTTCATCCTCTCACTGATGTAATCTATTTATTTACCCGAGGAGGAAGAATTAATAGTATTGCACAAGGCCTTATACTTTCTATCGGTTAAGAAGATAGCAGAAGATAGAACTTGTTCATGTTCCTAAAAAAACAATCCAAAACTCTCATGTATTTTGATACGTGGCTGCAAACATGCAAGTACAGCAATGCAATACTTGTCTGATGCCATACTCTTTTTACCCAGAACACGCTCAACATTAGAACTGTGCATAAAGAGAGGCTAATAGTGGTTTTGTATCCGTTGGCACATGGTGTTTTCAGAGTGCACATACAGCAACATTCAGTATGACATGATTATTATTTATTTTTTGACCAAATCGCATCCACTTTGACATAATAAATCAGTAACATCTAATGCAATACATGATGGAAACAGACCAACAGGGCGGGAGAGAGGGGAGTCACCACCTTGGCAGCCTTGGTGGGCAGGCCCTTGGACCTTCTGCTCCTTCAAACTCGCATGACCTTGGTGATGGCCTGCACAAATTGCACCTCCATGAACAAATACTACAGAATAAGAAGACAAGGGGAAGATGGATGAACAAGGGCATAGTGCTGAACCTCCATAGCTGCCAAATCAGGCACCTTGGTGCGCTCGGTGGAGCGGGCTGGGGTACGGATCTCCCTGTCGAAGTTTCCTACAACCAACCCAAACCAACAGAGAAGAGAAGCATTCATCAGGGAATGGAAGGGAAGGGGATAGATGAAGAGGAAATAGAGAGAGGGGGTGGACCTTGATCTGGCGGCTGCTTCTGCTTTTCCTCGTGCTAGAGGAAGAAGGACCTTGACGAGCACAAGATCCATGGCGTGTCGAGCAGAGGAAGCTCTACTCCATGGCGTCTGCCTACAGAACGAGACGAGACGGCGTCAGAGAGGGAGAGAAGAAGAGGAGGAGAAGGAGTTGAGTAGGGATTCATACCAAGCATTGTCGTCGAGGCGAGCCCTGTGCTTGCGCCCTGTGGTCGGTCGCCATGGCCGGCGGCTAGGGTTTCCGGCGCGGGCAGGGGTCGAGGGAGGGCGGGTCTGACCGCGGGCTGAGCAGCGCCAGCGGATCTGCGTCCATGGCGGCCTCCTTGAACAGAGAAGTACAGAGGGGATTGAGACTTCAAAAAAAAAGGAGACACAAACAGAGGGACGAAGAAGAGCGGGGGAACACGTCGACCTGTGGGACTCCGGTCGACGACGGAGCTGCTCCGGCGAGGCGCGAGGCCGAGGCAACGGATACCGAGGCTGCATCTTGTTGGATCTCCCTCCCTCGGGTTCTTCTCTCCATTCTGGTGAGGGAAGGGGAGGGGCGAGAGGAGGAGGGCGTGGGGGATCGGATCTCTTCTGATGAGAGGAGGTGAGGGGAGGGGAGGGCAGAGGTCGTGGCCGGCGGCGAGGTGAGGGAGACGGGGGCGGTTGGTGGCGGTGCGGCGTGGGGGAGGCCATGGATGGCGGGACGGCGGGGCGGTTGGTGGGCGGCGCGACGGCGGGTAGGGTTTGGGAGGGAGACGATGGTGGGATGGGATCGGGGTGGGCGGGAGACGAGAGGGAGGGATGGGATCGGGGTGGGTGAGGCCGTGGGGTTTCCCTTTTTATTTTATTTTTTAATTTTTTGTTGTCTATAAATAGATGGATGGATGTGGAATGATGGATGGGTGGATGGGAGCCATGTCATCGATCCGTGTCAAACCAACTCCACCAATGGGAATAGAGTATATGTGATTTGTGTTTTTTGTTTTGTTTTTGTTCTACTTTTACACATGAAAAAATCGAAAAAATGGTCTCATATTGCGCACAAGGGTGCATATTGGAATGGCAAACAATGTTGCCTAAGGACGTTTTCATTTTCTTTGGACCGAAAAATCATTTTCTATTTTTCGAGTGCCCAAAATGAGTTTTTTTGTGAAGGACCTACAATATATTTATTGCAAAATTGGACCAAATCAATTTTATAAAATACTAGGCCATATTTAATGCACAATTGACCAAATGGTTGGGTGTCAAAAGCTTTTATCCACCTCTCATGAAAAAGACAAATTCCTGCTGATTCAGCTGGAAGCGGGTCAAATTTGAACTGTGGCTACCTCACAGCTTGCTCTTTATTTTTTTCCAAAAATCTTTTCTAGGTACATAAGTATCTATTTAATCAGAGAAACATCAAAAGTTTTCCAAGATTCAACCACTAGCTAGGAACTGTCAAGCCCGTCGTTTTGACCGCATTTTGAAACGGGCATAAAAATTCAAAAAAATCAAAAAATTGGAAAACGTTCACATTGTGCCATTATATGTGACCAAGCTTCCAGGAAAAATAATAAACTTGTAATACGACAATTATTTTAAAAAAGTGTTCTCAGAAATGAGCTATCATGCGTGAAGATTCATGGCTTTCAAGCCAAATGATCAATCTTATGGCCACATTCATGGCATAGTTTGTTCAAATGATCTCATATTGTGCACAAGGGTGCATCTTGGAATTCCAAACAATGTAGCCTAAGGGAGTTTTCATTTTCTTTGCGCGGAAAATTCATTTTCCATTTTCTGAGTGCCCGAAATGAGTTTTTTTCTGAAGGACCTACAATATATTTATTGCAAAATTATACCAAATTAATTTTATAAAATACCAGGCCATATTTAATGCACAATTGACCAAATGGTTGGGTGTCAAAAGCTTTTATCCACCTCTCGTGAAAAAGACAAATTCCTGCTGATTCAGCTAGAAGCGGGTCAAATTCGAACTGTGGCTACCTCATAGTTTGCTCTTTATTTTTTCCAAAAATAATTTCTAGGTACATAAGTACCTATTTAATCTGAGAAACATCAAAAGTGTTCCAAGATTCAACCACTAGCTAGGAACTGTCAAGCCCGTCGTTTTGACCGCATTTTGAAATGGGCCTAAAAAATGCAAAAAATATCAAAAAATTGGAAAACCTTCGCATTGTGCCATTATATGTGACCAAGCTTCCAGGAAAAATAATAATCTTGTAATACGACAATTATTTTAAAAACGTGTTCTCAGAAATGAGCTATCATGCGTCAAGATTCATGGCTTTCAAGCCAAATGATCAATCTTATGGCCACATTCATGGCATAGTTGTTCAAATGATCTCATATTGTGCACAAGGGTGCATCTTGGAATGGAAAACAATGTTGCCTAAGGAAATTTTCATTTTCTTTGCACGGAAAATTCATTTTCCATTTTCCGAGTGCCTGAAATGAGTTTTTTTATGAAGGACCTACCATATATTTGTCGCGAAATTGGACCAAATCAATTTTATAAAATACTAGGCCATATTTAATGCACAATTGACAAAATGGTTGGGTGTCAAAGTTTTGATCCACCTCTGGTGAAAAGACAAATTCTCACGATTCAGCTTGGAAGCGGGTCAAATTTGAACTGCAGCTGCCTCATAGTTTGCTCTTTATTTTTTACAAAAATCATTTCTAGGTACATAAGTATCTATTTAATACGAGAAACATCAAAAGTTTTCCAAGATTCAACAACTAGCTAGGAACGGTCAAGCCCGCCGTTTTGACCGCATTTTAAAACGGGCATAAAAAATTAAAAAAAACAAAAAAATGGAAAACCTTCACATTGTGTCATTATATGTGACCAAGTTTCAGGAAAAATAATAAACTTGTAATACGGAAATTATTTTTAAAAAGTGTTCTCAGAAATCAGCTATCATGCGTGAAGATTCATGGCTTTCAAGCCAAATGATTAATCTTATGGCCACATTCATGGCATAGTTTGTTCAAATGATCTCATATTGTGCACACGGGTGCATCTTGGAATGGCAAACAATGTTTCCTAAGGAATTTTTCATTTTCTTTGCACGGAAAATTCATTTTCCATTTTCCGAGTGCCTGAAATGAGTTTTTTTTATGACGGACCTACCATATATTTGTTGCAAAATTGGACCAAATAAATTTTATAAAATACTAGGCCATATTTAATGCACAATTGACAAAACGGTTGGGTGTCAAAAGTATTGATCCACCTCTAGTGAAAAAGACAAATTCCCGTCGATTCAGCTGGAAGCGGGTCAAATTTGAACTGCAGCTGCCTCATAGTTTGCTCTTTATTTTTTCCAAAAATATTTTCGAGGTACATAAGTATCTATTTAATCAGAGAAACATCAAAAGTTTTCCAAGATTCAACAACTAGCTAGGAACGGTCAAGCCCGCCGTTTTGACCGCATTTTGAAACGGGCATAGAAAATTCAAAAAAATCAAAAAATTGGAAAACCTTCGCATTGTGTCATTATATGTGACCAAGTTTCCAGGAAAAATAATAAAATTTTAATATGGAAATTACTTTAAAAAAGTGTTCTCAGAAATGAGCTATCATGCATGAAGATTCATGGCTTTCAAGCCAAATGATCAATCTTATGGCCATATTCATGGCCTAGTTTGTTCAAATGATCTCATATTGTGCACAAGGGAGTGCATCTTGGAATGGCAAACAATGTTGCCTAAGGAAGTTTTCATTTTCTTTGCACGGAAAATTCATTTTCCATTTTCCGAGTGCCTGAAATGAGTTTTTTTAATGAAGGACCTACCATATATTTGTTGCAAAATTGGACCAAATCAATTTTATAAAATACTAGGCCATATTTAATGCACAATTGAAAAAATGGTTGGGTGTCAAAAGTTTTGATCCACCTCCGGTGAAAAGACAAATTCCCACCGATTCGTGGAAGTGGGTCAAATTTGGACTGCAGCTGCATCATAGTTTGCTATTTATTTTTTTCAAAAATCATTTCTAGTTACATAAGTACCTATTTAATCATAAATACATGGTTTGGTGGCGATACGTCGAGGTTTGGATAGTGCCCGAGGGCCCCAACTCTAGAGCGCGTAAACTCGCATGCCCACCGCGTGGTCACCGCATGACCGTGGTGTTGCCATGTGTTCTGGGCTGCCTAGACATGTCTAGTCGGTTGAGCACACCCCAGATAGGTGCTAGGAAGAAAATCACAACATAAGATTCTCACGAGGAGACCGATCGATGCTCAAACATGAATAAGCAGCCAAGTGTTTGATTAGCGGTATGGGAAATGCACATGGCTAATGGGTGTGCGTTTTGGCTGAGGATGATCAATTACTAAGAAGACCGTCTTCACAAAGTTTACGCTCAAAAGGAGGAGCCTAGGTGGTACTTGCTTTTCAAAGTACCACACTGGACATAAATACGAATGTTGAAGCCGGGCTCAAAATAATGAATGGATTGAGCTGGCATTTGGTGGATGATGGTTATTTGGGTAGAGGAAAGCACTGTAGAAAATGGATACCATTTGGACATGCCAAAGTGGTACTTCCTTCACAAAGTGTTTTTTTGAACAAAATAGGAAAATGAACTAGGCAAGGAAGGTTTTTTTTCATATTTGACGAATATATGACCCAAAGAATTTATGAGAATTTTTTGGGAATTTTGGGAATGACAGAAATATAGGTTGCTTCACAGCCTAGGGCAAAAACTGCGACATGGACATGACACATAGGCAAAACTGATGAGGTGGCGCCTAGTCATAGCAACCCACCACAATTTACAAGGTTATGACCATCTATATTGGTCATGATCAGCTAGAAATAAGGCAGCGGACCAGTCTATCTGCTTTATGACCATTTAGTGTAAGGAAATTACGACCTTTCTGACCAAAATGGTCGTTATAGTTTAGGGTTTGGAGCCCCCCGAACAGCTTTTGACCAATTGGTTTGAAATGGTAATGGATCTATGACCGATTCTTCCAGGGTCACTCACAGAAGGTCACTAGTTGACATATTTCTTGTAGTGACCCTGCCGGAGGGCGGAATACCTCTTCGATGGCCATCTTCATCATCCCGGCGCTCTCCATGATGATGAGAGAGTAGTTCACCCTCGGGGCTGAGGGTATGTACCAGTAGCTATGTGTTTGATCTCTCTCTCTCTCTCTCTCTCTCTATCTCTATCTCTCTCTCTCTCTCTCTCTCTCTCTCTCTCTCTCGTGTTCTTGATTTGGCACGATCTTGATGTATCGCGAGCTTTGCTATTATAGTTGGATCATATGATGTTTCTCCCCATCTACTCTCTTGTAATGGATTGAGTTTTCCCTTTGAAGTTATCTTATCGGATTGAGTCTTCAAGGATTTGAGAACACTTGATGTATGTCTTGCATGTGCTTATCTGTGGTGACAATGGGATACTCACGTGATCTACTTGATGTATGTTTTGGTGATCAACTTGCGGGTTCAGTGACCTTGTGAACTTATGCATAGGGCTTGGCACACGTTTTCGTCTTGACTCTCTGGTAGAAAATTTGGGGCACTCTTTTAAGTTATTTGTGTTGGTTGAATAGATGAATCTGAGATTGTGTGATGCATATCGTATAATCATACCCACGGATACTTGAGGTGACATTGGAGTATCTAGGTGACATTAGGTTTTTGGTTTATTTGAGTCTTAAGGTGTTATTCTAGTACGAACTCTAGGATAGATAGAACGGAAAGAATAGCTTCGTGTTATTTTACTACGGACTCTTGAATAGATTGATCGAAAGAATAACTTTGAGGTGGTTTCATTACCCTACAATAATCTCTTCGCTTGTTCTCTCTCGCTATTAGTGACTTTGGAGTGACTCTTTGTTTCATGTTGAGGGATAGTTATATGATCTAGTTATGTTATTATTATTGAGAGAACTTGCACTAGTGAAAGTTTGAACCTTGGGCCTTGTTTCAACGCATTGCAATACCGTTTGTGCTCACTTTTATCATTAGTTACCTTGCTGTTTTTATAGTTTCAGATTACAAAAACCTATATCTACCATCCATATTGCACTCGTATCACAATCTCTTCGCCGAACTAGTGCACCTATACAATTTACCATTGTATTGGGGTGTGTTGGGGACACAAGAGACTCTTTGTTATTTGGTTGCAGGGTTGTTTTAGAGAGACCATCTTCAACCTACGCCTCCCACGTATTGATAAACCTTAGGTCATCCACTTGAGGGAAATTTGCTACTGTCCTATAAACCTCTGCACTTGGAGGGGCCCAACAACGTCTACAAGAAGATGGTTGCGTAGTAGACATCACCAATCTGGATCCTCGAGGGCCTCATAGACCTTTTGGGGTTCAACACAAGAGTGTAACATCCCAAAATTCTAAATTTTGGAATGTTATATTAAATAAATAACTATGCTTGTTGTTTGATTGTTTGTTTGATTGATTGAGTGAATTTGAGTGGCATTTGAAGTTTTAGAAGATTTTGAGTTGATGGGATTTGAATTCAAAATTTGGCAGCTTGAAATTTATTTCAAAACTATGCCCTGACAAATACTTGAGAAAAAGTATGAGAGGAGTAAACATGACACTCCAAAAAGTTAGATGAAAAACTTTGCCAAAAGTTTGAATTCAAATTTGATTTTTATTTGGGATTTCTAGAAAAATGATTTTTTTTTTTAAACTTTGGATTTTGCCCTCAAGAAAATGTTCAAATGATAGGAATATTCCCCGATCATTTTGATATATATATGTCTTATATAAATGTTTATATTTCTCTCTGTTTTATTTTTCAAAAAGAATTAAGAAAAAAAAAAGCCCACAGGCCGGCCAAGTGACCAACACCCAGGCTGACCCACCAGTGGCAGGTGCCCGGCCACAAGACCGACCCAGCCCTCGCTCAAAAACCCTACCGCCTTTCAACCGTCCCGCTTCTTCACCGACAGTGGGCCACCCCATCTTCTTCCCTCGCACGCCACAGACCGCCGAGATCACGGATCCGGGATCCGGATTCCATCGCCCGATCGCCCCCAGCCGTCAAGGCCCCGCTATAAAAGCCGACGCCTTCGCACTCCATTCCCCGAGACCTCGCGGACCCCTCTCCTCCGTTCGACCTCACCGGAGACGAGGCTCACGCCGCCCGCCAAAGTCGCCGCCGTCCGCCTAGCCTCCCGACCACCCCGACCCCACCAAACCACTCCCCAGCTCAAAACCAAGACGGGCGACTCCGGACCTCCCGACGACTGGAACCCTCGCCGCACTCTCGCCGTCGCCCGCCCGCCGTCCGGACTCGACGTCGCCGAAAACTCCCCCGTCCAGATCTCTAATCTAGGGCCGAGATTAGACCTCAAGGTAGGTTTTTGTTTAGAAAACCGACCGGTTCTTTTGGTTTAGTATTAGTTAGGTTTTTTTTTTAGCCCGGTTCGTTTTAGTTTAACCCTAGGGCCCGTTTAGGCTATTTTACGCAGTGCGTTAGTTAGGCCCATTTAGCCGGTTTTATTTATTTTCGTTTTTCTGTTTTAACAGTAATAGTTTCAGAATTGAAAAATTCATATCTTTTATTCTGTTTAATATTTTTGAGTGATTCTTTTTTGTTGGTTTGCAAATTTCTTATAGTTTCTGTAGAAAATATAATTAGGCATGTTAAAATTATTTAAAATTGCTTTATTTTAGATTTAGACAGAATAGTAAATCTGCTATAAAAGGAGTTAGGAAAATTATTTGTAATGATTCTTTTGTCACAACTTTATTTTGACATTACCTAACCATAGGAATTAATTTAGGTATTTTAGGATTAATAAAAAAATTAGTTTTAAGCAGAATCTTGTTAGTCCTAATTAATTAACTAGCAACTGTTTTCCTATTATTTTAATTAGTAAATAAATTTATTTTTAACATGTGATTGATTATTCTAGGTTAGTTTCTGTCACTTTATAGGATGAACTTTTATTTATAATAAATAAAAGTTTTAAATTATTTTTCTTAATAGAAATTTAATTAGGCCTAATAGGAGTTTTATAATAGCTTTTAAATTAATTCTTTTTGCTCCTAGTTGCTTAGTGATTTCTTTTCTGTTAAGTTAACCTAAAACCATGATTAGGTTATGTTGGGTATTTTTTTTTTTGTTATTATATAAAACTATTTTTGTTGTTGTTTGAAGTAGGAAAACTTTGAGTTGGTTTTCTTTAAGTTTTCCCTTTGGGTTTTGCTTTGTTGGTTTTGGTGTGTTAATTTGTTATGTTATTGTGTTAAGTGATGTTATGCTATGTGCTTATTATAGTTATTGTTTGCCTCGGTAGAATTTCCTGAGTGCGAGGATTGCTACTACGAGTCCCTAGTTTTCAAGATCGTCAAGAAGGCAAGTTCACTTTGACCATACTTTCATACCTATGTTTTATTGCATTTAGTGGCATCTTTGCAACCACCCCTCATTAGTGTTATTGAATCCTTGTAGTTGAGTAGTATGCATGAGGCAGGAACCCATCACCCTGTTACCAAGCCCGGACGTTATTTATTTTAATGCTACGCTATAGTAGACGGGTTTGGTATGAGTGCACGAGAGTGGTGTGAAGAAGGAGGACTCTACGCCAATGACGACAACTCCATGATGGAATCTGCAAGGACTGCATCTTCAAGGCCTCAAGACTTCAAGACTCGAGACAGAATTCAATACACACTCTTTGGGTGAAGGATTTGTTGACGGCACCTGGAGAAACCAGTGGTTGGCGGGATGCATGGAGAAGCGCCATGACATCTTGCGGAAAGCTACACCCAGACTCAAAGAGACGGAAGAATACTTCATGCCCGGAAGCTTACCTGTGCAACCGCGGGTCATTGTGGGCTCTGGCTGGGGTGACCTTAGTGGTGACTCTGGCTGGGACGGTACTAGCGGATGTAGAACTACGGTAGGATGGGATGAGTACCGGACGGTGGTCGGAGGAACTCTTCTAAGACCATGTTTGGTCATCTTGTTCTCAAACACCTGCAGTGCGAGAACGTAAAAGAGGGATCGAATCTTGCGGGTAAAGTGTACAAACCTCTGCAGAGGGTTATAACCTAATCGATTAAGCCGTGTCCCGATTCACGGACAATTTGAGCCTCTGGACTTGGATCTATCTGGAACTCTCAACACCGGATTGATAACTTAATTGTGGGCAACTTATGATGATTTTGGGCTATGAGACATTGGTTGGCGGAACCATGTCATGATAGAAAACTCCATAGTACAGACTTCATTTATTCCTTTGATGTAGGTAAAATAAAATCAGCTTTTACGCAAAACAAAAACTCGAATCTGAGCCATAAAGCCATATTGCATATAGTATAGTTTTACCATCTGCTTATTCATGTTGTGATCTTGCTTTACATTCAATGTCTTGACCTACACGGCTGCAACGTATCATGTTGCAGATATTCCATCGACGAGTAAGAGTTACGATATTGTGGTTACGGTCTACACTCAACTGCCGATGGCGCTGATGGGACTCCACACCCGTTTGATTGTTTCATTGAGTATTATGAGGTATATATCAGTTTACGTTATTTATACATGTGATTGCACTTTGATATATACATTGATGTATCGTAGGTGCCAAAGATACTGATCCAGGGATGGCACAGAATACGTAGGCTTGACCGTCTGAGGTCAGAATTCGCTACTGAAGATGGTATCGAGCACATGTTGGTATGGGGCGTGACCCTAGAAACCGGAAAGCCCTAGGACAGGAAATCTCTAAAACTTTATTTTCAAAAGGATCCTTTACTTCTCGTCTTTTCTGATTTTATCAAATAGACACTCTCACCTCAAATAGTTAGAATATACCCCTTTTCCCTTTTGACCACATGAAGGATCAATCAAGCCGCCCAAGAAAGATATCGATAGTCGATGACCCCTTCAAAGTAAACTGAAATTTCACCATGCATTAGAAGAGTTGAAGCTGCAACAATTGAAGACTCTCAAGACCAAGAATTTGAAGTTCCTGAAGAATTATTTGACCTTTAGAAGACCAAACCCTCATACACACTTTCGTTGATGCGGCGATTTGTGAGCTGTCATTTGTTTGATGTTTTCCGACAGCCCCAAAATAAAACTCGTTTCTTCAAAACTATTGTTTGTATTGTGTGTATCTCTCTCTATCCAACTCTCTCTTATCTCACCCTAAAACCCTTGGAGCCATAGATGATGAATGAAGAAGGACTGGTATTCTCTGGACCGATGACTCAGTTGGAGGCAGAGCTATGGATTCAAAACATGGAGGATCAATTTAGAAAAAAATTGATTCCAAGAAAGTATGAGGTTCAATACGCTCTTCAGTGCTTTACAGAAAGTGCTGCAACCTGGTGGAAAATGCATCAAGCCATGCAAGGATTTAATGGAGCAAGAACTTGGGAGGAATTCAAGAAGACCCTGTTGAGATCACGCCTCATCCCAAGCACTATGATAACCCGAAGAAGAAACACAAGGATGGATGCCCTCATTGTGAGGAGAATCATCCAGATGAAGAATGCACCACTAGGAAGGTGACTTGCTTGTTGTGTGAAGGAACTACTCATTACCCAGCTCAGTGCCCAATTTACCCCAAGGATGAGTTAAAACTGCACTAGTGTTGAAGTGGGCCATAACCCACAGGCCCAAGAATTAATAAGAATCAAGTACCCACTGGAGAAAGAAATTTTTGGGAATAGACTACGATTTGATCAACCGACGATTCTATAGGAGTTTACGCAAAACCTGAGAGTTGTTAAGGAACGATAGATGTTTGTTTGGCCTGCAGAATCAATGGATTTTTCCGAACTTGGTTCGTCGACAAGAGAAATTCTGCAACGCTTGTGAGTATGCCCAAGTGTTAGAATACGTGATTCACTGTGGTAATGATTCAAGTACGGGATGGATTGGCCCCCATACCGGAGACTTCTATCATGAACTATCATATGTTGATGGAAAATCAGAGAGCCTCAAAAACCTTAGAAGAGTGTCGACGCGATAAGCCATAAAACCATAGAATGGTAGTACGATGGAACCCTTTACAGGCAACCGTTGCCAATCGTAGGATATACGGTGAAGTTCAACCCAGACCCGTTTTCTGCAGGAGAAACCATTAATGGTAGACCACCATGAGTGTTTCGATAGTGGTTTAGAGTGGACACAGACCTATCAGCTAAGAAGATCCAGTCTCGGACAAAATTCAACTTTGACGAACCGACCCAAGATTTTGAGGAAAACTCTATGCTTCTGACAGAAGAGCCTTAATGAAGGAGCTATTGTAAGATATGTGAAGGGACATACATTGTCAGCACTCCAGAGGAAGTATCTGAGTTTATTGGAACCGTAACCTTGCTTCTAAGTGTGGTAGCACCCCTGACCTTTCTGACCAAAACATTTGGTAGGAGACCCCCAACCCCTAACCTGTTCTTGCTAGCCTCTTCGAATCTCGAGGACGAGATTCATTTTAAGTGTGGTAGGTTTGTAACATCCCAAAATTCTAAATTTTGGAATGTTATATTAAATAAATAACTATGCTTGTTGTTTGATTGTTTGTTTGATTGATTGAGTGAATTTGAGTGGCATTTGAAGTTTCGTAAGATTTTGAGTTGATGGGATTTGAATTCAAAATTTGGCGGTTGAAATTTATTTCAAAACTATGCCCCGACAAATACTTGAGAAAAAGTATGAGAGGAGTAAACATGACACTCCAAAAAGTCAGATGAAAAACTTTGCCAAAAGTTTGAATTCAAATTTGATTTTATTTGGGATTTCTAGAAAAATGATTTTTTTTAAACTTTGGATTTTGCCCCTGCAAAAATGTTCAAATGATAGGGAATATTCCCCTGATCATTTTGATATATATATGTCTTATATAAATGTTTATATTTCTCTCTGTTTTTATTTTTCAAAAAGAATTAAGAAAAAAAAAAAGCCCACAAGCGCCGGCCGAACCACCGGCCCACTAACACCCAGGCCCGGCCCGGCCAATGGGCTGAGCAACTGCCCCAGCGCCAGACCGACCCAGCCTCGAAAACCCTACCGCCGGTCAACCAACCGTCCCCGCTTCCCCTTCCACGACAGGGCTGGGCCACCCATCTTCTTCCTCGCCACGCCTCGCCAAGACCGCCGGGAGATCGCTGGATCCCGGCGATCCGGATTCCGACGCCCGATCGCTTCGGCCGCCCGAGGCCCCGGCTATAAAAGCCGATGCCCCGCGCCCATTCCCCCGAGACCTCGCCGACCCCTCTCCTCCCGTTCGACCTCACCGGAGACTCCGAGGCTCCTTGCCGCCAAAGTCGCCGCCGTCGACGCCTAGCCCTCCCCGACCCCACCAAACCACTCCCCAGCTCCCGCACCAGCCTGGCGACTCCCGGACCTCCCCGACATGGAACCTCGCCCGCACTCTCGCCCGTCGCCCGCCGCCGTCCGGACTCGATGCGTCAGCGAAAACTCCTCCCCCGTCCAGATCTCTAATCTAGGGCGAGATTAGACCAGAAGGGGTAGGTTTTTATTTAGAAAACCGGCCCGGTTCTTTTGGTTTAGTATTAGTTAGGTTTATTTTTTTTAGCCCGGTTCGTTTTAGTTTAACCCTAGGGCCCGTTTAGGCTATTCTACGCGCAAGGTCGTTAGTTAGCCCATTTAGCCGTTTTATTTATTTTCGTTTTTCTGTTTTAATGTAATAGTTTCGTAATTGAAAAATTCATATCTTTTATTCTGTTTAATATTTTTGAGTGATTCTTTTTTGTTGGTTTGCAAATTTCTTATAGTTTCTGTAGAAAATATAATTAGGCATGTTAAAATTATTTAAAATTGCTTTATTTTAGATTTAGACAGAATAGTAAATCTGCTATAAAAGGAGTTAGGAAAATTATTTTTAATGATTCTTTTTGTCACAACTTTATTTTGACATTACCTAACCATAGGAATTAATTTAGGTATTTTAGGATTAATAAAAAAATTAGTTTTAAGCAGAATCTTGTTAGTTCTAATTAATTAACTAGCTATTGTTTTCCTATTATTTTAATTAGTAAATAAATTTATTTTTAACATGTGATTGATTATTCTAGGTTAGTTTCTGTCACTTTATAGGATGAACTTTTATTTATAATAAATAAAAGTTTTAAATTATTTTTCTTAATAGAAATTGAATTAGGCCTAATAGGAGTTTTATAATAGCTTTTAAATTAATTCTTTTTGCTCCTAGTTGCTTAGTGATTTCTTTTCTGTTAACTTAACCTAAAACCATGATTAGGTTATGTTGGGTAATTTTTTTTTGTTATTATATAAAACTATTTTTGTTGTTGTTTGAAGTAGGAAAACTTTGAGTTGGTTTTCTTTAAGTTTTCCCTTTGGGTTTTGCTTTGTTGGTTTTGGTGTGTTACTTTGTTATGTTATTGTGTTAAGTGATGTTATGCTATGTGCTTATTATAGTTATTGTTTGCCTCGGTAGAATTTCCGGAGTGCGAGGATTGCTACTACGAGTCCCTAGTTTTCGAAGATCACAAGAAGGCAAGTTCACTTTGACCATACTTTCATACCTATGTTTTATTGCATTTAGTGGCATCTTTGCAACCACCCTCAAGAGTGTTATTGAATCCTTGTAGTTGAGTAGTATGCATGAGGCAGGAACCCATCACCTGTTACCAAGCCCGGACGTTATTTATTTTAATGCTACGCTATAGTAGACGGGGTTTGGTATGAGTGCACGAGAGTGGTGTGAAGAAGGAGGACTCTACGTCAATGACGACAACTCCATGATGGAATCTGCAAGGATCAGCATCTTCAAGGCCTCAAGACTTCAAGACTCGAGACAGAATTCAATACACACTCTTGGGTGAAGGATTTGTGACGGGCACCACTGGAGAAACCAGTGGTTGGCGGGATGCATGGAGAAGCGCCATGACATCTTGCGGAAAGCTTCACCCAGACTCAAAGAGACGGAAGAATACTTCATGCCCTAAGCTTACCATGCAACCGCAAGTCATTATGGGCTCGCTTGGTTGACCTTAGTGGTGACTCTGGCTGGGACGGTACTAGCAGATGTAGAACTACGGTAGGATGGGATGAGTACGGACAAAGGTCGAGGAACTCTTCTAAGACCATGTTTCGGTCATCTTGTTCTCAAACACCCTGAAGTGCGAGAACGTAAAAAGAGGGATCGAATCTTGCGGGTAAAGTGTACAAACCTCTGCAGAGGGTTATAACCTAATCGATTAGCCGTGTCCCCGGTTACGGACAATTTGAGCCTCACGGACTTGGATCTATCTCTAACTCTCAACACCGGATTGATAACTTAATTGTGGGCAACTTATGATGATTTTGGGCTATGAGACATCGGTTGGCGGAACCATGTCATGATAGAAAACTCCATAGTACAGACTTCATTTATTCCTTTGATGTAGGTAAAATAAAAATCAGCTTTTACGCAAACAAAAACTCAGATACAGAGCCATAAAGCCATATTGCATATAGTATAGTTTTACCATCTGATTATTCATGTTGTGATCTTGCTTGCACATTCAATGTCTTGACCTACACGGCTGCAACGTATCATGTTGCAGATATTCCATCAACGAGTAAGAGTTACGATCTGAGGTTACGGTCTACAATCAACCTGCCGATGGCGTTGATGGGACTCCACACCCGTTTGATTGTTTCCACTGAGTATTATGAGGTATATATCAGTTTTACGTTATTTATACATGTGATTGCACTTTGATATATACATTGATGTCTTGTGTGTGCCGACTATCTTGATCCGTGGATGGCACAGTAACACAGAGGCTTGACCGTCTGAGGTCGGGTCGCTACAGAGAGACAAACATGTGATGTTCACAATAGTTTGCCAATTTTCTACGAGTGCTTACCCCCTTTCTTAAGCTTCCAAGCACATTCGTCATGAGATGATCTTTGGTAGTGAGCTTGGATGCAATCTTGATGGCACGACGCTCCAATTCCTCCTCGGGAGAGAGTAGAGGAGCGGTAACTTGATCATCTTGAGCGTCGTCTTGAGCTTGTTCTTGATCTTGAGCTTGCTCTTGATCTTGAACTTGCTCGGTGGTGAGAACTTGATCTTGGGCATCACTTGGTGGGTCACAACCATCTTGAGGTTGATCTTTCCCTTGATCGTGTTCATTTGGTTGAGGGCCTTCACTTTGTTCTTCGGAAGCGTGTGGGTCTTGGGTTGGTGATGGATCCACTTGAGTGGAACATTTGTCCTTCTTTTTCGGCCACAAGTGGTTCCTCAATGGGTAGGATATGACCAACACCCATTCTTCTTATGGCTTGGGGAGGAATTTCATCACCTACATCACAAGTACCACTTTGCTCCACTTGGGAGCCGTTATTCTCATCAAACTCCACGTTGCACATATCCTCAATGAGGCCGGTGGACTTGTTGAGGACACCGTAAGCATGAGAGTTTGTAGCATAACCAAAAAATATACCCTCATGAGCTCTAGCCTCAAATTTAGACAAACGAACACCTTTCTTGAGAATGAAAGACTTACACCCTAACAGTAGGAAGTACTTGAGGGCTTGTTACTAGTGAGTATCTCATATGGGGTCTTGTTCAAGCCTTTGTGGAGGTAGAGACGATTGGATGCATGACAAGCGGTGTTAATGGCTTCGGCCCAAAAGTTGTATGGAGACTTGAACTCCGCCATCATGGCCCTTGCCGCATCCATCGACGTCCGGTTCTTCCTCTCCGCTACACCATTTTGTTGAGGGGTGTAAGATGCGGAATATTGATTCTTGATCCCCTCATCACTAAGAAACTCATCCAAGGTGTAGTTCTTGAACTCGGTGCCGTTGTCACTTCTTATCGTCAAGATCTTTGCATTGTGTTGACGTTGAGCTTCATTCGCAAAGTCGATGACAGTTTGTTGGGTCTCACTCTTCCTCTTGGAGAAATATACCCAAGTGTATCTTGAATAATCATCCACAATCACCAAGCAATACTTTCTACCCCCAAGACTATCAAAGGATGGAGGTCCAAAGATATCCAAGTGAAGGAGCTCCAAGGGCCTCTTCGAGTAGATGATAGTAGTGGGAGGGTGAGCCTTCTCATGTAGCTTTCCTTCGATACAAGCACTGCAAGCATGGTCTTTGGCAAAACTAACATTTGTTGGTCCACGGACATGGTCCCCCTTGAGAAGACTTTGCAAAGATCTCATATTGATGTGGGCTAAATGGCGATGCCAAAGCCATCCCGCGTCAACTTTAGCCATTAGGCATGTCGCGGTCTTAGTGGGTCGCTCCGAAAAGTTAATCACATATAGACCGTTCTCGACATGCCCAACAAAGGCTACTTTAAGAGTCTTGCTCCACAAGAGGGCCACGATATCAATATCAAAGAAAGTGGCAAAGCCCATGAGTGCAAGTTGTCGAACGGAAAGTAAGTTTTATGCAAGGGACTCAATAAGCATGACTTTCTCGATCGTGAGATTATGAGAAATGACAACCTTGCCAAGCCCCAATACCTTAGAGGAAGAGGCGTCACCCCACTCGACATTGGTGGGCATAGATGAAATCTTGTGCACGTCCACCACCAAGTCCTTGCTTCGGGTCATATGATTTGTGGCTCCACTATCGAGCAACATGATCCCCCACTGGAAGAAAACACTTACAAGAGATCAATGCTTGTTTTTAGGTGCCAACTTTGTAATGGGTCCTTTGATGTTAGTAACAAGGGTCTTCGGAACCCAAATAGACCATTCAATGTACCGGGGACCAACAAATTTGGCATAAGCATGCCCATCACTAGCACGGCATAACACATAAGAAGGGTTAAAGTTGCCAGCTTTGTTGGAAGGGGTGGTATTGCCCTTCTTGACACCACCACCCTTCACATTGTTCTTCTTCTCCTTAGTACCACCTTACCCTTCCTTCACAAAAGTTTGCTTGAGAGGAGGAGGTCGTCTGGCCTTCTCATTCTTCTTCTTGTTCTTGGACTTGGGAGCAAACCCAATTCCCTCCTTGGCCACAACTTCCATTTGATTGCTCAAAAGGTCATTGAGGTTCTCCTCACCTCGTATGCAAGACACAAGGCCTTTCTCAACTTGCTCCTTCAACTTTGCATTCTCCTCCACAAGATGCACATGCTCACAACATGGGTTAGTAGCATTTGCATTATCAATTAAAACCATATGAGGAAATGTGGCTTTCTCCTTGGTTAGCTTCACATGGAGTTGATCATGAGACTCTTAAAGGCTGGCATGAGTACCCTTCAAGGCCTTGTGAGCCTTGTCAAGTATATCAAACTCCTCCTTGAGTTTAGAAAGATCAACCCCAAGTTTGGCCTTCTCGGAATTGAGCACACGAGATACAACAAGAGCATGATCAAGATCTTTCTTTAATTTAGCATGATCATCGTTTTGTGTCTCCTCAAGAGCCAAACGATGACCACGCTCTTCCTCGAGCGCATTAGAGAGATCCGATATCTCATTGGCATAGTCTCGACTATGCCCCTCCATCTTAGAGATGGTTTCTTCGTGAGCCTCAATCATGTCATTGGCTTCACCAAGTTGTTCCAAGAGAGCAACAAAGTGATTCTTGGGTTTACCCTTGAGCTTACTCATAAAAGACTCAAATTCATTTTCTTCCTCATTAGACCCCTCACTTACATCAATGCAATCCGTCGAAGAGGGATTAGTAGTGATGGTGGTTTTGATATTGGAGGTTACCTTGTTGGTGGCTTTGGCCATGAGGCATTTGGCGGTGATGTTATCATTGGGTGAATCGAAGAGGGACACCCGTGGAGTTCTGGCAATGGCAACGGAGGCCATGGCAACCGTCTCACCTTCATCATCATCATCATCATCCTCATTGTACTCTTCTTGTGCCACCAACTCCTTGGGAGGAGTATTCTTGGTGAAGTTGTTCTTGTTGGGGACGGACTTGGCCTTGTCTTTTCGGATAAGCTTGCCACCATTGTTTTCCCTCTCTCATATGGGCACTCCGCACAAAGTGGATCACATTTCCACAATTATAGCATGTCCTCACACGTTTCTTTCCCTTGGCGGCACTTGGGTTGTTCTTGTTGGAGTTGGGCCTTGAGTTCTTCTTGATCCAACATTGCCTTGAAGCGAGATCCATGTGCTCATGATAAGCATATTTTGTATCTTCGGGGTTACTCTCCTCTTGTTTCTCTTCATCCTATTCTTCCACACTAGCCTTGGCCTTCTTTGCTCGTTGAGAACGCAATACCGCATTGTCGGCGGTCTTGTCCTGAAAGAGCTGGATATCGACTAGAGGGGTGGTGAATAGGCAATTTTTATGAAAGTCTTCAAAACATGGGAGTTTCAAAGACAAATAATAGAAATGATCCTATTGATATGAAGCGGAAGGGAGACTACACTAGGCAAGCCATAGTCAAGTATTCAATGAAGTGAAAGCACGAAGACTATTAGCAGCTAGGCAGTATGGATCAGGATGGAAGATAGTATGAAACCAATCAGAACAAGTAGTCACACAGTGAAGTCAAACAGATAATGCAAGCAGGCAATGACCTCATGAAGACAAACTGTAAGTAAAGAGAAGGAAGGGATAGAACCAGTAGCTTGGAGAGGACAGTGGTTTGTTGGACCAGTTCCAGTTGCTGTGACAATTGTACATCTGGTTAGGGAGGCTGAGATTTAACTCAGAAGGCCGTGTCTTCACCTTATTCCCCCTTAAGCTAAGAACACTTATGCCTAGCCCAATCACTCTGGTCAATCTTCAAGGTATACTTCCAAACCTTCATAGACTTCGTTCACTGGCAATCCACAATGACTCTTGGATGCTTAGAACGCGACGCCTAACCGGCTGGAGGATTCACAGTCCTCAAGTGTAACAAGTCTTCAGATCATGCGGACAGGAAGACTTCAGTGATGCCAAACAATCTTTGGGCTCTAGGTGGTTTGGGCTTTGTCCTCGCAAGGATCTCTCTCTCTCTCTCAAATGCTTCGGAGGTGGGTTGCTCTCAAACGACAAAAGCCGTGTACTAACTCTGAGCAACCACCAATTTATGGTGCAGGGGTGGGCTATTTATAGCCAGGAGGCAACCCGACCTGATTTGTCCGAAATGACCCTGGGTCACTAAGGAACTGACACGTGTCCAACGGTCAGATTTCAAACACACGCGGCAGCTTGACTTGGGCTACATGTAAAGTTGACTTATCCGACAGTGGATAAGATTTGCTCTCATTGTCTTCGCTCGAAGACATAGGATTTGGTTGAGCATCACTTTAGTCACTCTGACTTTGTTCACTTGGACCCCACTTAATAAAGGTGGTGGTTCCTATGACTCAACAAAGAGGAAAAGGAAACAATGAAACAACTAAGTCTTGGTACCCATAGTCTTCATGCGATGTCTTCTCATGTCATAGTCTTCAATGTGAATATCTTCACAATCACCATTGTCTTCAATGTCTTCACACATTTTTAGGGTCATCTCCAGAGGTAGATCGAATCAATGAGGGACTACTACCGTGTTATCCTGCAATTCTCACAAACACATTAGTCCTCAACCAGGTTTGTCGTCAATACTCCAAAACCAACTAGGGGTGGCACTAGATGCACTTACAATCTCCCCCTTTTTGGTGATTGATGAAAAACTGGTTGAAGTTTTCAACGGGGATTAAAGTATGTGAAATTGTAAGGGTTATGGTATTGTCTTCATAAGTGGCAAAAGGCTCCCCCTGAAGATGTGCATATAAGTGTTTTGCTTTTGAATGCAAATGCACATGGCAGGTTGTACTTGTGGAGATCCTCTTCAACTTAAGAAGACAATCCATCATGCATGAAAGGATATAACGAAGATAATGACATGCATAATGAAAAATGGACGCCTGCGGAATGACTTCATGCGGAATTTATCATCGCATCACAGAATAGCAGAAAAAGTAGTAGACGACCATCAAGTTTAAGTGTTACAACCCAAAGAACCAAATGTATCAAAACGAGAGTTGTAAACACTTGGCAAAATATAAGGCAACCACCCATATGGACCCACTTGAAGACTATCAACTCATATGCTTCTCCCCCTTTTGTCAGTAATGACCAAAAGGTTTGAAGACATAGAGCCTCTACTCGTTCCCATGAGGAGTAGGAGAAGGTGAAGGGTCGATGTTGGAGTCCGATGGTGCAGAAGAACTTGGTGCAGCGTTGATACGTGATGAAGTTGTAGTTGGTGAAGTAGCATCATCTTCGTCATCAATGACTCTGGCATTAACAGTTGCCGCTGAGGAGGAGTACTCAGAGTCTTTGAGTGAGGGAGTCCGACGCAATACAGTGTTCCTTGGAGGAGTGGAATCAAACTTGAATTTCTCTGTGAAGCCATCTTGTTGAAGATCATCTTCGTGAATCGAGCAAAGGTCGACTCTTCCACGATCACGATGTGTTCCATGAGAGAGACAAATGCATTCTTGGTGGCTAGATTTCGAATGCGATTCACATCCACCAAGAGACTCTGCATCTGCCGCTTGAGGCAGTCATGATGCTTACCTTGCTTCTGATGCAAGGCCACGAGAAGCTCTCGGTCATTGAGAACACAAGATCGCTTCCGAGGCCTTTGTGCGATAGTGCTTTCAGTGCCTTCAGTATGGGCACGATGAGGTGCACGAGTAGTCCCAGCCAAAGGATAAACACGAGTTGCAGCAAGAACTCCTTCAAGAGGTTGAGTGAAACTTTGACGATCGACATTGTGAAGATAAATTGGCTCCTTGGCAGGCTCTGGGTATATGGCTTCGACAGACATATCAACCTCTGGCAGGAATATCAGATGGTTGTACGCAGACGGCTGATAGTTGATAGCAGAGTGAAGCTTGATGAGGCACATAACCCATGGAGCGTAAAACTTCAGACCAAAGAGATCAGAGACAGATGCAGCAAGTTGTCGAATGAAGAAATCCTGGGCATTGAAGCTGTTGCCATTGAGAATATAGAAGACCAATGTCTTCATTGAGCCTTCGAGCTATGCTGTAGAACAATGTCCTTTGACGGGCCATAGAGTTCGCCTGATAATATGATAGATGGTGCGAGGCAGATACTCTAGGTCTTCAACAAAGAATGCCTTTGGGTATTCAGCATCTTGTGGTAGTGGCTTCATCATGCTCAGCATTTGGCTCATATTTGGCTCAGGCTTCTGGAAGATGCTCTCCAAAGCATTGCGGTGAAGCCGACAAAACCAAGCTCATAAAGTTCACCTGGAGTGGGCAGGGCAGTAAGCTCAATGATATCAAGAGCTTTGTCTTCATGATGTACATTGCCTGTCATCCACTCAAGGACCCACGTCTTTGGATCCCTGTTGTAGCCGCGAATGTGGAGGGTGGCATAGAATTGTAGCAGAAGCTCTTCATTCCAAAGGTTTTATCACCACTAATTGCGGCTATTAGCATCGGCTGAAGCAGTCTAGGGCTTCTTCTAAGCAGGGCAGGCCAGCAATGGCTTCGCAGTCTAGACGCATATGGGGAAAGATGAGGCCTTGATTGTAAAGAATACAAGAATAGTAGCTACGCTGCTGACAGCTCCTGAACCGATCAGATGAAATTCTAGGCTTCGAATATGGGTTCTTGGCGCTGTCAAAGAAGGTGTTGTGTGCAATGAAGCCATTCACATTGAACGATCCTAGTGAAGTTGCAGTACTTGGAAACCTTGGCAGTCTTGGTTTGGCTTCTGGACCTGAGGCCTGTGCTCCACATGATAATCAAATTGAGGTCCGGGAGCAGGAGGAGGAACCAGAATGGGCCAACGAACCATGACAGGTTGGCCACGATCAAATGCCAGCTCAATAGTGTGAGGCCTTGGAGGTGGTACAGGAGCATCGGCATTGACATGGGCTTCAAGCTGCACAATGGCTTCAGGTGCAATAGTGGCTTCAGGTGCAACATTGGCTTCTGACACTGTATTCACTTCAGGCGCCACATTAGCCTCAGCCATGACAATGGCATTGGCTTCAGTAGTGTTGTTGGTGGCCGCCACAACAATTTCAACCTCCACTTGAGTAGCTGGAGGGTCGGGCACAGACGCGTTCTCCTCGAGAACAACTTGGGTGATAGGGGGTGTGGCAACACACTCTTCTTCTTCACGGGTTTCTTGTTGTTCTGCGGCTGATTCAGCCGGTGGATCTTCAGCATCTTTGGCTTCAGATTCTGAGACGTTCACAGTGGGAGTGGTTTCAGGAAACACTTGTTGTGCAACTGAGTTGTCTGGCACTTCTCCTTCTGGAACGCTCGATGGAGCGACTTGTGGCCTTGGTCCTTTGCGAAGCCTGTGAAATGCGGGCGACGCTTTTGGAGAAGGAGTTGGCTGGACCACATAGTCGTCATCATCAAGCACCTGAGTGGTGACTTGAGGTGGGGGAGTACTTGGTGATACTTGACTTGGAGTGTCTTGTTGTGGGTGATCAGCCCACAAAGCATCCTGAGCGATTGGCGTCAAAGGACGACCAATGCTGATGAGCTCGCTGTTCGTGAGAACAGGCGATGATAGCGTTTGGTGCTCGATCTGGGGAAGGACTTCATCATCATCTACATTGTCTTGGGGACCAATGTCTTCAGCTGTGATGGGATCAATAGCTAGAACTTCTTCAGCATCAAGAGCCTCTGTGGAAGCAGGCTCGTGAACTATTAACTGACGCTCTTGGTGTTCGGATGCCGGATGAGCAACAGAGATGGGCTCGACAACAAGGGGCTCTGTGGGAGCAGCCCGATCTTTCTTCAAAGACTTTGTCTTCCGCTTCTTGGTCTGTGGTGCATCATCAGAAGCATTCTTGGTCTTGCATTTTCTGGCTTCGGCCTAAGTTGTCCTTGTCTTCTTCAGTTCTTAAGCTGCTATGGGGACCTTAGGCTTCGAGCCTGTCATGATAGCAGGGAAGACAATGTGAGGTGCTTCCCGCCCTGATGCTTCAGCTTGTGCCACAGCAGGCTTCTTCCTTTTGGTAGCCATCCTGGGGTCGATGCTTGGACGCCCAAGAGCCTTGCGCTTTTTGGCTTCATTGTGAGCTTGAACACATTTTGCAGCGAGGAGTTTCATTCGCTCTCTTGAACCTTTTGCTTCTTCACGTTTCTTGTGAAATGTCTCCTTGAGGTCATGCAACATCAGCTTGAAGTTTTGAACATCAGCCACACTAAGCTTGGCCATGTGCTTCTTGAACTGGGCTTTCTCATAGTCAATTTTGTTCTTCAGTTCAACAATCTTCTGAGCCAGAGCCAGCTCAGGAGCAATGGCTCCATGGAAGGAGACGCTGATGCCAATTGAAAGCTGAAGATCATCGATACTGAGGCTTGGATTGTCAAACCACTCATCAATGAAATTATTCAAGATGTCCACATCAAAAAGGGGCAGATCGTTGAAGATCTCCGCCTCTTGCTTGCTCTTTATCAGCTGCTCAAGAGCATCATCACCAAACTCATCGTCACTAGACAGATCAATGGCTTCATCCTCGTTTCGCAGCACGACAGCTGGGGTCAGTGCTTGACCAGAACTCTTGAGAATTTTCTTCTGGGGCTTCTCTTTCTTCTTGGAGACTCGAGATAGATCTTCAGAATTAATACTTGGTGCAGGAGGAGCAGTGGCCAGTGGCTTCACACGCGACGCACTTGGTGCAGCAGCGGGCCGTGAAGCTTTTGGTTTCTTCTGCTTTTGTGGCTTGGGTGGAGCTGGTTCTTCATCAGAATTAGCATCGTCCGCAGACTGATCCACGGCTACCCCCTGAATAGCAATGTGAGTGAGAAGACCTTCAAGGTTGTAGAAGGGCCCGACAATATTGGGTTCAGCATCACGGGTGCCATCAGCCCGAGGAGGAGATGGACCGGGGTTGAAGTCGAGTCCAAATGCTTTCTTGTTTTTCATGGCTGAGTCCTTGGCAAACTTGTAGTTGCGCTTGAACAGATTGTCTTCATGACACCATAATAGAGTCAATGGGTCGGCATCTGCAGGCTGTGGTCAACGGACCATGCGAGGGTAGAAACCCTGAGCAATAGCTTCAGTTCTGGACCTGGGTGCAAGATTTTTGAAGAGAATATCTCCCCGTGGTCGCTTGATGGCATTCTTCCCAGCATACTCTGCGAATCCATTGGATTCGAGTCTGATGACCCACAAGTGTAGGGGATATATCGTAGTCCGTTTGATAAGTAAGAGTGTCGAACCCAACGAGGAGCAGAAGGAAATGACAAGAGTTTTCAGTAAGGTATTCTCTGCAAGCACTGAAATTATCGGTAACGGATAGTTTTGTGATAAGATAATTGGTAACGAGCAACAAGTAACAAAAGTAAATAAGGTGCAACAAGTTGGCCCAATCCATTTTGTAGCAAAGGACAAGCCTGGACAATTTCTTATATAGAGGAAAACACTCCCAAGGACACATGGGAGTTATCGTCAAGCTAGTTTTCATCACACTCATATGATTCGCGTTCGGAACTTTGATAACTTGATATGTGGGTGGACCGGTGCTTGGGTGCTGTCCTTACTTGCACAAGCATCCCACTTATGATTAATGCAAGCATACGCAACTACAAAAGAAGTATTAAGGTAAACCTAACCATAGCATGAAACATATGGATCCAAATCAGCCCCTTACGAAGCAACGCATAAACTGGGGTTTAAGCTTCTGTCACTCTAGCAACCCATCATCTACTTATTAATTCCCAATGCCTTCCTCTAGGCCTAAATAATGGTGAAGTGTCATGTAGTCGACATTCACATGACACCACAATAGGAGAGACAACATACATCTCATCAAAATATCGAACGAATACCAAATTCACATGACTACTAATAGCAAGACTTCTCCCATGTCCCCAGGAACAAACGTAACTACTCACAAATCATATTCATGTTCATAATCAGAGGGGTATTAATATGCATTAAGGATCTGAACATATAATCTTCCACCGAATAAACCGACTAGCATCAACTACAAGGAGTAATCAACACTACTAGCAACCTGCAGGTACCAATCTGAGGCTTTGGGACAAAGATTGGATACAAGAGATGAACTAGGGTTTGAGAGGAGATGGTGCTGGTGAAGATGTTGATCGAGATTGACCCCCTCCCGATGAGAGGATCGTTGATGATGACGATTGTCGGTGTCAAAACCGGCGGATCTCGGGTAGGGGGTCCCGAACTGTGCGTCTAGGCGGGTGGTAACAGGAGACAAGGGACACGATGTTTTTACCTAGGTTCGGGCCCTCTCGATGGAGGTAATACCCTACTCACCTTGATTAATATTGATGATATGGGTAGTACAAGAGTAGATCTACCACGAGATCAAGGAGGCTAAACCCTAGAAGCTAGCCTATGGTATGATTGTTGTTCGTCAAGACGGACTAAAACCCTCCGGTTTATATAGACACCGGATAGGTTAGGGTTACCGCAGTCGGTTACAATGGTAGGAGATCTACATATCCGTATCTCCAAGCTTGCCTTCCACGCCAAGGAAAGTCCCATCCGGACACGGGACGAAGTCTTCAATCTTGTATCTTCATAGTCTTGGAGTCCGGCCGTGACGATAGTCCGGCTATCCGGACACCCCCTAGTCCGGGACTCCCTTAGTAGCCCCCGAACCAGGCTTCAATGACGATGAGTCCGCGCGCATATTGTCTTCGGCATTGCAAGGCGGGTTCCTCCTCCGAATACTTCATAGAAGGTTTTGAACACAAGGATAGTGTCCGACTCTTTAAAACAAGTTCCACATAACACCGTAGAGAGAATAATTTTTGCCCAGATCTGCTGACGTATTCCGCGGCGTGACATCACACCACGGCCAGGCCTTTATACTTAATCGCTTTTACTGTTTCACCTCGCCGTGTTCGGCCGAGAAGCGGTTTCCTTGGCACGCCTTATCAAAGCATAGATCGTGCCCCCTTATTCCGGGATTCTCATCAATACGGACGTGGGTAACCCATCCGCGCCATTGATTACGGTAAGGCTTTGGGAAATAAGCAAGTTTTACCAGTTGGTGGGGACGCATAACCGTCATTCGTCCATATAAGAGGATAAGGATACACCTTTTCACCTACGCCTTCTTCCTTCTTTGCTTATCCATTTCCGCGCACTCGAGCTCCAGCGCCCAAGTCCGCACATCCCACCTCGACCTTTCTCCAATCATGTCAGGAGCGGGAGGCAGGTGGATGGTCTCCTCCGTCACGGAGGGGCACATCCTAAAAGCTGGGAGGCCGGATACTTGTCCGCAACATCACAAGACAAAGCGTCTGATGCGGGGCAGCTTATTCCAACCCCCGGGCCCCATGAGAGGGTAGTGTTTCTACCCCAATTCCTCCGCGGACTAGGTTTTCCACTCCACCCATTTGTCCGGGGGCTCATGTTCTACTACGTCCTGGACTTCCACGACCTGGCCCCGAATTTCATCCTCAACATCTCGGCGTTTATCGTCGTGTGTGAGGCCTTCCTCTGCATCCAGCCCCACTTCGCCTTATGGCTGAAGATCTTCAACGTCCGGCCGAAGGTAGTGGGCGGCCGTCAAGCGGAGTGTGGAGGCGCCATGGTTGGCAAGATGGCCAAGGTCCTATGGCTCGAGGGCGCCTTTGTGGAGACAATAAAGGGGTGGCAATCGGGGTGGTTCTACATAACCGAGCCACGCGACCCCGAATGGGTGGCGGCCCCCGAATTCAGATATGGCTTCCCCACACGGCTCTCGTCATGGAAAGAGACGGGCCTGACGTGGGGGAATTCGAAAGAGCTATCCGGACTCGGACATGCGTCAGAGCACACAGTGGACAAGAATCTCAAGCTTGTCGACGTAATCCAGGTGATGCTCATCCGCCGGATTCTCCCATGCCAACAACGGGCCTTCAATTTGTGGGAGTTCGATCCGGCACAGCACCGAGCCTTGAGCCGGCTCTTCGACACTACGTACGAAGATGCCTGGAAGGTGCTGTTCAAGGGCGTTGAAGCCCCAGCATCCGCTACCAAAGATCGCGGATACAGCTCGCGGCGTCCAGCCGGCGAGGTAAGTTATTTTACCCTTTACGGGACTCTATTTTCATAGATTGACTCTCGCGGGATCTAAATCTCCCTAATCTTTGACAGGTGGCTAAAAGACGTCCGGACAGATTAACTGTCCGGCTCCTTTGCCGGAAGACCGGAGGACGCCTTGGGTCGCAGGGCTGCTGGCTCCGGTGCCCCATGTGGTGCCGGAGAAGAAGGCCAAGAAGGAGGCCGCGGGAACTAGAAGGAGCTCCCGATGCCAAGTGCTGTTAGATTCTGAAGCATAATCTTCTCCTGAGGACGAGGAGGAAGAAGAAGAAGCTCCTCCCCCAGCGGGGGAGGAGAAGAAAAGGAAGGCCGCCCCAGCAGAGGCGGAGGGTCCAAGAAGGGAAGAACCCTTCCTCCGGACTTCTCCACCAACATCGATGACGATGAGGAGGATTGGCCAACAAGGGCCAAGCCCCTGGCGAGATCGTAAGTGTCCGGATACCCACGGCTTTTTCATAATTGCATAGTGTTCTCTAATGCCCTTAGAACAATCATGCAGCAGCCCGCCCAAAGGGCGGAAGTTCCTTGATTCTTCGGCCGGGTCCTCGGGCTCGTCGGAAATGGAGAGTACTTCGCTTCCGACCGCCTCCTCGCCTCACGCTTCTGAACGACGCCTTGGCGGTGGGGCCCCAAAGGGGCTTGGTCAAGAGGAGGTAAGCGCGGAGGTGCCACAAGGAGACCTCCGGACTCCGAGCACGCGGGGGCAAGACCCCAGGGCTCTAAGCCCGACCTCGTCCGGACTCCATGCGGAACCATCGGCGGTTCCGAAGTCGGACAGCGGATCCTTCATAAGAAGGGTAAGACGCAGGTGTCCTCCGTCCAACCGGAGGCACCGGATAGCTCTTGGAGGCGCTCAACAGGCGCCTTCATCGAGGAGCACCGCCTTTGTTATGAGTGCGGTGATGCAGACAATTCGATCCGCCAAGAGCGGGACTGGCCAGCTCGTACTAGCCTTCTAACAGGCTTTGAGGTAAGTTTAAAACATATAAAAATATTACCGCATAGGCGGTAGCCCACGATGCTTAGTTCGTGTTAGGAAAGAAAAGCCGGACTAAGGATCTAAAAAGATATCTGTGAGAGTCTAACATAAGTATGTCAATATGGGAATGCTGAGCGCTCTTCTTGACCTCTGCGCCTTGACCGCGGAGGTCAATGCATTGAAGCAGAACCTCGAGCTGTCCGAGAACGAGCTCGGACAAGCCAAGAAGCAGCTCGAGGAAAAGGAAGGTAAGTAATACCTTATTAAAGAAATACCTTATGGAAATGGTTTTGGTTGCAAAAAATAACAGGAATAACATGGGTACCGCAGGGGCCACGAACAAGGTGGCGACCTCAAGGAAGCGCGGTCCGTGGGCTAAAACAAAGCGGTTACAATTGAACGCACCGAGCGAGAGAAAGGGGAGGCACAGTGGCGGAGGTGCGGCAAGAGCTCCAGATTCTCGTGAAAAAACACGAGGGTTTGGGCGTGACTCGAACCGAGTCCGAGCTTGCCTCGGCTCTTGAGAGTGCCAAAGCTGCTAAGGCCGAGGCCCAAAAGCCCTCCACGAAATTGAGTCTTTAAAGAAGATAGCGGCGGGTAAGGCATTCTTTATGCAAAGCAAGAATGTAAAGTCAATTACCTATTACTTACCCGGATTCGAGCTCTCCGAGCATTCGCAGATTTGCCTCGTAGTCGTCTGATCTTTGCCGCATTCTACCGCGCCCGGAGGGAGCTCCACGGAGAAAGGTGTTCTGGTCTCAATATCTTTGGTAGGACATCCGATGCCCCTAAGCGACTAGGTGAAGCAGCTGGTCGAGCTCCACAAGGTCGCCGAACAGGCCATGAAGGTCCTTATAAGCGCGGCTGTGGCCATTGGAGGCCATGCCCGGAGCTACTTGACTTGGTGTAGCGGCTGGTGGATGCCTGTCTGCGGCTTGAAGTCATCAAGCGCTCGTCTGCATTGAAGGGGTCCGTCGGGCCCTTGCCCGTGCTAATGTGCCTTTGGCGCAAGCTGGATGCGGAGAAGCTTCGTGACGTCACGGCCCACCAAAGGGCCATGAGCATCATACGCCCGAAATGTACTATGAGGGCCTCCTCAAGGTGCCCGCCGAATAGCGGATGAGTGCTCCAAGGATGTAATTTTTGAATAGGCTCGCGTTTGTTATCCCTCTGAGAACTTGTTCATATGCGCTAAGCAACGCTTATTAATTTAAAATATTACCTTATGTGCGGCCTTTTATCAAATTTGAGAGATGGCAAGTCGTTGGCTTCAGCCCCCATGCCACGAGTGCTGGGGTGTTCGGGATAAACTTGAGCACTCTTGTTCCCATTCTTGGGCCCATCTAGGGAGGCGCTCAACACAACGAACAAGGCAACCTGACTTATAATGCTTGAACACTCTCACTTAGCCATATAATTCTATAATTTTAAATTTCGTAGAAGCCCCTAATATTCGGAAGACCGAGTTGAGCGCTATCCACGCCATGGCGGACAATTCGGTTCCTCGCTCTAAGCGGCATAAGTCTTTAGGGACCCGAAAAAACCTCTCGAGCAGCGACCGGCTGTCGCCTTATCTTGACGGTCAGTTTTAGGTTTCTCCTTGAGGTGCTCGACCCGGCATAAGCTGGGGCACAATCGCGATGGTTCTCCGATGCTACCTTAGCGATATAGCGGAACGTAAGGTACCAAAACACGGGAGCGGGCAAACCAACTATTGACCCAAGACATGATTGAGCCAATTCATATAATGCTATAAGTTCGGGTGCCGCACTTGTGAAAGTGTTCGGACTTATCACACCATGATTTTGGGATACTTAAGCCCCTGGTGTATTGGCGTACCAAAGTGTACGGTTGCAACATCTCGTGAAATGAACATATGTATATATAAAGGAAGTAGAGCAATAATAAGCAAAAGCTATGTATTGTTTATTCAAAAAAGGTCTTGCAATGGAGGCGAGCGATACAAATAGTGCGATAAGCAAGGGATGGGACTATCTAACATGTCCCCCTCCAGGGGTAAGCTGCGGGATGGTATGTAAAACAGGTATAATGCTCATAAAGAGACCACCTGAACACTCGACGTGGCTTTCCGCTTCCCTGGCTGTTGCATCGTGAGTTCGGCAATTCAAGTGCAGACGGAGGCTTCTCAAAGGCGGAGTCACGAAAGTAAAAAAAGGAAGAAAAAAAAAAGAAAAGAAATGACACAAGCAGGGCCCACAGTGCGGTCGAGCCGCATTCTTGGCGTGCGTTGTCTTGCCCTCCCATATGCCCATGGTATCTCTAGGCGTAATTATGTATCGTAATACTAGCTTCGCAATTTCGGGAGGCTGGGGTTGAGGCCGGATTGCTACTCGTGCTTGAATCGTGCAGTGGTCTTGTTGTAGGTTACTCGGGCGCTTGGCGGTGTCCGGACGCTTAGTTGCGGACTCAAGAATTGCTGTGAGAGGCTGCTTTGTACCTCCGCCCGCGAGGCAGCCATGTGCTCCTCCGTTCGGAGAAGGCGTTTAGTGTTTCCATTGACCCCGATTACTCGGGGCACGGCATCTTGAGCTTGAGGTATGCGTGGTGCGGCACCGCATTGAACTTTACCGTCACGGTTCGTCCGAGCGATGCATGATAGCCGCTGCGGAATGGGGCGATGTCGAAGATTAACTCTTCGCTTTGGAAGTTATCCGAATCCGAAGACCACTTCGAGTGTAATCGAGCCCGCATAACTGGCCTCTACACCCGGTATGACGCCTTTAAAAGGTCGTCTTTGTAGGTTTAATCCTTGAGGGTCAATGCCCATTTTGCGCATTGTATCCTGATAAAGCAGGTTCAGGCTGCTGTCGCCGTCCATCAGGAGTCTGGTGAGGTGAAATCCGTCGATAATTGGGTGAAGAACCAATGCAGCAAACCCGCCGTGACGGATGCTAGTGGGGTGGTCCCTTCGATCGAAGGTGATCGGGCAGGAAGACCATGGGTTGAACTTCGGGGCGGCGGCTCCATCGCCATATCGTCCCTTAGTGCACGCTTCCGCTCCCTTTTGGGTATGTGGGTTGCGTATATCATGTTCACCGTCCGCACTTGTGTAGGAAAACCCTTCGTCCTTTGTTGTTCGTGGCGGAGCTCTTCCTCGTCATCGCTATACAGCCTTGTCATTGAGTTCGCACTTAACTTGCACGCTTGCTTGAACACCCAACAGTCCCTGTTGGTGTGATTAGCTGATTTTGAGGTGCCATGTATCCGCACAAGTGATCGAGTATTCGGTCCAAGTTGGGCCAGGCCTGGTGTTTCTTTTGAATGGCTTCTTCCGGCGACCGGTTTAGAGCCTCTGAATCCGGCATTGACGGCCGTATCTTGATGTATTGCCGTTAATGCGGCGCTTGTTCTTGTTGCGATGCGACCTGCCATTGCTGTCCTTGGTATCCGAACTATTAGGATGTTTGGCCAAGGTTTGTTGCTTCGAGCTAGCCAGTTGTCCTCTCCCGCACAAAAGCGAGTCATGAGGGTTGTGAGGGCTGCCATAGATTTCGGGTTTTCCTGTCCTAGGTGCCGGGCAAGCCACTGCGTCGCGGATGTTATGTTTGAAGGCTGCAAGGGCCTCTGCATCCGGGACAATCAATGATTTGATTTTTCTTTGTTAGGAACCGAGTCGAATCTGTCTCGCCGATTCTTCCGCTGCTGAATTATGTGGCTAAGGTCATCGATTGTCCGTGGTCGCACATATGTGCCTGGAAGTTATCAAGGAATGAGGCTTCGGTGTCCTCCCAACAACCAATTGATTCTGCGGCAAGCTATTGAGCCAATGTCGAGCTGGTCCTTTAAGCTTGAGTGGGAGGTATTTGATGGCATGTAGATCATCACCACGGGCCATGTGGATATGGAGGAGATAATCCTCGATCCGGACCGCGGATCTGTGGTACCATCGTATGATTCGATGTTTACGGGCTTGAAGCCCTCGGGATTTGATGATCCATTACTTCATCGGTGAAGCATAGTGGGTGTCTTGGCGCCTCAGATTGGGCTATATCGCGGCGTAGCTCATATGAGCTTTGTCTCATCGTGTTCGCCCGGCGGTTTTCTTGTATCCGTAGCAGGACGGTAATCATCCAGCGTTGCTGGGCGCCCACGCGATCCATAGATCGATCTTGTATGTTTTGCCTTATCCTCCAATATATCTCGCAAGTCCGGCGCGTTTTCCCGTGCCTTGGTATTTTTTGAGCGGCATCTTGGTGTGGCTTGAGCGGAGGGCCGAGAGGCTTCTCTGTCCGCGGCCCGCAGGGGTGGCGATACTGCCATGTCGTCTTGTTGGCGACTTGGGTGCTTCCTCCTCTAGTCGAGGCGGCCCGCGTTTGGGGTAGCTTTTGGAGGCGTTCGAGTTCATACTCTTGGCTGCAAGGACTTTAGTCCATCCGCCGCCTAGCAGGTCTTGATCAGCTCTAAGTCTGTTGCTTTTTCTTGAGGATGCTTGCCGTGGCTATAAGCTCTGCGTTTGAAAGCGCTCCTGTTCGGCGGGATCCTCGGGCACGACAAATTAAATCGTCGTCGAGGCTTGCCTCATCTTCGAGGGAGGCGCATAATTATCGTCCTCGACCTCTCTTTACGCCACCTTTGTCGTGCGGACTTGCTTCTCCCTCCTCCTGCGCTGAAGTCCTGCTCGAGGGGTTCTCTTGACCTTTGTCAGGGGTGTTATTATCTCCGTGCCGGAATCACCGCTTTTATTGTGGCGGGATTTAGGCGAAGCGCCCGGCTGGCGTTGGCGCTATGGCTGTTTCTTGGAGGGGTCATCCTCCGTTGTTCCATCGCCATTCCCATCTTTTGGGATGTCCACCATGTATATGTCATATGACGAGGTGGCCTTCCAGTGCCCTGTAGGCGCTGGGTCTTGGTCGTCTCCGGCGTCGTCATCCATACCGTCGATGTCTTCGGAGTCGTAGTCTAGCATGTCGGTTAAATCATCGACAGTGGCTACAAAGTGGGTGGTGGGTGGGCGTTGAATTTCTTCGTCGTCCGCATCCCAACCTTCCTGTCCGTAGTCCGGCCAGGGCTCTCGGGATAAAGAGAGAGACTTTAGTGAATTCAGGATGTCGCCAAAGGGCGAGTGCTCAAAGATGTCCGCGGTAGTGAACTCCATGACCGGGCGCCAATCGGATTCGATTGGCGAGGCGTGGAGGTTGAGTCCGGAGAGGAGTCCGGCACCACAGGTCGAGGTCTTCGCAGCGACAAGGATGGAGTTCGGCTCGATCGCCGTAGAGATTATAGCCCCAGGCGGTGTCCAACCACTCGTCCTCGATCGGGAATCCGGCTCGGATTAAGGGTCGAGGCGGACATCGTGCGGCCTCGAGCGTTGGCAATCGCTCGCCAGCAGAGCTAGATCATGCCCATCGAGGCAGTCTTGCCACGCTTAGCTGCAGCTCGAATCCGTCGAAGATCAAGTCTCCGCGGATATCGGCCATATAGTTCAAACTTCCAAATCTGACACGATGTCGAGCGTAGCTTTCGATCTGCTCCGGATGGCCAAGTGAATTGGCCCAGTGCAAAGCCGCCAAATACGTAAGATCTGTCCGGGGAGAAAAGTCTCACCACTGGACCGCTGTCGTTATTGATGATCGAAGGAGCCATCGGGCCCTAAAGGTGACGACAAAGAGGAACTCTCAATGAAAGCACCAATGTCGGTGTCAAAACTGGCGGATCTCGGGTAGGGGGTCCCGAGCTGTGCGTCTAGGTGGGTGGTGGTAACGGGGAGACAAGGGTCACGATGTTTCTACCTGTGTTCGGGCCCTCTCGATGGAGGTAATACCCTACTCTGCTTGATTAATATTGATGATATGGGTAGTAAAAGAGTAGATCTACCACGAGATCAAGGAGGCTAAACCCTAGAAGCTAGCCTATGGTATGATTGTTGTTCGTCCACGGACTAAAACCCTCCGGTTTATATAGACACCCGGATAGGTTAGGGTTACACAAGAGTCGGTTACAATGGTAGGAGATCTACATATCCGTATCGCCAATCTTGCCTTCCACGCCAAGGAAAGTCCCATGCGGACACGGGATGAAGTCTTCAATCTTGTATCTTCATAGTCTTGGAGTCCGTGGTGGCGATAGTCGACTATCCGGACACCCCTAGTCCGGGACTTCCTCAGCGATGATGATGATTTCCCCCTCCGGAGGGATGTTTCCCAATGAACAGCTCATGGGAGCACTAGATTGGTTCCGCCAAGGTTCCGCCTCGTGGCGGCAGAGTTTCGTCCCGCAAGCTTGCTTATGATTTTTTTTCCAGGGTAAAAGACTGCATATGGGAGGTGAGGACCAATGAGCAGGGCAAAGGCTGCCGATTCGATTAGTTTAGCTTGCTACAGAGGATCGTTTCCATGGATCAGTTCGTTCATGAGGTACTGATGAAGTGATGAGTACCTATAGCTATAGTAGTTCTAAGTAGTAATTAGAAGATGGACACTGAGGCTGCCAGGGGCCTGAGGCCGAGGGCGCCCGAGGCGCGCCCCCACCTCGTGTGGCTGTGGTGTGGGCCCCCTTTGGTATTTTCTTCGCTCAATATTTTTTATAATTTCCAAAAATAACTTCCGTAGAGTTTCAGGACTTTTGGAGTTTTGCGGAATAGGTCTAATATTTACTCCTTTTTTAGCCCAGAATTCCAGCTGCCGGCATTCTTCCTCTTCATGTAAACCTTGTAAAATAAGAGAGAAAAGACATAAGTATTGTGACATAATGTGTAATAACAGCCCATAATGCAATAAATATCAATATCAAAGCATGATGCAACATGGACGTGTCAACTCCCCCAAGCTTAGACCTCGCTTGTCCTCAAGCGGAAGCGGATGTCGAAAAATATGTCCACATGTTTAGAGATAGAGGTGTCAATAAAATAAAATACGTACATGAGGGCATCATGATCATTCTTATAACAGCAACATATATGAATATTGTCATATGATTTCTTATGCTAAAGTAACAATCTATTCACAATGTCATGTATGAATCAGAAACTTTATTGAAAACTGACAAACTATAATCTCAGTCATTGAAGCAATTGCAATTTATCATAACATCGGAAAGAGTCTATGTAAGAGCTTTTCAGCAAGTTCACATACTCAACTATCATTTAGTCTTTCACAATTGCTAACACTCACGCAATACTTATGGTTATGGAGTTTTAATCGGACACAGAGAAATATAGGGGCTTATAGTTTCGTGTCCCAACCTTTTACCTCAAGGGTAATGTCAATAATAATAGCTCATGCTAGCTTACATCCAATTGGATATATATATCAGGATCTTTCCAACAGAATGTGCTTGCCAAAGGATAAAATGTAAAAAGGAAAGGTGAAGATCACCATGACTGTTGCATAAGGTAGAAGATAAAAGTAAAAGACAGGCCCTTCGCAGAGGGAAGCAGAGGTTGTCGTGTGCTTTTATGTTGGATGCACAAAATCTTAATGCGAAAGAAAATCACTTTATATTGCCATTTGTGATATAGACCTTCATTATGCAGTCCGTCGCTTTTATTGCTTCTACATCACAAGATCCTATAAAGCTTATTTTCTGCCACACTAATAAATCATACATATTTAGAGAGCAGTTTTTATTGCATGCAACAATGACAACTTACTTGAAGGATCTTACTCAATCGATAGGTAGATATGGTGGACTCTCATGGCAAAACTGGGTTTAAGGGTATTTGGAAGCACATGTAGTATCTCTACTTGGTGCAAGGAATTGGCTAGCATGAGGGGGAAATGCAAGCTCAACATGTTGGATGATCCATGACAATATACTTTATTTCAGATATAAGGAAACATAACCCATTACGTTGTCTTCCTTGTCCAACATCAACTCTTTAGCATGTCATATTTAATGAGTGCTCACAATCATAAAAGATGTCCAAGATAGTATATTTATGTGTGGAACCTCTCTTTCTTTATTACTTCCTATTAATTGGAACAATGACCAAAACTATGTTTGTCAACCCTCAACAACTTTTAATCATCATACTCTTTATATGTGAAGTCATTACTCTCCATAAGATAAATATGAGCTCTTTATTTCTTTTTGCTCTTTCTTTTTCTTATTATTCACCCAAGATCATAGCAAGATAATCAAGCCCTTGACTCAACACTAATCTTTATTATATATAGCTCACGGACTCGATTACAAAGAAGGATCATAGAAAAGAACTCAAAACTATATCATATTAAAACTCTATTCTACTAGATCAAGATATTACCAAAAGGATCGAACTAAGAAAAACGGTAAAGATAGGAGTGTGATGGTGATACAATACCGGGGCACCTCCCCCAAGCTTGGCAGTTGCCAAGGGGAGTGCCCATACCCTTGTGATTATATCTCCTTCTTCAGAGGCAGAGGAGATGGTGGTGATGATGGATAGTCGCACATCGAGCGTAAGAGATCCTCCAACTTGCGAATGATGCCCTTGAGTGCGATGATATGCTCCTTCAACAAAATTTTTTCACTTGTGAGATACTTGTTTTGTATACGAGCTAACTCAATCATCTTGAAAGCTTCAATCTCAGTCGGGGTAAAGAGAGGTGGAAGGATGTCTTCTTCTTCTATTACTGGAGCTTGATCCTCCATGGCCTTCTTGATCCCATCATCCTTGTTGATCTCCCCTAGTTCTTCTCTCTTCAGCTCTATCTTCATTGGCCAAGCATCGTTGCCCTGATCGTCGGAGGAGGAGGCGACATGATGCCCGGCCTTCCGCGACTCTGACGAAAACAACTCAAAGCGAAAGCGAGAGGATAATTTGCGTGATCACAGAGTCAAAACCTTCGGGAGATAATATAATGAATTTTTCCTGACCAAAAGAAGTAACGTGCAAGAAAACGGAGTCTAGAGAGCGCACGCGGTGCCCACGAGTCAGGGGGCACGCCCAGGGGGGTAGGGCGTGCCCTCCACCCTCGTGGAAGCCCCGTGTCCTTCCCGGACTGCTTCTTATTTTCCTATTTTCTTAAATATTTCAAAACGGAGAAAAATTACCATTGGAACTGTTTTTGGAGTCGGTTTACTTACCATACCACGTACCTATTCCTTTTTGGAGTCTGAAACGTTCTGGAAAGTATCCCTTATGTATTCCTCCGGGATTACGGTTTCTATAACATTGGTTTAACCATTTGTGGGATTAGCTGAGATATAATGTTTGATTCTTTGACCGTTCACCACCTTCGGATCTGTCCCTTCGAAGTTGTTGATTTTTATGGCACCAAAACGATAGACCTCCTCAATAACGTAAGGGCCTTCCCATTTAGAGAGAAGTTTTCCTACAAAAAATCTTAAACGAGAGTTGAATAGCAACACATAATCACCTACATTAAACTCACGCTTTTGTATCCTTTTGTCATGCCATCTTTTAACGTTTTCTTTAAACAGCTTGGCATTTTCATAAGCTTGGGTTCTCCATTCATCGAGTGAGCTAATGTCAAATAACCTCTTCTCACCAGCAAGTTTGAAATCATAGTTGAGCTCTTTAATGGCACAATACGCCTTATGTTCAAGTTCGAGAGGTAAGTGACATGCTTTTCCATAAACCATTTTATATGGAGACATACCTGTCGGGGTCAAAACCGGCGGATCTCGGGTAGGCGGTCCCGAACTATGCGTCTAAGGTGGATGGTAACAGGAGGCAAGGGACACAATGTTTACCAGGTTCGGGCCCTCTCTATGGAGGTAAAACCCTACTTCCTGCTTGATTAATCTCGATGATATGGGTATTACAAGAGTTGATCTACCACGAGATCGTAGAGGCTAAACCCTAGAAGCTAGCCTATGGTATGATTGTTGTATATCTCTATCGACTAGCCTTTGGCCTCGGTTTATATAACACACCGGAGGCCTAGGATAACAAGAGTCCTAGCCGAATCGCCCGGTGGGGAGGAGTCCATGTCTTGATCGCCAAGTCTTGTGGAATCTTCCTTGTCTGTGCAGCTGTCCGGGGCTGGCCCATGAGTATACGGCCATGGGGTCCCAGCCCAATCTAATAGATCGGGAGATTACGTGGTGAGTACCCCTAGTCCAGGACACCGTCGAGCCCACTAAACCGGTCTTCAAGTTAGGGACCCTCCTTGATTCTTCCAACTGTTCTTCATCTTGATTCGGTCTTGAAAACTGGTTCAACAAATCTTCTCATCTTGATCTTGAGGATCGCCGAAGTGCATCCGAAGAGTTTACACGTTGGGTATCCGAGGAGCCCCTTTTAAGTTTCCGGCCTTTATCAATGCCTTGTTATTTTTATGCCACACCTCGGGTTTGAACTTGTTCCCGGGAGGCAGTGTCCTCTTGCGTCCGAGCTTCCAACGCCGGACTTCATTCGAGGTATCCTTTGCAGCCGAGCAACAATGCCGGACTGTGTCCAAACTCCAACGCCAGACTGTATCCGAGCTCAAACGCCGGATTGTGTCCAAGCTCCAACGTCGGACTGTATCCGAGCTCCAACGCCGGACTATATCCAAGATGTCTTGGTTCAAAAAAGTTGAAGGAGTTTAGCCGAGCTTAATGCTAGAAATGCCCTTGATGGAGCTAGCCGCTGGCGCCCGAGCTTTATGCCGGACTGCCTCCGGTGGTGCACCACCCGACCCATGGGCTGATTTTTTTGTGAATATTTTAATCGGTGCAGTTTATCCTCTGCTTGAGATATATAGCCGGTATCCCTCAAGGTGTGTATCGGTCTAAAACCGAGATGCACACGAAGGAAAGCATAAAACCGCTGTTCCCGATGGCCCTGAGACTCGTGTCGATCACGAGAAATCGCCTGAGGATCAACTCCTAACTCGGCAGCATACATAGGAATAAAAAGCAGCGTAATATATTAGAGATAATAGTGATCGTGAATGGGCCCTGAGAGAGGGTCGTGAGAAATCGCCGCAATATACTAGCTTGACGCCGGATAGGTCCATATGGTACCTATTATTGTCGGAAGACATGCATGCGCATAGTTCGGTCAAGCCGAACACTGAGCACTTTGAATTCTCTGCATTGAATAAGCAAGGCAGTAGCCCACGAGACACTGGTCGGGTGGCAACACACTAGTAGAAAAACACCTATTAGTCCCGGTTCGTAAGGGCCTTTAGTCCCGGTTCATGAACCGGGACTAATGGGTCGTTACTAATACCTCCCCCATTTAGTCCGGTTCTAACTCGAACCGGGACAGATGGATCAATCTCCACGTGGCGGTGCGCCGAGCCCGGCGAGGCCTTTGGTCCTGATTGGTGGACCCAACCGGCACCACAAGGCATCCACGCGCCAGCATGCCTGGGGCTGGGTTTTTTTTTTTTTTCGGGGGGTGGGTGGTTGGGGGTTTTGGGGGTTAATTTAGGTGTTTCATATATTGTGTTAGCTAGCTAATTACGAGAGAGAAGTGTCCTCTCTTATGTCCGTGCTTGGTCGACGCTACGTACTATATACATATAGCCCTCGACACGCCATGACTAGTAAGAAAATGAAGGGAACCATCGAAAGTACAGATGTTCGTCATGCATACCGAGAGAAATGATCGATCGACCTCTCCTTCTCCGAGAGATTGGTCGAACAACACGTTTTATTATCATGTACGTCCGACGCCATGGCTACATACATGTACAATATATAAGATCTCTCAATTACGGTCCCTAGCATTTGAAATCAACTTCCACATGGTATTCTCCGGCTTTATTGATGACGTGGTCAAGAAAGAATCCGCTAATTCCTCTTGAATTTCTTTAATGCGATCTGGTTCTAGGAGTTCATTCCGTGATCTGCCACGTCTAATTTGAAGAAGGGGTTAATTAATACATATATATGAATGAAACTCAACAGAAATGATGGTGTAATAAAATGAAATTGTGAATATTATTAATTGCTTACGCACTTCATATTGTCTTTTGAGAGGAGCCCCGCTTATTTCTCAAAGTCGCGTTGTAGATGAACTCGCATTACGTAGTATCCACAGTAAATCATTCCCTTGTTCCTGCCACAAGCACTTTCACGAGAAATAGAGGTCAATCAAACTGATAATGAAGCATTATAAATGGCATTGATGAAAGTATAGCTATAGAATCAGCGGAGATGCGCACAACTAGCTAGCCAAGAGTACTTACTTTCGGTATGTATATCGCAGCTCCTTGGCGATCCCCGGAGCTTTTGCGGTGAACTGTTTCCAAACCCTGCAAGACAAAGAAAATAATTATTATTACTTGAGATATCAGGAAATGAACAAAAGTTGCCGCTATTGTGCGATAATGATCGATTGAACTTACTTGCTGAGCATTTCAGTAATGTCCACATAGGTGTGGGATCTTTCCGTCTCGAGTCTAAGACGGTTACTAGTCCACGCTCAAGCTTAATCTCCGTAAGAATATAGTGGAACCTGCGCACATCAATAACTCATCAATTACATTACTATAACCTCGCTTTCAGTAATAAGGGAAACCGAATATGCAAGCGATCAAGAACACTCACTTGCCGTTGTAAGGAAAGAGTATGGTATCTTTGTTTTGATTTTGATCAACGATTGTAGCAAGTTGTCCTCAGCCTCTTTGACGTGCTTTTCAACCAGAAATACATCTATGATATTTGTGTTAATGAACCCAATATCATAGATTTCATTTTTTTTGCACTCGACGATCTTTAATCTGCATAATATGTTGAGGATAATTAATTATAAATACATGCAATGAAAGAGCCAAGCTATATATAGAGACTTAATGACAGAAATAGTACTTACAGGCAGTAGCAAAAGACCGTTAATTTATCGAGGGCCTTTTGATTGAAGAACATGAAGAACTCCTCAAATGGAACACACAACAGATCAGTTCAATGAGGTCATGCTCCCTCTTTAATGTGCAGATACAAACTATTCGTCCCCAGTGACTCTCTGCAGGTTTTCATGTACCAAGTATGGAATCTTCGCATCATCGTTGTTAGAGATTTTTCATCTTTGACGAGAGGCTTCCCGTACTCAGATTCTGTGTTCTTCCACCTTCATGTATTCAGGAAGTGCATCGCCAAAGCGGGTAATCTTATAGATTGCCATAACCGCCACCATCCTGGAACATTAGCGATGTTGCCGCTAGACACATTGAGCGGGGGCACGATTGGTTTGCTTGTTCGCCGAGCTGGTCAATTTTTTTCGCAGCTGCTCGTTCTTTTGCTCTTTGATGTCCGACAAGATTTCCCGACTGCTCCGCTTGGAGATATGTCTGCTCAGCATGCGCTCATAGTTGGTTCTCGGTGGAGACTTTGCCGGTTTCCTCAGGGCAGCGAGTGCGCTTCGCTTTCACCGGATCTACCTTCTCCTCCGGAGGTGGATGTCTCTTTGCTTTCAACCCTGCAAACCAGTCATCCACTTCGGTCTGCGTGATCTTCGCGTTTTCCTCCTCGGACCTCTCGTAAGGTAACTTCTCTGGAGTCTTCAGAGAAGGACCGAATCTGTATCTCCTCCCGCCTTTGGCTGTCTTGCTAGACGCCTTGCAGAGCAGACGGAGCAGATGTCTTCTTTGCTTGCTTACGAGGCGGAGGAGAAGGACTATGACGCGCCGGAGCAGCCGGAGCGTGGCCGGGTCTCTTCCGCCTTGCCGACGAGGCGGAGAAGGAGGAGGCTGGCTGCTCGGCGCTTGGCCAGCTGGCGGAGAAGGATGCGGAGTGCCGCCACGCCGGGAGAAGGAGGCGGAGGGCTGCCACGCTGCGTTCTGATCGTCACTCACCGAGGAGAAGGCGGTGGAGGAGGCGGAGTGCCCTGACTCGCCGGAGGAGGAGGAGGAGGCGGAGGCGTCCAGTTCGGAAGGTTGATGAGCTCCTTCCGCCATAGGCATGGAGTCTTCAGAGCAGAACCGAGCCTAGTCTCCCCTTCACCGTTGGGTGGTCAAGCAGGAGGTCCTCAAATCCCTCCATTATTTCATCCACCATCACCTTAGCATATCCTTCTGGAATCGGCTGGCAGTGATAAGTTGTGCCGAGTCCATTAGGATAAACTTGTCCAACAGCCGCCTTGACCTTCAAATTCATCCATCGCGCCATAATGTGGCAATTTTGAGACTCCGTGATACCATCCACGGGATAGCTGGCAGGAGCCGTCAAGACATGCTCCGGTGAAGCAGCTCGGTGGAAGCCACGCTGCTTCTCGCTGAGATGGCGGGGTAGCTTTGGGGAAGCTTGACGGAGTCGTTTGCTGCGATCTGCTGCTTCTCGTTCCTCTAGCCCCATTACCCTTTTCGTGCAGCGCCTGCAGTTGGTCCTGCTCGGTTCTTCCTCCTCTCGTGGGTTTTGTAACCCCCTGCGTCCGAAAACCAACCTTCCACGGAATGGAGCTGGCATGCCTCGTGTCTGTCCGGGTGCTCGAATTCCCAAGGGCCATTGTGAGCTCATCCTTCTCCCTGTTTGGAAGGAGCGTCCCTCGCTGCGCCGCATCGATATAGTGTCGAAGGTTCTTGATCGGTATTTCCAGTTGCTCGTCTGGCCCACTAGCACTTCCTGTTACGGGGTCCAAGGTTCCGCCAGCCACGAAGAACCATGTCCGACAGCAACGGTCAGCGATACATTGTCTCTGGTTCGATCCCTTTTTCAAGCAGATCATGCTCAGCCTTGGACCATTTAGGCCGGGCTTTGAGGTAGCCACCTGACCTCGTGCGATGGTGAAGCTTCTTCTTCGCAGCATTTTGCTTGTTTGTCGCCGGCATCTTCTTACTCTTTTCCGATGTCTTGTGGGCCACAAATGCGGCCGATGATCTTTGATCTTCTCATATTTGCCGATGAATTCTGGTGTCTTTTCTTTCTCAACAAACTGGTTCAGCTCTTTCCTCCACCTCCTCATTAGGGTTGCCATCTTCTTAAGAGCACAAGACTTGATTAATTGCTCTTTAAGTGGCTTCTCCGGATCCTCCTCTCGGTAGGGTGAAATTTGCCTTCAGCTGAGTCCAAAGATCTTCTTTACGCATATCATTGACATAAGACACCTCGGGGTCTTCCTCCTTAGGCTTATACCATTGATGGATGCTGATCGATCTTGTCCCTAACAAGAACCCCGCGACCGAAAGCGTAAAATGCCTTCCTTGTCCGGATGGGTTCAATCGGTTCGCCGTCGGGCGCGATTTCTATGATCTCAAACTTTTCATCCCAGGCTCAACTTTTCTTGGGCCTCGTCTCCTTACGAAGTTGTGCTTTCGATCCGGAGGGCTAGAAATTATAAGGAAGAAAAGCGAGTAATATACCAAAACAATGGATGCATCAATTAACTAGTCGTACGGGCTTAACTAATATATATATACCTGGCAGGACTCGGTTCGGTCACCGAGCGATCAAGACGGTCTCCTTCTTGTACCTCCATTGTGTCACCGGAGCCATCATGAACATAGTCCTCTTCTTGTACCAGCATTAATGGGTGAAGCCATCATGAACATAGCCCTCTTCTTCACCCAGTCCTTCGGGACCTTCGTGTCGCTTGAAAAATGGCGCTTAACTTCATCACTTCCTTGTGCGATTATGTGCCCCAACATCGCTTCATTTCTTCGTCTCGGGAGTGCTTCATAGTTTACGCAAATATTTACAACATGTCAATTATTATTCAAACATGGTACAGATGGATATATATATATATATATATATATATATATATATATATATATATATATATATATATATATATATTAGTAATGACGTAGAACTAGCTAGCTAATCACAATAAGGAATCATGTTAGTGGCCTCGATTTTGCTTCTCTAGGGTTTGGGGTCACCTCGACACAACGCTTCAAGGGTTAATTTGGGTGGCCTCGAGAGAGTTAATTTGTTGGGTAGGGGCGCAGCGGGAGGGGGTAGGAGACCAACATCGTTTTCTTTCTAGGGTTTGGGTGTCCTCGAGAGTTTTGGTCGAGAGAGAGGGCCGAGGGGGGTGCTGCCGTTGTATAAGTTATCACGGTCGAGAGGGGGTATATATATCGACCGCCCCTCATGTCGAAGTTATCTCGAGGGGGTTATATCGACAACGACGCGACATACATATACATGGGAAAATAATGTTATCGGGGAGGGGGTATCGGTACCCCCCCCCCTCGGGTTGAAGTTTCTTCTTTCTCCTCTATTCCTTTCTTCTTCTTCTACTCTTCTTTTTCTTCTTCTCCCTCGAGAAAGGAAAATAAGGAAAAGGAAGAAAAGAGGAAGAAGGAAGAAGAAAAAAGAAGAAAAAAAGGAGAAAGAAGAAAGGAATAGAGGAGAAGAAGAAAAATAGAAAATTTCTATTTTTCTTCTTCTCCTCTATTCTTCTTCTTCTTCTTCTCTTCTTATTTCCTCTTCTTATTTATTTCTCCTCTTCTTCCTCTCCTCTTCTTCTCCTTTCTTCCTCGTCTTATTTTCCTTTTTCCTCTCATTCTTTTAGTATTGCTTGTTTTAAAAAAAATGTTCAAATAGAATATTTTCGAAAAAAAAAAAGGTTTTGTCTAATGCATTGTTCATATGAATATACAAACATTTGCATATTCTACAATAATTAATATCACCAACAAAATCTATGAACAGAAAAAAAACCCTAACTTTTCTAAAAATCTATCTTTTGCATATATGAAAACATTAATACACATATGAACAAAAAATACATATATGAAGAAAAACATGCTCTGAACAATTTTTTTATACATTTTGAACATCTACATACACATAGCCACATACATACACATATACATTATATACATATATATATGAACAAAAAATTATACTAATAAAATGAAAAAAACAGAGCTGGGCGTGGGCTCACAATGGGGCGGCTAGATGATAGCGATGGGCGGCAGTGGTGGCGAGGCTGGCGCCGGGCGGACGACGGGCAGGGCTCGGGCGGCCTGGGCGGACGGGCACGGGCTCGGGAGGCGGCGACGAGGGCACGCAGGCTCGGAGAGGCCGGCGACGAGGACGGCGCGGAGCTCGGGAAGGCGACGGCCTTGGCGGCAGCGGCGGCGACGGCGAGGTGGAGCAACTGGCAGCGTCGAGGAGGGTCGGCGTTGTCGGGGCAAGCATGGCGATGAGATTCTGAATTTTTGCAAAGTGTTTGCTTATATAGCAAAGCCATTGGTCCCGGTTCGTGAAACCAACGGGACTAATGCCTGCTAGTCCCGGTTGGTGACACCAACCGGGACCAAACCTCTTTTGACAGCCCAAAGGCGGGAAGCGGTGGCCTTTGGTATCGGTTGGTGCCACGAACCGGTACCAATGCCCCCCTTTAGTCCGGTTGGTGCCACCAACCCGGACCAAAAACCCCTGTCTTTGCCAGCGTCGGGGCCAAAGTTTAGTCCCACCTCGCTAGTTGAGAGGCGGCGCGATGGTTTATAAGCCCCACCGCCGCACCCTCTCGAGCTCCTCTCCACCGCAGGCTTCGGGCCTACTTACTTACTATTGCTGTGCACGATGGGCCTTACGGGCCCTCTGCGGCCTGAATCCTAGCCCATAGAAGGGTTTCATGTCGTATTCAGGCCGTGGTGGCCCGATGGGAGAGCATTTTTTGTTTTTGTTATCTTTACTTATTGTTGCTATTTTTATTTTTTCAGTTTTTTGTTTTGTTTTCTGCATTATTTATTTTCTTTTGTTTTTTGTTTATTTTTTAATTCTTTTTGCTTTTAGTTTTAGGAAAATTATAAACTCTCTGTTAGTGCCATTACTTTTCAAATTTGAAAACACTATTTTTGTTTTTTGTTTTCTTTCTTGCTTTATTTATTTTATTTTGTTTCTACTTAGCAGAATACTTATTGTTGTTTTTGTTTTGATTTCTGCATTATTTATTTTCTTTTGTTTTTTGCTTTATTTTTTAATTCTTTTGCTTTTAGTTTTAGGAAAATTATAAACTTTCTGTTAGTGCCATTAGTTTTCAAATTTGAAAACACCTTTTTTGTTTTTTGTTTTCTTTCTTGCTTTATTTATTTTATTTTGTTTCTACGCTTACAACAAAAACTTCTTGTTGCTATTTTTAATTATTACGAGGGCGAACCATAAGACATTAAAGCATTTCAAATGAACTCTGAAAAAGTTGAAAGTTGGCATGGTATCATACTAAATGGAGTTACAAAGTTGGCGTGGTATCATCATAATAGTTGCGGGAGAAAGTCTTCACTTTTCCTTCGCTTGTGTCATTTGCTTATTCTTGCGCAGTAACCATGGATAATCTTCATCGTTTATCGGGATCTTTGGGGTCAGCCTTGACTTTGAAGGAGGAATTTCATGAAACTTTTCATAATCTTGAGACATGTCTGTCTTGTCCTCCACTCCCACGATGTCCCTTTTTCACTGAAAGAACTATGTGGCGCTTTGGCTCATCGTATGATGTATTCGCTTCCTTATCTTTTCTCTTTCTCGGTGCGGTAGACATGTCCTTCACATAGATAAACTGTGCCACATCATTGGCTAGGACGAGCGGCTCGTCGATTGTACCCAAGATTTTTCAGATCCATTGTTGTCATTCCATACTGTGGGTCTACCTGCACCCATACCTCGATAGATTGACCCATTTGCACTTAAACAAAGGGACCTTAAAATCATGTCCGTAGTCAAGTTCCCATATGTCCACTATGTAACCATAATATGTGTCCTTTCCCCTCTCGGTTGTTGCATCAAAGCGGACACCGCTGTTTTGGTTGGTGCTCTTTTGATCTTGGTCAATCGTGTAAAATGTATTCCCATTTATCTCGTATCCTTTCCAAATCAATACAGGTCAAAGATGGTCCCACTGGACAACAAGTACAGCTCATCACAAACAGTGTTGTCACCTCGATACGTGCTTCCAACCAACTCTTGAAAGTCCTGATGTGTTCACATCTAATCCGGTAGTCGCCTTTGCTCGGGTGTTTGCGGTATGAACTATTCTTGTGTTCATCGACATACGAGGTCACCAAGGTAGAGTTACGTAGAAGCTGTGTAGTGTGCTTGAGACCAAGAATATCCGTCCCTGCATATTATTGAGTCCCTTCCAAGCATGCCTTTTCCAGTCAGTCTCCCCTCATACCGCGTTTTAGGGAGACCTATCTTCTTAAGGCCAGGAATGAAGTCAACACAAAACCTGATGACATCCTCTGTTTGATGGCCCATGGAGATGCTTTCTTCTGGCCTAAGCGATTCTGGACATATTTCTTTAGGACTCCCATGAACCTCTCAAAGGGGTACATATTGTGTAGAAATACGGGGCCCAGAATGACAATCTCGTCAACTAGATGAACTAGGACGTGCTTCATGATATTGAAGAACGATGGTGGGAACACCAGCTCAAAACTGACAAGACATTGCACCACATGACTCCTTAGCCTTGGAATGATTTCTAGATCAATCACCTTCTGAGAGATTGCATTGAGGAATGCACATAGCTTCACAATGGCTAATCGGACGTTTTCCGGTAGAAGCCCCTCAATGCAATGAGCGATTGCGTCATAATCACGTGGCGATCATGAGACTTTAGGTTACGGAACTTTTCTACGGCATATTTATTATTCCCTTTATATTCGACGAGAAGCGATCGGGACCTTCATCTTGAGCAGGCATTCAAAGAAGATTTCTTTCTCTTCTTTCATAAGAGCGTATTTGGCGGGACCTTCATCTTTGCTTGAGGCATGCCCTCTTTTTTACCAAGCGTTGCAGGTCCTCCCGTGCCTCAGGTGTATCTTTTGTCTTCCCATACATGCCCAAGAAGCCTAGCAGGTTCACGTAAAGGTTCTTCGTCACGTGCATCACGTCGATCAAAGAGCGGACATCTAGGTCTTTCTAGTAGGGTAGGTCCCAAAATATAGATTTCTTCTTCCACATGGGTGCGTGATTCTCAGCGTCATTCGAACAGCTAGTCCGTGGGACCCTTTCCAAAGATTACGTGTAAATCATTGACCATAGCAAGTACGTGATCACCGGTACGCATGGCGGGCTTCTTCCGGTGATCTGCCTCGATTTTTCTCCACTGCGACCCGTCAGCGGGTGCTCTCAACTTCCCGTCTTTCTTACGGTACTCACTGTGCCATCACATCAACTTGGCATGCTTCCTTGCATCGACAATGACCCGGCGGAGATCATCATCATCGTGCACATCGTCTGGTTCCTCTTGATGTTCAGTAGCATCACCGTATTCAGGGGGCACATAGTTGTCATCGTACTCTTCTTCTTCGCCGTCTTCCATCATAACCCCTATTTCTCCGTGCCTCGTCCAAACATTATAGTGTGGCATGAAACCCTTGTAAAGCAGGTGGGTTTGGAGGATTTTCGGTCAGAGTAAGACTTCAGATTCCCACATATAGGGCATGGACAACACATAAAACCATTCTGCTTGTTTGCCTTAGCCACTTGAGAAAATCATGCACGCCCTTACTTGTACTCGGAGATGTGTCTTGAACCGTACATCCATTGCGGTTCATCTGCGTGCATTATATATAATTAAGTGTGTCAAAAATCATTCTGAGAACATCATGAAATGATAATTAAGTGACCAAATTAATAGAAGTTCATCATCACATTAAAACCAAAGTACATACATAGTTCTCATCTAACAACATAAAGCTCTGCGAAGCATCTAAATTAATTAAACCATACTGAAACTATGTAAAAACATTTCAATGCGAAAATAAATGCGATCATAATCGCATAGCAGAATGTAACAACTTATCCAACGACATAATGATACAAAGCCTCGTTATGTATGACATTTTTTCTAATATTTATAATCTTCAAGCGAATTGCTTCCATCTTGATCTTTTGATCATCGACGACATGCACAACATGCAACTCCAATATCATCTTCTCCTCCTCAATTTTTCTAATTTTTCCTTCAACAAATTGTTTTCTTCTTCAACTAAATTTAACCTCTCGACAATAGGGTCGGCTGGAATTTCGGTTCAGCAACCTCCTAGATAAAATAAAATCTATGTCACGTTGGTGGCACAATTGTCATAAACAATAAATGAACCAATAGTTATGAAAAGATAATATATACCACATCCGAATCATATAGGCAGGACGAGGGGCCGACGGGCGTATACCAAAATCATCGCACTATATAAGATGCAATAATAAAAGTAAGAAAATTATACAAGTATCTATATAAACATACAAGTAAGAAATTTTTCCTTTCGGAAAGAAGATAAGAACAAGAGGCTCACCACGGTGGTGCCGTGACGCAGATCGGCGATCGTGGCGGTGAAGGCAGGGAGACGGGACGTGACAGACCGCTAAACCTAGACAAATATTAAGGAAAATGGAGCTTGGAGGTCGAGCTTGGAGAGGATAAAGCTTAAGTAGTGTGGCTCGGCATTCCATCGAACACCTCGTGTGCATAGGAGGTGAGCTAGAGCACCACAAAGCTCTCCCCTCGCCCGGCCATGAAAAAGCAGAGGACTGAGTGCTCTGCTTTCATGAGCGAGGGGTATATATAAACAACTAATTGGTCCCGGTTGGTGACTTGAACCCGGGACTAAAGGGCAACCTTTGGTCCCGGTTCGTCCCACCAACCGACCAATGGTTAATGGGCAGGCGAGGCCCATTGGTCCCGGTTAAATCCCTCCAACCGGGACCAAAAGTTCAGACGAACGGGACCAGCAGCCCACGTGGCCCAGGCTGGAACCGGGGCTCCTGAACCGGGAACAATACCCCCATTGGTCCGGTTACAGATTGAACAGGACTAATAGGCTGGCCGGGCCTGGACCATTGCCCCCTTTTCTACTAGTGACACCAGATCAGGGGATCGATGAACCCCTTTAATATTTATAAATAATGAGCACAGAGCCTAGTAGCCCCCGAGCCGTAATGTGGGCACGGGTGGCTGAATTAAGGATCGATATCCAGAGTAAAATCACAAAGTATGTGTAATGATTCTATGTATCCAAGTACTCTACATCATTAATGCTCGGATCTGCATTGTACAAAACTTTGTTGACCAACCATCGGCTTCAACCTCCTTAGCCAGTAGCCGAGGAGTGTTTGTCCTACCTTATAAAGCCTTTATGAGGGCAAAGATTTACGGCAAACAAGGCAATCCGGCCATACGATTTTATAAACAAAGGTACGCGGAGAGATATGTTATATTACTTTTTAACGTAAGAAACATCTTCCAAAGAAAATAGTTCCACTATCGGTTCCATTCTTTGGGTTGTCATGCTAAGCATGATCATGAAACCTCAGCTCCGATCAATGTGGGAGGAAAATATTGAGGTTTTAGTTCGGGGAAAGTTCCCAAATTTTTGGTATTGATGAACCAAAAATTTTACTTCTGTTGTTGCCGACCAATGTGATCCTATAAGATTGCTAGCTTTCGGCTTCACCGTCTGAGGTACTTAACTCGGATGACCCAGTAGTAACAATCACAGAGGTGCTCCCTTTACCGCCTAGGCGAACAATCGGGAACGTAGGGGTAAGCACAGGAGCCAGGCAACCCAGCTTGGCCAAAAATCCTAAGTCAAATTGATGCATATTTATGGCTTTATATAATAATAATTACGGAAGGCAACGCTTGTGTAATGAATACAAATGCTGATGATATATACTTATTTTGACCCCATTGCGACCGTTTATGAGTTGAACTAGCACATATGCCCGTGCGTTGCAACGGGGAGATACTTTTTTTGCAAGAAGAAGCGGGAGAGATAATTGATGTGTTCATCAAAAACGGTCTCCACGACGGTGGGCGACAGAGCGAGGAGCTGCAGTCTTCTCACGGGACATCTTTGGCGCGCCAGATCTTGATAGTGGTGGGCCTGGTCAGCGTGGCCGCGACCACCCAACTGGTATCTTTTTTTTCATAGTTCCATCCCCTTGCGCCCTTTGGTTTTTCTGCTCGTTCATCCGACAGAAAAATAAATACATGGTAGGTCCAGTTTGGCTCACTAGGGGGATAACCAAAAAAAAGGGGAACTACATACGTAATGGATGGGACAAAATCTATACGTATATGTTTTTCTTTTCTTAGGGCAGCTGCGTGGGAGCTATTATATGATGCTTGTTGCGCCAAATAGCGCGTGGGACGCATAACAGTTCGTGTCTAGGCCAGCCCACTGGCTGGCACGAAATAAGTTGTGTTTGCAAGGCACGAGTAATAATCCAAGAAACCACGTGTTGAACGATTGAACACATGACCTTACCCGACCATGTGCCGCTAGGCACGGCAACAAACGCCTACTGCTAAGCAATGGCCGGCGCGAATAATTAAGAAGAAAGTGCAATGTCGGATTTAAAACATTTTCTGAACTTTTTTAAAATATGATTGCCGAATATTCTTGGAAACGTGTTTATTTTAAATTACGAACAATGTTTATAATATTCCATACATTTTTGTAAAAAACATGACCAAAATTTGAAATGACATCATTTTCCGAAGACATGAACCTTTTATCATTTTATTATTTGTGACCGACTTTTGGAAACGGAATATGTTTTGAATATTCAAAACAAATTTATCAAATATGTTTTCAAACGCTGACATTATTCTGAATCTGTGAACATTTTACTAAAACAATAATATTTTTCAAAAATCGAAGTGCAACGTCGGATTTAAAATATTTTTTAAATTTTTTAAAATATGAATTCCCGAATATTCTTGAAAACATGGTTTTTTTGAAATTACAATTTTTTTTAATATTCCGTACATTTTGCAAAAAACATGACCAAAATTTGAGACAACATAATTTTCTGAAGACCTGAACCTTTTATCAAAATCCAAACATTTTATTATTTCTGACCGACTTTTTAAAATGGAACATGTTTTGAACATTCAAACAAATTTATGAAATATGTTTTCGTACGCAGACATTATCTTGAATCTCTGAACATTTTAATAAAACAATATTGTATTTCAAAAATAGAGTATATTTTTACAATACATGTTTTTAAAGCCCAAACATTTTTTTGAATATTTATGAATTTGGAGAAAAATTGGAACGGGGAAATATATTAATGTTCCAAACATTTTTAAAAAGGGGAAGACAATATGTAACTAAAAAAATCAGAAATTTGACAAAAATTCGAGTTCTGAACTTTTTAAAAATTTTGAATTCTGAAACAAATAAAAAATAGATATAAATTTGGACAGAAAAAAAAGCGGGGCAACCCAGTCTTGGGGTCCCTGTGCAGTCACCGACTATCAACCGCACAAGTCGAGAGAAAGGCTTTTTCGCGGCTACATGGGCAGGCAAACAAGTGTGCTGGCTTTGCTGGGCCACAACGTGTGCGGGCCGTGTATAAAATTCTGGTTTGCTAATTGAAAGTGCTAGTTATCGACTAGAGGGGGGGGGGGGGGGTGAATAGGCGATTTTTATTAAAGTATTAAAAACACGGATTTTTCGAAGACAAACAAAAGAAATTACCAAATTGATATGAAGCGGAAGGTAAAAAACAACAAGCAAACCATATACAAGTATGAAATAACGTGAAAGTACAAGACTAATAGCGACTAGGTAGTAAGGACCGGGATGGAAGATAGTATGAAGCCAATCAATAAAAGTTGTCAAGCAATGAAGTCAAATAGGTATGATAGATGGGCAATGACTTCACGAAGACAAACTCTAAGTAAAGAGAGGGAGAGGATAGCACCCGATCACTTGTTGATGACACACGATTTGTTGGACCAGTTCCATTTCTTTGTGACAAGCTATGCGTCTAGTTAGGGAGGCTGAGATTCAACTTTCGAGGAAGACCAGCGTCTTCACCTTATTCCCCTTGAGCTAAGGACACACAGTCCTCGCCCAATCACTCTGGTAAGTCTTCAAGGTAGACTTCCGAACCTTCACAGATCATGCGTTCACCCGCAATCCACAATGACTCTTGGATGCTCGAGCAGCGACGCCCTAACCGGCTGGATGATTCACAGTCCTCAAGTGTAATAAGTCTTAAGGTCACACGGACAAGAAAGACTTGATGATGCCTAACACTCTTTGGCTCTGGGTGTTTGGGCTTTGTCCTCGCAAGGATTTCTCTTTCTCAAAGGCTTCGAGGTGGGTTGCTCTCAAGCGACAAAAGCCGTGCACTAACTCTGAGCAGCCACCAATTTATGGTGTAGGGGTGGGCTATTTATAGCCACTAGGCAACCCGACCTGTTATGTCCGAAATGACCACAGGTCACTAAAGGAACCGACACGTGTTCCAACGGTCGATTTCAAACACACCACGACAACTTTACTTGGGCTACAAGCAAAGCTGACTCATCCATTTCTGGATAAGTTTTGCTCTCATTGTCTTCGCTCGAAGACATAGGATTTAGGTTGAGCATCACTTGATCATTACGACTATGATCACTTGGACCCCACTTAACGATGCGGTGGTTCCTATGACTCAACAAAGAAGAAAAGGAAACAACGAAATGACACGATCTTCACGCTCCATAGTCTTCACTCGATGTCTTGGATGTCATAGTCTTCAATGTGAATATCTTCACATACCACCATTGTCTTCAATGTCTTCATACATTTTTAGGGGTCATCTCCGGTAGGTAAACCGAATCAATGAGGGACACTACCTGCGTTATCCTGCAATTCTCACAAACGCATTAGTCCGTGGAGTAAATGTAAGGATCTGTTCGATGGTGAAACCGAATCAATGAGGGACACTACCTGCGTTATCCTACCGTGTTCATGGGACATCGAAGGTGGCTTCGCGATGATGACCCGTGGAGTAAATGCAAGGATCTGTTCGATGGTGAAACCGAACCCCGAAGACGCCCGCGTACGAGGAGTGGCGAGGAAATAGACCGGCTGTTGAAAAATTGGAAAGATTGCCCACTGCCAGGAAAGAAGCAAAAGGCACCAGAGCCGGGAAAGAAGCGAAAGGCGCTAGAGCATTCTTGAAGGTATGGAAAAGCAGGTCTGTTTTACGGGACTTGCGTCTTGGAAGATCCACCGTGTGCCTCACAGCCTTGATGTCATGCATATCACGAAGAACGTGTGCGAGAGTCTACTTGGTACCCTGCTCAACATGCCAGAGAGGACCAAAGATGGGCCGAAAGCAAGGGCAGAGTTGAAATCAATGGGCATCAGGGAGGAGCTTCACGCTAATGATCATGATGATGATAATGATGATGATGAGGCGATGCAGGACACGGAAGAAGTAAAGTCGCCAAAGGCAAAAAGGCCAAGAAGACCGGAAATGACTACCCTCCCGTGCTTCACTCTAAGTCGAGGAGATCGAGCAGTTTTCACCTGCCTCGTGGGAGTAAAACTTCCTTCTGATTCTGTGGGAAGATAAGCGAGATACCTAGACCTAAGCGAAGCGAAGTTCAGCGGGATGAAGTCTCACACGCCATGTCTTGATGATCTGCGAGATACTTGCGGTTGCAATCCGTGGGATCATGGGCCAGCGCACGTCCCGTGAGACGCTATTTGGCCTATGCAACTTTTTCGATGTCATCTCTCGGAAGTCGGTTGGTGTGAGGCAACTCAGAAGGCTACAGGAAGAGATCATGGTGATACTATGTGAGCTTGAGATGTACTTCCCTCCCGCATTCGTTAACGTTATGGTGCATCTGCTGGTCCATATCGTGGAGGATATCTTCCAACTCGGGCCGACGTTCTGCACGACATGATGCCATTCGAAATGATGAATGGTGTCATCAAAGGATACGTTCGCAACATGTCACGTCGGAGGGAAGCATAGCGGGGCTTTTAACCGAAGAGTGCATCTCCTACAACCTGCGAATTATCTGAGCATCGAGGACCCGTGGTCTGCCCGTCAGCGAGCACCTCGGCGGGCTCGGCTGGATGGGGTCACTTGTGAGGGTCGCCATAAAATGCATGTCGACTTCGAGGGTCGACTTCGCCGACTTTGAAAGAGCAAACCTAGTCGCGCTACAACACATAGACGTGGCCGATCCTTGGGTGGTAGAGCACAAAACCTTTATTGAGAAGGCGTACAATGACCAAAGGCCAGCGAGAGGCCAGACGGAGATATAATCAAGAGCACAACTCATGTTTCACGCGTTGGTTCAAGCGGAAGCTACATGCGTACCCTTTACATGAGGATTCTTCCGGCGGAAGAACAACTCATATTCGCCTTGTCACCAGGGCGCGAGCACAACCTGATGACCTATGAGGCGTATGATATCAACGGCTACACATTCTACACCAAGGACAAGGACATGAAGAGCGATGGTTATCGAACTCCGGTAGCGATGGAATCCTACACCGGTAACGACAAGGACAGATGCTACGGAAGGATCGAGGAGATCTGGGAGCTGAGCTACGCTGGAGAGAAGGTCCCGATGTTACGTGTCAGATGGGCCAAGAGCATCCTAAAAGAAGACCGGCATTTTACAACCATGGTTATACCCGAAGCCAAATCCAAGACCGTGGCTAAAGCGTCTCCATGAAAAAATGAGCCATGGGTACTGGCTTCCCAAGTGGACCAATGCTTCTTCATTACCGGCAGCGTCAAAGCCCGGTCGTGTTGTCGTGAGGAGAGGCAAAAGGAAGATCATCGGAATGGATGGTGTAGCCAATGAGCAAGACCTCGACAAGTACGGCGACCCGAAGATCGAACATGACGACGACGATGAAGTAGCAGCATACACCACAAGAAGAAGCAGGACCACCCTACCTAAAGGACGTCCGTTCCACAGAAGAACTCCATTTGTGAAAAAGAAGGGCAAGAAGATTGTGAACAGATAGCTAACTAAGATCGATTGTATTTAAATCGTAGTCTTCATTTCTCGATTGTATTTCATGGGCACTTTTTGAACTCATGAATGTTTTAAATTTCATGGACACTCGATCTCGATCCCTCCATCTCGATCGCTATCCCACCTCGCCAGATCCGGTGCCCCCACTCCACTGCCGACGACCCACCGCACCCTCCCCGCTCCACTGCCGCCGCGCCCACCCAACCCGCACCCTCCCCCACTCCACCGCCACCGCCGACCCCCCGCACCCGCGCCCCCGCACCCTCCCCGGCCCGCTCCACCGTCACAAATGGATGCAACTAAAATTGCAAAAGAAAAATTGATTATATTTTTCAAATAACAAATTTGATGATATTTTTCATATTCATAAATATTTTAAAATAACAAATTTGATGATATTTTTTAAAAAATTATTACTATTTTAATAAAAAAATATTAATGTTATGATTTAAACAAGTTTGAACATATTTAAACACAAATAAATATCAAACATCATTTTAAATGCATAAAAACAAAAATTGGGAGCACAGGAATCGAACCCGGGACTTCCTAGTGTGTGTCTTCGTCTTGACTAGTCGGGCTAGTGGGCGTGTTCTGATGTAGATAGGGTTAGGTTGTATATAACCTGACCAGTCGTACTTATGGTGCGCTAGGGGTAGGTGGGCCATTAGAACCCTCCCCCCACACCACCTATTCACCTCGCGCACTGTGGCCTCCCTCCCTCCCTCGCCCGGCTTCCCAACCGTGCCCGCGCCCCCTCCGTCATTGCCGCCCGCCACGCGCCTGCCGCCTCCTCTCCCCTTCCTCCCCTCGAGCGCCCGCCGCCCCTCCGTCACTTGCCCGCCCACGCCCGCCCGCCTCCCTCTCCCTTCCTCCCTCTCGAGCCCCGCCTCCCCCGAGCCCGCCTCCCCATGACGCCGCCTCCCTCGCCTCCTCCCTAACCCTCGAGCCGCCCGGAGACTTGGAGCCCTGGCGCCGCCCCACGCTCCACTCGGGAGAGGAGGCCCGCGACCTCCCCGTCTATCCCCGCCTCCCCCAAGCACGCTGCCTCCGCCCTCCGTCGTCTCCGCTCGGCCCACCACCTCATCGTGGTCGTAACCCTCCTCCCTCTGCCTCTCTTCTCCTCTCTTCCTCCCTCTCCTCCCTCCCGGCCATGCCCTCTTCTTCTCTCTATTGCTAGGTTTAGGTCAAATCCCTCTCTAATTTAGGTCAAATTAGGTTCAAAAATTGCTTATTTTGGTCCATAACCCATCAGTTCTATGCCGAGAATGCCTGTAGATGCAATAATATTTTAATCATGATCAAATATAACTGCACCCATAAGCAGAACCGGTTGCATAATAGGTATGTGTTTCCCTCTTGATGAAGGGAATTAAATGGTCTAAACCACTTGGCTAGTGTGGTCAGTAACCCAAGGCCAAGGGTCTTTCATTTTAGGCAGGCAAGAGCTTCAATCCAAAAGCATTTGCTGTGGACTCTAGTGTCGTACTGCCATCACAAAGTACATGACAAAACTAACAACATAGATGCCTTGTTGAAGTATCATAAGGTTATAGGATGATATTAAACAAAAGAAAACTATAAGCTAGGAATGAGTAGTCCTCTTTGAATCTCTTCAACCCAGCTTCTCTAGATGGTGCTATCCCTCTGAAATGCTTGTTGTATGGTTACGTCATGTTTATCCAAACTATATGTTATAAGAGCAAGTATAAGAGCAAACGTACGGTAGTGTGAATAAATCAGTACTAATTCATTTGCTGATCAAGATGTTTCATTGTTTTCCTCTTGTTGATTATTTGGTCAAAGCTGTCATGTTCTATTCAGGTAGATAGAGCTGTATAGGACTGTTCAAAATATAAGGGCTGAGCTCAAGAATGGCAGCTGTCGATAGTTACACACTTGCACGCATCTATGATAGTTGGATCCAATATATTTCCTCATATTTGACTAGTGTTTAGGTCAACAGACAATCCATGATTTTTTTTTAGTTAACAGCAATCCATGATTTTTAGTTAACAGACAACCCATGATTTTTAGTTATAAGCAATCCATGATTTTTAGTTAACGAGAATCCATGATTTTTTGGCTGTTGGCTCTTTGTTGTATGTTGCTACTGCTACTTGTTGGTGGGGAACCTTTGGTGCTACTGCTAATCTGCTACTTGTCTTTGGATGTACTCTTGCTAGTCTGCTTTGCTCGTGTGTTGTTGTTAGTTACTTGGTTGCTCGTTGGCTTACGCTAGTGCTAGGCTGCTAGTAGTTATGTAGTGTAGTTCTTGATTTGCTCTATTGTGTCATATCTGAGATATGCTCATGTAGTCATGTGTGCTACAGATTTATTGGATCTGTGGACTGTATAACCATTTTGATTCTAATTGAACATTTTAAAGCTCTTGGTTTCTTTGGTGCTGTTTTCTTGCAGGTGGTCATGCTCTGCTTCTTTGCCCGGTTCTTGGTATCTTGAGTGCGGTGGTGCTCTGTACTGTGTTTCCTTGTGCTATGCTGCACTATTGCTTGCTGCTATACATAGTGTGTTGTTTTGTGCTCTGCTGCTGCTAGTTAGTTGTGTTGTCTTCTTTGAACTGCTGTTTACTTAGTACTTACTTGTGATGTGCTGCTATAACTATTTAGCAAGTGTTTAAAGATTTAATTCATTAATTGTGCTGGTGATGTGCAGCTGCTAGTTGTGTTGTCAGTAGTCACTGGACTACTTGTGATATTATCTACCTATTGCATTTCTTGTTTGCTACCCTGCTTTGCTTGCTTATTTAGTTTGGAGAAGCAAGGAATGGGGAGAAAGCCTTTTCATCCATATGAAAGTAGAGGCACATTGTGGTGCTAGTTTGATGGGTTTTTTCTCCGACCATTGTGTTTCGTGATGAATTTGCAGGTAGCCCGAGAGGCCCTTGAGTTTGCCGGAATATCGATTAACTTCCGTTCGGCAAATTGAATTACTCCATATGTCCTATTTTCAGCAAAGGTCATGCTGAAATTTTCCGTGAATTTTAGCATGACTTTGCTAAAAATACGACATATGGGGTACTTGAGACTAATGCATGGCCCGGGGTATCTTAGTACTTAGTTAACTAGGATCAACTGCCCCTTTATTCTTGCTGCATTAAACCATAGGTGGCAATAGAGCCAAGTGGTCTTCTTAATTGTTAGTGCTAATCCCCAAATGTATTGATAGATAACACTTGTTCAAGCAACCTTATTAATATGAGGTGTTTGTATAGGTCTTTCCTTTTAAGCGTGGTACCTTTTGTTTTGCTAATGTGTACTAGGTGCTCCCATCTTACTGTGTCATTGTTACCCTAATTTATAGTCCAGTACAATTGGACTTCCAAAGACAGCCCGTTATCATGCATGTTTTATGATCTGTTGTAAGGGTACTAATTGGTCTCTTCTCGCTGCTTATCGAGATGGGGGAAGCAGCCACCGCCTTCTGCCACACATGATCTGAGTTGGATGCTTCCGAGTTCTTCAGTATCATACTTCGGACTTTAGTATCATCCATGACGCAGGTATATAAAACGAGAGATCTCCCCTTCACTCATCTCATTATGATATCTGTTGTTTTCTACATCACTCATTGTCCCAAACTGCAGAGGCTGCCTGACAGTTTTATGAACATGCTGGGTGAAGATCCGCCAAATAATGTGAAGGCTGCGACGGGCGGCGGGTTACACAGAGTTTTGGGATTTGGAGTTGGTGATGAAGGAGGGCCACATGTACTTGTATCGTGGGTGGGAGAAGTTCTACCGTGCCTCGACCTACGGCTGGGGTACTTCCTTCTCTTCAGTCTGCAACAGACGCCACCATGCTCATCGTGAAGGTGTTCAACGCGACTATGTGTCGCATGCGCTTACTGACGATGATGATGCCAAGACGTTCTGCCTCTTCTTATTCCTCTACATTTGGCTTTGTCTCACATCGATTGTAAGCGGTCATTGTTGCATTTGGACAGCAATGGGAGCAGCAGTAGCGACAGCTACAAAGCCCAAAGCGGCGACTATGGTCAGTAGCAAAAGCAACAGCGATTCTGGCTTTAGCGAAAGCAGCAGAAGGATTCTGGCAGAAGCAAAGACAACAAGAAGGATGATCCGGTGGAGTGCGGGAGAAGAGGAGCAGTGGGGATGAGGAGCTGCAGGATGACGATGGGCATCAGTGAGGATGACCTTCTTGTTGGTGGTGGTGACAAAGGGCACGAGATGGTGGTGGCTGACCATGGGCAAGAGATGGTGGTGGCTGACCATGGGCAAGAGATGGAGGTTGCTGAGGATGACCTAGCGATGGTCGTGCCCGTCCTGCCTGAAAGTGGCCTCGCGATGCTGGTGGTGCCTGACAATGACCACGCACCGGTGGTGGCGCCGGCGATCCCATAGCCAACACGCCAATTGTGGTAGAAGACTACATCCCACTGCCTCCACCGCCTCGCCGCTCTTAGCGCATCAGGCTGAGGAAGGAGACGGCGAAGAACAATGAGGACTGAACGATGTCAGGTATGTCAGATCTCCAAAATGATATATATATACTTAGTTACCTATGTTATCTCTAATATGCTTAGTTTCCTATAGGTTAGCTTCATTTTACCTAAGTTGGCTCTAATATGCTAACTTAGAGCTTATATGCTTAGTTTCCTATAGGTTAGCTCCAACTTATTTTAGCACAAAATGATCAAGTTTACATAATAAGCTTATAGTCTTCTTCTTATTTTTCTTCTTTTCCAAAATGACATAGGTTAGCTTCATTTTACCTAAGTTGGCTCTAATATGCTAACTTAGAGCTTATATCCTTAGTTTCCTATAGGTTAGCTCCAAAATAACTTATGTTAGCACAAAATGATCAAGTTTACATAATAAACTTATAGTCTTCTTCTTATTCTTCTTCTTTTGAAAATGACATAGGTTAGCTTCATTTTTACCTAAGTTGGCTCTAATATGCTAACTTAGAGCTTATATGCTTAGTTTCCTATAGGTTAGCTCCAAAATTACTTATGTTAGCTCAAAATGATCAAGTTTACATAATAAGCTTATAGTCTTCTTCTTAATCTTCTTATTCTTCTTCTAATTCTTCTTCTAGTATTCTTCTAGTCTTCTTCTTCTTCTTCTCTTCTTCTTCTTCTTCTTCTAACTTCTTCTTTATCATTTTGCAGATTTGATTTAATTCACGGAAGCTTGCATGGATGGAGTGCTTCTTTTCCATGTGTGTTTTTCATTTGTATCAATGTGAAACTTTTGTGAATTGATGGATAACGGTGTTGGATGAACAATGTGAAACTTTTGTAATATGTAATGACGGAACTATGTGTTGGATATGTATGTATATATATGATGAAACTTGTGTGTTGGATATGATTGTTATATGGATGCTTGTTGTATATATATGTGTTGGATATCTCATATGTGAAATAGTAACCTGAGATTAAGAAAAAACAAAAAAAATTAAAAAAAATTGTTACTAATGGTGCACTACCAAGTGGTGCGCTATTAGTATAGCAGATAATAGTGGCGCACTGTGGGCAATACTCATGGCGCACTACGTGGTGCGCCATTAGAACACCACATACTAATGGCGCACCAGTGGTGCGCCATTAGAATTTAATTCTAATGGCGTGATGCTAGTGGCGCACCAGTAGTGCGCCATTAGAAGGCACAACTGGTGCGCCACTAGCATGCCTTTTCCTAGTAATGGCTCATCATTTAACACGGTCATCGGATCGCTGACCAGTTTGCGCTTACTGTGACAGTCAGTTTTCGGCTTTCTCCACTGAGGTGCTTAACCATGCGAGCTGGAAGCACAATCGCAGTGGTTCTCCTTTTGCACACCTAGCCAAACAAAGCGGAACATAATAGGCAGGCAAAGGAGGCGGGCAACCCAACTATTGTGACCGAAGACACAATTCGAAACTGATGCATATATAGCAATATCCGAGAATTTTTGCCGAATCCCTAAAGGTGTCCGGCGTTGCACTGCGAGACTAATACTGGAAACGCACAAATAGTTTGAAAGTGCCGTAGGCTCGAAAAGCGAAAAAACTTATTCAAAAGTTTAACGTCCGGACTAGATCAAGTGTTCGGTGCCAATCCGAAAATTGGACTGTAAAAAAAAGATGCTTCTGTCGTGCTTTAACATGACACATCCTATCTCAAGACTTCAAGCGGGTTAGCCTATGGCTTCAACATCCTTATCCCGAAGGCGGAGTGCTTCTCCAAAGCTAGTTTAGCAAACTGCACTCGAGCGGATTTAGAGAGAAGCAAGGCTATCCGGCTATTGACCACACACTTGCATCGAGAAAGGAGTGATAGAAAAAAGACTTTGCAACGACCAAGAAGAAAAACAGCTCATACTAATTTAAGAGCCCCCACGTGACTTGGGTAAAAGAATTTTATGTATAAATATTGTATGTACCGAAGTAATTATATCATATCTATGTTCACCCGAACTTTAAACACGTCTTAACCGACCGTCGGCTTCTCCCTCTTCGGTCAAGGACCAAAAAGTGTTATGTACTCCACCTGTCGAGAATATCAATGGTGTTTCCGATAATCAGGCAATCAGGCCATAAGGCTGTAACAGACAAAGAGCGCTCAGGGAACTTATCCTATATTACTAACAAAGTGTAAGAAGCATCTTCGAAGAAAATAGTACCCCCACCGATACCTTTCTTCGGTGCCCATTGTTACTATGAGACTTGTGCAACAGATTTTTTGTACTCATGAGTTCCGTTGTGTGCTGACCATAATTGGAAACAGTAAGAGCACTAGCTTTTGGCTTCACCCAGTCTGAGGTCCGGCTCGGGTGACCCGATCGTGACAATCGCAGAGGTGCTCCCTTTACTCCATAGCCGAACAATCGGGAGCGTGAGGGGTAAACACAGGAGCAAGGCAACCCAGCTTGCAAATCACTTAGGTCAATATGGTGCATATTGTGGCATAATACACGAACAAGGAACGAAGTCGTACAAGTATAATCATATGCAAGAGGAAAAGCTCCAGCAAGGGAGCCCCCAAGTAATCTGGGTATTTGAATTTGTCCGTCACAAACAAAGTTTGGACAAGGAAAAATTTTACAAGCAACTTTTTTCCAAAAAAGTATAATGCTTGGTCGAACCGAACACAAGTTAAAATTTTAAAACTTTGAGCATGAAGGCAACTTAGCTGGTTAATGTGTTCGGTATTGATGACGCGGTCCGAGCTTGATGCAGACAAGGTTCCATCCCCCAAGCCGGTCCCGAGGTGGCGGAGCAAAGAGCTCGGCATTCTGAAGTGGTGACATAGCGCGGTCAATGCAGGTCGGAAGAGTGATGCCGAAGTCCTCGGCATGGGTTAATGAAGTGTTGACGAAGCCCCCCGTCCAGCCGAGGTGACGCCAAAGGATATAGTCCGGCTGGATCATTTTCCTGTACACAAAAATTAGTGCAAACCGGAGATAATATTAAAAAAATCATTGCATAATAAATAATTTATGCAAAGTGAAAAAGAAATATAGCCTGGCGCCGAAGTCAATGTCGATGCAGCGTGATGCGATTAAGGCGTGGCAGAGCCTAAATTCACAGGTCGGTCCGAGTTCCGGATGCGGTGTTCGCCAGACTATGTACGGAAACTGACCGAACCACCATGCGATCGTCGTTAATGCGGGCACCATTTGATAGACCTGCTTACATATGATGGACAAACCAGAGTAATAATTCATTGGGAAAAATGAGCCCAAACAAACAAAAAATACTAGGATTAATAGCACCTGGTTTATTTGTTGTAGCAATCCGAAGAAAGGTGATTCCCAAAATTGGGACTCGATCCGCACACCCATTGCTTGATGGGCGATAAAGCGACGGCATGGCGATGCTGGCAAAGGTTGGCTCGCCGAGGCAAAGCCCTCGGTCCAGTTAACGTGACGGAACTAGTCGGCTATTGACGCCGAAGTCTCCGGAGTATAGGTTGATGAAGAGATGGCGAAGCCCCCGGTCCAGCCGAGATGTCGAAGCCTCGATGTCAGCCGATGAGTCGAAGTAGGTCGGCGTGATGGACATTGGCTTGAAGAAGCAACAGTGCGGTCCTGCCGATGCAGGTCGTGACGTGGTCAATGCCGGCTTGATGAAGCGACTGTGCGGCGATGCCGGTTTGCCCGCTCCGTGTAATCCGTGGGGTGGCGACGTTGGTGATGATTTATCCTTCGCGATGTCGAACTCTTGTTCGGCTTGCCGAGCTGATGATCCGAAGAAGTTGAGCTCGGCTCAACAAAGCGACGACATGTCTAGCGCAGGTCGGCAGCCTTGGAGTAATATTGCCGGACTGGTTTGACACCAGCATGATGGTGAAGATCATGTTCAAAAGATTTTAAAGTTAGTGGGATGTGTTCGGGAACAAAACAAAATACCCCATACAAAACTTCCTTCAAAAAGGATGTCTGAAATCCCGTTCATAAAAAAGACGAACTCGGGTCGGATTCGTTTTCGCGCAGAAAACGGATCCGAAAAGGGATGCACTAATCAGAAGGTTCCCGAAGTTTGGACGGTCGGATCGAGCTGAAATTTTGAAGGGTGGTGGATATAGGAATTCTGCAGCAGATCAACGGTTGGATCTTCCAAAGGACGTCCGAGCTAGAAGCTGGATACCACGCCCTAAACCCATCCAGATTCCCGTCCAGATTTGACAGGGTTCCGGTATATCGCGTATTGCCAGAGATTCCTCCATCGGAAGTCGTCGAAATTTTCCAGGGTTGTTGTAGACTCAATTCTGCACAATTCCACCGAAGCAATCGTTAAAATGACACTTGAGGAGGCGGTGACGGCAGACACAAGTTTGCTGTACAGAAAAACAGCACGGTCGCCCGTGGGCAATGTTGATGTTGAGCCCCCGGTCTCCCTGGATGATTCCTCCATGATCTTGATAGAGATCGGAGTTGATGTTTATAAAGGCCCTCATCTTAACATGAAGATCGGAGGTACGGCGCAGTCCTTGGTCGAACCAAGGTGACCAGTCGAGCTGGTGACGAAGATGCCGAAGTCGTAGTTGATCTGCCAGCGAGCCATCAACCTTTTGCCGAACACACAGCTGAACTCTCAATGAAAGCACCAATGTCGGTGTCAAAACCAGCGGATCTCGGGTAGGGGGTCCCGAACTGTGCGTCTAAGGTGGATGGTAACAGGAGGGAAGGGACACAATGTTTACCTAGGTTCGGGCCCTCTCTATGGAGGTAAAACCCTACTTCCTACTTGATTAATATTGATGATATGGGTATTACAAGAGTTGATCTACCACGAGATCGTAGAGGCTAAACCCTAGAAGCTAGCCTATGGTATGATTGTTGTATATCTCTATCGACTAGCCTGGCCTCAGTTTATATAACGCACTGCAGGCCTAGGATAACAAGAGTCCTAACCGAATCGCCTGGTGGGAGGAGTCCTTGTCTTGATAGCCAAGTCTTGTGGAATCTTCCTTGTATGCGGCAGCTGTCCGGACTGGCCCATGAGTATACGGCCATGGGGGTCCTCGGCCCAATCTAATAGATCGGGAGATGACGTGGTGAGTACCCCCTAGTCCAGGACACTGTCAATACCCATAGGATTTTTGTATGCAGTTCTATAAGCCCATAATGAATCATCAAGTTTCTTGGACCAATTCTTTCTAGATCTATTAACAATGTTTTGCAAAATTAATTTGAGCTCTCTGTTACTCAATTCTACTTGACCACTAGACTGTGGATGGTATGGAGATGCAATTCTATGATTAACATCATACTTAGCAAGCATTTTACGAAAAGCACCATGAATAAAATGTGAACCACCATCAGTCATTAAGTATCTAGGGACTCCAAACCTCGGAGAAATAACTTCTTTAAGCATTTTAATAGAAGTGTTGTGATCAGCACTACTAGTTGGAATAGCTTCCTCCCACTTAGTAAGTAATCAACAGCAACTAAAATATGTGTATACCCATTAGAGGAATGAAATGGTCCCATATAATCAAAACCCCAAACATCAAATGGTTCAATAACAAGTGAATAATTCATAGGCATTTCTTGACGTCTACTAATATTACCAATTATTTGACATTCATCACAAGACAAGACAAACTTACGGGCATCCTTGAAGAGAGTAGGCCAATAAAAACCGGATTGCAATACCTTATGTGCAGTTCTATCTCTAGCGTGGTGTCCTCCATAAGCCTCAGAGTGACACTGGCGTAGGATCTGTTCCTGTTCATGCTCAGGTACACAACGTCTAATAACACCATATGCTCCTTTATAAAGATGTGGGTCATCCCAGAAGTAATGTCTCAAATCATAAAAAAACTTTTTCTTTTGCTGGTATGTGAAACTAGGTGGTATAAATTTATTAGCATAATCAGCATACCATGGAGCAGTACGAGAAGCATTTATGACAGCTAATTGTTCATCAGGAAAGCTATCATCAATAGGTAGTGGGTCATCAAGAACATTCTCTATCCTAGACAAGTTGTCTGCAACGGGGTTCTCTGCTCCCTTTCTATCAATAATGTGCAAATCAAACTCTTGTAGCAAGAGAACCCATCTAATAAGTCTAGGTTTAGCATCTTTCTTTTCCATAAGATATTTAATAGCAGCATGATCAGTGTGGATAGTTACTTTAGAATCAACAATATAAGGTCTGAACTTATCACATGCAAATACAACTGCTAAAAATTCTTTTTCAGTGGTAGCATAATTTCTTTGGGCACTGTCTAGAGTTTTACTAGCATATTGAATAACATTTAATTTCTTATCAACTCTTTGCCCTAGAACAACACCTACAGCATAATCACTAGCATCACATATGATCTCAAAAGGCAAATTCCAGTCAGGCGGCTGAACGATAAGTGCAGAAATCAAAGCTTTCTTAAGTATTTCAAATGCTTCTTGTAACATCCCAAAATTCTAAATTTTGGAATGTTATATTAAATAAATAACTATGCTTGTTGTCTGATTGATTGTTTGACTGATTGAGTGAAATTGAGTGGAATATGAAACTTTTGAAAGTTGAATGAGAGGGAATGAAATGACTTTCCCAAAACTTTCCCCTTTGTCTTTTGGATCTCAATGAATTCAATTCAATTCCAACACCAAACCCTAGAGTGAAGATGAAATGACTTCTTCCATTTTGAAATGAAAAGGGTTTTGGAAAAAGATTTGAATTCCATTAGGAATATTTCAAATTCAAAACTTTATGCAACTCAATGATTTTCATGAGGGAAGATAAAATGACTTCTTCAATTATATGAAATATGAGTTGGAAGTTAAAAGAACCAAATTGAAAGTCATTGGAAAGTATTTTGAAACCCTTTCAAATTTAGAATTATTTGGACTTTATTCAAATTATTTTCCTCCTAAAAATAAATAAATGGAAATAAGGGTAAAATGATTCCCTTCAATGAAAAATTAGGAGAAAATAAATTTGAAGTCATTTTGGTATTTTTAAAATGATTTTATTGGATTTTATTAGTGCAGAAACTCCGTTTGTTTTATTTGAATTTTTGTGTATTTTTTTTGAACTTGATAAATAGTTCATGTTGTAGTAAATCTTTTTCTTATCATTTTGGTATATATATTCCCTATTTAAAATATTTATATTTTAAAAGTTTTCTCTTTTTTTGTTTTATTTAAAAAAATTTAAAAGGAAAAAATTGCCCGAGCACCCAGCCGACTGCCTAGCCTAAAGACCTGGGCAGCCCACTCAATTGCCCACCGGCCGAGCCAGCCCAGTGCGCCCACCTCGCCCGGGCTCGGGTCGCGTCGGTCGACCGACCGAGCGCCCGCTCCCCCCTCTCGCTGACGGTGGGCCACCACCCGTCTCCTTCCCCTCGCCGCGCCACTCACCCGCGCCGCCGCCCACCGGATCCCGAAGGATCCGGGATCCGCCGCGATACGCTCGCCGGCTTGCCCCCTCGCCCAAGCCGTGGCCCGCCCTATTTATACCCCTCCCCCGCACCCCATTCCCCCCCTCGCCCCCTCACCGGACCCCTCTCTCTCGCCGCGCGCACTCACCGGAGTTGCGAACTCCGCGCCGCCATTTGCCTCACCCGACCCACCCGGCCACCCCGATCTCGCGGACTCCACCAGACGGACCCCTCGTCGCGCCAAGCACCCGCCGGACCACTCCGTCGACCTCCCGACCACCCGAGCCGCCCAGCGCATCGTCGCCCGAGCCCGCCGTCGACCGTCGCCGTCGTCTTTCCCCTTGGTGAGTCATGAGTCCCCCTCGCCGTCCGATCTGTAGTCGGCGCCTTAGATTAGATCGGCCAAAGCGGTAGGTTTAGTTTTATAAAACCGGTTTTGTTCGGTTTAGTTCCGGTTTTGTTAGGGTTAGTTGGACCGGCCCGAAGCGGTTTATTACCGCGTGCGCATTTTAGCTAAGTTACGCCTGAGCGTTATATAGGCCCATTAGCCCGTTTTCCTTTTTAGTTAATTTCTTCGTTTCTGTTTTTAACAGAATAGTTTCAGTGTTGAAAAATTCATATCTTTTAATCTACTTAATATTTTTAAGTGATTCCTTTTTTGTTGGTTTGCAAATTTCTTGTAGTTTGTGTAGAAAATATGATTAGTCATGTTAAAATTATTTAAAATTGTTTTATTTTAGTTTTAGACAGAATAGTAATTCTGCTATAAAATGAGTTAGGAATATTATTTTTTAGTGATTCTTTTTGTCACTACTTTGTTTTGACATTGCCTAACCGTAGGTATTTATTTGGGCATTTTAGAATTTATAAAAAAATAGTTTTAAGCAAAACCATGTAGTTCTTAATTATTTAACTAGCTACTGTTTTCCTATTGTTTTAATTAGCAAATAATTTTATTTTTCATATGTGATAGTTTATTCTAGGTTAGTTTCTGTAACTTTAGACCAGGAACTTTTATTTATAATAAATAAAACTTTTATTTTAATTTTTCTTACTAGAATTTGCTTTAGGCCTAATAGGAGTTTTATAATAGATTTTAAGGTGATTCTTTTTGCTCCTAGTTGTTTGATGAATTCTTTTCTGTTAGTTAACATAAACCCATGCTTAGGTTCTGTTAAGGAAAAATTTGATATGTAAAACTATTCTTAGTTGTTGCTTTGATGTAGGAAAGCTTTGATTTGGTTTTCTTGAGTTTTCTTTGGGTTTTGATTAGTTTGTTTTGGTGTGTTATATTACTATGCTATTGTGTTATGTGATCATATGCTATGTGCTTATTATAGTTATTGTTTGCCTCGGTAGAATTTCCTGAGTGCTAAGCTTGCTACTCTGAATCCCTAGTTTTCAAGATCGTCAACAAGGCAAGTTCACTTTGACCATGCTTTCTTACCTATGTTTTATTGCATTTAGTGGCATCTTTGCAACCAACCCTCAGTAGTGTTATTGAATCCTTGTAGTTGAGTAGTATGCATGAGGTAGGAACCCATCACCCTGTTACCAAGCCCGGGTCGTTATTTATTTTAATGCTACGCTATAGTAGACGGGGTTTGGTATGAGTGCACGAGAGTGGTGTGAGAATGCAGGATCTACGTCAATGATGACAACTCCATCATGGAATCTGCAAGGACTGCATCTTCAAGGCCTCAAGACTTCAAGACTCAAGACAAGAATTCAATACACACTCTTTGGGTGAAGGACGGTTGACGGGCACCCTGGAGAACCCAAGTGGATGGCCGGATGCATGGAGAAGCGCCATGACATCTTGCGGAAAGCTTCACCCAGACTCAAAGAGACGGAAGAATACTTCATGCCCGGAAGCTTACCTGCAACCGCAAGTCAATATGGGCTCTGGCTTGGTTGACCTTAGTTGTGACTCTGCTGGGGACGGTGCTAGCAGATGTAGAACTACGGTAGGATGGGATGAGCACCAGACGGTGGTCGAGGAACTCTTCGGAAGACCATGTTTCGGTCATCTTGTTCTCAAACACCACGAAGTGCGAGAACGTAAAGAGAGGATCGAATCTTGCGGGTAAAGTGTACAAACCTCTGCAGAGGGTTAAAACCCTAATCGATTAGCCGTGTCCCGATTCACGGACAATTTGAGCATCTGGACTTGGATCTATCTCGGAACTCTCAACACCGGATTGATAACTTAATTGTGGGCAACTTATGATGATTTTGGGCTATGAGACATCGGTTGGCGGAACCATGTCATGATAGAAAACTCCATAGTACAGACTTCATTTATTCCTTTGATGTAGGGAAAATAAAACCAGCTTTTACGCAAACAAAACTCAGATACAGAGCCACAAAGCCATACAGCATATAGTATAGTTTATAATCTGATGTCTCTTATTTTGATCTTGCGGTACATTCAATGTCTTGACCTACACGGCTGCAACGTATCATGTTGCAGATATTTCCTCGACGAGTAAGAGTTACGCATTGCGAGGGTTACGGTCTACACTCAACCTGCCGATGGCGTTGATGGGACTCCACACCCGACTATTTGTTTCATTGTGACTTATGAGGTATATATCAGTTTTACGTTAATTATACATGTGATTGCACTTTGATATATACATTGATGTACTGTGTGCCAAAGATACTGATCCGAGGATGGCACAGACATACGAAGACTTGACCGTCTGAGGTCGGGTCGCTCTGAACATGGTATCGAGCACATGTTGATCAGTAGGACGTGACCCTAGAAACCGGAAAGCCCCTAGGACCGAAAATCTCTAAAACTTTATTTTCAAAAAGACTCTTACTCCTTATCTTTTCTGATTTTATCAAATAGACACTCTCACCTCAAATAGTTAGAATATACCCCTTTTCCCTTTTGATCACATGAAGAATCAACTGAAGTCACTCCAAGAATTAAAGATATCGGACAACTGATGGCCATTTCAGAGTAAAGAGGATTTCACCATGCGTTGGAAGAACTGCAGCTGCAACAATTGAAGACTCAAGACTTGAAGAATTTGAAGTTCTGAAGAATTATTTGACCTTTAGAAGACCAAACCCGGTTACATACTTACGTTAGATCACGACGATTTGTGAGCTGTCATTTGTTTGATGTTTTCCGACAGCCACAAAGTAAAACTTGTTTCTTCAAAAACTATTGTTTGTATTGTGTGTATATCCCTCCATCCTTCTCCCTATCTCTCTTATCTCACCCTAAAACCCTTGGAGCCAATAGATGATGAATGAAGAAGGACTGGTATTCTCTGGACCGAAGACTCAGCCGGAGGCAGAGCTATGGATTCAGAACATGGAGAATCACTTCGGGAGCAATGTGGTTTCAAGGAAGAATGAAGTATCGTACGCTCTTCAGTACTTTGAAGGAAGTGCTGCAACACAGTGGAAAATGCATCAAGCCATACAAGGATTTAATGGAGCAAGAACTTGGGAGGAATTCAAGAAGACTCTCTTGAGGTCCCGTCTTATCCGGAAGCACCACGATAACCGAAGAAGAAACCTTGTGCATACAAGATTTATGGAGAAATAGGACACACCAGGAGGAACACAAGGATGGATGCCCTCATTGTGAGGAGAAACACCCACCGAGGAATGCCCAACTAGTCGTGTGACTTGTTTCTTGTGTGAAGGAACCACCCACTACGACTCGATGTCACATTTACCCTGTGGTGCAACAAACTATTCAGGAGCAGGAAGAAGGAATGAAAGAAGCCCTCCGAGAAGTTATGCAAGAATCATGATGAAGGAATGTGTTGAAGACCCCGATGGAGAAGGCCTCAACAGATTTTACTCCAATGCACGCTATTCATGTGGAGAAGAAGGACATTTTTCACAGTATGTGCACCAAGGAAAGAAAAGAGTATTCGGGATACTTCACGACGGAAGCAATAGAGTTTGATCCACGGGGAATAGAAGGTTTGATCGAGAACGAAGAAACCCGGAAGAGAAAACAAAGACACCATCAGAACAACCCAATTTCTGCAAAGAGGGACAAGAGTCATATTACCTGTTTTGAATGTAAGGGCGTCGGGCATTATGCCAATCATTGTCTCGAAAGGAAGCAAGGAACTCAAGGAGCGTGCACCATCTCCAAGAAGCCCAAAGACTTATCGAAAGTTATTTGTTTTTCATTGCAAGGAAGCAAGACATTATGCTACTAAATGTCCCGACAAGATGAAAATTTGGAGCTGAGTAGTTGGAACTTTGATATTGGTAGAAAGTGTAGTAGGAAGCAATTTCATTTTTATGAGTTCGATGAGTTGAGTTATGTAATGGGTGCTCGTAGATTGTAATGAATGCATGAATCAATAAAGTTAAGGTGTGATGATTTCATATGTTGAATTTTATGAGTTGTTACTCCATGAATAAAGAGTTTTGACCATTTTCGAGGATATGAGAAAAATATGGTCTATGGAAGAAATTGTGCATTTAAGGGTGGTAGTACCACTGTGAGGACACTTGACCCATGGAAATGATAATGATATTCCACAGAGTGAAGTTTGGACAAAATGAGTTGGAGTTTTATTTGATATGATCGATATGAAAGGAAATCTTGATGGAATTAAAGTCGGTGTAATGTTGGAATATGGAACAAATGTAACTCCGAGGATGAGTTAAAGCTATGCAAGTATTGAAGTGGGCCCACAACCCACAGGCCCAGGAATTGATAAGGATCAAGTACCCACTGGAGAAAGAAATTTTGGGAATAGACTACGATTTGATCAACCGAGCGATTCTATAGGAGTTTACGCAAAACACGAGAGTTGTTAAGGAGCGATAGATGTTTGTTTGGCCTGCAGAATCAATGGATTTTTCCGAACTTGGTTCGTCGACAAGAGAAATTCTGCAATGCTTGTGAGTATGCCCAAGTGTTAGAATACGTGATTCACTGTTTACGTATGTGGTAATGATTCAAGTACGGGATGGATTGGCCCCCATACCGAAGACTTCTATCATGAACTATCATATGTTGATGGAAAATCAGAGAGCCTTGAAAATCTTAGAAGAGTGTCGACGTGATAAGCCATAAAACCATAGAATGGTAGGACGATGGAACCCTTTACAGGCAACCGTTGCCAATCGTAGGTTATACGGTGAAGTTCAACCCAGACCCATTTTCCTGCAGGAGAAACCATGAATTGTCGACCACCATGAGATTTTCGATAGTTGTTTAGTATTGGCGGCGGACCTATCAGCTAAGAAGATCCGATCTCGGACGAACTTTAACTTTGACGAACCGACCCAAGATTTTGAGGAAAACTCTATGCTTCGACGGAAGAGCGCTAATGAAGGAGCTATTTTGAGATATGTGAAGAGACATACACCTGTCAGCCCTCCGGAGGAAGTATCTGAGTTTATTGGAACCATGACCTTGTTTTTTAAGTGTGGTAGCACCCACGACCTTTCTCGACCAAAACATTTGCTAGAAGACCCCAACCCTAACCTTTTCTTGCTAGCCTCTTGAATCTCGAGGACGAGATTCATTTTAAGTGTGGTAGGTTTGTAACATCCCAAAATTCTAAATTTTGGAATGTTATATTAAATAAATAACTATGCTTGTTGTCTGATTGATTGTTTGGTGATTGAGTGAAATTGAGTGGAATATGAAACTTTTGAAAGTTGAATAAGAGGGAATGAAATGACTTTCCCAAAACTTTCCCCTTTGTCTTTTGGATCTCAATGAATTCAATTCAATTCCAACACCAAACCCTAGAGTGAAGATGAAATGACTTCTTCCATTTTGAAATGAAAAGGGTTTTGGAAAAAGATTTGAATTCCATTAGGGAATATTTCAAATTCAAAACTTTATGCAACTCAATGATTTTCATGAGGGAAGATAAAATGACTTCTTCAATTATATGAAATATGCGTTGGAAGTTAAAAGAACCAAATTGAAAGTCATTGGAAAGTATTTTGAAACCCCTTTCAAATTTAGAATTATTTGGACTTTATTCAAATTATTTTCCTCCTAAAAATAAATAAATGGAAATAAGGGTAAAATGATTCCCTTCAATGAAAAATTAGGAGAAAATAAATTTGAAGTCATTTTGGTATTTTTTTAAAATGATTTTATTGGATTTTATTAGGGCAGAAACACCCTTTGTTTTATTTGAATTTTTGTGTATTTTATTTGAACTTGAAAAATAGTTCATGTTGTAGGAAATCTTTTTCTGATCATTTTGGTATATATATGTCCTATATAAAATATTTATATTTTAAAAGATATCTCTGTTTTTGTTTTATTTAAAAAAAAATTTAAAAAGGAAAAAAAATTGCCCAGGCACCAGCCAGGCCGACTGGCCCAGCCAGCACCTGGGCAGCCCACTCGCCCGAGCCAGCCAGTGCCCACAGTGCCGAGCCAGCCAATTCGCCCCCCTCGAATCGGGTCCCGCGTCGGTCGACCGAGGCCGCCCGCTCCCCCTCTCGGCGACGGTGGGCCACCACCGTCTCCTTCCTCGCCGCGCCACTCACCCGCCGCCACCGGATCCCGAAGGATCCGGGATCCGCCGCGATACGCTCGCCGGCTTGCCCCTCGCCCAAGCCGTGGCCCGCCCTATTTATACCCCTCCCGCACCCCATTCTCCCCTCGCCCCTCACGGACCCCTCTCTCGGCCACGCACTCACCGGAGTTGCCGAACTCCGCCGCCATTTGCCTCACCCCAACCCACCCCGGCCACCCCGATCTCGCCGGACTCCACCAGACGGACCCCCTCGTCGCGCCGCACCCCCCGGACCACACCGTCGACCTCCCGACCACCGAGCCGCCCAACGCCGCCCCGAGCCGCCGTCGACCGTCGCCGTCGTCTTTCCCCCGCGGTGAGTCGCCGGAGTCCCCTCCGCCGTCCGATCTGTAGTCGACGCCTTAGATTAGATCGACCGAAGCGGTAGGTTTAGTTTTATAAAACCGGTTTTTGTTCCGGTTTAGTTCCGGTTTTGTTAGGGTTAGTTGGACCGGCCCGAGCGGTTTATTACCGCGTGCGCATTTTAGCTAAGTTACGCCTGAGCGTTATATAGGCCCATTAGCCCGTTTTCCTTTTTAGTTAATTTCTTCGTTTCTGTTTTTAACAAAATAGTTTCAAGTTGAAAATTTCATATCTTTTAATCTACTTAATATTTTTAAGTGATTCCTTTTTGTTGGTTTGCAAATTTCTTGTAGTTTGTGTAGAAAATATGATTAGTCATGTTAAAATTATTTAAAATTGTTTTATTTTAGTTTTAGACAGAATAGTAATTCTGCTATAAAATGAGTTGGGAATATTATTTTTAGTGATTCTTTTGTCACTACTTTGTTTTGACATTGCCTAACCGTAGGTATTTATTTGGGCATTTTAGAATTTATAAAAAAATAGTTTTAAGCAAAACCATGTAGTTCTTAATTATTTAACTAGCTACTGTTTTCCTATTGTTTTAATTAGCAAATAATTTTATTTTTCATATGTGATAGTTTATTCTAGGTTAGTTTCTGTAACTTTAGACCAGGAACTTTTATTTATAATAAATAAAACTTTTATTTTAATTTTTCTTACTAGAATTTGCTTTAGGCCTAATAGGAGTTTTATAATAGATTTTAAGGTGATTCTTTTTGCTCCTAGTTGTTTGATGAATTCTTTTCTGTTAGTTAACATAAACCCATGCTTAGGTTCTGTTAAGGAAAAATTTGATATGTAAAACTATTCTTAGTTGTTGCTTTGATGTAGGAAAGCTTTGATTTGGTTTTCTTCGAGTTTTTCTTTGGGTTTTGATTCGTTTGTTTTGGTGTGTTATATTACTATGCTATTGTGTTATGTGATCATATGCTATGTGCTTATTATAGTTATTGTTTGCCTCGGTAGAATTTCCGGAGTGCGAAGCTTGCTACTACGAATCCCTAGTTTTCAAGATCGTCAACAAGGCAAGTTCACTTTGACCATGCTTTCTTACCTATGTTTTATTGCATTTAGTGGCATCTTTGCAACCAACCCTCAAAGAGTGTTATTGAATCCTTGTAGTTGAGTAGTATGCATGAGGTAGGAACCCATCACCCTGTTACCAAGCCCGGACGTTATTTATTTTAATGCTACGCTATAGTAGACGGGGTTTGGTATGAGTGCACGAGAGTGGTGTGAGAATGCAGGGTCTACGTCAATGACGACAACTCCATGATGGAATCTGCAAGGACTGCATCTTCAAGGCCTCAAGACTTCAAGACTCAAGACAAGAATTCAATACACACTACTGGGTGAAGGATTTGACGGGCACCCTAGAGAACCCCAAGGATGGCGGGATGCATGGAGAAGCGCCATGACATCTTGCGGAAAGCTTCACCCAGACTCAAAGAGACGGAAGAATACTTCATGCCCGGAAGCTTACCTGCAACCGCAAGTCAATATGGGCTCTGGCTTGGTTGACCTTAGTTGTGACTCTGGCTGGGACGGTGCTAGCAGATGTAGAACTACGGTAGGATGGGATGAGCACGGACGGTGGTCGAGGAACTCTTGAGGAAGACCATGTTTTGGTCATCTTGTTCTCAAACACCACGAAGTGCGAGAGCGTAAAGAGAGGGATCGAATCTTGCGGGTAAAGTGTACAAACCTCTGCAGAGGGTTAAAACCTAATCGATTAGCCGTGTCCCGATTCACGGACAATTTGAGCATCTGGACTTGGATCTATCTCGTAACTCTCAACACCGGATTGATAACTTAATTGTGGGCAACTTATGATGATTTTGGGCTATGAGACATCGGTTGGCGGAACCATGTCATGATAGAAAACTCCATAGTACAGACTTCATTTATTCCTTTGATGTAGGAAAATAAAACCAGCTTTTACATAAACAAAACTCGAATCTGAGCCACAAAGCCATACCGCATATAGTATAGTTTATCATCTGTTTTCTCTTATTGTGATCTTGCCGGTACATTCAATGTACTGACCTACACGGCTGCAACGTATCATGTTGCAGATATTTCCTCGACGAGTAAGAGTTACGGTACAGGGTTACGGTCTACACTCAACCTGCCGATGGCGTTGATGGGACTCCACACCCGACTATTTGTTTCCGCTGTGACTTATGAGGTATATATCAGTTTTACGTTAATTATACATGTGATTGCACTTTGATATATACATTGATGTACTGTGTGTGCCAGCATACTGATCCAGGGATGGCACAGATACACAGAGACTTGACCGTCTGAGGTCGGGTCGCTACACTTCTACACAATCATCATCAAAGTCAAAAGGTATATCTTTTTGTAATAGATTAGTCAGAGGCCGAGAAATTTTTGAGAAGTCCTTAATGTACCTCCTATAAAAACCGGCATGACCAAGGAAGCTTCTTATACCTTTGATGTCCGTGGGACACGACATCTTTTCAATAGCATGAACTTTAGCTTTATCAACTTCGATACCTCTTTCAGAAATTGTATGCCCCAAGAAAATGCCTTCATTAACCATAAAGTGGCACTTCTCCCAATTCAAGACAAGATTAGTTTCTTCACATCTCTGCAAAACTCGATCAAGGTAGCTCAAGCAATCATTAAAAGAGGACCCAGAAACGGAGAAATCCTCCATGAAAACCACACAAACCTTTTCACAAAAGTCAGAGAATATAGCCATCATGCATCTTTGAAAGGTAGCAGGTGCATTACATAAACCAAAAGGCATGCGTCTATAAGCAAAAGTTTCGAAAGGGCAAGTAAAAGTGGTCTTTTCGTGATCATCCGCTGACACAGGTATTTGAGAGAAACCAGAATATCCATCTAGAAAGAAAAAATGTGTATGTTTGGATAATCTTTCTAGCATTTGATCAATAAATGGCAAAGGGTAATGATCTTTTTTAGTAGCTTTATTTAATTTGCGAAAATCAATTACCATCCTATAACCTATAATAATTCTTTGTCAGATTAGTTCATCTTTATCATTAGGAACGACTGAAAGTGTAACTATCCCTGGGTGGTTTTGGTAATTCCTAACAACATATAGCTCATTGAGCTAATGCTATTTCAAGATAAATATTTCAGGAAAGCTCAATGATTGGCATGGCATGGATTAGGAAAGTGGACCCCTCAAAATGCTAAGGACAAAAAGACTGGCTCATGCTCAAAGCACAAGACTCTACATTTGTCATTTTAGTGATCCAAGATCACATTGAGTCCATAGGAAAAGCCAATACTATCCAGAGGGGATGAGGTGTTGCTTAATGAGTTTCTTGCTCAAAGTGCTTAGTGATATGCTCCAAAACCCTCAACTACTTTCTCATATCCACATATCTCCCAAAGCAAATGTCAAACTCGGCCCCACCGAAACTTTCTACCCGGCGCCACCGAGTTCAGTTGACATAGCCACTGCTAGAAACCCTAGTCTTTTCGGTCTCACCGATAGGGATCTCGGTCTCACCGAGATGGGATTGTAATCTCTCTGTTTCCCTTAGTAACGTTTCGGTCAAACCGAGATGAGCGATTGGTAGCACCGAGATTGCAATGCAAACTCTCTGTTTCTCCTTCGTAACGTTTCGGTCCAACCGAAATGAGCAAATCGGTCCCACCGAGTTTGCCTGACCAACTCTTTGGTTAGCTTATTACCAATATTGGTCTCACCGAGTTTGTGTAATCGGTCTCACCGAGATTGCGTTATGCCCTAACCCTATCGAAATCGGTCCCACCGAGTTGACATGTCGGTCCCACCGAAAATCCTAACGTTCACATTTTGATCGATCCGACCGAGTTTCATGATTCGGTCCCACCGAATTTGGTGATTTGTGTGTAACAGTTAGATTTTGTGTGGAGGCTATATATACCCCCTCCACCCACTCTCCATTCAGGGAGAGAGCCATCAGAACATGCCTACACTTCCAACACATATTTTCTGAGAGAGAACCGCCTACACTTGTGTTGAGGTCAAGATATTCCATTCCAACCACATAAATCTTGATCTCTAGCCTTCCCCAAGTTGCTTTCCACTCAAATCTTCTTTCCACCAAATCCAAATCCCGTGAGAGAGAGTTGAGTGTTGGGGAGACTATCATTTGAAGCACAAGAGCAAGGAGTTCTTCATCAACACACCATTTGTTACCTCTTGGAGAGTGGTGTCTCCTAGCTTGGCTAGGTGTCACTTGGGAGCCTCCATCAAGATTGTGGAGTTGAACCAAGGAGTTTGTAAGGGCAAGGAGATCGCCTACTTCATGAAGATCTACCCGAGTGAGGCAAGTCCTTCGTGGGCGACGGCCATGGTGGGATAGACAAGGTTGCTTCTTCGTGGACCTTCTTGGGCGGAGCCCTTCGTGGACTCGCGCAACCATTACCCTTCGTGGGTTGAAGTCTCCATCAACGTGGATGTACGATAGCACCACCTATCGAAACCACGGATAAAAAGTCTCCGTGTCAACATTGCGTTTGCTCCCTCAAACTCCTCCCTTTACCTTCATATGCAATTGTTTTACATTCCGCTGCTGTACTCTTAGAATTGCATGTGTAGGATGATTGCTTGACTTGTGCTAAGTTGCTAAAATCTGCCAAGAACTAAAATTGGGGAAAAGCTAGATTTTTATTTTGTCAAGTAGTCTCATCACCCCCCTCTAGACATACTTTCGATCCTACAAGTGGTATCAGAGCTTTGGTCTCCATTTGCTTTGATTTCCATAGCTTTTGGTGGTCATAGCCTTGGTTTCACAACCTAGGAGAGTACGGCGTCTAGCGAGGGAAATTACCACCGTAGAGGTCCTTACTTTGATGGTACTAATTTTGCTAGTTGGAAGCATAAAATGAAAATGCATATTCTTGGACATAACCCCAATGTTTGGGCTATTGTGTGTATTGGCTTGCAAGGTGAATTCTTTGATGGGAGAGAACCGAACCGTGAAGCTACCGCAGAAGAGTTGAAGATCCTGCAATACAATGCTCAAGCTTGTGATATTCTGTTCAACGGATATTGCCTCGAAGAATTCAACAAAATCAGCCGTCTTGTGAATGCAAAAGAAATTTGGGATACTTTGCTTGATATGCACGAAGGTACCGACTCCGTCAAGGAATCAAAATTGGATGTGCTCCAAAGTCAAATTGACATGTTCAAAATGAAGGATGGTGAAGGTGCCGCTGAAATGTACTCTAGGCTTGCTCTCATCACAAATGAGATTGCCGTCTTAGGAAGTGAAGAGATGACCGATAGATTCATCATCAAGAAGATCCTAAGAGCCTTGGATGGAAAATATGATACCGTGTGCACATTGATCCAAATGATGCCCAATTACAAAGATCTCAAGCCAACGGAAGTTATTGGAAGAATTGTTGCTCATGAGATGTCACTCAAGGGTAAGGAAGAGCTTCACAACAAGTCAAGTGGTGCTTACAAAGCCTCATGTGATGCTCCCACATCATCAAGTGAGAAGCAAACCTTCAATGAAGAATTGAGTTTAATGGTGAAGAACTTCAACAAGTTCTACAAGAGTAAAAGCAAGGAAAGAGGTTCCAAATCAAGGTCCTACAATGACAAAAGATCTTCTAGTCGTGAGCGTAATTGCTAAAACTGTGGAAGACCCGGACACTATTCCAATGAGTGTACGGGTCCCTACAAAAGAAGAGAAGATTCTCCCAAAAGAAGGAATAGAAGAGAAGAATCACCATCAAGAGAAAGAAGGAGTAGAGATGATTGTTATGAACGAAGACCCTCTCGGAGAAGCAAAGATTCGGAAAGGAAGGACAAGCCATCAAGGAGCTACACAAAAAGAAGACATCAAGCACATGTTGGTGAATGGATATCTGGTTCCGATTCAGACAATCACTCCGTAAGAAGTTGTCACTCCGACTCCGAATATACTCAAGATGAAGGTGTTGCCAAATGAAGGAATTGGGAGATGCTTCATGGCTAAAGGTCCAAAGGTAACACACCCCGAGTATGTAGATTTCAATAGTGATGAAGATGATTTGCTAGGAGATGATGATTTACTTGTTTAAAACTCTAGTTATGAAAACTATGATGAGCTTGCTATTAATCATGATAATCAAGATAAAACGAATGATGATGATAAGAAGGAGATTGAGCGTCTAACTAAAGAACTAAACACTCTTAAGTTAGCTCATGAAACTACCTTGGAAGATCATCGATAACTTTTAAAGACTCATGATAAGCTACGCTTTGAAAATCTCAACCTTGAGCAAGAACATGAGTTTTTAAAGGCAATCAATGATGATCTTCACAAGAAAAGTTCTTATTACATTGCCAAGCGTTTACTCTTGTCTACTTACATGCCACAAGTTAAATCTAGCAACAAGAACAAGAAAGATTGTTCATCTAGTAGTAACAACAATCATGCTAAATCCAATGTTGTTGCCTCTAGTAGTTCTCTTGATTCCACTAATGATTCTCTTAGCCAAGTTACACTTGAGCAAGAAAATAGCTTATTGAAGGGAATTATAGAGAAAGGTGTTTACAAGAGCCTTGCTGGAAGTAAGCAATTTGAGGAAATTGTACGCAAGCAAGGAAGGCACCGGAAGAATCAAGGTGTTGGTTTTGAACGAAAGTTCAATGCCAATGGAGTTGAGTGGGAAGAAGATCAATACCCCAAGACGAAGTTTGTTCCTCAACAAGACAAGTATGACCCTACTTCCTTCAAAGGAACACAAGCTCAAGATGATCTTCCACCACAAGACCACAAGCAAAAAGGCAAGGATAAGCTTCAAGAGGAGATTGATGCATTTGAAGAAGCTCCCAAGGCCTTGGTCAAGTGGGTTCCCAAGACTACATCAAGTTCTACTTCATCAAATACGACTACAACCCCAAGGATTCCCATCAAGATGATGTGGATCCCGAAGAACAAGAACTAGAGAGTTCTTGACGATGACTCTGCCAACATACTTCACTCTTATCATTTGGCAAGGGCAAGTGCAAACAACTTCCACATCATGCACTAGTTCAAGGAGTCACAATCCCTCTTGTTGGTAAGACAAGGGACAAGGTAACCTAATGCTTTCATGGACATCATCTTGTATATACATCACTCTATGTCTATGGATATCCTTGTTTGTTCCTTGTGGGACTAACCCGTGTAGGTATTGAAAGTGCAACTCACTCCAAAGGATTGCTCCGAATGATATACATCAACATTGAGCACCCACATCTTCAACACCTACATGAAGTCATCATCGACAAAACCCAAGGTTAGTTCATCCCTCTTAGGGGGGATATCACATCTAGGGGGAGCTTTACTCTAAGAATTGAGCTAAAGCAACTCTAATGGTGTGAGCACAACAATGTTTTATGTAAAGGTGGTAACCCCACTTGTGCTTAAACGATGAATATGACCTATGATCAAATGTTCTCATTTAACTCCTAAGTTAATATACTCATATATAGGTGACCTAGTCATCGCCAATTGCTTGATAGATGCTAGAGTGTTTGTGCATGTTTTGTCACATATTTCATTTGCTATCTTATTGTGTGAGCATGATGATTGCATATTTTACTCATTCGAGGACATCCATTTGTTGCTTTGATTGTTTGGATTTTTCTCTTTTGCCAAATGGATGGACAAGAATGCCTAAAAACTCCCTCTAGCTATCTATGCTTTTCTCGTCTCAAACTCTATTCATGCTACATCACGAAGTTTGATCAAGTCAGATTCGAACCACTCTGTGTGAGGAGCACTCGGAGTTCCCGATTCATCATAGACTTAAACTTCCAATACCTCTTTGTGCATTTCGGTCTGACCGACTTATCCTTTTCGGTCATACCGAGATCACTAAGTTGATCTAGGTTTTCAATCTTGGTGCAACTGATTAGAACATTTCGGTCACACCGAGTTGCGCGAATCGCTTGCGCTTTGCATCTCGGTGCCACCGAAGTTGTTCCACTCGGTCACACCGACGGTGTCAAGTTATATATACCGATGGGTCAAATTTTGGAAATTTTTCCGAAACCCTTCGCCTGCACGTAACCTACTCTGCCTTCTCGGGTCTCCGCATCGTCTTCTCGCCGCCAGCGACCTCCGGCCGCTGGTCTCCGCCGCCGTCAACGGCAATCTGCCCCGCCGTTGCCGCCGTAGCAAGTTCACCGTCGAGATAGGGTATGAACTTGATCTTTGTGCTATTCATTAACTCCGATTCCTAGAACATTGTTGCCATGTTTCTTGCCACGTATGAGATCATCTTGTCCAACGAAAACATCCCGTAGATTAGATTTGATTTGAAAATTTAGGGTTAGGTTTCCACAGAGCTCATCTCGGACCGACCGAGTTGTAGAAGTCAGTCTCACCGATTTGGCTTAGGCCATTGTGTTAGAAGGGAGAGAGGGGATTTGGTGAAATTGTTGTTGATGTATTGCTTGAGCCTCAGGGGCATATACATAGGAGTACATGATCATCTTAGAGTACAAGGAAAGGTAGAATAGTATCCTACCATCCTAGCTTTCCTAATAATCACGCTACTCAACATCCCCCCGCAGTCACAGCGGTAGCGACGTAGATGGTCAGTGTGGGTGTCAAAACCGGCGGATCTCGGGTAGGGGGTCCCGAACTGTGCGTCTAGGCGGATGGTAACAGGAGACAAGGGACACGATGTTTTTACCCAGGTTCGGGCCCTCTCGATGGAGGTAATACCCTACTCACTGCTTGATTAATATTGATGATATGGGTAGTACAAGAGTAGATCTACCACGAGATCGTAGAGGCTAAACCCTAGAAGCTAGCCTATGGTATGATTGTTGTTCGTCCTACGGACTAAAACCCTTCGATTTATATAGACACCGAATAGGGTTAGGGTTACACAGAGTCGGTTACAATGGTAGGAAATCTACATATCCGTATGGCCAAGCTTGCCTTCTACGCCAAGGGAGGTCCTATCCGGACACGGGACGGATTCTTCAATCTTGTATCTTCATAGTCTAGGAGTCCGGCCAAAGATGACAGTTCGGCTATCCGGACACCCCCTAGTCCAGACTCCTCAAGAGTCTCTCGAACCAGGCTTCAATGACGATTTAGTCCGGCGCACATTGTCTTCGGCATTGCAAGGCGGGTTCCTCCTCCGAATACTTCATAGAAGGTTTTGAACACAAGGATAGTGTCCGGCTCTGCAAAACAAGTTCCATATACCACCGTAGAGAGAATATTTTTTGCACAGATCCGCTGACGTATTTCGCGGCGTGACATCACACCACGGCCAATCCATTATTCGAATCGTTTTTTACTGTCCCACCTCAACGCATTTAGCGAGGCGGTTTCCTTGGCACGTCTTATCAAAGTGTAGATCGTGCCCGCTTATTCCGGGATTCTCATCAATACGGACGTGGGTAACCCAACCGCGCCATTGACTGCGGCGCTTGGGAGGCAAACGAGTTTTACCAGGCTGGTGGGGGACGCATAGCTTCCGTCATCCATATAAGGGATAAGGATCCACCTTTCTCACCTCGCCATCTTCCTCCCTTGCTCATCCATTTCCGCCAAGACTTGAGCTCCAGCGCCCAAGTCCGCGCATCCCTCCTCGACCTTCTCGGCCATGTCCGGGAGCGGGAGGCGGTGGATGGTCTCCTCCGTCACGGAGGGCCACATAAAAAAGCTGCGAAGGCGGATACTTGTCCGGCGACGTCGCACATCGGCTGCCTGACGAAGGGCAGCTCATCCCCACCCCTGAGCCCCATGAGCGGGTCGTATTCCTTGCCCACTTCCTCTGCGGACTAGGTTTTCCACTTCACCCGTTTGTCCGGGGGCTCATGTTCTACTACGGCCTGGATTTCCACGATCTGGCCCCAAACTTCATCCTCAATATCTCGACGTTTATCGTCGTGTGCGAGGCTTTCCTCTGCATCCAGCCCCACTTCGGTTTATGGTTGAAGACCTTTAGCGTCAAGCCGAAGATAGTGGGCGGTCGACAAGCGGAGTGCGGAGGCGCCATGGCGGGCAGGATGCCCAATGTTCTATGGCCCGAGGGCTCCTTCGTGGAGACAATAAAGGGGTGGCAATTGGGGTGGTTCTACATCACCGAGCCGCACGACTCCAAATGGGCGGCGGCCCCCGAATTCAGATCTGGCTCCCCCACACGGCTCACATCATGGAAAGAGACAGTCCTGTCGTGGGGTGATTCGGAAGAGCTGACCGGACTCCAAACCTGCGTCCGAAACCTGGTGGACAAGAAGCTCAAGCTTGTCAACGTAGTCCAGGTTATGCTCATGCGCCAGATTCTCCCATGCCAAAGCAATGGGCCTTCAATTTGTGGGAGTTTGATCCGGCAGCACGGACCTTGAGCCGGCTCTTGACACTACGTCACGAAGATGCCTGGAAGGTGCTGTTCAAGGGCGCCGAAGCTCCCGCATCCGCTACCGAAGATCGCGGATTCAGCTCCCAGCGTCAAGCCAGCGAGGTAAGTTATTTTACCCTTTATGGGAGTCTTTTTTCATAGTTTGGCTCTATGCGGGATCTAAAACTCCCTAACCTTTGACAGAACTGGCTGAAGACGTCCGGACTGATTAACTGTCCGGCTCCTTTGCCAAAAGACCCAGCGGACGCCCGCTTGACGGGGCTGCTGGTTCCGGCACCTCACGTGGTGACAGAGAAGAAGGCCAAGAAGGAGGCCACGGGAACTCGAAGGAGCTCCGGTGCGGATGCCGCCAGATTCGAAGCGTAATCCTCTCCTAAGAATGAGGAGGAGGAAAGAAGCCTCTCCCGCCGGGGAAGAGAAGAAAGGAAGGCCGCCCCAACTGGGGAGGCTGGAGGGTCCAAGAAAGGAAGGACCCTTCCTCCGGACTTCTCCACCAACGCCGACAACGACGAGGAGGAGTGGCCACCAAGGGTCAAGCCCCTGGCAAGATCTTAAGTGTCCGGACTCCAGACTAACTCATGGCTTTTCATTTGTCGCATAGTGTCTTCTAACGCCGAATATAACCATGTAGCCCGCCCAAGGACAAGCTTGCCACTTGCCGTCGGCGGCTCCTGGATACGTCGGATATGAATAGCACTTCACTTCCGACCGCCTCCTCTCCTCGTGACGCATATGACACCGCGGTGGAGTCCCAAAAGGGGCCCAACCAGGAGGAGGTGGTTCTGGAGGCGCCGCAAGGCGACCTCCCGGACTCCGGGCGCAAAGGGGGCAAAACCCTAGAGGCCTCTATGTCCGGCCCTGTGTCGGACTCCGTACCGGAACCTGCAGTGGTTCCCAAGTCCGGCAGGCGGCCCCTTCGTAAGAAGGGCAAGATCATGACGCCCGGTGGCCTCCGTCAACCCGGAGGTACCGGATAGCTTCTTTGGAGGCGCTTAACAGCGCCTCCATCGACGAGGAGCACCGCACTATCATGAGTGCGGTGATCCGAAAAGTTCGATCCGCCAAGAGCGGGCTGGTCAAGCCCGTACCAGCCTTCTAACAAAGCTTTGAGGTAAGTTTGGAATATGTAAAAACATTACCGCATAGACAGTAGCCCCTGATGCTTAGTTCAGTGTTGGAAAGAAAAGCGGACTGAGGATCTAAAAGATATCTGCAGGAGTCTAACATAAATATGTCAATATGGGAATGCAGGCTGCTGCTGCTGACCTCTGCCCAAGACCGACCGCAGAGGTCAATGCATTGAAGCAGAGCCTCGGCGGTCCGAGAACGAGCTCGGCCTTGCCAAGAAGCAGCTCGAGGACAAGGAAGGTAAGTAATACCTTATTAAAGTAATACCTTATAGAAAGGATTTGGTTGCAAAAAAGACAGGAATAACATGGGTATTGTAGGGGCAATGAACGAGGTGGCGACCCTAAAGGAAGCGGTGTCCAAGGCCGAAGCAAAGCGGCCAATGAGCGCCTGCGAGAGAAGCAGGAGGCGCGGGTGGCGGAGGTGCGGCAAGAGCTCCAGGCTCTCGCGGAAAAACACGAGAGTTTGGAGCGTGACAAGAAGACTTGAGAGTCCGAGCTCGCCTCGGCTCTTGAGAGTGCCAAAGCCGCTAAGGCCGAAGCCCACAAGGCCCTCTAGGAAATTGAATCATTAAAGAAGATAGCGGCGGGTAAGGCATTCTTTATGCAAAGCGAGCATGTGAAAGTGAATTATCTATTACTTACCCGAATCCGGAGCTCTCCAGAGCTGCGTTCGCAGATCTGCCCCTGAAGCAGTATCCGATTGCGCCGCATTCTATAGAGCCGAGGAGGGAATCTCGACGGAGAAGGTGTTATGGTCTCAGTATGCTGAGGCAGGACACCTAGTGCCCCTGAGCGACCAGCTGAAGCAGCTGGTCGAGCTCCACAAGGTCGCCGAACAGGCCATGAAGGGCCTCATAGTTCGGCTGTGGCCTACAGAAGCCATCCCTGGGAGCTACTTCGGGCTAGTACAGCGGCTGGTGGACGCCTGTCCATGGATTGAAGTCATCAAGCGCTCCGTCTGCATTGAAGGTGCCCGTAGGGCCCTTGCCCGTGCTAAGGTGCACTGGGGCAAGCTGGACGGTGAGAAGCTTGTGAAGGACGGACCACCGCCGGGCAAGGAGCATCGCACGCCTGAAATGTATTATGAGGGCGTCCTGAAGGGTGCCCGCCTTATAGCGGGTGAATGCTCCAAAGATGTAATTTTTGAATAGACTCGCATTTGTTATCCTCAGACGCTGAAAACTTGTTCATATGCGCTAAGCAACGATTGTGAATTTAAAATATTACCTTTTGTGCGGCTGTTTATCAAATCTGAGATATGACAAGTCGTTGGCTTCAGCCCCCATGCCACGAGTCTTTGGGGTGTTCGGGATAAACTTGAGCGCTCTTGTTCCCATTCTTGGGTCCTTCGAGGAGGCGCTCAACGCAACGAACAAGGCAACCGGACTTATAGTGCTTGAACACTCTCACTTAGCCATAGAATTCTATAATTTTAAATTTCGCGAAGCCCCTGGTATTCGAAGACCGAGTTCGTGGCGCTATCACGCCTTGGCCGGACAATGCCGGCTCCTCGCTCTAAGCGGCATAAGTCTTTAGGGACCCGAAAAAACCTCTCGAACAGCGACCGGCTCTCGCCCTATCAAGACGGTCAGTTTTAGCTTTCTCCACTGAGGTGCTCAACCCGGCTCAACCGGGGCATAATCGCAGTGGTTCTCCCAGCGCTACCTTAGCCGATATAACGGAACGTAAGGTACCAAAACATGGGAGCCGGGCAAACCCAACTATTGACCCAAGACATGATTCGGAGCCGATGCATATAATGCTATAAGTTCGGGGTGCCGCACTTGTGAAAGTGTTCGGACTTGTCACACCATGTTTTTGGGGTACATAAGCCCCTGGTGTGGTGGCCGTACCAAATTGTACGGTTGCGAAATGTCATAGATGAACATATACAATGGGAAAGAATGCAATATTAGGCAAGAGCTATATATTGTTTATTCAAAAGAAACTACAAATAAAAGCAGAACGATACAAATTTGGCGATAAGCAAGGTACGGGACTTTTGACATGTCCCCCTTCCAGGGGTAAGTTTGCGGTGTGGTATGTAAAACAGGTTTACTGGTCGTAATAGAGACCACGTGGACACTTGATGCAGTTTTCTGCTTCCCTGGCTGTTGTATCGTGTAGTCGGCACGAATGCCGGACAGGGCTTCTAGAGAACAGAGTCCTGAAAGTAAAAAGAAAAAGAAAAAAAAGACAAAAAAGGAATGACACAAACGGGAGCTCCTAGTGCGGTCTTTCCGCATTCTGGGCATGCCGTGGTCGTGGCCCGTCCCCTATGCCCATGGTGCTTCAGAGCGCAATTACGTGCGCGTAGTACTGGCTTCATGAAGTTCGCGAGGGCTGGGGTTGAGCCGCATTACTACGCTTGTTCGAACGTGCGGCGGTCTTCTTGTAGGTTACTCGGGCGCCAGCGGTGTCCGATTGTTTATTGGCCGGACTGGAGGATTGCCTTAAGAGGCTGTTCTGCACTTCTGCCGCAAGGGCGGCCGTATGCTCCTCCGTTCGGAGGGAGCATATTGACCGTGATTACGCCTCGAGGGCCTGGCATCTTGAGCTTGAGGTACGCGTAGTGCGGCACCGCATTGAATTTTGCGAATGTGGTTCGCCCGAGCAGTGCGTGATAGCCGCTGCAGAATGGGACAATGTCGAAGATTAACTCCTCACTCCGGAAGTTATCCGGGGATCCGAAGACCACTTCAAGTGTAACGGAGCCTGTAAAGTTGGCCTCTACACCTGGAATGACGCCTTTAAAGGTCGTCTTTGTGGGTTTGATTCTTGACGGGTCTATGCCCATTTTATGCGACCGTGTATCACGATAAATCAGGTTCAGGCTGCGCCGCCGTCCATCAGGACTACGGTGAGGTGAAATCCGTCAATAATTGGGTCAAGAACCAATGCGGCGAAACCGCCGTGGACGGATGCTAGTGGGGTGCTCCTTCGATCAAAGGTGATCGGGCAGAAGACCATGGGTTGAACTTGGGCGATCGGCTCCATCGCATATACGTCCCTTAGTGCACGCTTCCGCTCCCTTTTGGGTATGTGGGTTGCGTATATCATGTTCACCGTCTGCACTTGTGTGGGAAAGCCCTTCATCCTCTATTGTTCGGGCGGCCGGGCTCTTCCTCGTCATCGCTATGCAGCCCATTGTCGTTGTTTTCGCGTTTAGCTTGCCTGCTTGCTTGAACACCCAACAATCCCTGTTGGTGTGGTTGGCTGGTTTTCGGGGTGCCATGTATCCGCACAAGCGATCGAGTATTCGGTCCAAGTGGGACGGGCCCTGGGTATTTCTTTTGAATGGCTTCTTCCACTGACCGGGTTTAGAGCCTATGAATCCGGAATTTACTGTCGTATCTTCAGCATTGTCACCGTTAATGCGGCGTTTATGCTTGTTGCGACGTGACCTACCATTGCTGTCCTTGGTATCCGAACTACCAGGGTGTTTGGCCAAGTTATTGCTTCGAGCTAACCAGCTGTCCTCTCCCGCGCAAAAGCGGGTCATGAGTGTGGTGAGGGCTGCCATGGATTTCAGCTTTTCCTGTCCTAGGTGCCGGGCTAGCCACTCGTCGCGGATGTTATGTTTGAAGGCTGCTAGCGCCTCTGCATCCGAGACGATCGGCGATCTAATTTTTCTTTGTTAGGGAACCGCGTCGTAATTGTCGGGCCGATTCTTCCGCTGCTGAATTATATGGCTAAGGTCATCGACGTTCGTGGTCGCACATATGTGCCTTAGAAGTTATCGAGGAATGCGGCTTTGTGTCCTCCCAACAACCGATTGACTCTGTTGGCAAGCTGTTGAGCCAATGTCGAGCTGGTCCTTTAAGCTTGAGTGGGAGGTATTTGATGGCATGTAGATCATCATCCGGGCCACGTGGATATGGAGGAGATAGTCCTCGATCCGCATCGCAGGATCTGTGGTACCATCGTATGATTCGATGTTTACGGGTTTGAAGCCCTCGTGGATTTGATGATCCATTACTTCATCTGTGAAGCATAGTGGGTGTCTTGGCGCCTCAGATATTGGGCTATATCACGACGTAGCTCATATGAGCTTTGTCTACTTTGTTCGGCCCGGCCGGGGTTGCTGTATCCGGCGTGACGGTAATCATTCCGAGTCGTTAGGCGCCCACGCGTTCTGTAGATCGATCTTGTTTGCTTTGCCTTATCCTCCAGTATATCTCGCAAGTCGGGCGCGTTCTCCCATGCCTTGGTACTTTTTGAGCGGCGTCGGGGCGTGGCTTGAGCGGAGGGCCGAGAGGCTTCTCTGTCGCACCACGGGGTGGCCGTTCTGCCATGTCGTGCGCTGGCGACGCGGGTGCTTCCTCCTCTGATAGAGGCAACGGCCTGCGTTTGGGGTAGCTTTTGGAGGGGCGTTCGAGTTCGTACTCTTCGGCTACAAGGACTTCGGTCCATCATCACTAGCGAGGTCTTGGTCAGCTTTAAGCTGTTGCTGCTTTTCTTGAAGCTGCTTGCCATGGCCATGAGCCTGCGTTTAAAACGCTCTTGTTTGACGGGATCCTCTCCGCACGACGAATTAATTGGTCGTCGCCGAGGCTTGCCTCGCCTTCGGAGGGGGGCGATAATTATCGCCCTCTACCTCTCTTCTCGCCGCCGTCGTGCGGACTTGCTTCTCCTCCTCCTATGCTGATTCCCATTTGGAGGGGTCGTCTTCGGCACTGTCCGGGGTATTATTATCTCCCGTGTCGGAATCACCGTTTTTACTGTGGCGGGATTTAGAGCGGCGCCGCTGATGTCGGTGCTTGGGTTGTTTCTTGGAGGGGTCATCCTCCGTTGTTCCATCGCCATTCCCATCTTTTGGGATGTCCACCATGTATATGTCATATGACGAGGTGGCCTTCCAGTGCCCGTGGGCGCTGGCTCTTGATCGTCTCCGGCAACGTCGTCCATACCGTCGATGTCTTCGGAGTCGAAGTCGAGCATGTCGGTTAAATCATCGACAGTGGCTACAAAGTGGGTGGTGGGTGGGCGTTGTATTTCTTCGTCGTCCGAATCCCAACCTTCCTGACCGTAGTTCGACCAGGGCTCCCCTGACAAAGAGAGAGACTTTAATGAGTTCAGGATATCGCCAAAGGGCGAAGTGCCGAAGACGCCCGCGACGGTGAACTCCATAACGGCGCCTACCGGATTCGACCGGCAGGGGCGCTGGAGGTTCGAGTCCGGAAAGGAGTCCGGCACACTGGAGTCACGAAGCCGCCATAAAGCGACAGGGATGGTGTTCGCTCAATCGCCATAGAGATTTCAGCCCCGAGGCGGTGTCCAACCAACCGCCCTCGATCGCGAAACCGCTCCGGATTAAGGGTCGGAGCGGCATCAGCGGCCTCGAGGCACTATTCGGTGGCGTAGCTAGATCGTACTCCATCGAGACAAGGCGGCACGCCGTCATGCTCAAATCCGTCGAAGATCGAGTCTCCGCGGACATCGGCCGTATAGTTCAAGCTTCCAAATCTGACCTGATGGCCAGGGGCGTAGCTTTCAATCTCCTCCAGATGGCCTAGCGAATTGGCCCGCAGTGCAAAGCCGCCGAATACGAAGATCTGTCCGAGGAGCAAAATCTCACCCTGGACTAAGTCGTTGCTGATGATTGAAGGAGCCATCGGGCCTATAGGTGCCGACACAGAGGAACTCTCAATGAAAGCACCAATGTCGGTGTCGAAACCGGCGGATCTCGGGTAGGGTGTCCCGAAATGTGCGTCTAGGCGGATGGTAACAGGAGACAAGGGACACGATGTTTTTACCCAGGTTCGGGCCCTCTCGATGGAGGTAATACCCTACTCCTGCTTGATTAATATTGATGATATGGGTAGTACAAGAGTAGATCTACCACGAGATCGTGAGAGGCTAAACCCTAGAAGCTAGCCTATGGTATGGTTGTTGTTCTCCTACGGACTAAAACCCTTCGGTTTATATAGACACCGAATAGGGTTAGGGTTACACAGAGTCGGTTACAATGGTAGGAAATCTACATATCCGTATCGCCAAGCATGCCTTCCACGCCAAGGAAAGTCCTATCCGGACACGGGACGGAGTCTTCAATCTTGTATCTTAATAGTCCAGGAGTCCGGCCAAAGATGATAGTTCGGCTATCCGGACAGCCCCTAGTCCAGGACTCCCTCAGTGAGACTGGAGAATAATCCGAAGGTAAGCCAACGGACACCCTCCCATAGTCGTAACGGTCGATGCATCGCGGAGTCGTGGCTGGAGTGAAAACCGACGAGGTTGCTCAAGCAAAGCGGTAGCCCTTTGTGCCATTTGTCGATGTAGCCGAGAGCGTAGGTGGTGTAGCCGTAGTCGAGGTAGCTGTGCGAAGAACACCATGGTCGGTGTCGAGTTGGGGTTCGCCGGTGTCGAGGTAGTCGCCATGGAGCCGCGGAAGAAGAGCAGCGGCGGCGGCTAGAGAAGGAGCGCGGCGGCGGTGCTCGAAGTAGGCAATAATGAACCCGACAACGTGACGAAGACCGGCGCGGACGGTGACGTTCCCGCGTCAAGGGAGGCGGCGCGGCGCATATCACGTGGAAGTCAACGCGCGTGGACGGTGTTGGACCGCGGGCCGCAGCGTTACGGCCCGAAGGGGCGACGCAACGGCAGCGGGCAGGTTGGGTCGACGGCGGGGAAGACCTCGTAGCGGTTGCGGGGATCGCGTGCCACGCTTGCTACGGCATGAGGCGGCGTAGGGGCAGCGCGAGGGTCGGTGTAGCCTCGACGGCTCGAGCGGGCGGCCATCAGGCGGCGGTTGACGCAGACCACGCAGCACTCTGACCCGAAGGGGTGGCCTTGCAGCGGTCTGCGAGGTGGTGCAACCACGGATCGGCCTCGTATGCGGCTGCGGGGATCACGTGCCGCGGCACTACGGCCCGAAGGGGCGACGCAGCGGCGACACAGATCGGTGCAGCCACGGAGAGAACCATGGGGCGGCGGCGCTGCAATCCAACGGGGCGACACAGCGGCAGCTTGTTGCTCGATCGGAGAGATACGCGTACTTGACAAACTTGAGAAAATTCCAATATGCGACGGCTATGCAGATCGGATCAGCCTGTGACGTGCAGATTGCCACATGTGCATGCACAAAAGCATTGCACGGATCATCATGGCGCGGTGAGCCAGCGTAGCGGCTGGCCACACCAACACATGCGCATAGGCACAACACGCCCACGCGGGGAGCGTCAATGCCCGCAGGCCATGCAGCGCGGGACGACCGGCGCCGCCAGCGATGTGCGATGTGCGATGAGACGCCGCTTCGTGGCTGAAGCGCGCGATGGGCGTCCGTAGGAACCGATCTGGATGTCAAAGTACAAGCGCACAATGGTCAACAGACGGCGGCGGGCGACACAAACCGATCTTAGATCGGAAAACCAAAAAAAAATTTGCCGATCAATATGACCGGCGAGAGAAAAAAAGCCGGATAAAAGGATCGGAAAAAAGACTCTCTAGGGCAGCCGGTCAACACGACCGGCGGACGAACCCTAGGTACAGGCGGCGCGGGCCCTGGCGACGGTCATGGAGGCTGACCGCCCCGGGGGCGGCGCGGAGCGGAAGCGGCGGGCGACGGCTAAGGGTTTGGATCGGTTAGGCTGATACCATGTTAGAAGGGAGAGAGGGGATTTGGTGAAATTGTTGTTGATGTATTGCTTGAGCCTCATGGGCATATATATAGGAGTACATGATCATCTTGGAGTACAAGGCAAGGTAGAATAATATCCTACGCTATCCTAGCTTTCCTAATAATCACGATACTCAACACATTGCACATGTGATTTTCGGTCTGACCGAGAATTGCAAATCGGTGTGACCGAGTTCGATTCTCTGTGAAACCCTAGCAGTCTCGGTGCCACCGAACTGTGACTCGGTCTGACCGAGTTCACTAGTTTAGGTTCCAAAAGCTGCTTCGGTATCACCGAGTTTACAAATCGGTAGCTCCGAAATGCTTTCTGTGGAGAACTAAAACTAAGTTTTTGAGTCATCTATTTTGCAAAACTCCTATACTTTGTGATGCTCATCTTCTCTACCTCATCTATAATCTATTGACAGGGTCTGCTGATAGTTTGCCTGCAAGATGTCTGACCAAAGTGACAGCCTGAACAAGTCTGAACAGCAGGTGCAGATGAGTGAGGGTTCTAATCCCTCTAGCAGCTATGATGAGGGCAGCAGGAGCACACCAAGTAATTAGCCAAAAGCAGCTACCAGGACAAGGAAGAAGAGAACTTCAGATTCTGAGGATGAGGATTATGTGGCTGTTGAGGATGAAGCCACTTCAAGGAAAAAGGTGTTGAAAAGGGAGTATGGCACAGTTACTGCAACAAAGCCTGGATTGAAAACAAAGGCTCCAGCAAGAAGAGTTCCAATGTCAAAAGCCAGAGCCTCCACTCAATCAACAATGGAGTTCACTTCTGAACCCAAGGAAACTAGAGATGGCAAAAAGAGAAAGGAAAGGGTCAAGAAGACCATGGCCAGAGTAGTTGGCAAACCATCAATGATGGAAGAAGAGGAAGAGGAAGAGGATGCTGCACCAGCACCCAAAGCTCAGAAGCTCATGGGAGATGCAATCAAATCAGGGGCTGCTCCATCTAAGCCCAAAGCTGCTCCCAAAGCTGCTGCTCTAGCTCAAAAGCCTAAACCCAAGAGGAACACTAGAAGTATACCAGCTGAGGAGAAGAACAAGGCCCCAGTGCCTGAGGCTGCACAAGAAGAAGAAGATGATGAAGCCCAAGTGCTAAGGAAGCTCAAGCCCAAGATCCCTGACCACAATGATGCTCATCCAGTAGCTGAAAATATGAAAATCAGGAAGGATTCAGGACTGAGGTTATGGAGACAGTCTGATCGATATGCTGTCAGGAGAAGAACTGCTGTTGATTACATGTTTCACACTATGGAACAACAAGACTTTTTATCAGACAATTTTGCTTGACAAGAAGCCCATTGTCTGTGACATGAGATGGGTTGATTGGGAGTACATCAAAGAAAATGAAGATCACTATCCAGTTGTATATGATAGCTTCAAGGCATGTGAAGTTGATAAATTTGTGGCTCAGAAGCTCACCAAGTGGAATGATGAGCTGATTATGCAGTTTTACTCCACTGCCCACTTCTATCCAGATGGAAGGATAGTTTGGATGTCTAAAGGTACAAGGTACCAATCCACTGTTCAAGAATGGGCTCAGTTGATCAATGCCTCAGAAGAACAAGAAGATGACTTGGATGTCTATTCCAAGAATAAGAAGGATCACAACTCTATGGCTAGCATGTACAAGGAAATTCCTGATGCAGATCTTGAGACTCATCAATTTGGTTCTGTGAAACACTTGCTGTCAGGCCTGCCTACAATCAATTGGATTTTAAGGCACACATTGATACCAAAGTCAGGAGATCACAGAATGATCAGAGGACATTCCATCAACTTGCTGCATATATTTGATGTTCCTCAAAAGTTCAAAGTCATGAGTCTGATTGTGGAAACAATCAAGAGGACAACTGCAGATCAGAAGAGATCTTGTGGGTATGCCCCACAAATTCAGTAGCTCATCAACTCCAAGATGGGCACAGGCAAGTATCTATTGGATAAGGAGCACCTGTCCATATACCCAGACTTTGAGGAAAACACTGCTGTCATGACTGAGGAAGATCCATCATCAGTGCAAGCACATGAGAAGAGAGAGAAGGCTAAGGCAGAGAAAGCTGCAAAGATGCCAACTGCTGAAGAGGCATCTCAAGTGTTCTTGAAGAGTAAGCAAGACCAGCTTGCATATCTGATCCAATCCACTTTGAGGATTGAGAAGGGCTTGGCCACCCTGACTGAAAACCAGGAGAGCTTGGAGAGGATCATTGAGGAGAAATTCTATAATCTTGATGTCAAGGTAACTGAGATCCAAACAGCAGTTGAGCTACTCCAGGATGAAGCAAAGGAGAAAAAGGGCAAGACAACTACAGATGCTTTTGCTAGAGTGCCCAGAGGACAGAGATCAGCTGCAGTGCCAGTCATAGATACTAGAGCTACAGCGTCAGCACTAGCAGCTACAGCTCCAGTGCCACCTCCAGCAGCTACTCCACCAGCTCCAACTACTTCATCGGAAGCCTTCGTACTTGGAGTTCTCTCAACACCACCTCCCGAAGATCAAGCCTGAGAGTCGTTTAGCACTATGCATTTTCGATCTTTTTGGTAACTTGTTGCCAAAGGGGGAGAAAAATGTATAGATCATAGGCTTCGAGAGAGAGTGTTGCTTTTTTATCTCTCTTGCTTTTCTTTGGCTGAATTTCTTGATTGCGTGCTTGTGTGACATACTTTACGTCTTTCTGAGATACTTGTTTGATGATGTGTTTGATCATATGCTACCCTTAATGCTTGTTGGATGATATTATCTCTTATATCCTTATATGATCGTTCACTTGCTTGGTGATGAGTGCATGCTTTTAATTTCTATCATTTTGAGCGCTCCACCAAGTTGTATGTGACATGGAAGAGTAACCCATGATCCTAATCGATTGTGCATTTGCATTCAAAAGCAAATTTTAAATAATGCACAAATTTAGGGGGAGCTCTTTCTTATCACATACTTCTCAAAGCGACGATGTTTTTCAATCTTACTATCATTTGTCGAAGCTTTGATCTATATGTTGTCATCAATTACCAAAAAGGGGGAGATTGAAAGTGCAACTATCCCTGGGTGGTTTTGGTAATTCCTAACAACATATAGCTCATTGAGTTAATGCTATTTCAAGATAAATATTTCAGGAAAGCTCAATGATTGGCATGGCATGGATTAGGAAAGTGGACCCCTCAAAATGCTAAGGACAAAAAGATTGGCTCATGCTCAAAGAACAAGACTCTACATTTCTCTTTTTAGTGATCCAAGATCACATTGAGTCCATAGGAAAAGCCAATACTATCAAGAGGGGATGAGGTGTTGCTTAATGAGTTTCTTGCTCAAAGTGCTTAGTGATATGCTTCAAAACCCTCAACTACTTTCTCATATCCACATATGTCCCAAACCAAAGTTAAACTCGGCCCCACCGAAACTTTCTACCCAGCGTCACCGAGTTCAGTTGACATAGCCACTGCCAGAAACCCTAGTCTTTTCGGTCTCACCAAGATGGGATTGTAATCTCTCTATTTCCCTTCGTAACATTTCGGTCAAACCGAGATCAGCGATCGGTCCCACCGAGATTGCAATGCAAACTCTCTGTTTCCCCTTCGTAACGTTTCGGTCCAACCGAAATGAGCGAATCGGTCCCACCGAGTTCGCCTGACCAACTCTCTGGTTAGCTAATTACCAAAATCGGTCTCACCGAGTTTGTGTAATCGGTCTCACCGAGATTACGTTATGCCCTAACACTAACGAAATCGGTCCCACCGAGTTGACATGTCGGTCCCACCGAAAATCCTAACGTTCACATTTTGAACTAAATCGGTCCGACCGACTTTCACGATTCGGTCCCACCGAGTTTGGTGATTTGTGTGTAACGGTTAGATTTTGTATGGAGGCTATATATACCCCCTCCACCCACTTTTCATTCATGGAGAGAGCCATCAAAACATGCCTACACTTCCAACACATATTTTTTGAGAGAGAACCACCTACACTTGTGTTGAGGTCAAGATATTCCATTCCAACCACATAAATCTTGATATCTAGCCTTCCCCAAGTTGCTTTCCACTCAAATATTCTTTCCACCAAATCCAAATCCTGTGAGAGAGAGTTGAGTGTTGGGGAGACTATCATTTGAAGCACAAGAGCAAGGAGTTCATCATCAACACACCATTTGTTACCTCTTGGAGAGTGGTGTCTCCTAGATTGGCTAGGTGTCACTTGGGAGCCTCCGTCAAGATTGTGGAGTTGAACCAAGGAGTTTGTAAGGGCAAGGAGATCGCCTACTTCGTGAAGATCTACCCGAGTGAGGCAAGTCCTTCGTGGGCGATGGCCATGGTGCACTACTAGGGAAAACCTTATACACAGAATCTTACCAGTAGCGCGTGTTAAAATGAGGCGCTACTCCTAATTAGCAGTACCGCGTCTACCAAAACCGCGCTGTTGTTACCCCCTTAGCGATGGCCGGCAGAATGTAACGCGCTACTACTATAATTGCCACACCGTTCCCAACGTGCTAGGTATAGTAGTAGCGCCCTTCTAGAAACGGCGCTACTACTACCGATTTTAGCAGCAGCGCGTTTTCCCCTCGCACGCTACTGTTATATCTATTCTCACCTAACCCCCCGCGCGGCCTGATTCCCTTCCTCGATCTTCCTCCCCCAATTCACCACTCTCTTCTTCTCCCCCTCGTCGCCTCCGCCTCGCCGCCGTCTCCCCCGACCCCGCCTCGCCGCCATCTCCCCCGACCCTGCCTCGCCACGGTCTCCCCGGCCCCGCCTCGCCGCTTCCCTCGATCCGCCTACTTGCCCGTCTCCCCAACCCCGCCTCGCCCGCCGTCTCCCCTGACCCGCCTGCGCCCGTCTCCCCGACCCCATCTCTCTCCCGCCCTCTGTAAGCACTCTCCCCTTCCGATCCCTCTTGGTAATTTGCTTAGTATAACCCTAGCTATTTACTGCTAGTTAGTATGAACCCTAGGCTATTTTTAGTGTTAGTTAGTTAATTTAGTGTTAGTTAGTTAGTTAGTATGAACCCTTAGCATTAGTTCCTAGGTACTAATTAGTTAGTAAGAACTAGGTACTAATTTTTATTTATAGTAATTTTATTTATAGTAAGTTTATTTTTTATTTATAGTAGTTCCTGCATCGGCGTCAACGATGCCTATCCTCCATATCCTCGCTGCCGAAGCGGAGGACACCTGCGCCACCAGATGGGCCATGTCCCGGACTGGGCTCCGCCGGGGTGGTACGGGGAGGCGCTACCTACCGGGAGGCGCCGGGTGGTGGGGAGCCCGCCTGTCGTTGACCCGAACCGTCGTTGGTGGCGGTCGCGTGGGCGATGTGATCCCGGAGGCTAGAGGACTCCAGCGGAGGTGGTGCGTCACCGTGTCAGTGAGGAGGACACGCACGTCCGTCGCTACTTGTTTGCGTTGGAGCACAGGTTCTCCAATACCTGGCAGGTTCTCCAGGATCTCACTGGAGCTATGATCCCGTGATGGTTCCTTCTCTGTGGGTGTCCACCGCCCGCGCCGATGCCCGTCGTGTGCTAGGGTTTTAGTTGTATTAGTGATGTTATATGTATGACATTATTCATGATGTATTAGTGATAATATTCGACGATGTCTGGACGCATGAGATGATTTACTTTTGCTTATTGAATGCATGCTAATTTGAGTCCTATAAGATATTTTGAAATGTATATCTTGTGTTGCTCAATATCCAAGTGGCGGTCATGTTTGCAGGTTACACCTCCGAAGTGGCCTATGTTTTGCCGGAGTGTTGATTCATTTCCATTCCGGCAAATTTCAGGCGCTCGATATGTCCTATTTTAGCAAAGGTCATGTCGGATTTTTCCGTGAATTTTGGCATGACTTGTGCCAGAATATGTATGAAATATCGAGTGCCCCGGATTTGTGTGTTGAGTATCCTGGTAGTTGTCTTCGATCGATTTTCAATTAATGTTTTAACTATGAACATAGGAAATGTCGGCAGCGAAAAGGATTTCGGTATTTGCAAATACATGCGAAGGCGCGCTGTCATGCGACGGAATCTTCCTAGATGATGATAGGCGCTTGACATCAAGCTAGACGATAACTTCTAAGTGGATACTGATGAAGTCATAACGACAAGTCTTTTTCGTAATTAAGCATGACATTTGCTTCATTTGCTTCAACTTATTTTTTTACTATTCTACTAAGCGTATCCCTGCTAGGCAAGAGTTTTTGTATTGGATAAGATAGGTTTCAGTCATACTACGGAGGTAAAGAAAGTTTATTTGAAGACCGAGCATGGTTATATTTTCCATGCAAAAATTATACAATTCGAATTTACTACACCTATTTTGGATGCAAAACATGGCGAGCACTATGCAAGACTTATGCATTTGAGCCTGATATGGTTATCACCTTTGATATTCGTCCAGGAAAATGATATTGAAGGTAATACCGACATCCGGGTCGATGTCGAGCGCCTCTAGTTATACCATTATGTAAGTTTCTCAACCATATTTATGTCTTTGATATTGTTTATTCAAAAATAGTTGACAACTAATTTGTATTGTCAGCTTATTTCGGTGCAAGCAAACATGTCCAAAGGCTTGGTAGACGGGACCTACCATCTTGTCCGAGGCTGAACTAAGCTGCGAGGAGCTAAGTCATTATTTTTCATGGCTTGAGGATCTTGATACTGTCAAGACAAATTTTCTTCATGGATTTAGAAATGTTAGTACTGAAAACGTGCGACCAATAGTGTTCGTATTGAACTACGGTCACACCTATTTAGGAAGGATGGTAAGATTTTTACTATTTGTCCTCGGTGCATCTTTTTCCATACATTATTTTTGAAGCTAAACTTCATTGCTAACTGTGTTACCATACGATGTTCTTCAACAGGGACTCCCGATGAATGTTGTGCCTTATGGGATCGAGACTAAAGGTACCATGAGTATTATCAGCTTACGGCCAAGATATCCTAGAGATTACTTTAGTGCATTCAAGATTAGCGACGGATGCTTAATAGTGCAAGGCTGGACCAAATATGTGATGGGGGGCCGAGAGAAGTACTAGGGGGCAGCAAAGCAGGCGCTACCCACGATTAGGAGACAAGTTCATCTGCATGCTCCAACTTGATCAAGGAGGAGAGCTACACATGTTTTATGTTGTTTTACCTAAGAGAGAGCAGCAGGAGTGATTAGCTAGCTAGAAATGAGTTTGAGGATGATGATGTGTTACACATATACTATGATGATAAAATAGCTAGTGTTGGTGGTAATGACTATGATGATTATTATTAGCTAGTGTTAGTGGTGATTAAATAAATAATGTTAGTGGTAATTACTATGATGATGATTAAATAGCTTGTCTTTGGCGGATTAGATTCAAGTGGAGGCAACATGTGGTGCACATCGAAAGTACTACTAGTCCAAACTAGATCAAGTTTGGATTAGTAGTATACTTTGACATGCACCACATATTGCCTCCACTTGAACCTAATCCACCTTCATTTGACTGTTATGGACATAATGATGTAAACCTCATAACTGGTATTGTACCAATATTTGTACGATGGAGAGAAAACCGCATAAATACACTAAAAATAAAAAAATAAAAAACGCGCTACCACTAGTTTCATTAGCAGTAGCGTGGGGATGAACAAACGCTACAGCTATTTGTCCTAGCAGTAGCGCGCGCTGGCACGCGTTACTGCTAAGCAATAGCTGTAGCGCCTTATTAGTAGCGCGCCTACCCGCGCTACTAGTGAGTACAAAACCAGCGCCACTGCTAGGGTTTTCCCTAGTAGTGGTGGGATAGACAAGGTTGCTTCTTCGTGGACCCTTCGTGGGTGGAGCCCTCCGTGGACTCGCGCAACCATTACCCTTCGTCGGTTGAAGTCTCCATCAACGTGGATGTATGATAGCACCACCTATCGGAACCACGGATAAAAAATCTCCGTGTCAACATTGCGTTTGTTCCCTCAAACTCCTCCCTTTACCTTCATATGCATTTTTTTTACATTCCGCTGCTATACTCTTAGAATTTCATGTGTAGGTTGATTGCTTGACTTGTGATAAGTTGCTAAAATCTGCCAAGAACTAAAATTGGTAAAAGGCTATATTTTTATTTTGTCAATTAGTCTAATCACCCCCCCCCCTCTAGGAATACTTTCGATCCTACAACGACAGTAATACCTCCCTTCTTCGGGACACAATGAACAGGACTTACCCACTGACTATCAGCAACGGGATAAATTATACCTGCCTCAAGGAGCTTTCATATTTCCTTTCTTACCACTTCTTTTATCTTAGGATTTAACCGTCATTGGTGATCAATAACTGGTTTGGCGTCTTTCTCCAAATTTATTTTGTGTTGACATAGAGTGGGACTGATGCCCTTAAGATCATCAAGAGTATATCCAATAGCAGCACGGTGCTTCTTCAGAGTTTTCAATAATTTCTCTTTCCTCCTTCTCTGAAAGGTTAGCACTAATAATAACAGGATATATCTTCTTTTCATCAAGATAAGCATATTTGAGAGTATCATGTAATGGTTTAAGCTCAAACACGGGATTACCCTTGGGTGGAGGAGGATCCCCTAGGATTTCAACAGGCAAGTTGTGTTTCAGAATGGGTTCTTGTATAAAGAATACTTCATCTATTTCCCTTCTTTCATTCATAAACATATCATTTTCATGGTCAAGCAAATATTGTTCTAAAGGATCAATAGGAGGCACGACAATAGAAGCAAGACCAATAATTTCATCTTAGTAGGCAATTCCTCGTCACCGGGTTGTCTACAAAATTTAGCAAAGTTAAACCCATGAGACATATCACCCAGACCAATAGTAACAATATCCTTTTCGCAGTTTATCCTAGCATTAACAGTGTTCAAGAAGGGTCTACCCAATATAATGGGACAAAAGCTATCTTGTGGGGAACCAAGAACAAGAAAATCAGCAGGATATTTAACCTTCCCACACAGGACTTCGACATCTCTAACAATCCCAATCGATGATATAGTATCTGTATTGGCAAGCTTAATTGTAACATCAATATCTTCTATCTCAGCGGGTGCAATATCATGCATAATTTATTCATATAAAGAATGAGGTATAGCACTAGCACTAGCATCCACATCACATAAGCCATGATAACAATGATCTCCTATTTTAACAGAAATAACAGTCATGCCTACAACAGGTCTATGTTTATCTTTAGCACCAGGTTTAGCAATTCTAGCAGCTTCATCACAGAAGTAAATAACATGCCCATCAATATTATCAGCCTAGAGATATTTAACCATAGCAATATTAGGTTCAACTTTAATTTGCTCAGGGGGTTTGGGTGTCCTAATATTACTTTTGTTGACAACAGTTGAAGCTTTAGCATGATCCATTATTCTAATAGGGAAAGGTGGTTTCTCAATATAAGTAGTAGGAACAATAGGATCATTATAAGTGATAGTGTTTTCTTCAACTTTAATAGGTTCAACTACTTTTACTACTATGGGAGGATGATATTTAAACCACTTCTCCTTAGGGAGATCAACATAAGTAGCAAATGATTCACAGAAAGAAGCTACTATCTCAGAGTCACGTCCATATTTAGTGCTAAACTTACGGAAAACATCGGTATCCATAAAAGATTTAACACAATCAAACTTAGGTGTTATACCTAACTCCTTACCTTTGTCGAGATCCCAATCTTCAGAGTTGCATTTAATTCTTTCCAATAAGTCCCATCTGAATTCAATAGTCTTCATCATAAAAGAACTAGTACAAGAAGTATCGAGCATGGAGCGATTGTTGTCAGAAAGCCGAGCATAAATTTTTTGAATAATCATTTCTCTTGAGAGCTCATGATTGGGACATGAATATAACATTGACTTAAGCCTCCCCCAAGCTTCAGCGATGCTTTCTCCTTCGCGAGGCCAAAAAATATATATATAATTATGATCACGATGAACAAGATGCATAGGATCAAACTTCTGATGAAATTCCAGTTTCAATCGTTTGTAGTTCCATTATCCCATATCATCACATAGCCTATACCATGTCAATGCCTCTCCCTTCAAAGATAAAGGGAAGACCTTCTTCTTGATAACATCACCGGGTATACCTGCAATCTTAAATAATCCGCAAACTTCATCCACATAGATTAGGTGTAAATCGGGATGCAATGTTCCATCTCCTGTAAAGGGATTAGCTAGCAGTTTCTCTATCATACCTGAAGGAATTTCAAAGTAACATTTTCAGCAGGTTCAGTAGGTTGAGGAGCAACTCTTTGCTCTACTGGACGGGGTGAAGATACCCCGAACAAGCCCCTCAAAGGATTACTTTCCATAGTAACAAGTGACAGTGAAATTTCAGCACACTATATAAATTTTTTCCGTACCAAGTTCCACTTACCAAAGGCGCTTCACTCCCGCAAGCGGCTGACAGAAAAAAGAGTCTTGATGACCCACAAGTGTAGGGGATCTATCGTAGTCCTTTTCGATAAGTAAGAGTGTCGAACCCAACGAGGAGCGAAGGAAAAGACAAGCGGTTTTCGAAGGTATTCTCTACAAGCACTAAAATTATCGGTAACAGATAGTTTTGTGATAAGTTAATTGGTAATGAGCAACAAGTAACAAAAGTAAATAAGGTGCAGCAAGGTGGCCCAATCCTTTTTGTAACAAAGGACAAGCCTGGACAATTTCTTATATAGAGGAAAACGCTCCTGAGGACACATGGGAATTATCGTCAAGCTAGTTTTCATCACGCTCATATGATTCGCGTTCGGTACATTGATAATTTGATATGTGGGTGGACCGGTGCTTGGGTGCCGTCCTTACTTGGACAAGCATCCCACTATGATTAAATCCTAATGCTAGCATCCGCAACTACAAAAGAAGTATTAAGGTAAACCTAACCATAGCATGAAACATATGGATCCAAATCAGCCCCTTACGAAGAAACGCATAAACTGGGGTTTAAGCTTCATCACTCTAGCAACCCATCATCTACTTATTACTTCCCAATGCCTTCCTCTAGGCCCAAATAATGGTGAAGTGTCATGTAGTCGACGTTCACATGACACCACTAGAGGAGAGACAACATACATCTCACCAAAATATCGAACGAATACCAAATTCACATGACTACTAATAGCAAGACTTCTCCCATGTCCTCAGGAACAAACGTAACTACTCACAAATCATATTCATGTTCATAATAAGAGGGGTATTAATATGCATTAAGGATCTGAACATATAATCTTCCACCGAATAAACCAACTAGCATCAACTACAAGGAGTAATCAACACTACTAGCAACCTACAGGTACCAATCTGAGGCTTTGGGACAAAGATTGGATACAAGAGATGAACTAGGGTTTGAGAGGAGATGGTGCTGGTGAAGATGTTGATGGAGATTGACCCCCTCCCGATGAGAGGATCGTTGGTGATGACGATGACGATGATTTCCCCCTCCCGGAGGGAAGTTTTCCCGGCAGAACAGCTCATGGGAGCCCTAGATTGGTTCCGCCTCGTGGCGGCGGAGTCTCGTCCCGAAAGCTTGCTTATGATTTTTTTCCAGGGTAAAAGACTTCATATAGCAGAAGATGGACACCGGAGGCCTGCCAGGGGGCCCACGAGGCAGGCCCCCACCCTCGTGGCCAGGGTGTGGGCCCCCTCTGGTATTTTCTTCGCTCAGTATTTTTTATAATTTCGAAAAATAACTTCCGTGGAGTTTCAGGACTTTTGGAGTTGTGCAGAATAGGTCTCTATTATTTACTCCTTTTCTAGCCCAGAATTCTAGCTGCCGGCATTCTCCCTCTTCATGCAAACCTTGTAAAATAAGAGAGAAAAGGCATAAGTATTGTGACATAATGTGTAATAACAGCCCATAATGCAATAAATATCAATATCAAAGCATGATGCAAAATGGACGTATCGGAGTCTTGCGTTCGCCATATGATTCTTCAGGGTCTGTCTTGTATAGCTCATAAAGATCTTGTGGCAAATCTTTGGATGTGTCCCCACGGCGCTATCTGCCGCCCTTTCTTGCTGACTTTTCTGTGGCCATGAGGTTCAAACTGAATGGCTTTAGAACTTGCAAAGGCTTCCGTCTGCTGGCCAGACAAGAACTGCCTTCAGGTGAATTGATGTGACACTGTAAGAATTCTGCAAATGAATGCAGACTATGAGAACCAAGGGATTCTCCCACGGACATGTACCTGTGACAGCATTAGAGATGCGAGGGAAGGGGAAGAGGTCATATGCATTCTCAAAAGATTTTGAAGATAAATCAGTTTGAAGACATTGACCTCATAGTGCGAAGACATTCACTTATTTGGTGAGAGTTGGTTCCAGATTTGTACGAATCCAAGAATAGGTACAAGTGAGGAATCTAACTTGTTTTGAAGCATAAGTGAATATACTAGGCATGATATGAGATGCAGAACAAGATAGATTCAATTTGCTAGGTATAAAAACCGCTTTTGGTGGAGGAGGATGAATCTATCAGATCAAAAAGGCAGTAAAAAGTAAGTTTCAATTACCACATGACGAACTGCTAGACGGAGAGGAGTGGGAGGCCGATCAGTTCAATCTCCCGTGCCCTAACTTGGCGACGGAAGACACCTACGGCGGTGGCGGAGGAGATGAGGTCCGCGGCTGGCATGAGGACGGCGTCGGGGAGGTCGCGGTAGCTAAGCGCTTCGTCGCCGGCGTCGTCGAGAGCTAGCGGTGGCGCTAAGTTTTGTGCAAGGTGGTGAAGCGGTAGAAGGATTTTGACCGCGATGTGATGTGTATTTATAAGGAAAGGGACGGCACAACACAATTACGCAGGTGCCCCTGGCGCTTCACATCTGAAGGACACATGGCGAACATGCAACACATTGGAAGTTGTTCCATGTTCCCACGCATAGCCTTTACAATTTGTCGGGTGGTCGTTCCGGCTTCTCCGGGTTTCAGGCAATAAGGGTATAGCATTTAAAACAGATTCAATTTTTGTCTCTGTATCTTGTGCTGACAAGGACGCATAGAAGACTTTCGACAGTTTCAATAGAATGCATATGATTTGAATAGATAGAATTTGAGGTAGAAGCATAGAAGAGGTTAGGGTCCGATCACATTCACTGAGATCAAAAGATTCAAGCAAGAAAACATAGCTATAAGTGAATGCTGTAGAGGACAAAAACACAATATAAGTATGTATCTTAGTAAGACCAAATCAACATTGTGAAGATAATATGAACTTAAATCAATGTTGAAGACAAATCAAATGCGAAGACTTTGCAAATGTAATGCCAAGAGAAACACTTCAAACAAGAGTTTGGTGGTGGCGTTACCCACCGTATAGGAAGTATTAGACCCAGACATGGCGCACAATTATCGTGGTGCTCCGAAGCCAAATTCCGCATTAATGTATTCACACTCAGAGTGTACATCTTCATTGATTGAAGATATACGTTACTTTGTGTGTTGCACATCTAAGTCATTAAATGCATAAGTGTTAGGATGTGTGTCCAATCACAGGACATTTGAGGATTCCAAGATATTTAGCTCACACCGCAACTTGCAAAACCTTTTCTCATCCAAAGGCTTTGTGAAGATATCGGCCAATTGCTCTTCAGTGTTGACGTGAATGATATCAATATCTTCCTTCATGACATGATCTCTGAGAAAGTGGTGACGAATTTCAATGTGCTTTGTCTTCGAGTGCTGAACTGGGTTGTTGAAAATCTTGATGGCACTTTCATTGTCGCAGTAGAGTGGCACATGCTTCAGGTGGACACCATAGTCCTTGAGAGTTTGATTCATCCAGAGAAGCTGAGCACAGCAAGATACAGCAGCAATGTATTCAGATTCAGCAGTGGAGAGAGATACACAGTTCTGCTTCTTTGAAGACCAACAGATAAGTGATCGTCCCAGAAAGTGGCATGTGCCTGATGTGGACTTGCGATCAACCTTGTCACCAGCATAATCAGCATCTGAGAATCCAACTAGATCAAACTCTGAGCCCTTTGGATACCATAATCCTAGTGTTGGGGTGTAAGCCAAATATCGAAGAATTCGCTTCACAGCTAAGTGATGCGATTCCTTTGGTGCCACTTGGAATCGGCCACACATGCAAACACTAAGCATTATATTTGGCCAAGATGCACATAAATAAAGTAAAGAACCAATCATGGAGCGGTATACCTTTTGATCGAACTCTTTACCATTGGCGTCGGGACTCAGATGACTTTTGGTTGGCATTGGCGTCGTGTATCCTTTGCAGTCTTGCATTCCAAACTTCTTCAGGCAATCTTTTAGGTATTTTTCTTGAGATATGAAGATGCCGTTGCTCTGCTGACGGATTTTAAGACCAAGGAAGAACTTCATCTCACCCATCATGGACATCTGATATTGCTCTTGCATCATGTGACCAAACTCATCACTGTATTTCTTGTCAGTGCAGCCAAAGATAATGTCATCCACATAGATTTGGCACACAAATAGTTCTCCATCATATGTCTTCCTGAAGAGTGTAGGATCTAGAGAACCAGGTTTGAAGCCTTTTCTCTTCAGGAAGTCTTTGAGTGTGTCATACCATGCACGAGGGGCTTGTTTGAGGCTATACAGTGCCTTGTTGAGCTTGTATACCATATCAGGATGGTTGGATCTTCAAAGCCAGGAGGTTGTGCAACATATACTTCTTCTTCAATCTTGCCATTGAGAAAGGCACTCTTCACATCCATTTAATACAGAAGGATGTTGTGATGGTTGGCATAGGCTAGCAGTATGCGAATGGCTTCAAGCCTAGCCACCGGAGCAAACGTTTCATCAAAGTAAGTCCCTTCTACTTGAGTATATCCTTGAGCAACAAGACGAGCCTTGTTTCTGACGACTTGACCATGCTCATCTTGCTTGTTGCGATTAATCCATTTGGTTCCTATAATGTTGTGCTTGCGAGGATCAGGACGCTTGACCAATTCCCACACATTGTTCAGCTCGAACTGTTGAAGCTCTTCTTGCATAGCTTGAATCAATTCAGGTTCCATGAAGGCTTCAGCAACTTTCTTGGGTTCAGAGATTGAGACAAATGCAAAATGGCCACAGAAATTTGCTAGCCGTGTTGCTCTTGAACGAGTGAGTGGACCAGGTGCATTGATGTTGTCTATCATCTTCTCAATCTGTACTTCATTTGTAACACGAGGATGAGCTGGACGAAGCTTTTGCTCTTGCTGACCATTATCTTCATTTTGAGCATTGGCTTCAGGCTGAACATTGTCTTCGGGTTGATCCAGAGCAGTGATGATAATTTCCTCTTCAGCCTGTGCCTCTGAAGGTATGTTTTCTCCAGTTCCCATTAGCTTGACTAATTCATTAGGAGGTACTTCATCTAACACATTTGGCAGGTGCTCTCTTTGCGAGCCGTTAGTCTCATCGAACCGCACATTCACAGTTTCAATCATTTTATAGTGAAAGAGGTTGAAGACTCTGTATGAGTGTGAATCCTTTCCGTAACCAAGCATAAAACCTTCATGTGCTTTCTGTGCTAATTTTGAAGTGTGATGTGGATCCTTGATCTAGCACCTAGCACCAAATACTCTGAAGTAATTGACGTTTGGCTTCTTACCAGTCAGGAGCTCATAAGATGTTTTCTTCATAAGCTTATGGAGATAAACACGGTTAATGACATGGCATGCAGTATCAATAGCTTCAGGCCAGAACTTCCTTGGAGTCTTGTATTCATCAAGCATCGTTCGAGCCATCTCGATAAGATTTCTGTTCTTGCGCTGCACGATGCCATTCTGCTGAGGTGTGTATGGAGCAGAGAACTCATGAGTGATGCCTATGTATCCAGGTAAAGGTTGAGGCCGGCTTTCTTAAACTCTGTGCCGTTGTCACTTCTGATATGCTTGATCTTGACGCCATAGTTCGTCATGGCACGTTTGGCGAAGCGTCTGAAGACATCCTGCACTTCATTCCTGTAGAGGATTATGTGCACCCATGTATATCTTGAATAATCATCAACAATGAAGAAACCATAGAAGCAACCAGTGGCAGTGAGAGTAGAGTAGTGAGTAGGGCCAAAGAGATCCATGTGAAGCAGCTCGAAGGGTTGACATGTAGTCATGATTGTCTTCGAGGGATGCTTAGCCATTGTCATCTTTCTAGCTTCGCAGGCACCACACAGATGATCCTTCTTGAACTTGACGCCCTCGATGCCCACGACGTGTTTCTTCTTCGTGAGAGTGTGCAAGTTCCTCATGCCAGCATGCCCTAACCTTCAATTCCAGAGCCAGCACTCTGAAGCTTTTGCTAGAAGACATACGGTTGATATGACTCCAACGTATCTATAATTTATGAAGTGTTCATGCTATTATATTATCTGTTTTGGACATTTATGGGCTTTACTAAACACTTTTATATTATTTTTGGGACTAACCTATTAACCGGAGGCCCAGCCCAAATTGCTATTTTCTTGCCTATTTGGTGTTTGAAGAAAAGGAATATCAAACGGAGTCCAAACGGAATGAAACCTTCGGAAGAGTTATTTTTGGAATGGAAGCAATCCAGGAGACTTGGAGTAGACGTCAGGGAAGCTTCGAGGAAGCCACGATGCAGGGAGGTGCGCCCCCACCCTCGTGGGCCCCTCGTGGCTCCCCTGACCGACTTCTTTCGCCTATATATGTCCATATACCCTTAAAACATCGAGGAACACAATAGATCGGGAGTTCCGCCGCCGCAAACCTCCAGAGCCACGAAAAACCAATCGGGGCCTGTTAAAACTCCACGGAGGAGGGATCCTCTCCGCTGGCCATCTTCATCATCCGGTGCTCTCCATGACGAGGAGGGAGTAGTTCACCCTCGGGGCTGAGGGTATGTACCAGTAGCTATGTGTTTGATCTCTCTCTCGTGTTCTTGATTTGGCACGATCTTGATGTATCGCGAGCTTTCTTTGTTATAGTTGGATCTTATGATGTTTCTCCCCTCTACTCTCTTGTAATGGATTGAGTTTTCCCTTTGAAGTTATCTTATCGAATTGAGTCTTTAAGATTTGAGAACACTTGATGTATGTCTTGCATGTGCTTATCTATGGTGATAATGGGATATTCACGTGATCTACTTGATGTACGTTTTGGTGATTAACTTGCGGGTTCGGTGACCTTGTGAACTATGCATAGGGGTTGGCACACGTTTTCATCTTGACTCTCTGGTAGAAACTTTGGGGCACTCTTTGAAGTTCTTTGTGTTAGTTGAATAGATGAATCTGAGATTGTGTGATGCATATCGTATAATCATACCCACGGATACTTCAGGTGACATTGGAGTATCTAGGTGACATTAGGGTTTTGGTTGATTTGTGTCTTAAGGTGTTATTCTAGTACGGACTCTATGATAGATTGAACGGAAAGAATAGCTTCGTGTGACTTTACTACGGACTCTTGAATAGATCGATAAGAAAGGATAACTTTGAGGTGGTTTCGTACCATACAATAATCTCTTCGTTTCTTCTCTGCTATTAGTGACTTTGGGGTGACTCTTTTTTGTATGTTGAGGGATAGTTATATGATCCAATTATGTTATTATTGTTGAGAGAACTTGCACTAGTGAAAGTATGAACCCTAGGCCTTGTTATCAAGCATTACAATACCGTTTACGCTCATTTTTATCATTAGTTACCTTGCTGTTTTTATATTTTCAGATTACAAAAACCTATATCTACCATCCATATTGCACTCGTATCACTATCGCTTCACCGAACTAGTGCACTTATACAATTTACCATTGTATTGGGTGTGTTGGGGACACAAGAGACTCTTTGTTATTTTGTTGCAAGGTTGCTTGAGAGAGACCATCTTCATCCTACGCCTCCCACAGATTGATAAACCTTAGGTCATCCACTTGAGGAAATTTGCTGCTGTCCTACAAACCACTGCACTTGGAGGCCCAACAACGTCTACAAGGAGAAGGTTGCATAGTAGACATCAAGCTCTTTTCTGGCGCCGTTGCCGGGGAGATTAGTGCTTGAAGGTACATCTTCCGATCTTGCAATCGAATCTTTTAGTTTCTTGTTTTATCACTAGTTTAGTTTATAAAAGAAAACTATAAAAAACTGGAATTGAGTTTGCCTCATACGCTTCATCTTTTTAATATCTTTCGTTAGAATGATGGAAAGGAAAATTGTGCTCAAGTGCTAGAAAAAGAAGTCCATAAAATGTTTGGCACTAAATCTTTGAATGATGAGCATGATTGCAATGTTGTTAGTATGAACTCTTTGAATATCCATGGTACTAATGATGATTGCACTAGTCATGATGAAAATGTCTCTTATAAGCATGTCAATTTTTGTGGAGTGCATAGAGTTTGCAAGTACACACCAAATAGGTAAGATAGATTTTGCAAGAGGCATAAGTATTTAGAAACCAAATGGTTGTAAGAAAGGCTAGGGGTTTGTGCTGAAAATTTAAAATATCGTTGCCACACTTGTGAACTTTGCAATGAACATGGTCCTTTAAATCTCCAATGCAAATTGTTTCATGATCGAATCGTGTCCAAAAATTGTGATGACTTGATTTCCCTTGCACATCATAATGAACTTAGTTTGCTTTTGGGTTATGAAGAAATTAAACATATAACTAAGCATATTCCTGAATATAACCTTGAAAAATTCCTAGATATTGATCTAGAGGAAATTTATACGTATTGTGCAGTGAATTGCGTTGAAAATCCTTACATTGCCAATTACATAAAGAAAAGAAAACAAATAGAAGAGAAGAGAATACTAATGAAAGGGAAGATACTTCCCAATATCCTCCTATTATTTCTTATGATGAATCAGGTAAAGAGGAGGAGCTTTCTATTCAACCAATCTCATTAATAAGGAGCTCAAAAAAGAGGGTTAAACCCACACATGATGCGAAGAAGAAAAAAAAAGACGGAGAAGCAAAGGTAGAAGGGTATCCCCCCCAAGTGATGTTGCTCCTATTACTCATTGTGAAGATGATAATTGCTATATATTGGTGCTATCCATACTATTAATGATGAGAGCGATTATGCTTATGATATGAAAAGGCCCAAGCTTGGGGATGCTATGTTTGATGAGAATGACATGTTTGAGAATATATTTGGTGCAATTAATGTTTGTCCCAAGCTTGGGGATGCTATGTTTAATGAAGATGATATTTTTAGCCTACCAAGTTTTGATGAGCAAATTTATTATGATAATAGCATGCCTCCTATTTATGATGATTATTGTGATGACACTTATGCTATAAAAAGTAGTGATGACTATATTTATAAAACTTGTCATGATTATGATTATGATTACCCTTTTCTGAACACTACTTTTTAACGTGGAAACAATTTATAGTATTCGAGTCTCTTATGATACTCCCACTATTCTGATTGAGAAGAATTTTGCTTATGTAGAGAGTAGTAAATTTTCTATGCAAATAGATCATGAAAAGAATGCTTTAGGTGCTGGTTATATTGTTGAATTCATTCATGATGCTACTGAAAATTATCATGAGGTAGGAATATATGCTTGTAGGAATTGCAATAATATTAAGTTTCCTCTCTATGTGCTTAAAGTTTTGAAGTTATGCTTGTTTTGCCTTCCTATGCTAGTTAATTATTGTTCCCATAAGTTGTTTGCTCACAAAATCCCTATGCATATGAAGTGGGTTAGGCTTAAATGTGCTAGTCATATGCTTCATGATGCTCCCGTTATGTTTCAATTCTTATCTTTTAAGAGAGCATCATTGTCATCATCATGCCTAGCTAAAAAGGCATTAAAGAAAAGCGCTTGTTGGGAGACAACCCGATAGTTACCCTTAATGTTTTTGTGTGTTCAAATGATTATGCTACTGTAGTAATCATGTTTTATAACTTTTGTTTCAATAAAGTGCCAAGTAAGACCTTTAGGATAGCTTACGGTGATAGTAATTTGATCTTGCTGTAAAAAACAGAAACTTTGCGCGCACAAGATTAGTTTTCATAAATCACAGAAACGTGTTTTTCAGTTGCTTCTTTTTGCAGTAGGTTAATAAACAAATTATCTAGGAATTCCAAATTTGGTAGAATTGTTTAGGTTCCAGAAGTTTGCGTTTGATACAGATTGCTACAGACTGTTCTGTTTTTGACAGATTCTGTTTTTTGTGTGTTGTTTGCTTATTTTGATGAATCTATGGCTAGTATCAGAGGTTATGAACCATAGAGAAGTTGGCATACAGTAGATATTACACCAATATGAATTTAGCATGAGTTCACAACAGTACCTAAGTGGTGGTTTTATTTTCTTATACTAATGGAGCTTACGAGTTTTCTGTTAAGTTTTGTGTTGTGAAGTTTTCAAGTTTTGGGTAAAGATTCGATGGACTATGGAATAAGGGGTGGCAAGAGCCTAAGCTTGGGGATGCCCAAGGCACCCCAAGGTAATATTCAAGGATATCCAAGAGCCTAAGCTTGGGGATGCCCCGGATGGCATCCCCTCTTTCGTCTACGTTCATCGGTAACTTTACTTGGAGATATATTTTTATTCACCACATGATATGTGTTTTGCTTGGAGCGTCATTTTATTTTGTTAGTATTTTCTTGCTATTTGAATAATATCCCAAGATCTGACATTCTTAAGGAGAGAGATTCTTCACATAGCTACATAATTATTTAACTACTCATTGATCTTTACTTATATCTTTTTGGAGTATTTTGTCATTTACTCGTGTGCTTCACTTATATCCTATGAGTAAATGGTTGAATGATTTGAATGTCATAAATCTGAAATCATATATGTTTCATATGCCTTTCCCATGGGGAATAATGACTTCACATATAAGAAGTAGAGGTGTAAAATTATTGAAGGTTAGCAAACATTGTATTGGTCACTTGAACAATTCATGAAAGAATAAGGAAGAGAGATTTCACATATAAATATACTATCTTGGACATCTTCAATGATTGTGAGCCCCATTAATTATTTTCAAACTTGAGCAAATAGTTGAAGCTGCACAAGGAAGACAACATAATGAGTTATGCTTGGGTATATTTGTATAGAAGTTATATTGTTATGGATCCTTCAACATGTGGTGCTTGCTATTTAGAATCTTTTGCTAGCCTAAATTTTTGTACTAAGCAGGAATACTGCTTGTGCATCCAAAATCCTTGAACCAAGTTTCTTCCATGAGTGTCCGTCATATCTACCTATATGCGGTATTTACCTGCCGTTCCAAGTAAATTTGCATGTGCCAAACCCTAAACCTTCAAATAATAATCTATTTTGTATGCCCGAATCGCTCATGTAGCGACTAGGGGCTGTCAGTATCTTCCATGCTAGGTGGGTTATTCTCACGATGAGTGGACTTCGCTCATCATTCACGAGAAAATGGATGATAACTGGGATGCCCAGTCCTATGATCAAAAGATCAAAAACAAAATTGCAAATAATTTAAACAAAACTCCCCCAGGATTGTTGATAAGTTGGACGGCACCCGTTGTTTAGGACAAGCCGTGGAGTGTGATTGTTGGTGGAGGGGGAGTAAAATCTTTACCTTTCTATTTGGGAACCGCCTATAATGTATGTAGTATGGAAGATATTGGGAACTCTTGGTCGTTATGTTGACAATGAAAGCATACCTCTCAAAATTATTTTCATCTCTGTTTTAAAAGCTTCGAGCTCTGGCACCTCTGCAAATCCCTGCTTCCCTCTGCGAAGGGCCTATCTTTTAATTTATGCAAGAGTCAGTAGTATTCCTTCCCATTCCAACCTACTCTTTAGTTGGCAAGCATCATGTGATGGAAGATCTAAGTATATATGGCCATTCAAATATATTTGATCATGAATTATTATTGCTGACAATTATCTATATGATAAATAAGTTGGGAGGCGAAACATTAAGCCCCTATCTTTCTCTGTGTTCAATGGATGTTATTTGTTCTAAAAATATTCTTTGAGTGGTAGCAATTATGGAAGACTATATGATAGTTGAGTATGTGGGATTTGCTAATTCAAATCTCTTACATAGAACCTTCTTGAAAATAAGATGAATTGCAATTGTTTGATGACTGAGAACATAGTTTGTTAGTTTTCAAGAAGTTTATGGTCTATGCTTTAACATGTGAATAGCTTGTTACTTGATCATGAGAAGTTTTATGAGATGAGCTACTATTATGACATATATTGATGCTAGAAAAGATGATTGAAATTATCATTGATCAAACTTGTGCACCTACTAGCATTCACACTTCATAAATTATTTCTTTTATCATTTACCTACTCGAGGACGAGCAGGAATTAAGCTTGGGGATGCTGATATGTCTCCAACGTATCTATAATTTATGAAGTATTCATGCTATTATATTATCTGTTTTGGACGTTTATGGGCTTTACTAAACACTTTTATATTATTTTTGGGACTAACCTATTAACCGGAGGCCCAACCCAAATTGTTGTTTTCTTGCCTATTTCAGTGTTTCGAAGAAAAGGAATATCAAACGGAGTCCAAACGGAATAAAACCTTTGGGAGAGTTATTTTTCGAACGGAAGCAATCCAAGAGACTTGGAGTAGACGTCAGGGAATCTTCGAGGAAGCCACGAGGCAGGGAGGCGCGCCCCCCCCCCAGGGCGCGCCCCCCACCCTCGTGGGCCCCTCGTGGCTCCCATGACCGACTTCTTTCGCCTATATATGTCCATATACCCTAAAAGCATCGAGGAACACAATATATCGGGAGTTCCGCCGCCGCAAACCTCCAGAGCCACGAAAAACCAATTGGGACCCTGTTCGGACACCTTGCCGGAGGGGAGGATCTCTCTCCGCTGGCCACCTTCATCATCCGGGCGCTCTCCATGACAAGGAGGGAGTAGTTCACCCTCGGGGCTGAGGGTATGTACCATTAGCTATGTGTTTGATCTCTCTCTCTCTCTCGTGTTCTTGATTTGGCACGATCTTAATGTATTGCGAGCTTTGCAATTATAGTTGGATCTTATGATGTCTCCATCTCTACTCTCTTGTAATGGATTGAGTTTTCCCTTTGAAGTTAGCTTATCGGATTGAGTCTTTAAGGATTTGGGAACACCTGATGTATGTCTTGCATGTGCTTATCTGTGGTGACAATGGGATATTCACGTGATCTACTTGATGTATGTTTTGGTGATCAACTTGCGGGTTCAGCGACCTTGTGAACTTATGCATAAGGGTTGGCACACGTTTTCATCTTGACTCTCCGGTAGAAACTTTGGTGCACTCTTTGAAGTTCTTTGTGTTGGTTGAATTGATGAATCTGAGATTGTGTTATGCATATCGTATAATCATACCCACGGATACTTGAGGTGACATTGGAGTATCTAGGTGACATTAGGGTTTTGGTTGATTTGTGTCTTAAGGTGTTATTCTAGTACGAACTCTATGATAGATTGAACGGAAAGAATAGCTTCGTGTTATTTTACTACGGACTCTTGAATAGATAGATCAGAAATGATAACTTTGAGATGGTTTCGTACCCTACAATAATCTCTTCGTTTGGTCTCTGCTATTAGTGACTTTGTAGTGACTCTTTTTTGCATGTTGAGGGATAGTTATATGATCCAATTATGTTAATATTGTTGAGAGAACTTGCACTAGTGAAAGTATGAACCCTAGGCCTTGTTTCGAAGCATTACAATACCGTTTACGCTCATTTTTATCATTAGTTACCTTGCTGTTTTTATATTTTCAGATTACAAAAACCTATATCTACCATCCATATTGCACTCGTATCACTATCTCTTCGCCAAACTAGTGCACCTATACAATTTACCATTGTATTGGGTGTGTTGGGGACACAAGAGACTCTTTGTTATTTGGTTGCAGGGTTGCTTGAGAGAGACCATCTTCATCCTACGCCTCCCACGGATTGATAAACCTTAGGTCATCCACTTGAGGGAAATTTGCTACTGTCCTACAAACCACTGCACTTGGAGGCCCAACAACGTCTAGAAGGAGAAGGTTTCATAGTAGACATCAACGGCCAACTGTGGTCCTGCTAAGAAATCTACCATATACAGATCATCTTTCCGATACCCTTCAAAGACTAGAGACTTGTCAGATTCCATTAGAACAAGGCAACGATATTTTCCAAATATCACAATCATGTTTAAGTCACAAAGCGTTGAGACAGACATTAAGTTGAAACCAAGGGATTCAACAAGCATCACTTTATCCATGTGTTGATCCTTTGAGATTGCAGCTCTACCTAGACCCAATACCTTGCTTTTTACCGATGTCGGCAAATGTGATGTGACTCTTGTCTGATGGACGTAGTGTTGAATCCATCAGAAGATTTTGATCGCCAGTCATGTGGTTAGTGCATCCACTGTCCATAATCCATTCTGAAGACTCTCGTGTCATATCCTACAGTGCAGTTAGGGGGATAGGCTTCACCAAGGGTATTGTGAAGCATAAACATTTGACGAATGATACGTCTTCAACGTATCTATAATTTATGAAGTATTCATGCTATTATATTATCCATCTTAGATGTTTTATATGCATTTATATGCTATTTTATATGATTTTTGGGACTAACCTATTAACCTAGAGCCCAGTGCCAGTTTCTGTTTTTCCTTGCTTTTGAGTTTTACAGTAAAGGAATACCAAACGGAGTCCAATTGACGTGCCAACTTTTGTAGATCAGAAGTTCCGCCGCCGCAAGCCTCTGTAGCCACGAGAAATCAATCTAGGCCCTCTCTGGCACCCTGCCAGAGAGGGCCATCATCACCGGAGGCCATGGAGGAGGATCCCGGAGGGGCCATAACCGCCATGAAGGCCAAGGACCAGAGGGAGAACCTCTCCCCATCTTGGGGGGAGGCCATGGAGGAGGAAGCACAAGGGGGAGAACCTCTCCTCCTCTCTCTCGATGGCACCGAAGTGCCATCGGGAGGGGAATCGTCGTCGCGGGGATCGTCTTCATCAACATCACCATCATCATCACCATCCTCATCTCTTTTACGCGGTCCACTCCCCCGCTGTTGGAAATATGCCCTAGAGGCAATAATAAAATGGTTATTATTATATTTCCTTGTTCATGATAATTGTCTATTCTTCATGCTATAATTGTATTAACTGGAAACCGTAATATATGTGTGAATACATAGACCACAACATGTCCCTAGTGAGCCTCTAGTTGACTAGCTCGTTGATCAATAGATGATTATGGTTTCCTGACCATGGACATTGGGTGTCATTGATAACGGGATCACATCATTAGGAGAATGATGTGATGGACAAGACCCAATCCTAAGCATAGCACAAGATCGTGTAGTTCGTCTGGTAAAGCTTTTCTAATGTCAAGTATCATTTCCTTAGACCATGAAATTGTGCAACTCCCGGATACCGTACGAATGCTTTGGGTGTGCCAAACGTCCACGTGGCAATGGGTGGCTATAAAGGTGCACTAGAGGTATCTCCGAAAGTGTCTGTTGGGTTGGCACGAATCGAGACTGGGATTTCTCACCCCGTATGACGGAGAGGTATCTCTCGGCCCACTCGGTATTGCATCATCATAGTGAGCTCAATGTGACTAAGTAGTTAGTCGGGATCATGCATTACGGAACGAGTAAAGTGACTTGCCGGTAACGAGATTGAACGAGGTATTGGGATACCGACGATCGAATCTTGGGCAAGTAACATACCGATTGACAAAGGGAATTGAATACGGGATTGATCGAATCCCCGACATCGTGGTTCATCCAATGAGATCATCGTGGAACATGTGGGAGCTAATATGGGTATCCAGATCCCGCTATTGGTTATTGGCTGGAGAGGTGTCTCGGTCATGTCTGCATGGTTCCCGAACCCGTAGGGTCTACACATAAGGTTCGGTGGCGCTTAGAGTTGTTATGGGAAATAGTATGTGGTTACCGAAGGTAGTTCGAGTCCCGGATGTGATCCCGGATGTCACGAGGAGTTCCGGAATGGTCCGTGGTGAAGATCGATATATTGGACGAAGGGTATTGGAGTCGGAAGTGTTAAAGTGTACCGGGCTATGGCGGCATGACCGAAAGGTGTTTGGGAGCCCCGGAAAGTGTTGGAGGGCCTCATGGGCCAAAGGATAAGGGCAAACCAGCCCACTAAGGCGGTGCGCCCCACACCTTTCCCACATTAGTTGGGGAGGTGGGCGCCTCCACCTGGCTTGGGAGGCAAGCCTCCACCTGCTTGGCTTGGGGGGCAAGTCTCCCTAGGGAGATCCAACTGCTTGGCCGCCGCCCCCTAGGGGAAACCCTAGGGAGCCTCCCCCTCTCCCCTTGCCCGTATATATAGTGGAGGGGTGGTAGGGCAGCCGCACCCCCTTCCCCTGGCGCAGCCCCTCCCTCCTCCAACACCTCCTCCTCCTCCATAGTGCTTGGCAAAGCCCTGCCGGAGAACCACGAGCTCCATCGCCGCCACGCCGTCGTACTGCTGGAGTTTTCCCTCAACTTCTCCTCTCCCCTTGCTGGATCAAGAAGGAGGAGACGTCCCCGGACTGTACGTGTGTTGAATGCGGAGGTGCCGTCCGTTCGGCGCTAGATCGGATCTTCCGCGATTTGAATCGCCGTGAGTACGACTCCATCAACTGTGTTCTTGTAACGCTTCCCCTTAGCGATCTTCAAGGGTATGAAGATGCACTCCCTCTCTCTCTCTCTCGTTTCAAGAATCTCCACAGATTGATCTTGGTGATGCGTAGAAAATTTTGAATTTCTGCTACGTTCCCCAACAGTGGCATCATGAGCTAGGTCTATGCGTAGTTTCTATGCACGAGTAGAACACAAGTTGTTGTGGGCGTCGATTTTGTCAATTTACTTGCCGTTACTAGTCTTATCTTGATTCGGCGGCATCGTGGGATGAAGCGGCCCGGACCGACCTTACATGTACACTTACGTGAGACAGGTTCCACCGACTGACATGCACTAGTTGCCTAAGGTGGCTATCGGGTGTCTGTCTCTCCCACTTTAGTCGGATCGGATACGATGAAAAGGGTCCTTATGAAGGGTAAATAGCAATTGGCATATCACGTTGTGGTTTTGGCGTAGGTAAGAAACGTTCTTGCTAGAAACCTATAGCAGCCATGTAAAAACTTGCAACAACAATTAGAGGACGTCTAACTTGCTTTTGCAGCATATGCCGTGTGATGTGATATGGCCCAAAGAATGTGATGAATGATATATGTGATGTATGAGATTGATCATGTTCTTGTAATAGGAATCCACGACTTGCATGTCGATGAGTATGACAACGGCAGGAGCCATAGGAGTTGTCTTAATTTATTGTATGACCTGCGTGTCATGAGTAGCATCATGTAATTACATTACTTTATTGCTAAACCGTTAGCCATATTGGTAGAAGTAATAGTTGGCGAGACAACTTCATGAAGACACGATGATGGAGATCATGATGATGGAGATCATGGTGTCATGCGGTGACGATGATGATCATGGAGCCCGAAGATGGAGATCAAAGGAGCAAAATGATATTGGCCATATCATGTCACTATTTGATTGCATGTGATGTTTATCATGTTTTACATCTTATTTGCTTAGAACGACGGTAGTAAATAAGATGATCCCTCATAATAATTTCAAGAAAGTGTTCCCCCTAACTGTGCACCGTTGCGAAAGTTCGTTGTTTCGAAGCACCACGTGATGATCGGGTGTGGTAGATTCCAATGTTCACATACAATGGGTGTAAGCCAGACTTACACACGCGAAACACTTAGGTTGACTTGACGAGCCTAGCATGTACAGACATGGCCTCGGAACACAAGAGACCGAAAGGTCGAACATGAGTCGTATAGTGGATACGATCAACATGAAGATGTTTACCGATGATGACAAGTCCGTCTCACGTGATGATCGGACACGGCCTAGCTGTCTCGGATCATGTAACACTTCGATGACTAGAGGGATGTCTATCTGAGTGGGAGTTCATAAGATGAACTTAATTATCCTGAACATAGTCAAAAGGTTTTTGCAAATCATGTCGTAGCTCGTGCTTTAGTTCTACTGTCTTAGATATGTTCCTAGAGAAAATTTAGTTGAAAGTTGATAGTAGCAATTATGCGGACTGGGTCCGTAAACTAAGGATTGTCCTCATTGCTGCGTAGAAGGCTTATGTCCTTAATGCACCACTCGGTGTCCTGAACCTCGAACGTTGTCTGTGGATGTTGCGAACATCTGACATACACGTTTTGATAACTACGTGATAGTTCAGTAATGTTAAACGGTTTAGAATTGAGGCACCGAAGACGATTTCGAAACGTCGCGGAACATATGAGATGTTTCGAGGGCTGAAATTGGGATTTCAGGCTCGTGCCCGTCAAGAGGTATAAGACCTCCGACGAGTTTCTTAGCCTGCAAACTAAGGGAGAAAAGCTCAATCGTTGAGCTTGTGCTCAGATTGTCTGAGTACAACAATCACTTGAACCGAGTGGGAGTTAATCTTCCAGATGAGATAGTGATGTTTCTCCAAAGTCATTGCCACCAAGCTGCTAGAGCTTCGTGATAAACTATAACATATCGAGGATAGATATGATGATCCTTGAAATATTCGCGATGTTTGACGCCTTGAAAGTAGAAATCAAGAAGGAGCATCATTTGTTGATGGTTAGTGAAACCACTAGTTTCAAGAAGGGCAAGGGCAAGAAGGGATACTTCATGAAATGGCAAATCAGTTGCTGCTCTAGTGAAGAGACCCAAGGTTGAACCCAAAATCCCAGACTTAGTGCTTGTGTAATGAGGGGAATGGGCACTGAAGCAGAACCACCCTAGATACTTGGTAAATGAGAATTTGGCAAAGGTCGACAAAAGTATATTGGATATACATTATGATGTGTACTTTACTAGTACTCCCAGTAGCACCAGGGTATTTAAATACCGGTTCGGTTGCTAAGTGTTAGTAACTCGAAATAAAAAGCTATGGAATAAATGGAGACTAGCTAAAGGTGAGATGACGATATATGTTGGAAGTGTTTCCAAGGTTGATGTGATCAAGCATCGCATGCTCCCTCTACCATCGAGATTGGTGTTAAATCTAAATAATTGTTATTTGGTGTTTGCGTTGAGCATAGACATGATTGGATTATGTTTATCGCAATACAGTTATTCATTTAAGGAGAATAATGGTTACTCTGTTTATTTGAATAATACCTTCAATGGTCTTGCACCTAAAATGAATGTTTTATTGAATCTCGATCGTAGTGATACACATGTTCATGCCAAAAGATATAAGATAGTAATGATAGTACCACATACTTGTGGCACTGCCATTTGAGTCATATTGGTATAAAACGCATGAAGAAGCTCCATGTTGATGGATCTTTGGACTCACTCGTTTTTGAAAAGATTGAGACATGCAAACCATGTTTATTGGTAGATATGCATGAAGAAACTCCATACAGATGGATCGTTTGGACTCACTTGATTTTGAATCACTTGAGACATGCAAATCATACCACATGGGCAAGATGACCAAAAGGCCTCGTTTTCAGTAAGATGGAACAAGAAAGCAACTTGTTGGAAGTAATACATTTTGATGTGTGCAGTCCAATGAGTGCTTTGAGGCCTGTGATGGATATCGTTATGCTCTTACTTCACATATGATTTGAGTAGATTCTAAGTATATATACTTGTTGAAACACAAGTCTGAATTATTGAAAGGTTCAAGTAATTTCAGAGTGAAGCTGAAGATTGTCGTGACAAGAGGATAAAATGTCTATGATATGATCATAGAGATGAATATTTGGGTTACGTGTTTGGCACAAAATTAAGACCTTGTGGAAATTGTTTCACTACTAATACCGCCTGGAACACTATAGTGTGATGGTGTGTCCGAACATCATAGCTGCACCATATTGGATATGGTGCATACCATGATGTCTCTTATTGAACTACTACATGGTTTATGGGTTAGGCATTAGAGACAACCGCATTCACTTTAATAGGGCACCACGTAATTCCGTTGAGATGACACCGTATGAACTATGGTTTAGAGAAACCTAAGCTGTCGTTTCTTGAAAGTTTGGGGCTGCGACACTTACGTGAAAAAAGGTTTCATCATGATAAGCTCGAACTCAAAGCGGATAAATACATCTTCATAGAACACCCAAAACAGTTGGGTATACCTCCTATTTCAGATCCGGAAGCAAAAGTGATTTTTTCTAGTAGCGGGTCCTTTCTCGAGGAAAAGTTTCTCTCGAAAGAATTGAGTGGGAGGATGGTGGATACTTGATGAGGTTATTGAACCGTCACTTCAACTAGTATGTAGCAGGGCACAGGAAGTTGTTAGGTGTGGCGCCTACACCAATTGAAGTGGAAGGCGATGATAATGATCATGAAAACTTCAGATCAAGTCACTTTAAAACTTCGTGAGTCGACAAGGATACATACTACTCCAGAGTGGTACGTAATCCTGTCTTGGAGGTCATGTTGCTAGACAACAATGAACCTACGAGCTATGGAGAAGCGATGGTGGGCCCATATTCTGACGAATGGCTCGAGGCCATAAAATCCGAGAGAGGATCCATGTATGAAAACAAAGTATAGACTTTGGAAGAATTACTCGATGGTCGTAAGGCTGTTGGGTATAGATGGATTTTAAAAGGAAGACGAACAATGATGGTAAGTGTCACCATTAAGGAAGCTCGACTTGTCGCTAAGATGTTTTTCGACAAGTTCAAGGAGTTGACTACGATGAGACTTTCTCACTCAGTAGCGATGCTAAGAGTCTGCTGGAATTATATTAGCGATTCTTGCATTATTTATGAAATCTTGCAGATAAGATGTCAAAACATAGTTTCCTCGGCGATTTTCTTGAGGAAAGGTTGTATGTGATACAACCGGAAGGTTTTGTCAATCTGAAAGATGCTAACAAGTATGCAAAGCTCCGATAATCCTTCTAAGGACTGGAGTAAGCATCTCGGAGTTGGAATATACGCTTTGATGATATGATCAAAGATTTTGGGTTTATACAAAGTTTATGAGAAACTTGTATTTCCAAAGAAGTGAGTGGGAGCACTATATCATTTCTGATGAGTATATGTTGTTAACATATTGTTGATCAGAAATGCTGTAGAATTTCTAGAAAGCATATAGGGTTATTTGAAAAGTGTTTTTCAATGGAAAACCTGGATTAGGCTACCTGAACAATGAGCATCAAGATCTATAAGGATAGATCCAAATGCTTAATAGTACTTTCAAATGAACACATACCGTGAGAAGATTTTGAAGGAGTTCAAAATAGATCGGCAAAGAAGGAGTTCTTAGGCTGTGAGGTGTGAGTATTGAGTAAGACTCAAGACCTGACCACGGCAGAAGAGAGAGAAAGGACGCAGGTCGTCCCTAATGATTTAGACGTAGGCTCCACAATATGCTATGTTGTGTACCGCACCTGAAGTGTGCCTTTCCATGAGTCAGTCAAGGGGTACAAATGTTATCCAGGAATGGATCACAGCACAGCGGTCAAGGTTATCCTTAGTAACTAGTGGACTAAGGAATTTTCTCGATAATGGAGGTGGTAAAAGAGTTAAATACGTAAAGGGTTACACCGATGCAAACATTGACACTAATCCGGATGACTCTGAGTAGTAAACCGGATTCGTATAGTAGAGCAGTTATTTGGAATAGTTCCAAATAGCGCGTGGTAGCTGCATCTAGGAGATGACATAGAGATTTGTAAAGCACACACGGATCTGAAAGATTCAGACCCATTGACTAATAACCTCTCTCTGGCGAGATATGATCAAACCCAATGGGTGTTGGATTCATTACAATCACATAGTGATGTGAACTAGATTATTGACTCTAGTGCAAGTGGGAGACTGTTGGAAATATGCCCTAGAGGCAATAATAAAATGGTTATTATTATATTTCCTTGTTCATGATAATTTTCTATTGTTCATGCTATAAATGTATTAACTGGAAATCATAATACATGTGTGAATACATAGACCACAACATGTCCCTAGTGAGCCTCTAGTTGACTAGCTCGTTGATCAATGGATGGTTATGGTTTCCTGACAATGGACATTGGATGTCATTGATAACAGGATCACATCATTAGGAGAATGATGTGATGGACAAGACCCAATCCTAAGCATAGCACAAGATCGTGTAGTTCGTTTGCTAAAGCTTTTCTAATGTCAAGTATCATTTCCTTAGACCATGAGATTGTGCAACTCCCGGATACCGTAGGAATTCTTTGGGTGTACCAAATGTCACAACGTAATTGGGTGGCTATAAAGGTGCACTAGAGGTATCTCCGAAAGTGTCTGTTGGGTTGGCACGAATCGAGACTGGGATTTGTCACCCCGTATGACGGAGAGGTATCTCTGGGCCCACTCGGTATTGCATCATCATAGTGAGCTCAATGTGAATAAGTAGTTAGTCACGGGATCATGCATTACGGAACGAGTAAATTGACTTGCGATAGCTTGAGATTGAGCGAGGTATTGGGATACCGACAATCGAATCTCGGGCAAGTAACATACCGATTGACAAAGGGAATTGAATACGGGATTGATCGAATCCCCAATATCGTGGTTCATCCGATGAGATCATCGTGGAACATGTGGGAGCTAATATGGGTATCCAGATCCCGCTATTGGTTATTGGCTGGAGACGTGTCTCGGTCATGTCTGCATGGTTCCCGAACCCGTAGGGTCTACGCACTTAAGGTTCGGTGACGCTAGAGTTGTTATGGGAAATAGTATGTGGTTACCAAAGGTATTTCGGAGTCCCGGATGTGATCCCGGACGTCACGAGGAGTTCCGGAATGGTCCAGCGGTGAAGATCGATATATTGGACGAAGGGTATTGGAGTCCGGAAGTGTTCCGGGGTACTGTGCTATGGCCAGCATGACCGAAAGGTGTTTGAGAGCCGAGCAAGTGTTGGAGGGCCTCATGGGCCCAAGGGAAGGGAAAACCAGCCCACCAAGGGGTGGTGCGCCCCCACCCTTTCCCACGTTACTTGGGGAGGTGGGGCGCCTCCACCTGGCTTGGGAGGCAAGCCTCCACCTGCTTGGCTTGGGGGGCAAGTCTCCCTAGCATTTTCCCTAGGGAGATCCAATCTGCTTGGCCGCCGCCCCCTAGGGGAAACCCTAGGGCGCCTGCCCCTCTCCCCTTGCCCCCATATATAGTGGAGGGGTGGGAGGGCAGCCGCACCCCCTTCCCCTGGCGCAGCCCCTCCCTCCTCCATCACCTCCTCCTCCTCCATAGTGCTTGGCGAAGCCCTGCCGGAGAACCACGAGCTCCATCGCCACCACGCCATCGTGCTGCTGGAGTTTTCCCTCAACTTCTCCTCTCCCCTTGCTGGATCAAGAAGGAGGAGACGTCCCCGAACTGTACGTGTGTTGAACGCAGAGGCGCCGTCCGTTCGGCGCTAGATCGGATCTTCCGCGGTTTGAATCGCCATGGATGCGACTCCATCAACCGAGTTCTTGTATCGCTTCCGCTTAGCGATCTTCAAGGGTATGAAGATTCTCTCCCTCTCTCTCTCTCTCTCTCTCTCTCGTTGCTAGAATGTCCACAGATTGATCTTGTCGATGCATAGAAAATTTTGAATTTCTGCTATGTTCCCCAACAGTGGCATCATATTTGAAAAATCCTTGGTGATGCAAGGCCCCACACCCCTGGTCAAGGCGCACCAAGATCCCCCTTAGAAGGAATAAGATCATATCCCGAAGGGATAAGATCAAGATCCCTAAAAAAGGGGGATAACAATCGGTGGGGAAGGAAATGATGGGATTTCTTTCCTCCCACCTTTGACAACGCCCCAATGGACTTGGAGGGCAAGACACCAGCCCCCTCCACCCCTATATATAGTGGGGAGGCGCATGGGAGCTTCACCCTTCCCCTGGCGCAGCCCTCTCCCTCCCCAACACCTCCTCCTCCGTAGTAGTGCTTGGCGAAGCTCTGCCGGAGAACTGCAACCTCCACCACCACCACGCCGGACTTGAACATGGTGCTTTATGCTACATATTATGATCCAATGATGTGTTGCCATCCCATGATGTTTTGAGTAGATATCCTTTGTCCTTGGGTTGATTGATGATATAGATTGGTATGCGTTGTATGTTTTATTTTGGTGCTGTCCTATGGTGCCCTCCGTGTCGGCATAGCAACCGTGAGGGATTCCCGCTGTAGGGTGTTGCAATACGTTTATGATTCGCTTATAGTGGGTGGCTTGAGTGACAGAAGCATACACCCGAGTAAGGGGGTTGTTGTGTATGGGATAAAGGGGACTTGAGGGTTGTTGCGTATGGGATAAAGGGGACTTGATGCTTTAATGCTATGGTTGGGTTTTACCTTAATGATCTTTAGTAGTTGAGGATGCTTGCTAGAGTTCCAATCATAAGTGCATATGATCCAAGAAGAGAAAGTATGTTAGCTTATGCCTCTCCCTCATATGAAATTGCAATGACGACTATCGGTCTTGTTAACAATTGCTAGGACAATTCCGCACACCGATCCACCATTATTCCACACTCGCTATTTATAATATTTAGTAATATATTCTAACTTTATGATAACAACACCTACTTTTACATTTTAGCTCTTCGATATCATGCAAAGTTATCCTCTTCATACCCACAACGTAGTTTTATTTCTCGTATCTAGTTGGAAGCAAACATTGATTATGCGTGAGAGTCGTATCAGTGGCAGATAGGACTTGAGAGAATATTGATCTTACCTTTAGCTCCTTGTGGGTTCGAAACTCCATGCTTATCACTTCCACCTTTGGAAATTGCTACGATGATTCCCTGCACTTGGGGATTATCAAGCTCTTTCTGGCGCCCGTTCTTGCGGGGAGCAATAGCGTGGGGTTGATATTCTCGTGTGTGCTTGTTTGCTTTCTTCACTAAGTCGATTTTGTTTTTCCTTTTTGTTTCTGTTTAGTTGTAGGTGAAACATACAAAAAAAATTAAAAGAATTTAAATACAAAAAAATTACTTGCCTCTTATGCCTAAAAAGTTTTTCAAAAAGAGAAGTGCTTGGAAAGTTATGCATTGAAGAAGTGAGGGTCAACCTTGAGCACTTGTGTTCATGCTCATGGAAACAATGTAGAATTTTTCATGGAAGTTTCTCTGTAAATAATTATCCCCTTGTATATATCCATTGTATTATAAAAATAATGTGCCAAGCTTTGGTTTTAGGATAATTAGATTGCTTGTTTACGTTGTGCTGTACAAAAACAGAAACTTTTGCACGCACGAAAATAATTTTCATAAATCACAGGAACGCGATTTTCAGTTGATTATTTTTGCTATGGATTGGTGCACAAATTTCTCAGGTTTTCCTAATTTGGTAGGATTTTTGGAGTTATATAAGTATTCGAGAGTTACAGATTACTGCAGACTGTCCTGTTTTTGATAGATTCTGTTTTCTATGTGTTGTTTGCTTATTTTGACGAATCCATGGGTAGTATCGGGGGGTATGAACCATGGTGAAGTTGGAATACAGTAGATAAAGTGCTAATATGAAATTGGAATGAGTTTGAAACAGTACCTAAAGGTAGTGATTTGCTTTATTATACTAAAGGATCTCACAAAGTTTTTGTTAAAGTTTTGTGTGGATGAAGTGTTCGAAGATCGAGGAGCTATCAATATGAAAAGAATAATGAGAGGCAAGAGTTCAAGCTTGGGGATGCCCAAGGCACCCCAAGTAAATATTTCAAAGGATACTCAAGCATCTAAGCTTGGGGATGCTCCGGTTGGCATCCCATCTTTCTTCTTCAACAAATATCAGTATACCTCGGTTTTTGTTTTGTTCACATGATTTGTGTCCTTTGTGTTTTTGTTTTTCCTTTAAGAACCATGCTAGCATGAGATAGCCCTTCATTGATTTACGGAATACTTCATGTGCTTCACTTATATCTTTTCAGTATGATCTTATAGAATCGCTCTTTGTGCTTCACTTAAATCTTTTGAGTATGGTTTTATAGAATGCTTCGTGTGCTTCACTTATATATTTTGAGCTTGAATATTGGTTAGTCTATATTAATTGTAGAATGCTCCATGAACTTCACTTATATCTTTTGGAGTATGAATAATACTATCATCTAAAGTGGGTTTGGAAGAGTGTCAACTTTAGGAATTAGTAATCCCACTATTCCGAATGAGAAGAATTCTGCATACTTGGAGAGTAGTTAAATTAGTATGCTTGTAGATCATGGAAAGAATGTTTTATGTGAAGGTTATATTGTTGAATTCATTCATGATGCTACTGAAAATTATTATGAGGGAGGAATGAATGCTTATAGGAGTTGCAATAATATCAAGTTTCCTCTCTATTTGCTTGAAGTTTTGAAGTTATACTTGTTTTACCTTCTTATGCTAGTTGATTCTTGTTCCCATAAATTGTGTGCTCACAAAATCCCTAGGCATAGGAAGTGGGTTAGATTTAAATGTGCTAGTCATATTCTTCATGATGCTCTCTTTATGTTTCAATTCTTATCTTTTATGTGAGCATCATTGAAATCATCATGCCTAGCTAAAAGGCATTAAAGAAAAGCACTTGTTGGGAGACAACCCAATATTTACCCTTTATGTTTTTGTGTGTTAACATGATTAAGCTACTATAGTAAACATGCTTTATAGCTTTTGTTTCAATAATGTTCCAAGTAAGACCTTTGGGAAGACTTGGGTGAAAGTTAACGTGATCTTGCAGTAAAAAACAGAAACTTTGCGCTCACGATATTAGCTGTCTTTTTTTACAGAAGAGTGATTTGGAGTTGATTCTTTTTGCAGAAGATTAATATACAAATTACTCACGTACACCAATTTATTTCATAGTTTTTGGAGTAGCAGAAGTATGGTTGTTTTTCAGATCATTACAGATTGTCCTGTTTCTGACAGATTCTGTTTTCATTGCATAATTTGCTTGTTTTCTAGTTTCTATGGCTTATATTCCTCAATATAAATTGTAGAAATGATACAGTACAGTAGTAATTGTGTGAGAACAATTATGATCTTGTCTTTCACAGTACCAAAGTGAATGGTTTACTCTTTATCATACTAACCCATCTCACAAAGTTCCATTAAGTTTTGTGTGATTGAAGTTTTCAAGCTTTGGGTGAGATATCAATATGAGGAGAATAAGGACTGGAAAGACCCTAATCTTGGGGATGCCCAAGGCACCCCAAGGTAATATTCAAGGAAGACTCAAGCGCCTAAGCTTGGGGATGCCCCGGAAGGCATCCCCTCTTTCGTCTTCAAAACTATCGGTATACCTTACTCGGAGCTATATTTTTATTCATCATATGATATGTGTTTTGCTTGCAGTGTATTTTCAATTTTACTTGCTGTTTGAATAAAATCATTGGATCTGAAATCTTGGATGAAATAGAATTCTCCCATGGCTAGTTAATTATTTGCCTACTCAGTGTTCTTCACTTATATCTTTTTGGAGTAGTTTCTCATTTACTCACGTGCTTCACGTATATCCTATGAGTAAATGGTAGAATGAATTGAATGCCATAAATCTGAATTTATATTTGTTTCATATGCGTATAACATGGGGAGTAATGGCTTCACACATAATAAGTATAGGTAGTAAACTTATTGAAAGTTAGCAAACGTAGAATTGGTCACTTGAACTATTCATGAAAGAATATTGAAGGAAGAGAGATTTCACATATAAATATACTATCTTGGACATATTTTGTAATTGTAACCACTCATTAAAATATGACATGCTGAAAAGTTGATGTTGGACAAGGAAGACAACTTAATGGGTTATGTTCTCCTATATCCGAAAAGTTAAATTGTCTTGGATCATCCAACATGATGAGCTTGCCTTTACCTCTCATGCTAGCCAAATTCTTTGAACTAAGTAGAAATACTACTTGTGCTTCCAAACATCCCTTAAACCAGTTTTACCATGAGAGTCCACCATACCTACCTATGGATTGAGTAAGATCCTTCAAGTAAGTTGTCATCGGTGCATGCAATAAAAATTGCTCTCTAAATATGTATGATCTATTAGTGCGAGGAAAATAAGTTTTATACGAACTTGTGATAGGGAAGTAATAAAAGCGACGGACTGCATAATAAAGGTCTTTATCACAAGAGGCAATATAAAGTGACGTTCTTTTGCATTAAGATTTTGTACATCCAACCATAAAAGTGCATGACAACCTCTGCTTCCCTCTGCGAAGGGCCTATCTTTTACTTTTACCTTCTACCCTTATACAAGAGTCATGGTGATCATAACCTTTCCTTTTTACACTTTTTCCTTTGGCAAGCACTTTGTGTTGGAGTGATCCGGATATATATATCCACTTGGATGTAGGTTTTCATGAGTTATTATTGTTGACATTACCCTTGGGGTAAAAGGTTGGGAGGCAAAACTATAAGCCCCTATCTTTCTCTGTGTCCGATTAAAACTTTGAACCCATAAATATCACGTGAATGTTAACAATTGTGAAACATTAAATGATAGTTGAGTATGTTGAGTTTGCTGAATCAAAGCTCTGACATAGACCCTTCCTGAAAATAAGATGAATTGCAATTGATTGATGACTGAGAATATTGTTTGTTAGTTTTCAAGAAAGTTTATGATCTATACTTTAACATGTGAATAGCTTGTTACTTGATCATGAAAAGTTTTATGAGATGAGCTACTATTATGACATATAATGATGCTAGAAAAGGTGATTGAAATTATCATTGATCAAACTTGTGCACCTGGTAGCATTCACACTTCATAAATTACTTCTTTTATCATTTACCTACTCGAGGACGCAGCGAGAATTAAGCTTGGGGATCTTGTCGTCTTCAACGTATCTATAATTCATGAAAGTATTCATGCTATTATATTATCCATCTTAGATGTTTTATATGCATTTATATGCTATTTTATATGATTTTTGGGACTAACCTATTAACCTAGAGCCCAGTGCCAGTTTCTGTTTTTTCCTTGTTATTGAGTTTTACAGAAAAGGAATACCAAACGGAGTCCAATTGACGTGCCAATTTTTGTTGATTTTTTATGGACCAAAAGAAGCCACTGGAGCAAAAGAGTTGGGCTAGAAGAGTCTCGGGCTGTCCACGAGGGTGGGGAGCGCGCCCACCCCCCTGTGCGTGGGCCCCTACCTCGTGGACGACTCGGAGACCCCCCCTGACGTGAAATCAACGCCAAAAATTCCTATAAATACACAAACCCCAGAAAATAACCTAGATCGGAAGTTCCGCGCCGCAAGCCTCTATAGCCACGAGAAATAAATATAGGCCCTCTCGGCACCACATCGGAGAGGGCCATCATCACCGGAGGCCATGGAGGAGGATCCTGAGGGGCCATCACCGCCATGAAGGCCAAGGACCGGAGGAGAACCTCTCCCCATCTAGGGGAGGCCATGGAGGAGGAAGCACAAGGGGAAAACTCTCCTCCTCTCTCTCGATGGCACCGGAGTGCCATCGGGAGAATCATCGTCACGGTGATCGTCTTCATCAACATCACCATCATCATCACCATCCTCATCTCTTTTACGCGGTCCACTCTCCCGCACCCCGCTGTAATCCCTACTTGAACATGGTCCTTTATGCTACATATTATGATCCAATGATGTGTTGCCATCCTATGATGTTTTGAGTAGATATCCTTTGTCCTTGGGTTGATTGATGATATAGATTGGTATGAGTTGTATGTTTTATTTTGGTGTTTTCCTATGGTTCCCTCCGTGTCACGCAAGCGTGAGGGATTCCTGCTGTAGGGTGTTGCAATACGTTTATGATTCGCTTATAGTGGGTGGCTTGAGTGACAGAAGCATACACCCGAGTAAGGGGGTTGTTACGTATGGGATAAAGGGGACTTGATGCTTTAATGCTATGGTTGGGTTTTACCTTAATGATCTTTAGTAGTTGCGGATGCTTGCTAGAGTTCCAATCATAAGTGCATATGACCCAAGAAGTGAAAGTATGTTAGCTTATGCCTCTCCCTCATATGAAATTGCAATGACGACTATCGGTCTTGTTAACAATTGCCTAGGACAATTCCACACACCGATCCACCATTATTCCGCGCTCGCTATTTATAATATTTAGTAATATATTCTAACTTTATGATAACAGCACCTACTTTTATATTTTAGCTCTTCGATATCATGCAAAGTTATCCTCTTCATACCCACAACAGAGTTTTATTTCTCGTATCTAGTTGGAAGCAAACATTCGGTGTACGTAGAGTCGTATCAGTGGAAGATAGGACTTGAGAGAATATTGATCTTACCTTTAGCTCCTTGTGGGCTCGGCACTCCATGCTTATCACTTCCACCTTTGGAAATTGCTGCGATGATTCCCTGCACTTGGGTATTATCAACGAACAAGCGGATTATCAAAGCTTAGATCCAGGTTAGGACTGATAGGATGAGTGACAAGCGATTCAGGAACAAAATACATAGTAAGACCATTTAGGCATTTTATCTTGCGCCCTACAAGAAGTTTTAGGTCCCCAGCATTAGCATCGGACGGCTTTGATTTCCGGTTGGAGACCTTTCCCTGCAAAAGATAGTTATGTTTTCTTAACCACCCACATTTTCAGGGGTGGCTTCGAAGCAATGAGTCTAAGTGCAGCATCTGAGAACTTCGGCTTTGGAGCCCTAGCAAATAGCCTTGTAGGAGGTGAATAATACTCATAAGAATAAGCAGAAAAGTTCTTAGTTCTATGAACATAGCGGTTTGAGGAAACACGCTCATATTCATGGGTCTGAGAATAATTTCCCTGCAAAACATTGGCGTTAGGGTGACTCAGGTGAGTCCTCAGTCTGTTTGAAGCCTTTGGACCATATGAAGCCTTTGGTCTGGGGTTTTGAAAGTGCTAGTTATCGACAAGAGGGGGGGTGAATAGGCGATTTTAACAAAGTCTTCAAAACACGGATGTTTCGAAGACAAACAATTGAAATGACCTAATTGATATGCAGCGGAAGATGAACTACAACAAGCAAACCATAGTCGGTATGCAATAACGTGAAAGAACAAGACTAATAGCAGCTAGGTAGTAAGGATCGGGATGGAAGATAGTATGAAGCCAATCAATAAAGTTGTCAAGCAATGAAGTCAAAAAGGTATGATAGATGGGCAATGACTTCACGAAGACAAACTCTAAGTAAAGAGAGGGAGAGGATAGGACCAGTCACTTGTTGAAGACACGGGATTTGTTGGACCAGTTCCAGTTGCTGTGATAACTGTACGTCTGGTTAGGGAGGCTGAGATTCAACTCAGAAGACCGTGTCTTCACCTTATTCCCCTTGAGCTAAGGACAAACTCTAAGTGCAGCATCTGAGAACTTCGGCTTTGGAGCCCTAGCAAATAGCCTTGTAGGAGGTGAATAATACTCATAAGAATAAGCAGAAAAGTTCTTAGTTCTATGAACATAGTGGTTTGAGGAAACACGCTCATATTCATGGGTCTGAGAATAATTTCCCTGCAAAACATTGGCGTTAGGGTGACTCAGGTGAGTCCTCAGTCTGTTTGAAGCCTTTGGACCATATGAAGCCTTTGGTCTGGGGTTTTGAAAGTGCTAGTTATCGACAAGAGGGGGGGTGAATAGGCGATTTAACAAAGTCTTCAAAACACGGATGTTTCAAGACAAACAATTGAAATGACCTAATTGACATGCAGCGGAAGATGAACTACAACAAGCAAACCATAGTCGGTATGCAATAGCGTGAAAGAACAAGACTAATAGCGACTAGGTAGTAAGGATCAGGATGGAAGATAGTATGAAGCCAATCAATAAAAGTTGTCAAGCAATGAAGTCAAAAAGGTATGATAGATGGGCAATGACTTCACGAAGACAAACTCTAAGTAAAGAGAGGGAGAGGATAGGACCAGTCACTTGTTGAAGACACGGGATTTGTTGGACTAGTTCCAGTTGCTGTGATAACTGTACGTCTGGTTAGGGAGGCTGAGATTCAACTCAGAAGACCGTGTCTTCACCTTATTCCCCTTGAGCTAAGGAAACACAGTCCTCACCCAATCACTCTGGTAAGTCTTCAAGGTAGACTTCCGAACCTTCACAGACTGCGTTCACTCGGCAATCCACAATGACTCTTGGATGCTCAGAACGCGATGCCTAACCATTTGGAGGATTCATAGTCCTCAAGTGTAATAAGTCTTGAGTCCACATGATAATAAAGACTTAGTGATGCCTAACACTCTTTGGCTCTGGGTGTTTGGGCTTTGTCCTTGCAAGGATTTCTCTCTCTCAAAGGCTTCGAGGTGGGTTGCTCTCAAACGACAAAAGCCGTGCACTAACTCTGAGCAGCCACCAATTTATGGTGTAGGGGGTGGGCTATTTATAGCCACTAGGCAAACCGACCTGTTATGTCGAAATGACCACTGGGTCACTAAGGAACCGACACGTGTTCCAACGGTCGATTTCAAACACACACGGCAACTTTACTTGGGCTACAAGCAAAGCTGACTCATCCAGCTCTGGATAAGTTTTGCTCTCATTGTCTTCGCCTCGAAGACATAGGATTTGGGTTGAGCATCACTTGATCATTACGACTATGATCACTTGGACCCCACTTAACGATGCGGTGGTCCCTACGACTCAACAAAGAAGAAAAAGGAAACAACGAAACAACACAGGTCTTAGGCTCCATAGTCTTCACTCGATGTCTTCTCATGTCATAGTCTTCAATGTGAATATCTTCACATACCACCATTGTCGTCAATGTCTTCATACATTTTTAGGGTCATCTCCGGTAGGTAAACCAAATCAATGAGGGACACTACCTGCGTTATCCTGCAATTCTCACAAACGCATTAGTCCCTCAACCACATTTGTCGTCAATACTCCAAAACCAACTAGGGGTGGCACTAGATGCACTTACAATCTCCGCCTTTTGGTGATTGATGACAAACTGGTTGAAGTTTTCAACGGGGATAAAATATGTGAAATTGTAAAGGATAGGGAATTGTCTTCATAAGAGGCAAAGGCTCCCCCTGAAGATGTGCATATAAGTAGTTTGCTTTTGGAATGCAAATGCACATGGCAGGTTGTACTTGTGGAGATCCTCTTCAACTTATGAAGATAATTCATCATGCATGAAATGATATAACTAAGAGAATGACATGCATAATGAAAAAGGACGTCTGCATAATGATCTAAGTGCGGAAGTTATCGCTTTATGCGAATTTATCATCGCATTTGAGTAAGGCAAATAAGTAGCAGACGACCATCGAAGTTTAAGTGTTACAACTCAAAGAACCAAATGTATCAAAAGCGAGAGTTGTAAACACTAGGCGAAATATAGTTCAACCGGCATTATGAACCGGGTTGAAGACTATCAAACTCATATGCTTCTCCCCTTTTGTCGATAAGGACCAAAAGGTTTGAAGACATAGAGTATCTACTCGTCATCTTCGAAGTAGATGATGCAGCGATGTTATCGGTGTTGGTTGGCGGTGCGAGCGAACTTGGTGCGATGTCGATGTGTGCGAAGTAGGGGCGGTGAAGTAGCATCATCTTCATCATCGATCACTCTGGCATTCACCATTGCCACGGAGGAAGAATAGTCGAGTCTTCAAGAGATGGAGTTAAATCGTAGGACTGCATTCCGTGGAGGAGTGGAGTCAAACTTGAAGCGTTCAAAGTGAAGCCATCGTCTTGAAGATCTCGCTTGACCGAAAGCAGAGTCAAACTCTTCCATGAGCACCGACAGCTCTCGTGAGTGACAAAAGCATTCTTGGTGGCAAGGTTTGAATGCGATTGACGTCCACCAAGAGGCTTTGCATTTGACGCTTGAGCCAGGAGTGATGCTTATCTTGCTTTTGATGCAGCGCCACAAGAAGTTCTCGATCATTGAGGACTCGAGAGCGCTTTCAAGGCCTTTGGCCAATTGTGCTCTCGATGGCTTGATCTGCGCGATGAGGCGGAACATTTGTTCCCAGCCAGGGGATAGACATGAGATACCGCTTGGACGCCTTCCATAGGTTGAGAGAAGTTGTGGTGATCTGCATTCTGAAGACAAAGTGGCGTTTTGGCAGGTTCAGGGTATATGGCTTCAACAGACATATCAATCTCTTGTAGAAAGATCATATGATTGCGAGCAGAGGGTTGATAGTTGATGGCAGAGTGCAACTTGATGAGGCGCATGACCCATGGAGCATAAAATTTGCACCAAAAGATCATATCCAGACGCAGCCAATTGTCGGATGAAGAATTCTTGCGTGTTGAAGGCGATGCCATTGAGGATGTAGAAGACCAATGTCTTCATTGGCTCCTTCCAAGTTTTCTGAGATGAGGAATGCCCTTTGATTGGCCATAGAGTTCGCCGGATGATGTGATATATTGTACGAGGCAGATACTCAAGGTCATCAACAAAGAAGTGCTGAGGGATTTCAGCGTCATGTGGCAGTGGCTTCATCATACTCAACATCTGACTCATGTTGGGTTCTGGTTTATGAAATATGCTCTCTAAGGCATCGCGGTGTAGTTGACATCCAGGTTCAAACAGCTCTCCGGGAGTGGGTAGGCCTGTGAGCTCAATGATGTCAAGAGCTTTGGCTTCATGATGAACATTTCGCATCATCCACTCAGAACCCATGTCTTTGTGTCTACTGTAGTAGCCACGGATGTGGAGGGTAGCATAGAATTGAAGCAAAAGTTCTTCATTCCAAAGGTTCTTTATGCATTACGAAACCAAGCAGACCTGCATCACGAAAGCAATCGAGTGCTTCTTCTAAGCACGACAGTCCGGCAATGGCTTCAGTGTCGAGGCGCATATGAGGAAAAATGCGCCCTTGATCATACAGAGCACAGGAGTAATAGCTTCGTTGTTGATAACTCCAGAAGCGATCAAATGATATCCTTGGCCTTGTGTAGGGGTTCTTTGCTCTGTCAAAGAAAGTGTTGTGAGCCTTGAAGCCATTGGCATTGAATGACCCAAAGAGATGTGGCGGTGCACGGAAACCTTGGCAGTCTTGGCTTTGGTTTCGGACCGAGGCCTATGCGCAATGTGATACTCAAGCTGTGGACCCGAGGCATGAGGCGGAGGGACGAGCAGGCCATCTGGACGGTGATTAGCTCACCATAGTTGTATGCTTGCTCAATTGTATGAGGCCTTGGTGGCGGAGCAGGGCGATGGCTACAATCGAGGCTTCGAGCTGCATAGGTGCTTGTGGGTAGTTGCCTCATTGGCTTGAGCACGTTAGCCTCATTGACTTCGTGAGCATGTGCTTCATTGGCTTCATGAGCGGGTTGGTGCATGCTCCACATTCGCTTCAGCCATGACAACGTCATTGGCTTCATTGTGTTGGTGGTGGCAGCCTCAATGTTTTCAACCTCCACTTGAGAAGCCGGAGGGTCGGTCATCGGGCACGTTGATATCGGGAACAACTTCTTCAATGACATAGGGTGTAGGGACACGATCTTCTTCTTCTTGGGGTTCATCGGCTGATGCAGCCGGATTGTCTTCAGCAGCTTTAGCTTCAGACTCAGAGACATTCACAGTTGGAGTGGCTTCTGAAAACACTTGACGTGCAACAGGTTGGTGGTGCTCTTCTCCTTCTGGAACGCTCGAAAGAGGGGCTTGAGGCCTTTGTCCTTTGCGCTCATGGAATCTTTGGCGACGCCTTTGGAGATGGAGTTGGTTGGGCCTCAAAGTCTTCCTCTTCTTCTTGTTGTTGTTGTTGGGGAGTGACTTGTTGTTGGGGAGTACTAGGGAGTCTTCTTGTTGCTGTGGGTGATCAGCCCATGATTCATCTGAGCAATTGGCGTCAAAGGACGACCAATGCTGATGAGTTCGCTGTTCGTCAGAACAGGCGATGATACCGGGTTTGGTTCGATCTGAGGAAGAACGTCATCATCTTCAACATTGTCTTGGGGACCAATGTCTTCAGCAGCGATGGGGTCAACTGCTGGAATGTCTTCAGCTTCATGAGCCTCTGTGGAAGCAGGCTCATGAACTATCATCCGTCGTTCTTGGTTAGCAGAGTCGAGGCCAAACCATTAATATAGGTTCAACAACCAAGGGCTCTGTAGGAGCAGCCCGATTCTTCTTGGTCTTAAGCTTCTTCTTAGAGGGAGCAGCATTAGAGGCTTCTGGGATGTTTCCTTTTCGGCTTCACCTCGGCAGCCCTCCTTTTCTTCTGTCGAGCGGTTGACCTGACTTTTGGCTTTGAGCCGGTGATGCTGCTTGGGAAGACTATGGGGCTCTTCACCTTGCCTTGAAGGTGCAGCTTGGTCGATTGAAGACTTCTTTTTCTTTGCAGCCATTCTGGGTCAATGCCGGGGACGGCCAAGAGCCTTGCGCTTCTCGGCCTCATTGTAGGCAAGTACACACTTGTCGGCCATACTTTTCATGCGCTCACGAGAGCCTCTGGCTTCTTCACGTTTCTTGACAAAGGCTTCCTTGAGGTCGTGCAGCATGACCTTGAAGTTTTTAACGTCTTGCACGCTGAGTGCAGCCATATGCTTCTTGAACTGAGCCTTTTCATAGTCAATCTTGTGCTTCGGTTCAATGATCCTTTGAGCAAGAGCTAGCTCGAAGCAATGGCTCCATTGAAGGAGATCCGAGGCCAATAGGAAGTTGCAGATCTTCAAAACTGATGTTTGGGGTGTCAAACCACTCATCAATGAAGTGATGGATGATTGCCACATCAAAGAGAGGCAAATTGTTGAAGATTTCTGCTTCTTTGCTCTTGATAAGTTGCTCAAGGGCATCATCTGCAAGAGCTTCATCCTTTGGACAAATCAATGTGCTCTTCGCGCAAAATGGCGGCAGGAGTCGAGGTCAATTCAGTGTTCTTGACAATGTTCTGTCTCTTCTCCGTCTTCTTGGAGATACGAGATTGATCTTTAGACTGCACACTGGCTTCAGGAGGTGCAGTAGCCAGTGGCTTCACACGTGAAGCTTTTGGAGGAGCAGCTGACTTTGAAGCCTTGACTTTCTTTTGCTTCTGCGGCTTTGGAGGCGGGAGCAGGAAGCTGAGCTGGGACTTCATCGAATCAGCATCTTCATCGAGTGATCCACTTTGGCACCTTGGACCAAGATGTAAGTGATGAGGCCATCAAGGTTTGAAAAGGGACCGATGACATTGGGTTCAGCCTCACGAGAGCCCGTCGGCCACGGGGAAGCGGAGGACCAGAGGTTGAAGTCTAATCCCAATGACTTCTTGTTTTCCTTGGCGAAGCCTTTTGCGTCTTTGGAAGTTGCGTTTGAAGAGATTATCGTCACGACACCAGAGCAATGACGTTGGGTCGGCATTCTCAGGCTGAGGTCCACGGACCATACAAGGATAGAAACCCTGTGTAATAGCTTCAGCCATGTTCTTGGGTGGAAGGCCTCGAAAGAGAATATCACCCCAAGGGCTTCTGATAGCATTCTTCTCAGCATATTCCTTGGTGACAAACTTGTACTTGAACCATTGTTCAGCCCAATAGCGTCGAATCCATTGGATTCGTGTCTTATACCTTGAGCATAAGACTCTTCGAGGATCTGTTTTGTAAAGTTCTGCGAGGTCATCGTGCAGATCCTTTGAGGTTCCCCACGACGGGCTACCGCTTCACCGCCCTTCCTGACTGATTTATCTGTAGCCATGAATTTCAAACTGAATGGCTTCAATACGTTCAGAGGCTTCAAGGGCTTGCGTTTGCTGGACAAACAGGAACTAGCTTCGGGAGAGTTAAGTTGATGCTGTAAGAATTCTGCAAACGAATGCAGACTATGAGAACCAAGGGATTCTCCCATGGACATGTACTGCGGACATTAGAGATGCGAGGAAGGGAAGAGGTCATATGCATTCTCGTAAGATTTTGAAGATAAATCAGTTTGAAGACATTGACCTCATGATGCGAAAGACATTCACTTATCTTACGCCGAGTTGGTTCTAGATTTGTACAAATCCGTGAATAAGTACAAGTGAGGAATCTAACTAGTTGTGAAGCTTAAGTGAATATACTAGGCGGTATGGGATGCGTACCAGAATAGATCTACCATTGTATAGGAAGAAACCAATTTTGGTAAGAAGGATGAATCTTTGAGGATTATAAAGATGGTAAAATGGAGTTATATTTACCACTTGAAGAAGCGCTAGAGCGGGGAAGAAAAGGAGGCCGAGCAGTTCAATCCACCGTTAGCGACCTGACCCAAAATCGGTCAAATCTACGTATGCATACCATCCCAAGATCATACTTTGGTACTCACGATACATCGATAAAGTAATCAAAGTTCAATCACACCTGAATTTTATTACACCGATTCTCATATAGAGTCTTTATTACAAGAGAATAAATTCGCTCAAGGCCAACTCATGAGAAATAAACTACTAATGCATGAGCGTCGGAAGTAAAGCGAGTCCATCCGACTCAAAGGGCAATCGCCAAGCGCGAGCGTAGCCTCACTCTGATCGGAATATACCTGCGCAACATAAGGCGTTGCAGCCATGTAGGTCGACTTTTGAATAAGTGGCAAGTCATGAAGAATAACAATAATAAAGTTACTAACACTATATGCATTTTTGGTACGGAGCTCTAAGTTTCATCATTTTGCTAAAAGCCAATTTTTCTCCTACTACTGATGGGCTTGCTTGCAAATTACTACAAATTGTGGGTAGTTATTGAGATGGTTCCGCCAACCAATATCTAGTTCCCAAATTATTAAGTCATAATCCCCTCAAATTAATTCATTAGTTTTAGTGTTGAGATTTCGAATACTTCCAAGTTCCGGAGGCTCAAATTGTCCGTGTAACCAGGACACCCATTGTCGATTAGATCTTTAACTTCTGCGAGAGGTTTGGCGCACTTTCCCGCAAGAATCATTCCCTCCTTTTAAAGTCTTCTACACTTCATGGTGTTTGAAGGCGGACGAATGAAACAGGTGGTCTTCCAAAGAGTTCTTACGGCTAACGCAGTACCCATCCAATCCTACCATTCTTCTACATCTCGTAGTCACCCGTCCAGCCAGTCACTACTAGGGTTGACCCAGCCAGAGCCCATAATGGCTTGCGGTACTGCATTGTAAGCTTCCGGTCATGGGGCATCCATCCAGATCTCTTCGTGGCTGGGTGAAGCTTTCCGCAAGATGTCATGGCACTTCTCCATGCATCCCGGCCATCCTTGGAGTTCTCCGGGGTGCCCGTCAACCGTCCCTCCACCCAGTAGTGAATTCAAGTCCATCTTGATCATTGTGGTTCATGGGGTTGTCATCATCATTGACTCTCACATCTTGCTTATGAATTTCACTCAACCCAAAACTTCGTCTCTGAGCATAGCAAAATAAACTACTTGGCTCGGGTCATGGTAACAAGGATTGGTTCATCCTACCACGTGATACTACTCAAGATTAATAACTTCAAAATTTCAACTACTGCATGCATGGTGGGGTGGTGACAATTTCTAATGCACAAAAACATGGGTATAGAAATAACATGATCAAAACTTGCCTTGCTGATGATCCTCGTAAGCTAAATATTCGTAGTAGCAAGCTTCAAGCACTTTAAACTCTACCTGAGACAAACAATAATCACAATAAGCATATAGCATAGGATCACATAACACAATAGCATAACAAAAAGTACATAACACACCAAAACAACCAAACCAAAATCCAAAGGAAAACTCAAGGAAAACCAACTCAAAGTTTTTCCTACTTCAAACAATAACTAGAATAGTTTTATATAGCAAAAATTTTCCTAACATAACCTAATCATGGTTTTATGTTAACTAAACAGAAAAAGATTTCATTAAGCAACTAGGAGCAAAAGAAATAATTTAAACTCTATTATGAAACTCCTATTAGGCCTAATTCAATTTCTATTAAGAAAAATAAAATAAAACTTTTATTAATTTTAAATAAAAGTTCATCCTATAACGTGTGAAACTATCCTAGAATAATCAATCACATGTTAAAAATAAATTTACTTACTAATTAAAATAATAGGAAAAGCAGTGGCTAGTTATTTAATTAGGATTAACAAGAATTCTGCTTAAAACTATTTATTTATTAATCCTAAAATACCCAAATTAATTTCTATGGTTTGGCCATGTCAAAATAAAAGGTGGTACAAAAAGAATCATCAAAAAATAATTTTTCTAACTCATGTTATAACAGATTTACTATTCTGACTAAAACTAAATTAAAAGCAATTTTAATTAATTTTTAACATAGCTAAATATATATTCTACAGTAAACTATAAGAAATTTGCAAACCAACAAAAAAGAATCACTTAAAAATATTAAGTAGATTAAAAAGATATGAATTTTTCAAATCTGAAACTATTCTGTAAAAAGCAGAAAACTAAAAAATAAAAACTAAAACGAAAAAGCAGGGCTAATGGGCCTATCTAGCAGCTTGGCGTAATTTAACTAATCGGGCCCTAGTGGTTAAACCCGAGTCGGCGGTTTAATAAAAACCCTAACTAAACCGGTTTATTTAAACTAAACCTAACTAAAAACCGTACCCCTTGAGGTCTAATCTAAGCCCTACGTTTAGATCCAGCAGTGGGGAGGACTCAGCGACTTAGAGGCGGCGACGGCTGACGAGCTCGAGGCGGCGATGACTCGGCTCGGCTCGATGGTTGGGGACGTCGGCGGAGTCTCCGGCAGTTCAATGAGCAAGGGTGGCTCGAGGTGGAGTCGAGTAGGTCGAGGGTGGCCGAGAGGTGGTCGAGGAGACGGAGCTAATGGCGTGGCGGGCGCTCTCGGGAGCTCAGCGAGGTTTGTGGCGAGAGAGAGGTCGAGGCGGCGAGGGGAGGAACGGGGTCGAGGGGGTATATATAGGGGGGCACCGACTTGGAGGAGGCGGCGATCGGCGAGGATTGTGGCCGGATCCGGATCTGCGGGATTCCCGTGTGTGGGCAAGGGGTTCTTGCGTGGGCGAGGGGAAGAAGGAGGGGTGGGTCCCGTGTGTCGGCGAGCGAGAGGGGGTGCGTTGCGGTCGGGCGACCGGTGCGGAGGAGATTCAAGGCAAGCGCTGGGCGTGGGCTGCTCATTGAGCGCTGGTGGGCTCGGCTTGGGCAGTCATCGGCTCAATTTGGCCGGGCCGCTGAGCCGATGGCTCGGGCCGCCCGGGGTGTTGGTGTTGGGCAGTTAGCTGGCAGCGCCTCGGGGATTTTTCTATTTCTAATTTTTTTGTGAAATAAAAAAGAGAGAAATATATAAAATATAAATATTTTATATAGGACATATATATATCAAAATGATGGGGAATATTCCCTATAATTTGAGCATTTATCCGGGGCAAAACTCAAACTTTATAAAAAAATTCATTTTTCTAAAATTCCAAATAAAACTCAAATTTGAATTCAAACTTTTTGGCAATGTTTTCCTCTGATATTTTTGGAGTGTCATGTTTACTCCTCTCATACTTTTTCTCAAGTATTTGTCGGTATTGATTTGAAATTAATTTCAAGCGCCAAATTTTGAATTCAAATTCCAACAACTCCAAAACTTACGAAACTTCAAATGCCACTCAAATTCAAACAAAATGCATAGATGCTTAGCTATAATTGTAAAACATTCCAAATAGGAAATTTGGGATGTTACAAAACTCTACCACCTTAAGATGAATCTCGCCTTGAGATTGGGTTGGCTAACAAATAGGTGCAGTGTGATCTCGAAGAAGGTCTTCTTCAAGCTCCTGTGTGGCTTCTTCCTCGGTGTGGTGACTCCACAACACCTTGCAAAATTTGATGACCTTGCTGCGGGTGACTCTTGCTCATGAGTTTAGAGAATCAGACGGGTCTCTCCTTGTAGGTCGAGATCCTTTGTCCAAAAGTCGTATGGCCTCTAGGGCACTTGTGTCTCTCAATCGGAACATCGGCCATGTCGGCATGACACTTCTTCAGCGAGAAACATGGAAGACATCATGAACTCCGGACAATCCTTAAGCAATTCCAATTGTAAGCAACTTCTCCCACGACGTTCGAGGATTTTGTAGGGGCCAATGAATCGGGTGCTAACTTCCTTTGACACCAAAACCTCTTGATTCCACGAAGTGGGGACACACCGAAGATATGCTCGGTCTCCCGCTTCGTAAGTCACTTCCTTGCGCTTCTACATCGGCATAACTCTTTTTGTCTCATTTATTGCTATCTTGAGCCCTGTCTCGAATCAGCTTGACTTTCTCTTCGGAATCCTCGATAAGATCGGAACCGAAAGTGATCGATCTCAACACTATCCCACAAAGAATGGTGTTACGCACCTCCTTCCGTGATATAGAGCTTGAAGAGGCCATCTTGAATTTGGATTGGTAGCTGTTGTTGTATGAGAACTCTGCGTATGGCAAATTGTCATCCCAGCTAGACCCATAGTCTAGCACACAAGCTCAACATGTCCTCCAATCTGGTTGACTCTCTCGGTCCATCCATGCTGCTCATGGATGAAAAGCATCTTGAATTCCAGCCTCGTGCCCAAAGTTTCATGCAATCGATTCCCAAAACTTTGAGGTAAACTGTGTTCCTCTATCGGAACCACGATACTCCTCGGAACTCCATGCGAGACATCTGATCCTGGTCATGTATATCTTGGCTAATTTAGCACTGGTATAGGTAGTCTTCACGGGGATGAAGTGACCTACCTTGGTCAATCGATCAACCACTACCCGAGATGGAATCATAACCTGAGCGGGTCACTGGTAATCTGTGATAAAATCCATTCCAAGTTTTTCCCATTTCCACTCGGGAATCGGCAAAGGTTGAAATAACCTGCTTTGGCTTCTCGATGTTACGCTTTACTCGTTGACAAACGCCATATCTTGCTACGTGACTCGGCAATATCCTTTCTTCATACCTGTCACCGGAAATTTTCCTTCAAATCCGGTACATCTTGGTGTTGCAAGGTGAATCGAGCACGGTGAATCATGAGCCTCTGAAGAATTAGCTTCACGAGTTCGGGATCATTGGGTACATAAATATGATCCTCGAACCATATAGCTCCGTGATTCATCCTTACGAAATCCTTTAGCTTTTCCTTCATTCATCTTTTCTTTATCTCATCAATTTCCTTGTCCGACTTACGGGCTTCACGAATCCTTCGGCCAAAGTGGTGAACTTCAGAGTTGCAACATATCCTCTGGAACTATCTCCGATCAGGAGATCTACGAGGTCTTCGACTAACTCCTGGGGTAATCCTCCGCTATAAGAGTATTCACATAACTCTTACGGCTCAAAGCATCTGCTACAACATTAGCCTTTCCTGGGTGATAATGCAATCTCATGTCATAGTCCTTGATTAACTCTAGCCATCTCCTCCGCTTCTGAGGTTCAGCTCTTTCTGCGTGAAAATATACTTCAAAGCTCTTATGATCTGTATAAACATCACAATGGTTTCGATAAGGAAATGTCTCCAGTCTTGAGTGCATGCACTACATTGCTAACTCCAAATCATGTGTGGCATAATTCAGCTCGTGTGGTCGTAGGCTGTCTGGAGGTATAAGCTACTAACTTTTCCTTCCTGCATGAGTACTCCTCAAAGTCCACAGCGAGAAGCGTCACAATATACCAGTAATCCTTGTGTATGTCCGGCCAAAATCAGATCTTGGGGCTGTAACCAAACGTTTCTTCAATTCACGGCTGGCTTCACAAGCCTCGGTCCAAACATACTTGGCTTCCTTCTTCAACAAAATTGGCTCGGTCATGGGCTTGGCAATCTTCGAGAAATTCTCAATAAACCTCCGATAATATCCTGCGAGTCCGAGAAAACTGCGGATCTCCTTGAGCTGTGGTGGGTGGCCAATCGGTGGTGATACAACCTTGGTGGGGTCAATCGCTATTCCTTCTCCTGAAATAACATGTCCGAGGAATCCGACTTCCTTGACCAATTCACATTCTTGAACTTGGCATACAACCTGATGTTCTCGAAGTTTCTCCAGAACTAGGCATAAATGTTCCTTATGCTCTTCCTCGCTCTTGGAGAAAATCGGTATATCATCGATGAACACCACGACAAACTTGTCCGGATATTCCATAAATACCTTGTTCATCAAATTCATGAAGTATGCACGGGAGCATTAGTCAATCCAAAGCGACATATTGGTATACTCATATAAACCATACACGGTAGTGAATGCTGTTTTGGGTATATCCTTTCACGGATCTTCAATCGATGATACCACGATCGAAGATCGATCTTGGAGAATACCTTGGCTCCAACTAGCTGATCAAATAAATCATTAATCATCGGTAGAGGGTACTTGTTCTTGATGGTCACGTCGTTCAGCGAGCGATAATCAACAACCATTCTCAAGGTTCCATCCTTCTTCTCTACCAAAAGAACAGGGCTCCCCAAGGTGATGAGCTTGGCGAATATATCCCTTCTCCAATAGCTCATTAATTTGGTTCTTGATCTCCTTCAAATCGTTCGGTGGCATCTCGATAAGGTCTCTTGGATATTGGGGCTGTGCCGGGCAATAACTCAATCAGAAATTCAATGTCACCGTCCCGGTGGCATTCTGGTAATTCCTCCGGAAAAACATCGGAAAGTCTTGCACTCACGGCACTTCCTCTGAACAACTCCGTGAAGGAATGCACTGATTCTTCATCCGCTATGCACGGCTACATACTTGATCCTCTTACGCTCGGGGTGGTGAGCGAGAATAGACTTCTTGAGCGCAGATCTATGTTCCCTTCAAACTTCGTCAACCAATCCATGCCTAGGATTACATCCAAGGTGCAGGTTTCCAACACAATGAGGTCTGCGGGAAATTTATGGTTCCCGATGTTGAGGTTGCATGACAGCCTAAGCACGCCATCATTTCTCCTCCTACTTAGGCCCGGCCTTGAAGGGGCTTCTAAGGGTTTTAGTGGGCAACCCGTACTTTTCCACAACTACCCTTGATATGAATGAATGTGTTGCGCCGAGAATCAAAGAGTACCAATACTGAGCGTGAATTCAATAAAACTTACCAACCACGATTGTCCGGCTGATCATAGACGTCCTCCACGTCAATGTGGTTCACCTGAGCACGAGGGAACGGGTTAGGCTTCTTCGTTGAGCTTCCATTGCCGTTTCCATTCCTCTGCTTGGCCTCCGGGCAGTCGGTGGCGTAGTGCCCTGTCTTCTGGCACTTGAAACAGGTGATGTGGCTCGGATCCTTGAGTCAAGGCGAGAACGATGCTGATTGCCATTGCCATTGCCATTGCACGACTTGTTGTCCTGGTGGCGGTTGTTCCCATTTCCTCCATGGTTATGACCTCCATGGTTGTGATGGGTGTGCCCTCCTGAGTATGGTGCAAAGCAGGGGCCTGCTGAGCTCTGAGTTGTGTTTCCCCTGGCTGTACTTCCGCCTTGCGGCTTTCAATCTCTTGCTGCTTGCCTTCAAGTATGGTGGCCTTGTCTACCAGCTCTGGTAATTGTTGAAGGTAGCCACCACAAGCTGCATGCCCGGTTCATCATTGAGTCCCTCAAGAAACTTCTCCGCTGCGGCATCTGTGGCCACATCATCAAAGGCGTATGAGCTAGCTTGCTGAACTCATCCACGTCTTTGCGCCACAAGACGGTTCCCTGGCGTAAGTTGCGGAACTCACGCTTCTTGAGACTCATGGCTCCAGTGAGACATGAGCGGTCTTGAGAAAGGCCTGCTTTGGAACTGATCCCTGTGATGGCACCAATGGGATAAGTGGCGGTGTAGTTCTCCCACCAAGAAGCTGCAGGTCCATCAAGTTGATGTGCGAAAGCGCACCTTCTACTGCATCGGTGCATCCAACAGTGATTAGCTCTCTTCCGACTTTGCGGAGCCAATCATCGCCACAATCGGCTCGAAGGTTGCTAGAGAACAACGGCGGATTCAGCCTCGAGAAATCGAGTCAAGTTGTCAGCAGGGTGGTGGCGGTGGATTGTTGTTGTTGTTACGATTACGAATGAGTATACTGCATGAGGGCATTCTGCTTTGCTTTGGAGTAGTGGGTGAGCTCCGGCGGAAAACCGGTGTCACGTCTCGGAGGCATCTGGTGTTTTGGAGTGGATGAGAAATTTAGAATAGAACAATGGTCTAATGAGAAATAACACTACCCATATGAATGCACAAACATAAACACACCAATCATTTATTCATTCCACTCAAAACATGGTTCAATCTAGATTACAAAAGCTCATGACTAATCGATAATGTCGGCCTAACCGATCGATGAAAAAGTAAAATAACATGGTGGTCGACTAAATGTCTTCATCAATAATCCTTGCGTCCTCACAGTGCGATGTCCTCCGTGTGGTGTCCTCTGTTGCGGCGTCTCCTCTTGCGGCTTCCTCGGTGGAACTCCCTTCATAATCTCGATCATTGCTCACGAGAGGTCCATCATCTCCACTCGGAAAAGGTCCTCTCCCAAGTCCATCTTTTCCTCTATTGCGGCAAGTTTCATCTTCAGGTCGTGGACTCTCTCCATGAAGTCCGCGACTTCTTCCTCATGATTAAGGAAGTGCAAGTGTGCCTTCTCCTCCGATTCAGTTCACGGAACAATAGCCTCCTGTGTGCCTTCGAAGTTACTGGCGATGCGAATCTCCCGTTTCCCGAGGAGACACTCCAAGTCCTGGACATAAGAGAGAATGGAGTCGTCCTCAATGGTACGGATGATATCTCCATTCCTTGCTCTTGAGAAACCATGGCGAGTCCGAGGGATCGAGCTCGACCTGTACTCCTCTCGGAGATGTCCAAGACACGATAGATCGCCATGTCCCTTCCGATGATCCAGTTGAAGTCGGTGAACTCAAAGTCAATAGGCTCCGTGTGACCTCCGAAGAGTTCTCCACAGGATATGCACTTCAATCCTGGCGGGTATCCGTCGGAAGTGCATTGGTTGGCTTCCCGGTGATCGAGGGTAGAGCAATCTTGACTTCTTCACCATCTGGACCAGACTTCTTGCCGAAAGGCATCGTCTCATCTGGTGGCAAAACTCCGGTAGAAGAAGCTGGGGGTGAACTCGTGACCATCTAGAATGTTGAAAATAGGAGAAGAGTCGAATTGAGCAGGGAGAATTACGGAATGAAAAGGACATAAATTAAATAGTCTCTTCCTATGGCTTTCCGATCCTAGGGTTCACGTCCCTACGGTCAGCGTGTGCTCGATACCATCTGCATGTGACTGACCCAAAATCGGTCAAATCTACGTATGCGGTTACCATCCCAAGATCATCTTTGGTACTCACGATTACATCGATAAAAGTAATCAAAGTTCAATCACACCTGAATTTTATTACACGATTCTCATATAGAGTCTTTATTACAAGAGAATAAATTCGGCTCAAGGCCAACTCATGAGAAATAAACTACTAATGCTGCGAAGCGTCGAGTAAGCGAGTCCATCCGACTCCAAAGGGCAATCGCTAAGCGTGAGCGTAGCCTCACTCCCCGATCGGAATATACCTACGCAACATAAGGCGTTGCAGCCATGTAGAGTCAGCTTTTTGAATAAGGCTGGCAAGTCATGAAGAATAACAATAATAAAGTTACTAACACTATATGCATTTTGGGTCTGTGGAGCTCTAAGTTTCATCATTTTGCTAAAAAGCCAATTTTCTCCTACTACAAGTGGGCTTGCTTGCAAATTACTACAAATTGTGGGTAGTTATTGAGATGGTTCCGCCAACCAATATCTCGTTCCCAAATTATTAAGTCATAATCCCTCAAATTAATTCATTAGTTTTAGTGTTGAGATTTCGAATACTTCCAAGTTCCATAGGCTCAAATTGTCCGTAGCAGGGACCACGGCTAATCGATTAGATCTTTAACTCTGCGGAGGTTTAGCACTTTCCCGCAAGAATCATTCCCTCCTTTTAAAGTCTTACGCACTTCATGGTGTTTGAAGGCAGGACGAATAAACGAGGTCTTCCAAAGAGTTCTTACAGCTCTTGCCCGGTACCCATCCAATCTCTACCGTTCTTCTACATCTCGTAGTACCGTCCAGCCCGGCGTCACTACTAGGGTTGACCCAGCCAGAGCCCATAATGGCTTGCGGCTGCACGAGTAAGCTTCCGGTCATGGGGCATCCATCCGTCTCTTCGTGGCTGGGTGAAGCTTTCCATGAATGTCATGGCACTTCTCCATGCATCCCGGCCATCCACCGGGTTCTCCAGGTGCCCGTCAACCAAATCCTCCACCGATGGTGAATTCCGAAGTCCATCTTGATCATTGTGGTTCATGGGGTTGTCATCATCATTGACTCTCACATCTTGCTTATGAATTTCACTCAACCCAAAACTCAGTCTACGAGCATAGCAAAAGTAAACTACTTAGTCCGGGTCATGGTAACAAAGGATTGGTTCATCCTACCACATGATACTACTCAAGATTAATAACTTCAAAATTTCAACTACTGCATGCATGGTGGGGTGGTGACAATTTCTAATGCACAAAAACATGGGTATAGAAATAACATGATCAAAACTTGCCTTGCTGATGATCCTCGTAAGCTAAAAGATTCAGAGTAGCAAGCTTTAGCACTCAGGAAACTCTACCGAGACAAACAATAATCACAATAAGCATATAGCATAGGATCACATAACACAATAGCATAACAAAAGTACATAACACACCAAAACAACCAAAACCAAAATCCAAAGGGAAAACTCAAGGAAAACCAACTCAAAGTTTTTCCTACTTCAAACAATAACTAGAATAGTTTTATATAGCAAAATTTTCCTAACATAACCTAATCATGGTTTATGTTAACTAAGCGAGAAAAGATTTCATTAAGCAACTAGGAGCAAAAAGAAATAATTTAAACTCTATTATGAAACTCCTATTAGGCCTAATTCAATTTCTATTAAGAAAAATAAAATAAAACTTTTATTAATTTTAAATAAAAGTTCATCCTATAACGTGATGTAAACTATCCTAGAATAATCAATCACATGTTAAAATAAATTTACTTACTAATTAAAATAATAGGAAAAGCAGTAGCTAGTTATTTAATTAGGATTAACAAGATTCTGCTTAAAACTATTTATTTATTAATCCTAAAATACCCAAATTAATTTCTATGGTTTGGCCATGTCAAAATAAAAGGTGGTACAAAAGAATCATCAAAAATAATTTTTCTAACTCATGTTATAACAGATTTACTATTCTGACTAAAACTAAATTAAAGCAATTTTAATTAATTTTAACATAGCTAAATATATATTCTACAGAAACTATAAGAAATTTGCAAACCAACAAAAAAGAATCACTTAAAAATATTAAGTAGATTAAAAGATATGAATTTTCAAATCTGAAACTATTCTGTAAAAACAGAAAACTAAAAATAAAACTAAAACGAAAAACGGGCTAATGGGCCTATCTAGCAGCTTGGTAGTAATTTAACTAATCGGGCCCTAGTGGTTAAACCGAGTCGGCCGGTTTAATAAAAACCCTAACTAAACCGGTTTATTTAAACTAAACCTAACTAAAAACCGTACCCCTTCGGGGTCTAATCTAAGCCCTACGTTTAGATCCAACGGTGGGGAGGACTCCGGCGACTTACCGAGGCGGCGACGGGCGACGGCAGGCGGCTGACGACTCGTGACTCGGTGGTTGGCGGCGTCAGGTCTCCGGCGGGTTCAGGAGCAAGGGAGGCTCGAGGTGGAGTCGAGCGAGGTCGAGGTGGCGGGGTGGTCGGGACGGAGCTAATGGCGGCGGGCACTCTCGGGCTCGGCGAGGTTTGTGGCGAGAGAGAGAGGTCAGGCGGGGGCGAGGGAGGAACGGGTCGAGGGGGTATATATATAGGGGCACCGACTTGGAGGAGGGGGCGATCAGGCGAGGATTCGCTGGCGGATCCCGGATCCTCGGGATTCCGTGCAAGGGTTTGCGGGCGAGGGAAGAAGGAGGGGTGGGTCCGGGTGTCGGTGAGGAGAGGGGTGTGTTCTTGGTCAGGCGACCGGTCTGGAGGAGATTCAGGCGGGCGTGGGCTGCTCAGGCGCTGGTGGGCTCGGTCGGGTGGGCGGGTCTGGCTCAATTTGGTGACCGCTGGCCCGATCTTTCGGTCAGCCCAAGGGTGTTAGGCCAGGCAGTTGGCTGGCCGGCGCCCGGGCTTTTTCTATTTCTAATTTTTTGTGAAATAAAAGAGAGAAATATATAAAATATAAATATTTTATATAGGACATATATATATCAAAATGATCAGGGGAATATTCCCTATAATTTGAACACTTATCCAGGGGCAAAACTCAAACTTTATAAAAAATTCATTTTTTCTAAAATTCCAAATAAAACTCAAATTTGAATTCAAACTTTTTGGCAATTTTTTTCCTATTATATTTTTGGAGTGTCTTTTTTAATCCTCTCATACTTTTTATCATGTATTTTTCAGTTATTTATTTGAAATTAATTTCAACTGCCAAATTTTGAATTCAAATTCCAACAACTCCAAAAACTTCTGAAACTTCAAATGCCACTCAAATTCAAACAAAATGCATAGATGCTTAGCTATAATTGTAAAACATTCCAAATAGGAAATTTGGGATGTTACAACCGTGCCCTAACTTGGCCACGGAGGACACCTACGGCGGCGGCGGAGAGGACGATGTTCGCGGCCGGCATGAGGACGGCGTCGGAGAAGTTGCGGCAGCTAAGCGCTTCGTCGCCCGGCGTCGTCGAGAGCTAGCCAGTGGCGCTAGGAGTTTTGACGAGGTGGAGAGGTGGAAGAAGGTTTTCTTTACCGCATGAGGATATGTATTTATAAGGAGATGTGCTAAGACAAAGGTGCAATTACGCAGGTGCCCCCCAAATTTCACATCCGAGGGGCACGCGTGGCAAGCATGCAACATACACCGAGTTGTCCCGAGTTCCCACGCCCGCCAGTTTGTCGGATGGGCGTTAAAGCTTCTCCGGATTTCAACAGGAAGGATGAATCATTTAAAATAGACTTAAAGTTTGTCTCTGTGTCTTCCTGGCGGCAAGCACACAGAGAAGACATTTGACAGTTTCAATAGAATGCATATGAATTGGACAGATAGCGTTTGAGATAGAAAGCATAGAGAGATTAGGGTCCGATCACATTCAGTTAGTTCAAAAGATTCAACTTGGAAGACATAGCTATAAGTGAATGTTGTAGAGGATGTAACAATATATATATATATATATATATATATATATATATATATATATATATATTTATTTATTTATATATCAGAAAGCAATCAGATCAACATAGTGAAGAAAATCAAGAAGATAGTTGAAGTTAAAGACAAATCAAATGCGAAGATATTGCAGAAATAACGCCATGAGTGAAACACTTCGAACAGAGAAATTTTGGTGGTGGCGTTACCCACCGTATAGGAAGTATTAGACCGGACATACTGCGCACAATTATCGTGGCGCTCGAAGTCAAATTCGGCGTTAATTTATTCACACTCGAATGTAAGTCTTCATTGATTGAAGATATACTTTACTTGTGTTGCGCATCTAAGTCATCAACATGCATAAGTGTTAGGATGTGTGCTTGATCATAGGACATTTGAGGATTCCAAGATATTCAGCTCACACCGTAACTTGCAAAACCTTTTCTCATCCAAGGGCTTTGTGAAGATATCTGCCAATTGCTCATAAGTGTTGACGTGAATGATGTCAATATCTTTCTTCATGACATGATCCACGAGAAAATGATGGCGAATTTCAATGTGCTTTGTCTTGAGTGTTGGACTGGATTGTTGGCAATCTTGATGGCACTTTCGTTGTCGCAGAAGAGAGGTACTTGTTTCAGATTGATGCCATAGTCCTTGAGAGTTTGCTTCATCCATAGAAAGTTGAGCATAGCAAGATCCAAAGCAATGTATTCAGATCCAAATAGCTTGAGAGTGATACACAGTTCTGCTTCTTTGAAGACCAATAGACAAGTGATCGTCCCATAAAGTGACATGTGCCTGATGTAGACTTGTGATCCACCTTGTCACCAGCATAATCAGCATCCGAAAATCCAACCAAATCAAATTTTGAGCCCTTTGGATACCATAATCCTAGTGTTGGGTGTGAGCCAAATATCGAAGAACTTCGCTTCACGGCTAAGTGATGCGATTCCTTTGGTGTCGCTTGGAATCGAGCACACATGCAAACACTAAGCATAATATCGGCCTAGATGCACATAGGTAAAGTAAGGAACCAATCATGGAGCGGTATACCTTTTGATCGAACTCTTTACCATTGTCGTCGGAACCCAGATGGTGTTTGGCTGGCATTGGCGTCGTGTAACCTTTGCAATCTTGCGTTCCAAACTTCTTCAGACAATCTTGGAGGTATTTTTCTTGAGATATAAAGATGCCATTCCTTTGTCGATTTAATTTGAAGACCAAGGAAGAACTTGAGCTCTCCCATCATGGACATCGATATTGTTCTTGCATCATGTATGCAAATTCATCACTATACTTCTGGTTGGTGCACGAAGATAATGTCATCCACATATATTTGGCATACAAACAGTTCACCATCATATGTCTTCGTGAAGAGTGTGGGATCAAGGGATCCAGGTTTGAAGCCTTTGCTCTTCAGGAAGTCTTTGATTGTATCATACCAGGCGTGAGGAGCTTGTTTGAGTCCATACAGTGCTTTATTTAGCTTGTACACCATATCAGGATGTTTTGGATCTTCAAAGCCAGGTGGTTGAGCGACATATACTTCTTCTTCAATCTTGCCGTTGAGAAATGCACTCTTCACATCCATTTGATATAGCAAGATGTTGTGGTGGTTAGCATAGGCTAGTAGTATGCGAATAGCTTCAAGCCTAGCTCTGAGGAGCAAATGTTTCATGGAAGTCAATTCCTTCAACTTGAGTATATCCTTGTGCCACAAGACGTGCCTTGTTTCTGACGACTTGACCATGCTCATCTTGCTTGTTTCGATATACCCATTTGGTGCCAATAATGTTATTCTTGCGAGGGTCGGGGACGCTTGACAAGTTCCCAAACATTGTTCAAACTAAACTGAAGTTCTTCTTGCATAGCTTGTATCCATTACGGTTCCATAAAGGCTTGACAACTTTCTTGGGTTACGATATTGACACAAAAGAAAATTGCCCACGAATTTGCTAGGCTGTGTTGCTCTTGAGCGAGTAAGCGGACCAGTGCATTGATGCTATCGATTATCTTCTCAATCTGTACTTCATTTGCAACACGAGGATGAAGCTGGACGAAGACTTTGCTCATGTGATCATTGTCATCATTGGGAGGATTGTCTTGGTGAGCATTGTCTTTCGGAGTTGGTTAGGTGCAGAAATGATAAGTTCTTCTTGAAGCGTGCTTGAAGGCATGATTTCACCGTTCCCATTAGCTTGATAGATTAGTTGGGTGAAGCTTACGTCTGAGTGTGCTTAGCGGCAGCTCTTTGTGAACCATTGGTTTCATCAAATCGCATACGTCCTTGTTTGACGATTTTGTAAAGATAGAGGTTGAAGACTACAGTAGGAGTCTGAGTCCTTTAAAGTAACCGAGCATGAAGCCTTCGTGAGCTTTGGGTTTAAATTTTGACTTGTGATGGGGATCCTTGATCCGGCACTTAGCCCTAAATACTCTGAAGTAGGCGACATTTGGCTTCTTGCCGATGAGGAGCTCATAGGATGTTTTGTTCAGAAGCTTATGGATGTAAACACGGTTGATGACGTGACATGCTGTATCAATAGCTTTAGGCTAGAACTTTCTTGGTGTCTTGTACTCGTCGTGCATTGTTCGAGCCATCTCAATGAGGGTTCTGTTCTTTTCGCTCCATGATGCCATTTCTTTGAGGTGTGTATGGGCGAGAAAACTCATGAGTGATTCCCATTGTATCCAAATAAAGATCAAGTCCGGTGTTCTTGAATTGATTACGTTGTCACTTACGATATGCTTGATCTTGACGCCATAATTGTTCATTGCTTTCGATTGGCGAAGCGTCTGAAGACATCTTGCAATTCAGTCTTGTGAGAATTATGTGCACCCATGTGTATCTTGAGTCGTCAACAATGGCGAAGCCATAGAGATAAGCAGGTTGTTGTGAAGGTAGAGTAGTGAGTAGGGCCAAATAAGTACATGTGTAACAGCTCGAAGGGTTGAGATGTCATCATGATTGTCTTAGAGGGTGCTTTGCCCTAGTCATCTTTCTCGACTTGAGCACCACACAAATGATCCTTCTTGAACTTCACACCTTCGATGCCTATGGCGTGCTTCTTCTTGGCGAGTGTGTGTAAGTTCCTCATGCCAAGATGCCCGACCTCGGATGCCCGAGCCGACGATTACGAAGCTTTTTGTAAGAAGACATACTGACGGCCGTGGACCTGCCGAAATCTACCATGTATAGATCATCTTTCCTATACCCTTCAAAGACTAAAGACTTGTCGATTCCATTAGTACAAAACAGCGATATTTTCCGAATATCACAATCATGTTCAAGTCACAAAGCATTGAGACAGACATCAAGTTGAATCCAAGGGATTCAACAAGCATCACTTTATGCATGTGTTGATCCTTTGAGATTGCAACTCTACCTAGACCCAATACCTAGCTTTTACTAGTGTCAGCAAATGTGATGTGACTCTTGTCTGATGGAAGTAAGGTTGAGTCCATGAGAAGACTTCGATCACCAGTCATATGATTAGTGCATCCACTGTCCATAATCCATTCTGAAGCTTGAGGTGTCATACCCTACTGATGCAGTTAGGGATAGGCTTCACAAAGAGTATTGTGAAGCATAAACATTTGACGGAAAGTGGATTATTGAAGCTTAAATCAAGATTAGGACAAGATAGGATGAATGGCAAACAATTCAGGAACAAAATACATAGTGAGACCCTTTGGGCATTTGATCTTGTGCCCTACAAGATGTTTTAGAGTCTGACAATATCATCGAAGCCTTTGATTTTTGGTGGAGACCCTTTCACGCAAAGAAGATTAATTCTTCTTAACCACCCACATCTTCAGGGGTGGCTTAGAAGCATTGAGTCTAAGTGCAGCATCTGTGAACTTCGGCTTTGGAGCCCTAGCAAATAGCCTTGTAGGAGATGAATGATACTCATATGAATAAGCAGAGAAGTTCATAGTTCTATGAACATAGCGGTTTGAAGACACACGCTCATATTCATAAGTTTGAGTATGGTTTCCCTGCAAAACATTGGCGTTAGGGTGACTCGGTGAGTCCTCTGTCTGCATGTATGAAGCCTTTGGACCATATGGCCCTTTAGGTGCAGGGTTTGTCTTCTTCCCGGTGGTGTCATGATGACATTCCTTTGGAAGATTCTCAAGACAGCTTTTGGGGAACCCGGATCTTCTTCATAGGTGGTCCATTCCTGCGATTAGTACCAATATACTGGCAAACACTTCACCATTCGATTCTTGAGCGACTTATAGTTTGCATCAAAAGATTCATCAATGACAATAGGGTTAGCACGGGTAAATCCAGATAAGGTGGATGGATCCTTGAAGGTCCCTTGCAGCAACCCATGTGGTTTTGGGATCTTTTCGGGCTTCGATGAGAACCATCAACATTCATTTTCCTCTCGAACCCAAGACCCTCTTTCCTAGGGTTTCGGTTCGAGAATCTGCCTTTGAGGACATCGCATAAAGTGTACGATGCCCTTTTCGGACTTTTGTACATCCCTGTTTCAAGCAATGTCTTCAACCTAGCATTTTCATCGACAATAGTAGTGGTATCCTCCATGAGAGGGTTAGTTACCACATCGGTAGTTGAAGACAATGCAACGATGGCAGCAGTGGAACATTCAACAACGAGAGGTAGCGTTATCACGCTCAATGCATTTTAGACATGGTGGTTCAAATCCATCTCACAGAGTGGGACTGATCTGTTGAGCGAGAAGTGACTCATTCTCTTTTGAAGATCTTCATGAGCCGCTCTCAATTTCTCAAGCTCTTGCTTCCTTTGAAGATAATCATAGGAGAGCATTTCATGAGTGGTTGAGGCGTTTCATGGCGACTTTCAAGTTCTTGGTACTTAGTATGAAGATTTTTTATGTCTTCAACTAAGGGCGTGAACGTCATCATTTCAGCGTCCAACAGGTCATCGCTTTTGTCTAACAGTTTGAATATGTTCCATAGCCTTTTGTTGTTCGATTGCAATTTTAGCAAGTGTTTTGTAGCTGGGCTTGGATTCACAATCAGTCATCTTCACTTGATGTTTGAAAGTAAGCATCACGTGATTTTACCTTGGTACCACGTGCCATGAAGCAGAGGTGGGGCAAGTGCGTCCTTGTCATCAACTTCACGTTGGTGTGGAAGTCATTGTCTTGATGTTGAAGATGGACTTGGCAACATAGGCGTGGCTAAAGCCGGACTTGCAAGCGCCAGTGGTCGGACTCCTCTTGAGACTCCACCTCCACCTCCTCAAAAGCGGACTCCTCCTGAATCCATTTCTTTGCCAACAAAAGCCACGAGCCTTGCGGATAAGCTCTTCTTATGAGATGAAGACTTTGATGAGGACTTGGAAGAAGATTTTGAAGATTTCTTCTTCTTCTTGTCATCGTAATCATATTCCTTGCTCTTATTCTTCTTCTTCTCATTGTCCCTTTGTGGACACTTTCGGAGATATAGTGTCCAGTTTTCTTGCACTTGTGACAGGTTCTCTTCTTGTAGTCATGAGTGGAAGCTTCATCATTTCTTGAGCTGGATCGTGAAGACTTTACGAAGCCTTCGTCCTAGTGAACTTGGAACTTCTTCACAAGCATGGCAAGTTCCTTTCCAATGTCTTCGAGGATCGTCGGAACCGCAATGATCAGTTCTTCTTGGATGAGGAAACAACTTTTGCCTTCAAAGCGCGAGTTCGCCATAGTTGGGGCCATAGATATCTCTTTTCTCGAAAGCTGGAAATCATGTGTGTTGAGCCTCTCAAGTATATCGACGGATCGAGTGTCTTGAAGTCGGGGCATTCTTGTATCATGAGGGCAAGGGTGTCAAAGGCTGTCAAGTGATCTCGATGAGTGTCTTGACGATTTCATGCTTGGTGATCTCGGTGGCACCAGAGCATGAAGCTCATTTGTGATGTCGGTGAAGGCGATCAAGCGTGAAATTTGGACATTTTCATTGTTGGTTCTCTTGAAAGCGGTTGAAGAGGTTCCGAAGAACACCGATCCTTTGATCTCTCGCAGGTTGAGACGCCGTTGACCTTGGATAGCGATCCCGGTTCAGCTTTGGCGTTTCGAGCACTCACTGCAGCCATCGCCTTTGGTCGATGACCACGGATGATGTTCTTTGCAGTAGAAGTCCAGTTGAATGAACTTCTTGACATCGGCGGAGTGACACCTTCACCAGTTTTGGGGACGGCGTTCTTGACGACATACCCGGTGCGACATCAATGGCTTCAAGATGCATGCGCATCTTATTCTTCCAGATAGGGATAGTCGGTTCCATCGAACCACGGGCAAGCAGCGGAGACTTTGATTATCCTGCGATCGACATAGCTAAAACTCGGTGGTTAAACCGAATCACACGAAAAAAAGGAGTACCTTGCTCTGATACCAATTGAAAGTGCTAGTTATCGACTAGAAGGGGGGGGTGAATAGGCGATTTATGAAAGTCTTCAAAATGTGGAAGTTTTGAAGAAAAACACTAGAAATTACCTAATTGATATGCAGCGGAAGATAAACTACAACAAGCAAGCCATAGACAAGTATGCAATAATGTGAAAATGCAAAGACTAATGGCAGCTAGGTAGTAAGGATCAGGATGGAAGATAGTATGAAGCCAATCAACAAAACTTGTCAAGCAATGAAGTCAATTAGGTATGATAGATGGGCAATGACTTCACAAAGACAAACTCTAAGTAAAGAGAGGAGAAGATAGAACCAATCACTTGTTGAAGACACATGATTTGTTGGACAAGTTCCGATTCTTTGTGACAAGCTATGCGTCTGGTTAGGGAGGCTGAGATTCAACTCGGAAGACCGCGTCTTCACCTTATTCCTTGAGCTAAGGACACAGTCCTCGCCCAATCACTCTGGTAAGTCTTCAAGGTAGACTTCCGAACCTTCACAGGCTGCGTTCACCGGCAATCCACAATGACTCTTGGATGCTCGAACGCGACGCCTAACCGGGCTGGAGGATTCCACGGTCCTCAAGTGTAATAAGTCTTGGTCACACATGAAAAGACTTTAGTGATGCCTAACACTCTTTGGCTCACAGGTGTTTGGGCTTTGTCCTCGCAAGGATTTCTCTCTCTCAAAGGCTTGAGGTGGGTTGCTCTCAAATGACAAAAAGCCGTGCACTAACTCGAGCAGCCACCAATTTATGGTGTAGGGGGTGGGCTATTTATAGCCACTAGGCAACCCGACTTGTTATATGAAATGACCACAGGTCACTAAGGAACCGGACACGTGTTCCAACGGTCGATTTCAAACACACGCGACAACTTTACTTGGGCTACAAGCAAAGCTGACTCATCCAGACTGGATAAGTTTTGCTCTCATTGTCTTCGCTCGAAGACATAGGATTTGGGTTGAGCATCACTTGATCATTACGACTTGATCACTTGGACCCCACTTAACAGATGCGGTGGTTCCTATGACTCAACAAAGAAGAAAAGGAAACAACGAAAACTACCACAGTCTTCGCGCTCCATAGTCTTCACCCAATGTCTTCTCATGTCATAGTCTTCAATGTGAATATCTTCACATACCACCACTGTCGTCAATGTCTTCATACATTTTTAGGGGTCATCTCCGTGGGTAAACCGAATCAATGGGGACACTACTGCGTTATCCTGCAATTCTCACAAACGCATTAGTCCCTCCACCACATTTGTCGTCAATACTCCAAAACCAACTAGGGTGGCACTAGATGCACTTACAATAATGCACGAGAATCGCCTCCTTCTCCTTATTGGCGAGCATGAAACCAACGATGTAATCCCTCGCGTATTCACCGTGCTATGATACTCCCAAGCCCTACGTGCATGTAGTATGCGGGTCAGCGACACGTATATGAGGTATCTGCTCAACCCCGATGATGTAGTTCATGTACAAGGCATAAAAGGCGGACAAACGTAAAATCCAGCTTCTTCACATGAAACATGTCGAATATGTAATCGAATCGGAGGAAGAACTTATCCATGAGGAAGCGATCGACGTACAACATTTGCCACGAACGTTAACCACGTAGAGTGGGTATCCTGAATCTGTCGAGGCGATGAGGCCTTTCTCTACCCATGACACATATCGTCATGAAGTCTCCTTAGATCGCCGAATCTGGCCCTAGCACTCTTGCGGTAGGATTGGTTATTTGAGGATATGCCATTTATCCGCATCGGGGATATCTATATGGTCCTGAAGCCGAGGCTTTGGTAATGGCGGCTGGATCATAGAATCAACTTTTGCCTTTCCTCGCTCTCTTCCTAGACTTCTTTACTACCGAAGGTCATCCATAATCGTTGGGAGCGGCAATCCAGGCACCGACTCATGACGCTCAAACCACGAGGAGGCGCCAAAGATGTAGACATCTTTGTTCGGCGCCACCATCGTCCTCATCCTCATCCATGGCGGCGTCATCGGCTAATGGAGCCTCCTCCCTTACCCGCCTTCGCTATCACCCAACCCGACACCCGATGCTAATTGGGTAGGTGGGGAGTGTTGATATTCATACCTTGCCGAGGCTGCGTGCTGCGTGGGTGTGCTCCCGGCCCGCCTCGAGACGAAAGCGGACTCTTCAGCCACAACAGGACCCACCCATTGCAACAATCACCAAGCCGCGCGGTGTCTCCTCATCATCCACCAAGTAGTATTGGATGAGGCAAATTCTCGTGGCCTGGTTAAACCGCAGCCACGAAACCTTGAAAGGCGTTCGAGGATCGGCCGGCTGTGGAACAATGGTTCCTTCGGCTCCATTATTATCGCCTTCCCCACGTCCACCTTCTGGTCGCCGATGGTGTACAATATGGTGCACGGGGTTCCTTTGGCTCAAAATTGCCGTCGTCCACCTCCGTGACCACCAGTCTAGTAGTCTTGAGTTTGTTAGCAAGCCGTTGCCTCTTTTGCTTCCGGTTCTACCGTGCCGGCTCCGCTCCCGGCGGCAGATCTCGATCTCAGCCCCATTGGTCTCGGCGCGATGCGAGTCTGGCGCGGTCTCGATCTCAGCACCGATCCTGCGTGTCGGTCTCGGTCCCGATGCCACCGGTGGGCCCAAAGCAACAACATCGGTTGATAAATCGTTAAGGCTAAAAATTAAATGCACGCCCGGTAGGCGATCATCCATAATCACCGAGAACCACATCCTTCATCGTTGCTATACATGTTTCCTATGATTAAATCTAGTCAATTAATTCTAGACCTAATAAAATGAATAATGACATAAAAGGCCTATTGTTTTCCAGAACGCGTTGACTCCTTCCTGGTGCGGCAAATCCACAGGCACTCGATATGTCCTAGTTTGTAGCACAAGTCATGCCGAAATTCACCGGAAAATTTCGGCATGACCTTCTAAAAAGTGGACAAATCGAGAACTTAATTTGCCGATGGAAATGAATCAACATTCGGCAAAACATATATAAACCACTCGAGCTTCATTTAAACAACAAAGCCACTTGGGCACAATGAACCACTTCAATGAAAAGATATAACATGACCACTTCAATGAAAAGATATAATCAACAATAAAACTCTAGGAAGGGATCATCTTTAAAATAAAACTTGCCTAAATAACCTAGATAATTAACCTAATTAAACTAGATTAACTGACTAGTTCTCTGTCACAAAGCCCTAACTAAAATTTTGCCTAAATAACCTAGATAATTAACCTATGCATGAGAGAGAGAGAGAGGAGGGTGGGGGCTTCACGAGAGGATGGCTCCGGTGGGGGCGAGGGAGGCGGGCGTCTCCGGTGATAGCGAGGGAGGCGATTATGGTGAGGAGGATCATTTGGCGTCGGCAGCTCTCGGTGGCGTTGATGAGCACGTGACTCCGTGGCGTTAGAGGCGGCTCCGGTGGCGTCGGCCAGGCGCCTGACTCTGAGTGGCTCGGAAGCGTCGGCGTCCGGCGAGGCATGAAATGGCGAAAGTGGGCAACGGCGAATCGGGGAGATGGCGGGGTGGAGTCGAGATTTGGGGGCAAGAGTGGTGGCGAAGCGATTTTTGGTTAAGTCAAAATTATCGGTAGTGCGTTTCGCAAAACGCGCTATAGATAACGTAGCTGTAGCGCTTTTTACAAATAGCGCTACTGCTATAGCAAAGTAATTTTCAACCTTTTTCGATTTCCTATTCAATTTCTATATCGGGGTCTAGGAAACGCGCTGCAGCAACGTTATCTATAGTGCCTCTTACGAACACACTTCTGACTATGCCTTTCTCTGTTTTTTCGCTTTTTCATTTATTTTGCTTTACATTTTATTTTTTCTTTCTCCTTTTTCTGTTTCTTTCATTTTCATTTACTTTTCTATTTGTTTTTCATTTTATTTTATTTCCATTAGCGATGGCGCTCTTCTTGGGAAACACGCTGCTACTCATGCCCTAGCGGTAGCTGCTTCCTCAAGCCATCTTTGCTATGCGTAGCCCTATCGTTCCACCAATGGGAATATTAGTAGTAGCGCTTTTATGGCCACACAGCGCTCTTGCTACATTGTATTCTGCGCTGATTTTTCTCAACCACCGCATCGCTATCTAGCACTAGCGCCCTTTTTTGACCCGCGTTGTTGCTAAATTTCTGTGTATAAGGTTTTCCCTAGTAGTGTCACTTGGCCGTTTGCCATCTGGGGGCTAGACATGGTGGGCCCATTCAAGACAGCACACGGCGGCATGACCCATATGTTGGTCGCCGTGAACAAATTCACCAAGTGGATTGAAGAAAAGCCAATCAAGAAGCTGAACGGTCCGACTACTGTGGCCTTCATCGCAGATATCACCGTCCGGTATGGTGTACCACACAACATCATCACCGGCAATGGCACAGACTTCGCCAAAGGCGCTTTACCCCGTTTCTGCGCGACACAGGGCATCCGATTAGACTTAGCGTCTGATGCCCATCCACAGTTAAACGGCCAGGTCGAGGAGCAAACGGCCTCATCTTGTCCGGCATCAAGCCCCGACTGGTCGAGCCACTAGAACGCTTGGCTGGCTGCTGGATCGAAGAGCTGTCGGTCATTCTCTGGAGTCTCCGTACCACGCTGAGCAAAGCCACCGGCTTCAATCCCTTCTTCCTCATGTAGGGGGCCGAGGCCATCATCCCAACTAACGTTGAGTTTGACTCACCTCACGTCACCATGTACACGGAGGCCAAGGCAAAGGAGGCGCGAGAAGACGGCGTCGACCTGCTGGAAGAGGGTTGGCTGTTGGCACTGAGCCGGTCTGCCATCTACCAGCAGGGCCTGCGCCGCTACCATAGCCAGAAGGTCAAGCCACGATCCTTCCGAGAGGGGGACTGTTGGTGTCAAAACCGGTGGATCTCGGGTAGGGGGTCTCAAACTGTGCGTCTAAGGCGGATGGTAACAGGAGGCAGGGGACACGATGTTTACCCAGGTTCGGGCCCTCTCTATGAAGGTAATACCCTACTTCCTGCTTGATTGATCATGATGACATGAGTAGTATAAGAGTTGATCTACCACGAGATCGTAGAGGCTAAACCCTAGAAGCTAGCCTATGGTATGGTTGTTGTTGTCCTCTCGGACTAAAACCCTCCAGTTTATATAGACACCGGAGGGGGCTAGGGTTACACAGTCGGTTACAATGGGAGGAGATCTACAAATCCGTATCGCCAAGCTTGCCTTCCACGCCAAGGAGAGTCCCATCCGGACACGAGACGAAGTCTTCAATCTTGTATCTTCATAGTCCAACAGTCCGGCCAAAGGATATAGTTCGGCTGACCGGATACCCCCTAATCCAGGACTCCCTCAGTAGCCCCCGAACCAGGCTTCAATGACGATGAGTCCGGCGCGCAGATTGTCTTCGGCATTGCAAGGCGGGTTCTTCTCCAAATACCGAATACCTGTTAAATAGTGTCCGGCTTCTCATAAATGTTGCGCCTCGCGGCTTCCGCATCCAATAATGGCCTTCTTCCACGTGTCGAACGAATCACGGCGGCTGACCAGGGCGTTTTTACATTTACCACCCTAGCTGCATGAACAAACTGTCTATTAAAAGAGACGGGGATTCTCAGATCCAAATCACACCATCCTCTCTCGGCGAGCTTTCATTGGAGCGCGCCCAAAAAAAATCCATTCCAACATGGCCGGTCAGCGCAGCTCCTCATCTCGCTCCCGTAGCCCTAAGCCGGAGATTGGAAGAAGTGTTCCGTCCCGCCTCAACTAAGTGGAGCTACAGACCCGAGGATTTCTCCCTCCGACATACATGGTCCCTGTTCGAGCAGGCTTGCCACCTACAATGGCGGGGAGCAGGCGGAGAGCTTTCCTAACCCCTCCAAGGGGGAGCAGGTATGCCTCGTTCCTTATTTATTAAGGGGGGTCGGATTTCCCATCCATTCGTTCCTCCGACGGCTCCTGGAGTTTTACGGCCTCCAGTTGCAAAATCTCACCCCGCCTCCATATTACACATCGCTGGCTATGTAGCCCTTTGTGAGCTATTTCTGGGCTGCGAAGCTCACTTCGCGTTGTGGAAGAAGCTATTCTGCCTTGTGCCTAGTACTCAGGAGGGATCAATATATCATGTGGGCGGGGCCGAAATATGGCGCATCGCCGGGACCGGATACCTATCCGGTACCCGAAGAAAACGCTCGAAGGCGGCCTTGAGTGGTTTTATATGGAGGACGTCCCCCTCCCGGATCCTATTCGGATCGGCCTTCCTGAGTTTGATAACGCCCCTTTAAAGAAGCACCTAAGCTGGCGACCACGGAGCCCTCAGGAGGAAGATGACAGAGACATTTTTTACCTGATGGGCCGGATAAAGGTGTTGGCTCAATCAGGACTGACCATAACTGAGGTTATGTCAATATGCACTATGCGGGGGGTGCAGCCACTTCAATATCGAGGCCACCCCATGTGGGACTTCAACGGGGAAGATGATGCCACCCGCTGTGGTCGTAAGGGGCCGGACTCCATTGCCGCTCTAGCAAAAATACTGTCCGGCTTGTACAAGGGAGAAGAAGAGGAGTTCCTCCGTATCAAGCCGCGGGGCGGATTCTCCATGTACAACCCTCCGAGCTGGGTAAGCCGCCACTTTTTATACCCTTCCTTTCCGTATTTTTGCAACAAATATCTTACTTTGCCCGTTCACCACAGGAGCTGCGTAAGGCAGTAAGGGAGATCAATAGCCCGCCTCCTGGCGAGAGGATCCCTGAACGGTCCCTCGATTCTTCCGGCCTCCAAGAGGATCCGGACATAGAATGGAGCTGATTGACGGATATTTTATCAATTAAGCTGCAGCGAGGCCATGGTGGCTACTATAGCCCGACTATCCAGGGGCTACTCCACTGCCTCGCGAGTAAAGTGAGACCAGAGTCCCAACCTTTGAGAAATATCCCTTTTCACGCACTTCACCTACCGTATATGTACGGTGTTCTACAGGGAAGGTCCTCGAGACACCATGCTGAGCCCGTGGTGAATCGCCAACAAGGGGCGCCGAAGCCGGGCAGGCTGAAAACGAAGGCGGTCCGGACGGAGACGCCGGCACAGAGGTATTTTACAAAACCTCACTCCGTGATCATCATATTTCAAAACATGTAATACCCATGTTTCGATGAAGGAAAAGCTTCACGGACTATATCCAGGAGATCGCCGATCATGCCTCTACTAGCCGGGCTCCAAGGCTGGACACTGAGGCGGAAGCTAACACGGGCTCCCGCGGATGCTCCTCCAACGGAAGGCCTTGGATAAAATATCCGCCACAAATTCAAGTGGAAGCGCCATGAATCCTGGCGTCGCCGGGCCGTACTCATGACGCGTGTTTCTCCCAAGAGGCTTTTGATGCCTTCAACTCAGGAGATGCGTACATGCGTGCTACTCAAAATGGAAGTGCTAGAGCCACGGATCAGTATGTAAAGGATATACGGGTGAGAGAATTTGATGATTATGTATAGCAGTAGCCCCTGAGACTTGAAACAGTTAGCTGCTGATTTAAGGATCATTATTTGTGCAGAGTTCTTACTGTAGAAGAATACCCAATTGTCTCATGAGCTTGAAGAGTGCAAGGCCCGACAGACGCGGTTATCGCGATGAAGGAGTCCGAGAAGGCCTCCTCTGCTAACACTTGTTTGAAAGAATGATAGGTACCATATAGAGTGCGGCATGCCTGCAAGTCTGACAATGAATATTGCAGATGACTCCGGAGTGAATCCGTATGAGCAACATGCCACACGGCAGCGAAAATTTGTGGCCAGCGTACACTCTGTAGCGTCATTCGAGAAAAAGTAATCTCCAAGACACCAATACCCATCTGAGTGTGAAACTAAAGGATGTTCGTGCCCAGTTGTCGGACTCCGTTAAGGAGAATAAGCGGCTTCGGCGGCATTTTCGATAAGTGCTTGAGCGAACTTTAAAAAGAGTTGGCGAAGAAGCCGGCTAACGAGTTATGTCTGCGCAGGCATCTTGTGGAGTCGCCCTGCGGAGGAGATGCCCGGGTCTGCGGGTGATCTTCCACCGGAGCTCTCACAACTGCACGAACAAGTTCGGCAGGTGATGCAAGGTATTGCCCACGCCTTGTGGCCATCCGTCTCCCTGCCCGAAGGCATTGGAGAGCTTGAGAAGCTCAAGGGAGCCAGCGGCGCTTGGAATTATGGAAGATATCGGCCTGCCGTCAAGGTGCAGGAAGCACAGGCCATGGTGAAGACGCTGTATACCAAAGGCTGACCCAAACCACATGGCGAGTCGGGACCTATGGGGCACAATCTTGAAAGAGATCCCGTCGGTTTGGTGTATCACCAAGTAGAATTAGCCGCCAAGTATTCCCAACAGGATTGTAGGCTAGACATCCTGTTGGATGGTATAGAAGAAGAATTTAATCAGTTTAAGTGACTATGTAATTTAAATGACATGTAGAATGTCTCTAAGTGGACTGTAAATCATTTGTCATGGCGAACCTTTTAACCCGACCTCACTGGACCCGATAGTCCGGGTGTATGCGAATACCGCTCAATTATGTAAACTGGGGTAGGCGTGGAGACCAGGCGTAGGGTCATAAGTGCTTGAGCAGACAAGTACCCAACTAGTTATGTTATATTACATGGGTAATAAGAAACATCTTCGGGAGAATAGTTCCGATTAAGGGTTCCTTTCACAGAGTGCGCATGCCCCTAATGTGCATGTCCGAAGCTGCGAGAAGAAGCAGCGAGCAAAAAACATCACGGGGGCAAGTGAAAATAAAAGTCATCTTTTATTCACCGACCAAATATTCCCTTAAGAATGCTAGCTTTAGGCTTCACCCGATCCCCGAGGTACACATCCAATGACCCGGCGATAACAATCGCGAGAGGTGCTCCCCTTATGCCCTAGCGAATTAATGGAGCGTGGGGCATAAATACAAGAGCCGAACAACCCAACTTGGCCAAAACTTAAGTCATATCGATGCATATAATGGCGAAAAAAAAGGTACATGCGGAAGAATAACACATGTTAGAGGCATCAAGCCCATGAAATAATTAAGCTTGATTGCAAGAAGCCCCAGGTATAATGGTAGCGGCTAAGCGCATCAAGATTAATGTAGATGAGACACAAATTAGCCTTTTGAGGCCTTCAGGAGAAAGAAGAAAAAGAGAGAGAGACAGATAACGTATATGCAAAAAATGGGCGGGGAAGGAGGCGAACATAGAGTCCGGCGCTAGGTGTAGAATCTTGAGTCCTGGCGGCGTTCCATGGGTTTGGCTCAAGTCGGTTATCCGATGCATCCGCAGATCGTACACTCCATGATCGAGAACTTGGTCAATAATGAAGGACCCTCCCATTTGGGCTTGAGCTTGTCCTTTTTTCTTCTCCGTGGGGCGTAGAACTAACTCGCCAACGTTATAAGTTTTGGCCCGTGCTTCTACCTTTGGTATCTTGAGCTGTTATTGGCGATAGAATGCGGAGCAGCTTTTGCCACATCACGCTCCTCCTCGAGGCGTCCAAACTATCTGCCGATCGAGCTCGGCCTCTCTTTCTTCATACATGCGCTTTTCGAGGTGAGTCATGAATTATGTCATGAGGCGTAACCGCCGCTCTGCGCCGTACACCATGAAAGAACGGTGTGTATCCGTAGTGCGATTCGGCGTGGTCCGCAGCCCCCAAAGTCTGGTCGAGCTCCTCTACCCGGTCGTGTTAGATTCCTTTAAGGCAGCATACTAATTTGGGTTTAATGCCACTCATGATAAGACCATTTGCTCGCCCGACTTGGACCGTTAGTTTGTGGGTGATATCGGAAGCATAATCGAGCTTGATGCCCATGTTGCTTTGCACCATAGTTTTACTTAAATCGGCGGTGAAGTTCGATGGCGTTGTCGATGATGATCTTTGTGGGGGGCGCCATAATAATTGTACAACCCGGATATGAAGTCTATCACCGGTCCGGATTCGGCCGTTTTAACAGGTTTGGCTTCTATCCATTTGGTGAATTTATCCACCATGACCAGTAAGTATTTTTTCTTATGGGTTCCCCCTTTAAGGGGTCCGACCATGTCTAGCCCCCAAACCGCGAAAGGCCAGATGATGGGGATTGTATGTAGGGCAACGGGCGGCATATGGGTTTGGTCTGCAAAAATCTGGCAACCGACGCAGCGTTGGACCAAGTCCTGAGCATCTGCCTGGGCCGTCGGCCAATAAAATCCTATACGGAAGGCCTTACTTACGAGGGCCCGGGCTGCGGCGTGGTGGCCACTAAGTCCGGCATGGATTTCTGCCAGAAGCTTCCGCCCTTCCTCTTCGGAGATGCACCTTTGAAGGACTCCGGTGGTGCTTTTCTTATAAAGCTCTCCCTCGTGGACTTTGTAAGCTTTAGATCGCCGCACAATGCAGCGTGCCTCATTTTGGTCCTCGGGAAGTTCATGCCTGGTTAGGTAGGCTAGGAATGGTTCAGTCCATGGGGCGATGACGACCATTATTACGTGGCTGAAGGTGTTATTTTGGTGGCGGAGCCACCGATTATGTCAGAGTGTTCGGTATCTGGCGTTGTAGCCGGGTCCGGACTGTTGTTGCCGGTGCCCCCTTCCCATACCATGGATGGCTTAAACAACCTTTCCAAGAAGATGTTGGGTGGGACGATGCTCGGCGCTTAAGCGCGATCTGAGCGAGGATATCTGCCGCTGATTGTTTTCCGAGCCACATGGTGGAATTGAGCCCCTCGAACCGAGCTGACATCTTGAGGACGGCATTGTGATAAGCCGCCATTTTCGGATCTTTAGCGTCGAAGTCTCCATTTATTTGGGATATTGCGAGGTTCGAGTCCCCACGCACCTCCAGGCGTCAAATGCCCGTGGAGACTGCCATCCGGAGACCGTGTAGCAGGGCCTCGTATTCGGCTGCATTGTTGGAGTCTTTGTACAGTATTTGGAGTACATATTGGACTGTATCTCCGGTAGGGGATGTCAGGACGACGCCAGCCCCCAGACCAGCCAGCATTTTAGAGCCGTCGAAGTGCATAATCCAATTGGAGTATGCGCCGTACTCATAGGAGTTCGAAGCCTCTGTCCCATTCGGCGACAAAATCGGCCAATACCTGCGACTTAATGGCTCGCCGAGGTTTATATGTTATGTCGAACGGGAGGAGTTCAATGGCCCATTTGGCAATCCGGCTCGTGGCATCGCGGTTGTTTATTATGTCATTCAGTGGCACCTCCGAGGCCACAGTAATTGAGCATTCTTGAAAGTAGTGTTGTAGCTTCTGGGATGCCATGAATACCGCATATGCTATCTTCTGATAATGCCGGTACCGTGATTTGCACGGAGTGAGGACAGTGGATACATAATATACTGGCTTTTGAAGGGGGAACTTGTGTCCGTCCGTTCTCGTTCGACGGCGAAACCTTTGCGCTTACAACTTGATGAGTTCTTTGCTATGTATAGCAGCATTGGTTATGCGCCGCAAGCTTGGCGCGAGATTGGGTTAGTGGCGAGCGGCCTTTATTTCTTCGATCCGGCCGTAGCGCGTCAAATCCACTTGAAGTGTTCGGTCGCCGAAGGAGGCGATAAAGCGGTAATGCCTTTTCTCCTAAGCGGGGAGATAAAGCGGCCGGAACGCCACATCCGGGTTAATTTCTGGATTTGCTTGAGGTCGATTGGGATGGCCAAGCGTAGCAGAACTTGGATTTTAGCGGTTGCTTCAATTCCTCTATTGAAGGCGCATTTTTCGGGTTGAGCTTGATGTCGTATGTTGGAGATTGTCGAACGTGAGCCTCAAGTCGTCTATTAAAGAGTCGGCGTGTTTGGTTTTAACGACCACATCGTCTACATATGCCTCCTTTATTTTGCCGATTTGCTTTTCGCATGTCCGAATCATGCGTTAATCGTTGCACCGGCGTTTTAAGCCCAAAAGGCATTGTGTTAAAAGCGAAGGGGCCGTATGGGCGTGATAAATGCCGTTCTTGGCTTGGTCGGACTCCGCCATCTTAATTTGGTGGTAGCCGGAGTATCCGTCGAGGAAGCACAATGAGTCGTGTCCTGCGGTGGCGTCGATAATTTGATCGATGCAGGGGAAGGGGAAGGGATCCTTTGGGCAAGCCTTGTTGAGGTCCTTGAAATCGGCCTTATAAGCGCCAGGATTTGTCCTTCTTTGGTACCATCACCAGGTTTGCTAGCGGTCCGGTGTTTTATTTCACTGATGAATCCGGCCTCCAAGAACTTGGCTAGCTCCTCTCCCATAGCTTGTCGCTTAGGTTCGAGAAACGCGAAGAGTCTACTTGACAGGCTTGAATCCTTTTGAATGTTAAGGTCTGTGTTGGCCAGCTGCTTGGCAGGATTCCTGGCATATCTGATGGGTGCCAGGCAAATATATCCCAGTTCTCGCGCAGGAACTCCCATAGTGCAGCATCCACGGCGGGGTTTAACTGTGCCCCAATGGAGGCTATTTTTGTAGGGTCCGTTGGGTGGACTTGGAATTTGACTATTTCATCCGCTGGTTTGAAAGAGGTGGACTTGGATCTCTTGTCGAGTATCACGTCATCCTGTCCACGGTGGCGTGGCATGATTAACTCCTCTGGCGAGGGCTTCGGATAGTGCCTCGAGGGCCAGTGTGGTTGTTTTGTTTTCGGCGCGGAGTGCTATGTCCGGATCACTAGCTAGAGTGATAATCCCATTGGGCCCAGGAATTTTGAGCTTCATGTACCCATAATGGGGTATGGCTTGGAAGATCGTGAATGCCTCCCGCCCTAAAAGGTGGTCTCCGCTACTGAACGGGGCTATTTGGAATGTGATTTCTTCAGACCTGTAATTTTCCGGTGTGCCGAATACCACATCTAGTGTGATTTTCCCAGCGCAACGTGCTTCCCGATTGGGGATGATTCCTCTAAAGGTTGTGCTGCTTTGCTCAATGCGGTTCCAGTCGATTTCCATTTTTTGGAGACTTTCTTCATAAATGAGGTTTAATCCGCTGCCGCCGTCCATGAGCACTTTAGTAAGCCGAAAGCCGTCCACAATTGGACTGAGGACCAATGCGGCTGGTGCTCGGGCTGTTCGGAATTTAGGGTCGTCACTGGCATTGAAAGTGATAGCCGTGTCGCTCCATGGATCTATTGCTGCCACCTGGCAGATCTCGGCAAGGCTGCGGAGTGCTCGCTTGCGCCTATTATTTGAGGCGAATGTCTCGAAGACTGTAAAAACTATATTGTAGTCCACGGGTTGTTGCTCTGTGGTATTTTGAATGAGGAGATCCTCACCGCTTTTGGCAACCTGCCAGAGTACCCAACACGGTCTAAGGCTGTGTGTTGGTATGGTATCCACCGTACTGTGAATTTTGCAGGGTCCGTTAAGCCATCCCTCCAATACGGTTCCATTCCCTGTAGTGGGCTTTTGCTTTTTTGCAATTGAATCGGGTGACTTACGAGGATGCACCCTTTTAACTGGACTGGGTGTTTAGTCAGAGCCGGATTATCCCAAACTTTTGTTTCGGTTTTCCAGGCACTTTCCATCGCACAGTACTTCCGTACTATGGCCGCCAAGTCAGCGAAGTGTGCTATTTTTCTGCGGCTTATGGCGTTAAGGATTCCCTTGTCCGAGCCATTATTGCAGAAGAATGGGATTGCGTCTTCCTCGCGACAGTCCTTGACCTTGTTCATTACAAGGAGGAATCTGGCCCAATAGTGATGTACTGTTTCCTGGGGCTCCTGTCTAATGTGGGAGAGATCGCTTGTATCTTGGTGGGTGGGCGGATTTAGGTCCAGACCATGACCCGATCTGAGACCCAGGGGCGTGGGAGTTTTCGATCTTGGAAGTTCGGGCTCCAGGATGTCGCCCGATAGGTCTGGCCCACTGCCTGATTCTAGGCTCGAGGCTTGGGCGATGTCCTTCCGTAGACGGGTATCCAGCTCGGAGAGCTCTGGAATCCGGACATAGTTTGTCCTCAAGATAGAGGAAGAATCGCCACATCGTTCCTCCACCAACACTACCTGATGGGTGACCGGCGGAGAGCTAATCTCTCTTTGGCCGGGTTTAAGCCCAACCCGATCATAGTCCGTAGCGACTCCCAAAGCGGCGATGCGATCCAAGAGCTCGTTTAGGGAGGAGAGCTCTATCGGATCCATCTGCTCGGCAAGTTTCGAGCTGACGTGGAGGCTGTATTCGATGACCCGAGAGGTCATCATCGACGCAGCAGCCGAATGGGCGGTCATGACAAAACCGCCTAGCTGGAGAGTTTGGCCGACAGCCAAGGTTCCCCCAGAGGTGACGCTGTCCTTGACAATGAGATGAGGCATCCTTCCTTACGGTGACAGCACAAAACCGGCGGATCTCGGGTAGGGGGTCCCCAAAGTGCGTCTAAGGCTTATGGTAACAGGGAGGCGAGACACGATGTTTACCCAGGTTTGGGCCCTCTCTATGGAGGTAATACCCTACTTCGCTTGATTGATCTTGATGATATGAGTAGTACCAGAGTTGATCTACCACGAGATCGTAGAGGCTAAACCCTAGAAGCTAGCCTATGGTATGATTGTTGTTGTCCTACGGACTAAACCCTCCGGTTTATATAGACACGTAGGGGGCTAGGGTTACACAGAGTCGGTTAGAATGGGAGGAGATCTACATATTCGTATCGCCAAGCTTGCCTTCCACGCCAAGGAGAGTCCCATCCGGACATGAGACGAAGTCTTCAATCTTGTATCTTCATAGTCCACCAGTCCGGCCAAAGGATATAGTCCGGCTATCTGGATACCCCCTAATCCAGGACTCCCTCAGGGACCTTCTGCTCTGGCTGATCCAACGAACAGCCGGCCAGCACAAGCTCTCATCCCCTTGGGAACGGCCTTTCATCATCAGCAAAGCCCTGGGCAACGACTCCTACTACCTCATCGACGCGCAGAAGCCCAGGGCACGCAAGAGGGATGGTTCTGGCAAGGAAACAGAGCGCCCATGGAATGCAAATCTCCTCCGAAGATTTTACAGTTAATACAGTATGTAACATGCTACCTTTTGTATTAACAGCAAAGACAACGGGTCGCCCGAGGAGCACTCGGGGGCTACCCTTTTTATCTATATGATAATATTATGCCTGTGAATGTATTATTTCATTCCTCCACCCTGCACCGGGTCCTACCAGTCGGCCCGGGGACTCGCCGCCTTGTCCTATGTTGATATTACCTGCAGTCGGACAAGTAGTGTGCCGACATCTAAAGCCCTCTCTTGCCTTAAGCCGCAGTATTTCATGAGTAGATCGGCCCAGTGGCCGCAAGAGCTAAAGGCAGGAAATGATGTGCACAAGAAAAATGACTAAGGAAAAACATCAGTATAGGCCAAGCCAGCTACTCACCTCACCGTCCGGCTGCTGAGCAGCTGGCCGGCTGGCTTCTCGCTTGGCTAGCTACGTTCTAGGCGGCTGAAGTACGTGTCTATCCTAAACGACCAAGTTCCTGACCAGCCACAGACCCCAGAGCGGCTGTCCGGCTGGCACGGCGGCCACCAAAGAAAGGCGGCAAAGGAAAAAGCCAAAATAGAACAGAAAAGCAAAACCAAGCTAGAACCCGACAAGAGCACAAGCATGTGCGAGAATAAACTTATTAACATATCAAAAGGCTATTGGCGAGAATTCAACGGAGTTTGAATTACACCCCCAGCGGGTGGAACTGTGCGAATCTAACTTGTTCATTCAAAAGATTACAAGACAGAAAAACAGGAAAGATAAAATGGCCACCTAGTCAAGAGGAGCAGCAGGCTGGTCAGACAGGTTGGCGGAGGCAGAGGCGTCGGGTGGTGGAACAGCCGACAGGTGGGTCTCGGCCTGGTGGACAACGGCAGCAGTTGGCATGGCATCCCGCGGCTCGCTGGTCGAGGCCTGATTAGGCTGAGGCCGGCTCTTCGCTCCGTCGTCCGGTGCGATGTCTTCGCCGTCCTCGTCCTCGTCTTCCTCACCCTCATCGCTGGAGGCGATCTCCTCAGCCGAATCCTCCCCAACCTCCGTTCAAGCCCGAACCAGTTGGGCTGTACCTCAGCGCCGTCGTCATCCAACAACGGGATGAAGATGGAGGTGTCAGCGTACTTGGCAATTGCAGCCATGCGACGGGTAAGATCGCGGCTCACCGCCTCCAGCTCCAGTCGGAACTCCTGCCGGAAGGTGGCTAGTTGCGCTGAGATCGGCCAAATTTCGGATACTAAGCCTTCCCTCCGGCCGATCGGCTTCCTAGCTGAAAGTGCGGGACTTGAGCATCCGGCCAGAGGGTGGCCAACACCTCTGCCCCGACGCGCTGCAGGTGGTGGAGTGTGCGATGAGCCGGCTGCACACATGTCTTGACGGCCAAAAGCTGCTTGCCAAGATTATGCGACGTTGCCAGCGGAATGTCGGCGACCCGCCTCCTCACCGGTCGCTACCGGCGGCGCCTCGATAGCCTTTGGACGGGCGATGGAATGACTCAGAAAGAATTCTGCAAAAGAAGGAAAAGCAAGAGTTTAGCAGCTAGAAGCCGTCTTCTGTAGCAGCCGGCAGCTGTATAAAAGAAGAAGCAACTTACTGTCGATCATGTCCTCGATCTCGCCATAGCCATCGGAATGGATCTTCTCGCTCTAGGTCCAGTTCGAGCACCGACTCTCGTACTTGGCCTTTGATCAATTGAAAGTATTGTGGGGTTTTTACGCCCAAAACTACAGATGTCGTGTTCTCCTCAGGGACTAGGCGACAGCAACAATGCTCGGATAAAGCTAGGTGACGGAATTTAGATGATGAAAGCGGAAAATAAAACCTAAACTAACAAGGTTGTTCCTGAAGATCTTTCACAAAGAAAAGGCAAACAACACAGGGGGATTAAGATTTTACTCACTGTCTTTTTGGTATTTTCATACTACTAGAAATAGCAGAAACTAACACGAAAGGAAAGTCACATGACAAAACAAGTACAGGGGGAAGAAACAAGATAATATGACAGAGGATAGATTTTTCACATCACAAACACGCACATATATTTATACATCACAGGATACCACATACATATGCAGATTATTATTTCACTAAGCAAAGTATGACAGATGAAGTACTTCTCAAAGTGACAAGGTATCAACTAGTGAGGACATACAAATCTAACATTATATAATACAACTTCGAAACTGAACCAAACAAAAGGACCTTACACTTAACAAAACTGAACATTACATAGTACTGATGATTACACTACTCAAAATTACAGAAATTAGAGAATGAGAAAGAGAGTTTTAGGTGAAGAGGAGAATCGGGCAGCAAAGGGAGTGCTGGAGAGAAGTTCAGAAGAGCATCAAAGTAATAGCGGTTTAGGTGTGGGAAAAGCAGTGGCGTTGAGGAAGGAGCAGCAGCAAAAAGGTGTAGGGAGAAGTAACAGCAGCAGCAGTGAGCAGATTGGACAGCAGCAGCAAGGCAGAGAGAAGAAGCAGCAGCGGTAGGTGTACAGAGAAGGAGCAGCAGGGGCGCACAGGAAGGAGAGGATGCAGCAGGGGCGCAACAAGAGAGGGGCAGCAGTTTCATGATGGAGAAGAAGCAGCGGGGCTTGGAGAAGAGGAGGCAGCAGCAGGAGGTTGAGGAGAAGGAGGAGGAGGAGCAACGTGGTGAGGGGAGGAGCAACAGAGGAGGCAGCGTGCAGTGGGAGTCGCGCGGGGCGCCAGGCACAGCCGCCCCTCTATCAGGTGGGAATCGTGGTGTGAGGAGGCTGGTTATGTGGTGGCGTTGGGTGCTGGTGGTGTGGTGGATGGAGGAGCTACGGAGGCGCACCACCACGCCGGCCTGGCCGTGGCGGCAGCCGGAGGTGGAGAAGGAGGTATGAGGGAGATGGAGGTGTAACCAGGCCCGATCCAAAATTGAGGTTGCTCTAGGGATTTTGTTCCCCTTCTCTCGGCTGCCACTTTTATGATTTGGCCCTCCTCTTCTATTCATTTCTTCCCAAGAAGATCCCTCCTCTTCTTTAGTTAGCTCCCTGGAAATATAATCTTCGTCAGACTTGGGTCACTCTTTCTCTTGTTCCAGCCCTTAGTATTGTTCCTCAATTCTTCCTAGGCAGAATCTTGTAGTTTATTGTGCCTTTGGCGCACTTTTCTGCAAAATAAGCAAACAACTAGTCACAACCTCTTTTGTGAATATCATTCGAATATTCGATAATCCTAAGCAAGAAACGATAGACATTTCTCAATAAATGGTGAATTAGTGTGCCCAAATTGTATATAAGAAATGTTCTTATCAAGTTCCCCCACACTTAAATCTTTACTTGTCCTCAAGTAAAGGCATATGACAAGAGCAGGAGTATGAACAGTGAGCTGATTAGGGAGTGTCCAAGTGAAGTAGATCTCTAAACAATGAATGCTTCATACTTAGTTAGTGAAAATTAGTGGTTAGGGTACTACAAAGCAATAGGATACTAGTAGACTCGATCATTTTAAACTTTTACAATGATAAAAGAAGATTAGCAAGTTCAAATGCTGATTATGCCAAAGGGTTCCTAAAGAGAGCATGATCCCGAGGAACACTTATTACCAGGAACACAAAGTTGTGGTTGAACCACTTATTGAATTTGAAGGAAGCAATGATAATGTTTTATCGGTCTCACCAAAGGAACATACCACCGACCCCGAGAACATGGTATACACCCGGCTCAACCAATTATTAGTTTTTTTTGTTTGTCTCCCCAAAGGAACATACCACCGATCCCGAGAACATGGTATACACCTGGTTCGACAAAGATTGCATATTTATTTATTTATTACTGTCCAAGCTGCAAAATTTCACATGCCACCGATCCAGGGAACATGACATGCTACTGTATGTAGATAGACTTATATTCATTATTACATATTGAACAAAGGAATTACAATGGCATGAAACATAAGAAAGGAAACAAGAATCATCACCCATCCATGTCTGGTTCACATGCTACCGATCCAGAGAACATAGCATGCTAATCCATAGTGGTTAAGTGATTGCTCTGAATGGGAACACACTTGGCACAAAATCAGCACCTAACACTTGATGATATAGGTGTATCAAAGTAAATGCAGAAAATGATGGAGTTTTCTAGTGTACTAGGGATTTGAGCACTCAAAATTATTAACTTTCACTAATTTAAGCAAAACAAGCAGTATGTAGATCACTAGTTTGCAAGGCATTCACAATTCAGTTCACATATTCACATCAAGCACCATATGTCAAAGGTAAAATTCAGTGGGACGACATTTAAGAAATGGCTCAAGCAACCCAAATAGCAATTGATTTCAGCATGTATAATGGATTATATATTCAGAATGGGTCATGAAACAGCTCACCGGGCACTATGAAGTACCACTCGCTTGATCACTCTCTAAGCTGCTGCTCTTCTCCTTTTGCTTCTCTATCCTCATGGACACTCCAGCTTCTCTCATTCTCATGTGTGCTCCTTGCTTCTCCTCATCACCATGCTCTGAATCCACCGGGGTCCCAAGGAATGTCAACTCGAACTTGGTCAGCTCGCATTTAATGGCACACAAGTGTAGCCCTGAAAGAACATTCAATAAACGAGCCAAAACAAGTGATAGGGACAATGCCCTCTAAGTCATCAATAGAGTATCCTATCACATAAGCATATCTATTGAGCATATCATACACAGGTATCATCAATACACATGGTGCATAGGTAATATCAACGATATGACATAACTTGTCGAGGAAGCTGAGATAATACCTGGGATGATCTGAGAGAAGTTTTAGGACTACCTTAGTTGAAGATACTATGGAAGGCATGGTAGTAGAAGCTTCCATCAGAATCGTGTCAACAAGTGAAATATTAGAGCTTGGATTCTTGACATCTAGATCAACCTCATCATAATCAACAATGAAGGTTTCCATCTCAGGCTCAAGTGTTGAGGAATCGATTTGGCTAATGTCATCAAAGGTGAACTTCTCCATGTCTGGTTCAGGCAGCACATGATCTATATCAACCAAAGGTGACTCCTCCATATCAAAAGTAACTAACTGCAACTCTGGTTCATCCATAGAAGAATCATCACAATGCAAAACTGAATCTCGAATGCTAGTATCCATATGATCTGAAGTGTGTGTGTCAACTAGGATGGTATCATCATCATCAAATATAATCCATGAAATCTCAATCTTGTCACACAGAGAAACTGGTTCCGGATTTTGTGTAAGACATTATTGCCGAGATGAAGTGAATTGTTGCAAGCAAGCAACTGGACCAGAGGTGGGCTTCTCATTGTACCACTGAAGTTGGTGGAAGGCTATGTTCTCAATCAGAAGAAAAGCATCATCAAGTGTCTTGTTTGTAATAGCTCCACCCGCTGCCATATCGACGTAAGCTCAAGTGTCCGAAGTCAATCCTCTATAGAATATCTGCAGCTCTAACCATCTCCCGAGCCCATGATTAGGACATCTCCTGAATAAGGTTTTGTATCTCTCCCAAGCATCATACAAGCTCTCGCCTTCATGCTGAACGAAATTGAAGATCTCATCTCGAATTGTGGACTGCTTGTGTACTGGGAAATATTTATCCAAGAAAGCTCTTGATATCTCGTTCCAACCGAATGATCTTGATGGCAAGGATCGATACCAAGCACGAGCATCATCTCGGAGACAAAATGTGAATGACATGCACTAGATAACATCTTGAGGAACCCCATGGTACTTTACTGTATCTGAATACTGCATGAACGGAGCAAGTGCTCGTAAGGATCTTCAGCAGGCAACCCTCCAAACTGATGTTGTTGAACCAAAGCAATAAGACCATGCTTTAGCTCAAATTTTCCGCCTCAAAAGACGGCCAAAGTGGCCCTGTCGAATAGCATTGACTGCTTGGCATCCAAACATCACGAAGCATCGCCATATCTCCAGCAAGTGTAACTATCAATCAACCTATAAATAGTTCAGATTTCCTACGCACACTCATAAACAGTAAATACTAGTCAGAATGTTAGTATCCTAATAAGCCGAAGCAACAGCAAGGAAAAAATACATAAAAGAAACACAACAAATGAAATACACGACGAATTAAACACGGAACTAAAATAAACCTAGTCTATAGCCAACATAATCGCTCGACGCTAGTCCCCGGCAACGGTGCCAAAATGATCAATTGAAAGAATAGTAGGGTTTTTACTCCCAAAACTACGGATGTCGTGTTCTCCTCAGGGACTAGCGACAACAACAATGCTCGGATAAAGCTAGGTGACGGAATTTAGATGATGAAAGCGGAAAATAAAACCTAAACTAACAAGGTTGTTCCCGAAGATCTTTCACAAAGAAGAGGCAAACAACACAGGGGATTAAGATTTTACTCACTGTCTTTCTGCTATTTTCATACTACTAGAAACAACAGAAACTAACACGAAAGGAAAGTCACATGACAAAACAAGTACAGGGGGAAGAAACAAGATAATATGACAGAGGATAGATTTTTCACATCACAAACACACACATATATTTATACATCACAGGATACCACATACATATGCAGATTATTATTTCACTAAGCAAAGTATGACAGATGAAGTACTTCTCAAAGTGATAAGGTATCAACTAGTGAGGACATACAAATCTAACATTATGTAATACAACTTTGAAACTAAACCAAACAGAAGGATCTTACACTTAACAAAACTGAACATTACATAGTACTGATGATTACACTACTCAAAATGACAGAAATTAGAGAATGAGAAAGAGAGTTGTAGGTGAAGAGGAGAATGGGCAGCAAAGTATTTGGAGAGAAGTTCGGAAAGAGCATCAAAGCAGCAACGGTTTAGGTGTGGGAAAAGCAGTGGTGTTGAGGAAGGAGCAGCAGCAAAAAGGTGTAGGGGAGAAGAAGCAGCAGCGGCAGGGAGCAGATTGGACAGCAGCAAAGGCGGAGAAGAAGCAAAGCCAGTAGGTGTCTGAAGAAGGGAAGCGTGAGGCGCCTGAGAAGGAGGAAAGATCTGTGGGCGCAACAAGAGAGGGGCAGCAGTTTTGTGATGGAGAAGAAGCAGCGGGGCTTGGAGAAGAGGAGGCAGTAGCAGGAGGAGCAACGTGGTGAGGGGAGGAGCAGCAGAGGAGGCGGCGGGCTGTGGGAGTCGCGCGGGGCGCCAGGCACAGCCGCCCCTCTGTCAGGTGGGAGGCGTGGTGTGAGGAGGCTGGTGATGTGGTGGCGTTGGGTGCTGGTGGTGTGGTGGATGGAGGAGTGGCGAGGCGCGACCTACCACGCCTTGGCCGTGGCCGCCGCCGGAGGTGGAGAAGGAGGGATGAGGGAGATGGAGGTGTAACCAGGCCAGATCCAAAATTGAGGTTGTGCTAGGGATTTTGTTCCCCTTCTCTCAGCTGCCACTTTTATGATTTGGCCCTCCTCTTTTATTCATTTCTTCCCAAGAAGATCCCTCCTCTTCTTTAGTTAGCTCCTGAAATATAATCTTCGTCACACTTGGGTCACTCTTTCTCTTGTTCCAGCCCTTAGTAGTGTTCCTCAATTCTTCCTAGGCAGAATCTTGTAGTTTATAGTGCCTTTGGCGCACTTTTCTGCAAAATAAGCAAACAACTAGTCACAACCTCTTCTGTGAATATCATTCGAATATTCGATAATCCTAAGCAAGAAACGATAGACATGTCTCAATAAATGGTGAATTAGTGTGCCCAAATTATATATAAGAAATGTGCTTATCAGCCTTGAGGAGTGTTTCGCTCTCCGCCAGCTTCTGCATCTCCGCCTTGTGCATCTTCGCCTGGTCCGCCAGCTCCTTCACCAGGCGGTCGCACTCCTGGGCGGCCTGGCTGTGCTCCTGCTCCTTGGTGCAGAGCTCGTACTCAACCTCGCCCAGGCGCTTCCGCAGATCAGCGGCAGCCTCTGCCAAGACAAGAGAAAGAAATTTCAACACCAACCAAAACCAAGTAGCTACTCAGCAGTCGGCTCGAATCTCGGGGGCTAGACCCAGCGGGTGCGCTGACAAGCCCCAGCGGAAAGGAACACGAAGTGCTTACTTCGGCTCTCTGCTAGATGAGCGGTCCACTTGGTCAGCTCCTGGAATTGGGAGTTGTAGGCGGCCGCGCGGATATTGTGCTAGTCCTACAACGAAGACAACAAAAGAAAAAACAAGTCGGCACTCGGAGCTCACCTTGAAGTCCGAGCCGCGTGCTCAACAGCCGGCCCGGAACTCGGGGGCTACACCAAGTGGGTGTGCTGGCGCGCCCCCACGGAAGATCACAAGAATTGAAAAACAAGCAAATAGCGCACCCAGACGACCGTTCGCATTGCCAAAAACTCCTGCATGGATTGCTGGAGAGTGGTGCCCTGGGTGTTGAAATGGGTCAGGATGTCCTGCACGGCCACGTTCAGGACACCCGAGCCAGCCCCAGACGTCCAGTCCGGTGGGGCAGTGCTGGTGGCCTCGGTGTCGCGCGCCGATGAGCTCGCGGCCCCGATCTCCATCGGCCTTGGCGCTGAAGCCGCCCTCACCGGGCGCTGGCGCGCAGGAGCGTGGTTCGTGGGAACTGGGCCCACCACCAGCTTGTCGCCAGCTGGCGGCACCAGCGGCGTCTCAGGCCGACTACCCTGCGCGCCAGATGTCGGCGCGCGCGGAGGCACTTCCGCCTCCGAGATGACGGGGTCAGCCTCTCCTCTCTCCAGGGTCGGTTGGTCGGCTCCAGCTCCACCAGTCGGCGCCTGGCCCTGCAACACCATCGGCTCCGCGGGTTGCGAACCGGTGGACTCTGGAGCCTTGCTGCGGGATGCCTCCTCCTCCTGTGCCTTGGCGGACGCGTCCGCCTGCTCCTTGGCCGCCGCGTCAGCCCCTGTTCGTGCCGCCTCGGCCGCCTCCGCCTTCGCCCGAGCCGCGGCCTCGCGCGCATTCCTCTCCGCCGCCTACTGGAGGGCGGCGATTGGGTCCATACGGCGGGGGTCTGCGGAGCCGTCTGCCACCCCAATCACTGAGCCGGATGGGGCTCGTGACAGGAAAAGCGGAGCCCTGCGCACCGAAGAAAAGGAAATAAGAAAATCGCAAGGAAATAAGAAACAAACACCAGACCAAAGCAATCAAACCAAGAGTAGCCAGAGCACTTACGCGGACACTATCGGGCGCGGCTTCGGGATCTTCCGGAAGGCGGCTGCCTTCAGGGCCTCTTGCCGCTTGGTCGCAACAGCGGTCAACTTGGCCTTCTTCCTCGGCCGGGTGTCGGGCGCCCTTACGTCAGCCCGACGCTTCGAGGCGCCGGCTGCCCCAGAGGTCGGCCCCGCCTTCGAGGAGCCAGCACCGGTCCTGTCGGCGCTTGCGGCATAGTGCGGCTCGTCGCCGCCTTTGTCGTTGTCCGGCCACCCCCTGACATCCCCTACCACACTGCCTCGCGCGGCTCCGCCTGCTCGGCCGCTGCCTCCCACGATGGCGTCGTCCTCCTCCAGTGCTGCCGCCCCTAGCTCGGGGTCGCCTATGTCACTGATATCTCGGTCCAGCATCCACCGGTGATCGGGGCTGATGGCGCGCTGCGCAGCACCCGGACGATTAGACTTCATGAAGGTTGTCGCGAACACAAAGAGATCTAAGAAGGGGGCCGAGTACTAACCCGAGGCGGCGGGTTGGCACGGCTGTAGGGCCCCTTGCCGAAGCTCCAGCTCCCCACTTAGAGCCGGCTGCCAGAGATGTAGTTGACATGGTGAGCGACCTCGTCTCTCGGCATCTCCTTGGTCGTTATCTGGCTCGGATCTCGGCGGCCGCCCATATCGCAGATCATATGGGGCCAAAATTGTTGCAGTAGCACCCGACGCTAGATGAAGGCGGCCAGCAGGTCCGCAGGCTGGACGCCCTCCACCTCCGTCATCACCTCTAGGCGGTCGAGGATGTAGGTGACACCGGTGGCCCAGCGGCCTCGGCTGACTCTTCGGGCCCCGATTGCCCCATGGCTCCTTGACGGGCTGGCCACGAAATCCGGCAGGCTGATGTAGTTGCGAGTCGGATCCAAGTTGCGGACGTAGAAATATGATTTCTGCCACAACTTGGCCCACTCCAGCACCACCACAGCCGGAAACCGGACCCCACCGCCAGTGCACCGCACGGTGATGCAAGCGCCACACTGAGCCACCTCTACCTTGGCCGCGGTGCCAAGCTTGAGCGTGGGGAAAACTCCGAGGTAGCCCTGGTAGAAAGTAACGAAGGTGGAGAGAAGTACCACGATGTTGGGCATGAGGTGATGCGGCTGCAAGCCGTAGAGTTTGAGGAAGGCGCGGAAGAAACCGCTCGCCGGCAAGCCGAAGCCGCAGAGAAAGTGGCTATTGAAGACCACGAACTCATCGGGATCCGGTAAGATCTCCTGCTCTAGAGGAATCCGCACCCCACGCACTCCTCGCCGGGTAGCCTCCGCGTCGCGCGAAGAAAAGCGATGTCCTCGTCTTGGACGTTAGAGCCGTCCAAGTCGCCGGAGCAACCGTTATGCGCCATGGTCGTGTAGGATCTGTGGCGGGGTGGCGAGGTCCCACGAGGACCAGGGCGCGGCGGCGCAGCGAGGATGAACGCGACGGGCTGCCGCGGCGTTTCGGTGACGAGCAGCGGGACGGCATGGAGCAGCAGTGCGCAGAGGAAGAGGAAGACAGAAGATGGAGAACGGGGGAGCGCGCGTGCATTCTGCCGTGCCCTCCTCCCCCTACTTATAGGCCCGTGGCGCCGGGGCCGAGGAGGCGAGATGTGGGGGCACGGGGTTAACTGTGCCCACTTCCCCCACGACCGCCCACCTTCCGCGCCATAATGGTGTGAACTTAATGTGCCTTAGAAGGGCAACCATTTGCGTCGACGCGGCCGGATCCATGCAGCGCCAAAGGCTATGTGGCGGGCACTGGGCACTGTGGCGGCGTCCGTCGTAGCGTGGGCTGGTAAACGGCCTCGTCTGCTGACGCCGCATAGAAAGCGAGCAACACGCGGCAAGCGTGCCACCCGGCAAGCACACCACGCGGCCTCTACCCTGACGTTTCGAATTCACCAGTCGGCCGGCCGCTCCTTGGCCGGCTCCTAACAGTCGGCGTCCACAGAACACAGACGAAGCAAGATTACCTGATCACTCGGAGTAGGAAGCTGCTGAGGCTCCTCGATTTCAGGTGTGGCGCCCCTCCAGCTTCGGGGACTACTGTCGGAGTAAATGACCATGGGTAGCCTCATCAACCCCCATGGTATTTCAAGACATCGCGGCTAGATGCGCCCCTCACACCTCCCGAACGAAAGGCCGACCCTTTAGGCTGCCTTGTTTCGACGGGTCGGCTATTAGAAGATGGTGAGCTCACAGAAGGCGGCCGGGGAGGGGGGCTCCTGAGGCGGCCTCGTTCCCTCACCCAACCGGGGACTCTTGTCGGAGTAAATGACCATGGGTAGCCTCATCAAACCCCCATGGTATTTCAAGACATCGCTGCTAGCTGCGCCCCTCACGCCTCCCGGACGAAAGGCCGACCCTTTAGGCCACCTAGTCCGATAGGCCGGCTATTAGAAGATGGTGGGCTCACAGAAGGCGGTCGGGGGGGGGGGGGAGACTCCTACCAGGCGGCCCCTCGTTCCCCCACCAGCTTTGGGAACTACTATCGGAGTAAATGACCATGGGTAGCCTCATCAACCCCCCATGGTATTTCAAGACATCGCGGCTAGCTGCGCCCCTCACACCTTCCGGACGAAAGGCCGACCCTTTAGGCCGCGTGGTCCGACGGGATGGCTATTAGAAGATGGTGGGCTCACAGAAGGCGGCCACGACAGGGGGGGGGGGACTCCTACCAGGCGGCCCCTCGTTCCCTCAAAGTTCGCACCCCATTACCATGACGAGACGGGGCGTGGCTACAACGCGACCTGCAACCCCCGAATCCAGGGTAGAACGTGGCCACAGTGCGGGTGTACCAAGCGGACACCCCTTGCTCGCGGCAACCTTTGTGAACCACCGCGACCCATGACATCATCTACCTCAGAGGGAGCCATGCTCCCACGATGGGCGGTCGGTATGGCCCGCAGGCAGCGGGCCCTACCTGTCCGCGAGCCACCAGAAGGCGGCGAACCCCAAGCAGGCGGCAATGAGCGCGGGCCGATTCCCAGCAGGCGGCCCTCCTCCCCCTCGGAGGCCTGCGCCATTAACTAGGCAGAGGCGGGGTGTGGCTCACGGTGAGCGCCCGCCCGAGGCGGGGGCTGCCCAGCCTGTTGCCTGAACAAAGCCTCCATCATCAGGAGCAATGCTACAGTATAAAGTAGGCAACATGGCCCACAAGCGGCCGACCCTACCTGACGGCCGAGATCACGGCAGCCGGCGGGACCCACCAAGCGGCGAGCCCCGGCAGCCGGCGGAGAAGCCGGTGCCCAGAGACACTGACGGCCGGGTCACACACCGACCAGATTACCATTGTACCCCTTGGGGATAGGCCTATATAAACCCCCCAGGCTTCCCCATGCAGGGGGTACAGAACCCTAGAGATCATACACACCCATGTAGAGAGAAGTAGAGGAGCTAGCCTCGCCCTTCTTCTTCCTCTAGCCAAACAGCTCAAGGAGCACTCTTCTGGCTACTCTATTGACGATAGTTATCATGTGGAGACTCCGCAGAGTAGGACTAGGGGTGCTATCTCCATGGAGAGCCCCGAACCTGGGTAAGATTCGCAGGCCTATGCGGTCTCGCTCACTCCCGCTTCTAGAGCCCGACGACGTACTCTTTGTCCCCATCCATGATAAGCCACCCCTGGCATATGTCGCTAGATATCCTCGACACATCTTGATTTGATGATACCCTGAGCAAGCATCCAAAAAGCACAACAGATCACACTCGGCGGTGGAGTCCATGATCTGGTCAATGCACATGAGTGGGAAAGGGTCCTGAGGCAAGCTTTGTTGAGGCTCGTGAAGTCGACGCACATGCGCTCCTTCCCTCCCTTTTTGGGGACAACCACTAGTTTAACCAACCAATCCGGGTGTCGCACTTCTCGAATAAAACCGGCTTCTTCCAACTTGCGGACATCCTGGACAATGAACGCTTGCTTCTCTTGTGCTTGACATCGTGGCTTTTGCTTCACCGGGAATGCGATGGGGCATCCCACCAACTGGTGATCGATCACCTCCCTTGGGACACCGACCAAGTCGGATGCTTCCCACGCAAATACGTCTTTGTTAGCCCGGAGGAATCTAACCAACGCCTCCTCCTGCTCTGGGGGAAGACCGGCGCCTATGGTGAAGGTGGGGCCTGAGCCCCCGCTGTCGGCAGGCACCTGCTTCGTCTCGGCCTAGTCCTGAGAGAATAGTTGCTTCTTCTTTGCGGGCGCGGGTTCCAGAGCCTCCTGGGCGTCCCCGACGTCAGGACATGACGCCGCCGCGACCCTGTAGACGAGCTTGAGGACCCGGACCGCGTCCTTTGTCTGTCCGACCACTGGGATGACGCCACTGCTGCCCGACATCTTGATGACGTTGTAGCCCGGATGGGTCACAGCCATGAATTTAGCGAGGGCCGAATACCCCAGGATGGCCTTGTACGGAAGGCCGATGCGGGCCACGTCAAAATTGTTCAGCTTGTTGCGATAATTGTTGCGCTTTCTGAAGGTGACGGGGAGGCGCACCTGCCCCAGGGGGTGGCCGAGCCCTAGACTACCCCCGAGAAGGGCTTGGTGGGCGTGAGCTGGTCGTAAGGCACCTGGAGCCGGTCGAAGGTCTCCACGGAGAGGATATTAAGGCCGGCGCCACCGTCGATGAGGGTCTTGGTGACTGCGACGTTGCTGACGGTGGGCGTGCACAACATGGGGAGCGTGCCCCCAGCAACCACGGTCTTGGGATGATCTATGAAGTCGAAGGTGATGTGGGCCTTACGCCTGGCGTGGCCCTACGAAGCCTCATGAAGTGGCCGAGTAGTGGGGACGCCGGTGCCGCGAAGCGGGCGATGAACTGGCCACGGAGCTCCCCCAAGAGGAGACCGAGGCGTCCGAGAGGCCGTGGAGCCAAGATCGAGGGGCCTCTATGAGGGCCATGGGGAGCCAGTTTTCCGTTGCCTTGTCGTGGCCATCCGCCGCCTGGATGGCCTGCGCGTATAGCTAGAGGAACTCCGCGGGGTCCGTAGCACTGCCTTACCACGAGGGCAGTGCTGGCCTGAAACTTCCGGGCCACCGCACCCGGCGTAGGCTGGAGGTCAAGATCGGGCAGCCTGCAATGCTCCCGTAGGCTCTGGGCGGCCTTGCCTGCAGGGCGGCGCCCGCCATGGGGACGACGAAGCAGGGGCGGAGGTGTGGTTAGCGAAGAGGTGGAGCATGGACACATCCCTACCTAGTGCACCAAATGTCGGATTCAGGGCTCCGCAAACACAAGAAGGTTCTTACTCTGGGGCGTCTCCAAAGATCCCAACCAGCTCTAGTCTCAAGCACACACCCCAAGACATAGCCTCGTCGAGTTCGTGCGAGCAGGGAAGAAGATGAACATAGCAGTTTACCCAGGTTCGGGCCACCTTGCGGTGTAAAACCCTACTCCTGCTTTGTGGTGGATTGGCCTCATGAGGACGTTGAGGATGAACTAGTACAATGGATTAGCAGCCTCGCGAGGGCTCGGTTAGTGGAGGTGGAATGGATCCGATCCCTCTCTACAGTGGAGACTAGCCTGTATTCTCTATAGTGGCCTTGGTCCTCTTCCCTCATAACTTAGGAGGGAACGGATCTGACAACGACCAATTTTGAAAGGGTTCAAGTAGTACATCTTATCCTGACGAAAGATGGTCTTCGCCTACAAAGCTTCTGGCCATGACGCAGCGGTGGGTACATCGATGACATCCGTCCTACCGAGACCGTGGTCTTGGTCTCGTTGCACCGGAACAGAAAGCTTTGGGGCCTTTCTCGGGAACCTGCGCCTACCCTTGCTCCCTTAGCACCAAAGAGGAAACTGTCCCCTCGGCGCTCGCTGGCGCCCGGCTAGCCTTGGTCATCATGGCTTACATCATCACAACCGCATGAGGCGAGAGGCTTGCATAGAGTTTTCCGCCCCTCGTGGGGCAGGCTCGGGGGGCTGCTCCTCTAAGGATCTTGGCGTCGTTCTCCTCGCGAGGCCGGGGCCCTCAGGAGGGTCTTGTAGCTTGGGTTGTACCGGGCCGTCGATGAGCCCGCGTGCTGGGCCGCAGGTATGCTGATCTCGGTACCCCCGATCCGAGAATGTCGACAGTATGCAAGACAATCATAGGCAAGTTGGTCCAATGACATCTACAAGCAATCCACCAACTTACACCATGCACAGGCCCAAGAGTTGCTCCCTATAGAGAGAGATGGATTCTATATAACAAACACTCATTCCTATCTATTGATAGAAAAGAAATATCTTCATCACAGACTTTACCTTTGTTCATATTTTTCTATATTTCAGGAATTCTACATATGCAAGGCAGCTCCCCACAAACACCTGCCCCACATAACGATGCCCCTTTTGACACAACAATGGGTTTGTTCCGAATAATGCTAAAATCATGCAAGAAACTTGCAAAGGATCTCCACATACATATATTCATTACAATGTGGCAGTTAAAACTCATGGTGTGCGTTTGTTTCGTTTGATATTTTTCTCCTTTCACTATGCAACTTGGTTGTTGTTTTATTTTTTTTGTATACCTAGCCCCCAAAATCCTTGCCCTCAAGTATGTTGCCAAGATGCATCACCACACTCATATTTAAAAGAAAATGTATGCACTATGTGCTTGTTGTGTGCATCTTCTATAAGTGTCTTCATCCTGGGCAAGTGCCTTACAACTCACCAACGCCATTTCAGTTAAGGATTATTTCAACCTGTGTTCAATGTATTTCACTTGTTAATGACATAGTTGATTAAGAAAATGCAAACATCAAATCTAACTAATTGTAGATATTGATGTAGGGTGGAACCCTAGTTCATGATATTTTCACACTTGGAGGGGGAAAGGGAAGAACAACAAGAGGGATCACTCAAACAAATCCACATCATACATCCACTAGAATAGCATACATGAGATCCACACGAATAACATTAAAAATCAAGGGGAAATAGCAGAAGGTAAAGGTTCTTCTCAAATCCAAAGGAGATGAGGTCTTGATGATAGTCTTCTCCAAGAGGAGGTCTTGATATCCATTTGGAGGATCTTCTACTATGTGTTCTTGATCTCCAATAGGAGTTGTAGATGAGAAAAGCTCTCGCTAGATCATATCATACACTTTGCTAACCCTGAAAACTGATAGGTGCATGGTATATATAGTCTAGGGGTGAAAGGGTATGGGCCTAAGTGATTACATGGGCTTTTCAGCCCAATTGATAGCGGAATTGGGTGGACCGCACAGTCCGGTGCGGCCGACCGGATAGTCTGGTGAGTTCATGAGTAGCTGGGCGCTTGCGCAGGTGCAACCGGATAGTCCGGTGAGTCCAGATACATTTTGGCACTCGCTCGTGTGTGACCGAACTATTCGCTGTGCGGACGGACTGTCCGGTAGTGCAATTTCTACATGCTTCCTTTTCTTCATCTTGGCACTTCCAATCAACTCCTGAGTCTTGCGGATCGTTCCATGATTTCTCTAGGTCCATGCCTTCATACCTAACCATGCATAGCATTCCGGATTGAGGTAGAACCCATTTCTCATCAGATGGAATGGTAACTTCGAGTAGAAGGGAAATCACGTCGTTCGCAATGGAATGTGCTCGCGCTCTTGTCATGGCTCCGCTAGTTGCTTGTGGAGGTGGAGTAGAATCCCTCTGGATGACTGGAGGATGCTCTGCATCATCCCCTCCTCCACCTTGGAAAACATCCATCCTCTGATTGTTAACTGCATCACCATGGTAGGTAGAAATGTCTTTGATGTTGAATGTCTCGCTCACATTTTACTTGGCACGTGGGATGTCGATCATGTGGGCATTCTCATTGCAGCGTGCGAGCACCTTGAACGGTTCATCGGCGTGTGCTATGAGTTTGGACTTGCACTCCTTGGGGAAGTGGTCTTTTCAAAGGTGTAACCACACAAGATCTCCCGAGTTGAACACCATGGGGTGCGTGTTTTTGTTCAGTTTGGTGGCCAGGCGATGTAATTGGCGCTCGATCGTGTGCCTTATATCTTCACGCATCTTCTTGATAGAACTTGCCCTTGCCCTCGCGTCCATGTTCGCTCGTTCTTGTAGTGGTTGTGGGAGGATATCCAATGGCGACAACGGGTTAAAGCTATAGACAACCTCGATCGGTGTCGGTATCAAAACAGGCGGATCTAAGGTAGGGGGTCCCTAGCTGTGGATCTTTTATCGATGGAGAACAAGAAACACAGGGACATTATTTAGCCAGGTTTGGGCCTTCTTGAAGAGGTAAAACCCTATGTCCTTCTAGAATATATTGATGTGTGTATGATGGTTACATAGTTGATCTACCACGAGATCAGATGAACTAAACCCTAGATGAATAGGATGCTGGTTGTTCTAGCATCTACGGACTAGACCCTCTTTTATATATAGACACCAGGGGTACCTAGGATTACACATGGTCAGCTACCATCAGCGAATAAACACTGGTACATCAAGGTGCTATACAGACGGTTTTAACCCCTTTTCGCAACGGCATTTGGAACTGTCGCCAAGTGAGTGTGGGCGATAGGGGGGGTCCTTCCCACATGACCCAAAAACCGTCGGGGATAGGGAGCCATGATGCATACAGTTGTCCCTATATAACCATTTCTGAATCTCAAATATCCCAAACGTTTCATCCTTGCTACTCGTTTGTGCTCGCATTGCCATCACAGTCGGAGTTTTGTGGTTTTACCTAAAACTAGGCAGATTGCAGGCATGGAAGTTTTCCAGGAACGTACCAAACTGGCTCTATGTTTATGATGCCTAGAACATCACAAACAGTTCATGATTATAAACCGTGTTCGATAGGTAGACAATCACACACATGTAGTGTTGCCGCATCGTATGTGATAGTGTCTGACATCACACACGCTTTGCAAACGGCAAATGTGTGCATTGTTACACAAGTTTACTCTTCGTGAACCGTGTCGGATTATGATGTATATCGCACACACTATGCTTTATTGACCCGTGTATCCGTAATGACACACTGCATAAGTAATTTCACCCTAATTTAATTGCTGCTATTTAAAATTGTACCTAATTTGAACTTGAAAGTAGGCTATAGCTTTATTCATACCCATCAAGTTCAAACAACAAATGCATTATTCAATTCATAGGTACATATCTTTAAGAATTACATAAGCACCAAATAAAGAATGATGAACCAGGGTTCTATACTTGTACTATTACAGATGTTAAAGAAAGAGGCGACATACATTCTGGTTGCTGAACAAGGTGAAGCGGAATGGCCCTATTGTGCTCTCCTGGATGCAGAAGGCACACACGACTCTAGTCCAACCCCTTGTGATGGCCGGCCGCCAATCATGTAGTTTGAGAGGTAATCTTGAGTAAACTGCTTCAGGATCCACTGCAAAGGAAAAATATTTAGACATTGTCATCTAACACAACTCATTACGGGCAATAAAAAGAAGGCTACATAGTTCCTACATACCATCCTATAGTTCACTGTTGTCTTGCATAAAGTGTAAAAAAAATAGTTTGATTGACATCTTTTGACCCATTTTAATAAGAATCATTATCAGTTTCCTAACTTGATCCTGGTTCATGAATATCTCATTGCCCCATACGCAGAAAGGGTCGAAGTGTGGATCTTTGACAATGACATATGTACCTAAAAGCACCAAGTTAATTTCGAAGCTAAACAACAATTGCAAAATGATGTAGTACAACACTCCCTACATCCCATTATATAAGATTTTATTACATGTATATCTAGACATCATAAAAAATTAGGGTAACACTCTTCCTTGTTGCTATGTAGCCTGGGATTACATATTTAGTCATTCAGTACAATGCATGTTGCTATGTAGCCCCAGATATATTAAATATGGCCCTAGTTAACCTACTGATAAATGGGTTATAGATATATTCAGGCAAATGTCCGATTCGACGATTAGTCCCTTATCAGCCCCAAGCCTATATGGTACCAGCTACCAATCTCCTGAACAGTAAGTACATATAAGCAATGCGATGAAACTAACCTCGATGGGAAACATCACTTTTCTCAATATTGTCCTGTATGAGTACATATAAAGGCATGTTAAGCACAACATGCTAAACATCAACCAAATATATCCATGGTAGACAACATAATCTACAAATGATAGCTTCAATGTGTAAGCTTAAGCATGCTAGTTAAGCAAAACAAGAAGTGGAAAGGTGTGTTAACTACATCAGGCATAACGTTTAAAAACAAGCAAATAGTCATTCAAGCAGGTATTGTGCAGGTCTAAAGTACACTTGTTATCGTTAAAAAATGAAAATGCATGTTAACTGCAACATCCTTAACAACAACCAAATAGCGTAAATCATAGTGGTACTGTTGAAACTGTTATTGATGAAATTGCACTGCATAGCAAATATTTGCACATATAGAGCATCACATTGTGAAGAACTAAAATAAACAACGCATAAGGCCATCTTTAGCCGATCCTTTAAAAGTTAACGGACTAAAACCCTTAGTGGATATATATATATACTCCAGCAATTTTTGGCCGTTTCTGGTCGATCCCCTAAACTTAACGTTGTAAACATCAATTTGATCAAGTTCAAAGCAGGTTCAACCGAAACTAACATGCATTCAAACCTAAACATAGATAGTTTTGCATAATCGAACATAAAACATAAATTTAAACTAAACTAAACTACTTTTGGTCGAAGTGGAGGTCGAGCCAATCCTTCCTAAATCCAGAAATGCTGATTGTGCCCTTGAGCCGGGTCCAGGCCGTTGCCATCGTCGAGGTCGTTGGGGAAGACACTCCTCCACTCATCGACGTCGATCTCCTCCTCCTCGCCGCCCACCTCGACGCCCTCCGCGCCGCCGTCCTCCCTGCCTTCGACCTCATCATAGGAGGAGAGCATGATAACCTCGCTGCCCTCCACGCCGACAAAGATCACCCGCTCCGCCTCCATGAGCTCTGGGTGCTGTCGGCGGAGCTCTTGCATGTAGGCCTCGTCGGCGGCCTCAGCCTCGAGGCGCTCCCATGCCTTGCGGTTCTCCCGCGCCATAGCCGAGCTCACCACCCCTGGCTCCGGCGGAACGAGCTCGACCGGACGTGTGTCGAAGGGGAAATTGAGCCTAGTCGCGCGGTGGTAGTGAACCTGCCAGCGGTAGTACTCCATAGCCACGAGTTCGGCTGTGTGGAAGCTACCTAGCCACCGGCGGGTGTGGATCTCCTGATCCGTAATCTTGGCGACCCACATCCCCCATCGCCAATGTTGGACCCAGAGGTAGGACCTTGTCGGCGGGCGGGCCCGAGGGAGGACGAGGAAGTCCTCGAACTGGCGTATGGGCACGACGGCGGGCCAATCGGGCGACCGACGACGGCGATAAAGAGCCCGCGGAGGACGACGGGGACACCTGGCGGCCACCTCGCCAGCGTCGGGCGAAGATGCTGTGATAAACCTCTTTTTGGCCATTGGCTCCTCGAGCTCCCTGTCGGCGTCCTAGGAATGGGGGTACCTAGACTTGCCTGCCTGCGGCCCAGGGCGTGGCTCCACCAATGGCCTGGTACGGCTCATCTTCATCAGCAACTACTCAAGACCCTCACGAGGCAGACGACATGATACCTCCTCAGGGGAAGCCTCGCTAGGCTGGCTCCCGAGGAGCGGAGATATCAATGCAAGGGGCCACCTCGCGAGGTGCGCGTGATGTGAGCCATGATGACCAAAGCCAGGCGGGCGCCAGCGGGCGCAAAATACTAGTTGCGTCTTTGGTGTTGAAGGGGCAAGCATAGGCGAGGAGTCCCGAGGGATCAGGAATAGGTTTCCATATCGGTGCAACGAGACCAAGACTAGCAGGACGGCAGGACGGAGGTCGCCGCAGAGCCCACGGCAGCGTCACCACCAGAACCTTTGGCAGGCGAAGACCACCTTTTGTCAGGTTAACTTGTACTAGTTGTCTCCCTTCAAAATTGGCCGTTGTGGGATCCCTTCCCGCCTAACATTTGGGAAGAGGACCAGGGCCTCTATAAATAGGACTAGCCACCACCCTAGCAGGGGGACGAATCATCCAGATCATCCTTGCACACACAAGCTCACCGAGCTCAAGAACACCTCTCCTCAGGAGGCTGTTCGTCCTTTGTACTTGTTCATCCTCAGCCTACAAGGCAATCCTCCACCACCACACTCGAGTAGGGTATTACACTGCAACGGTGGCCCGAACCAGTATAAACTCTCTTATCTCTTGTTCATTGGGTTCGTCGGGCTAGGCCTTGAGATCGTTGCGAAAGCGAGCTAGGGAGAGAGAGAGAGATCTTCGTAATGCACTCCCCAAAGAGTTTGAACCTGAAGGGTTTGCGGAACCCATGTCGACATTTGGCGCGCCCGGTAAAGTGCATTGAAGCCTTTCTTCCGTCGATCCATGCTCCACCGCTCCACCGCATCCATGGCTGACGCCCGCAAAGCCCGTGCAGAGCACCGGGCTGCTCTGGCAGCCCGCGTTGTTTAGACGACACCCGTTGGCGGACCTCCCCGCCGTTCTCCGTCTCCTGCCGCCAACGCCCTTTGGCCCGGCCGGGAACGGCGAAGCTTCGTCGCTGCATCCTCGTCTTGGCGGGATGGAATCTGCAAGCACCCGTCATTGACTCCGGCTAGCTAAATGCGTCCCACGCCGTCGCCGCATACCGCCGCACGCGCAGGCCGCTGCTCATGGCATGCGAAGCCTGCGCTACCGCCCGATCGACAACCTCTCGACGGCCAGACCGCATCGCCGAGCTCGTCAGCGCCGCTGGGGGCACTTCTGCACCGTCCCTCTCGCTACCTCGACTACCTCCAGGAGTGGGCGACGTATCCCACGGAGCGCCTCCACCACCTCCGCATCAAGACGCTGCCCTCGCACCAAGACCGCAGCCCCGCGACGCGACCCGCCGCGCAGGGCGCTCGCGCGCGAAGGAGGAAGCTGCCAAGAAGTCCCCCGGCCGCAAGAAAATGCTCCCGCGCTCCCAACACCACTGCGTCAAGACCGCGTGCCGCTTGCGGCGGTGGCGCGTGGATATCAAGATCAGGCTCCACCTCCACGCACTACAAAAAAAAGACACACCCGTGACATTTTTGGCTGAACGAATTTTTTTCTGCCATAATTATGACACTTCTATGATGATAATTGTGACAAAACCCGGTGTCATCATAGATGTGGTGGGCTCCTACTTCTATGATAGAAAATCATGACAGAAAATGGGCTTTTCGTCCTGGACGGGCCGGAGACACAGCTGCATGACATTCTTTGGGCTGTCCATGATGGAAAAAACTGTGGTAGAAACAAGGGCTAGGAAAATATCGGGGAGTTCCCGGTTATGGTGGCTGGTCGGGGTTGAGCGATGCTGCGTTCTCTCGTGGAATGCAGCGGCAGGTGCGAGTTATTCGCGCTCTGGCGAACACTGGCGATTGCCTTTGCAGGCTACGCGTTACTGAACCCGAGCGATCGATTGATGGCTGTTAACTAAACCCGATCCAGCGATTCCTTCACTACTGCTGCTAACTGAAGCCGATCGATGCTGCCTTTGGATGAACAGTGAGCATTGTTGGGGGGTTTGGATGAACGGTTCCCGGTGGGGGTTGGATGAACAGGACCCGTGGTAGTAGAGGCCGTTGCCGCTGGATGAACAGTACCCCGATCGATCGAGCCGGTGGATGAACATGACCCCGTGAAGGGCTAGATGAACGGGACCCCGTGGAGGGCTGGTTGAACAGTAGCTGGTGGAGGGCTGATTGAACAGTAGCCGGTGGAGGGCTGGATGAACAATAGCCAGTGGAGGGGTGGTTGAACAGGACCCAGTGGAGAGGGCTGGTTGAACAGTAGCCGGTGGAGGAGTGCGCGGTGGAGGCTGGATGAACAGGAGCCCGTGGATAAACAGTCGCAAGTGGAGGCTGGAGGAGGTCGACGGTGGATGAACGAGTCTGTGGAGGCTGGAGGAGGTCGGCGGTGGAGATGAACAGTATCCGTGGAGTCCCGTTTTTGCGATGCACGCCACACCCTCCCGATGAATAGGACCCCCGTTTCGATCAGAAGCGCTCCAACACAAGTCCGTTTCCTCTATTTTGCGGTACGCCACACCCCTCCTGATCAACAGGACCCCGTTTCGACCGTAGGAGGTCCGTTTCCTCCGTTTTGCGGTACGCCAGACCCCTCCTGATGAATAGGATCCCGTTTACACCGTGGTCGGTCGAATAGAAGGTCGTTTCCTCCGTTCTGCGGTATGCCAGAACTCATTTCCATCGGTTGTTCCATCCAAGCCGGTTGGCTCCCGATGAACAGCACGCATTCCGTTGCCTCCCGATGAACACGACGCATTCCGTTGCCTCCCCATGAACACGACGACGACGCAGTTTCTCCGTTCCGACCCAGCCACAACCATGTACACGAGCCCTGGCCGTATCAGATGCGCTGATGGCGTTTGAGACCCCGCCCGTATGTACGTACGTGGCCGTATTTACTTTCTTGCACCCTGGCCGATGTATGTACGTGTACATGCTACGTGCGCGCCTCTACTACCACATGTGCGCGCCTCTACTACCACATGTGCCCTTCCTTACACGGCCATGGTTCATCGCTGCAGCCTGCGAGCGGCCGTCGACCAATATGTACGTACCGTTCGCGACCAAAATGACAACGCTACGTGCGCTTCGGCCGGGTGGGTCCCGACCGCCGAGCACTTCCTTGCGTCTTGAAGATGTAGCTGGTGGGTCCCTAGCGATCGGCGAATCAATTTTTGCCCGTAATATGGACGCACTTCCTTGCGTGCGAAGATGTAGCTCGCCGGGTCCCAGCAGTCGAGAAATGTTTTTTCACGAAATACGGTGGGTTGGCCCCATTGGTCCTGCCGTGTGGAGGAACCATTATTTTGGGCGTAATAAGGAGGCATTTCCTTCTTTGCGGTACGTGGACCCGGTGTCGACCTCTCCATGTCTGATAATCTTCCGATGGAAGTTGTTAGATTGACCACATTGACCACGCCGCCGAGAGCAAAAAGGCGGTGGATGACGGCGAGGCCTAGGGAAGGGGCGACATGGAGCCGGGAAGACACCACGGCTGGATGCCCATGCGAGGGGACTACGTGGCGTTATTTGCCGGCTGCGGTGTGAGGCTGCCATCCCTGGAGAATAACAGGAGGCGTGGGTGAGTATAGAGGGATGGCATGGCCAGCGGTGGCAGCATAGCCGGACACGGGAGGCAGGAGCAGGCGGCATGGCCGACCCTTGTTTGGGCGGCTGGAGCAAGAAGACCAAAGGTTGAAGAAGCACTACGGCCGTTGGATGGACATCATACGGTCACTGGAGCTAGAATCGTTCATATTTACTAAGTTGAGAGAGCCCTCCGTCCCCGTCATCTTAGTAGGCCCACAAGTCAGCCTCCCATATGGTGGGTCCCAGCTAGTAGGGGGCTATTCATTTAGTAGGCCCACAAGTCAGCCTCCCATACGGTCACTGGAGCTAGAATCGTTCATATTTACTAAGTTGTTAGGCACTTCCTTGCGTGCGAAGATATAGCTGGTGGGTCCGAGCTGTCAGCGGCAGGAACGTTTTTTTTGCGAAATACAGAGGCCCTTTCGGTTGGTCCCCGGATGTCGGTGGAGGAATCATTATTTTGCGGCGTAATAAGGAGGCATTTCCTTGTGTGCGGCCGTGGACCCGGTTGTCAGCCTCTCCACGCATACAGTCCACATCCGATGGATATCGCTCGTTGACCACGTTGACCACTGCGCCGAGAGCACCGTGGTGGTGGGCGGCACGACGCGAAGGCCTAGGAAGGGGGACGACGGCAGCCGGGAAGACACGGTAGTGGATGCCCATGTGGAGAGGAGTACGAGGGTTCAGTTGAGTCACGGTGTGAAGAGGCTGCGTCGCCCATGAAAAAACAAGGGGTGTGGGTGAGTAGAGGATGGCTTTGGCCAGGCGATGGGAGTAGTAGAGGCGGTGAGGCCTCTGTGGCGGCACCTGGTAGCCCACGAGGTAGGAGGCGGCGGCACGACCGGTCTTTGCTTTGGTAATGGGAGAAAAGAAGACCAGAGGTTGAAGAAGCACGAAGGCCGTTGGATGGACATCATACGGTCACTGCAGCTAGAATCGTTTATAATGACTAAGTTGACAAAGCCCTTGGTACGCGTTAACTTAGTAGGCCCACGGGTCAGCCACCAAAACGGTGCGCCCCAGATGTCAGGGAGAGGAATCATTTTTCGGTAATTTGAGCTAGAATATCCGAGACCGAAGAAGAAGCCACGACATCCGTTGGATGGACATCCAACGACCAACTTCTTCCGCTAGAACCGTGTGTTGACTATAAGTTGACAAAGCCTTGCATACGCGTCAACTTAGTTTTTTTAGGGGACGCGTCAACTTAGTAGGCCCACAAGTGTGTGGCAGACAACTTATATCCCATTTGCAATTTGTAAGAATGTACAACCCATTTTTTAATTCTAATGGAATTTACTACAGCCCGTTTACAGTTTGTTAAAAGTACAAACCATTTTCTAGCAAGGACAACTATTAATAATTTCAACCAACCGTTCAAAACAGAATTCCATAAAAATCCCACATTTTGATGGGATACCAAAAATTTTATCCCGAAATTTCTAGTCAGATTAAATACAATTTCAATATAAATTTGGATTACGTAAAACTCCAACGAAACATTGCGCGCGCAATAATTAATGAAATTAAAATTTTCAAATTCTAAAAATTATATTTTATAAACTAATTACGTGTTTGGTGCATTTTTTTATAGTTACTGCCCAGTTTTTATAATTACATCCCATTTTATATTTATTAAAGCCCATTTTCCTGTTAAGCCTAATGCATCCCTCCTAGGAAAGATTTGTCACCAAGTGGGCCAGGAGAATAACAAGTCGACCTTGCACAGGTATTCCTAAAATTAAGTATAGTTGGGCTAGCCATTTTCAGCTTGAAAAATTTAATATCTGGGCTTGATATCTGGCACAGGCTAGACGGGCCACAGCCCGCCAGCTAATACCCTCGCTCTCCTCCGAACAACAACGAAAACATCACTCAAGAAAAACTACGCAAAGGCTCACACCTCAAAAACACAAATACTACTCGAGCTGCTTGGTCCCAGCTGTCGGCCGTTCCTTGTGCAATTCTCTCATTTATTGAGTACATAGGTTGACAATGGTGTTGGACCGTGATGTCAGGAAACCATAAGGATGCAAAAAAAATATAGAGGCACTTGCGTACGTACGGCTATGGCCCTAGTGGGTCCCTACTTTCAACCAGTCAAAATAAAGTCATCTCCTGAATCCTCATGTTCGTTGACCATGTTGACAATGCTCGGCACCACGGCGAGCGCAACAACTCGAAGGACGACGGAGAGGGCCTCGCGGGCCCTACGGATGGCCTGATATAGTGTCCGCTGCTCATTCAGGAATCCAGGATCATCGGACACCTATGAGCACCTTCGAGAGTCTGAGATGGCATGAAGCACGGTAAGGCGCCGCTTGGGAGCTCTGGTTTATTTCACACCTGTATTAAGATACAAGTGTAATTTACTCGTCATCAGAAACAACGCGTAAAATACAGGCGTAATGAAACCGAGGGCCCGAGGTCTATAAGTAAAACCGGCGGGTTACGCATGTAATTTGAGAGACCAGTGTATATTTTACTAGTTGAGATCGACCAACCAAGCGCTTCGCCCTAGACCATCTGCTTTTATTTACAAGCGTCAGTTTTACAAGTGGTTTTGGTTGGAAAACGATGATCCAATCACGGCCTAAGATGATGAGTTTGTCGGAAGATCATATGGTTTTACCTCTAACCTACCTGATTTGTCGTATAGGCTATGAATGAAACATAAGACCATGAACTTCTTAAGCATACAAACAACAGAAGAGGATGATTTTCTTAACATGCAAATCACGGGCATTAGATCAACATGCAAAACAATATGAAGCATTATTCTCAGGAGGCACGATGAACAGCTTGTGATGCCGCATGCCACAGCATTCCAAACTCAACTTTGCAATCAAACTCACAAGGCCTGGCATTACATAGAAAACATTCAGAACAAACTCTTGAAATACCTTACATAAGTCAACATTCATGTGACTATGCATCTCAACAGAGTAAATATTTACTTCTGAACTGAAGACAGGAATAGGAAAAAATTATCGACGTTGCTCACAGCAAAGGGCATTAATGATTAAACTAATGTCTTCTTGCTAACATCAATGATTAAACTTTGACAAGCTTTTCCCACTAAAAATATGTAATGCCTATGATTGTGGAACGGGCACGGTTTGTCATCAGTTTGTCATCTGATAGTCCGGTAGCTCAAGGTAGTGACGAATGATTAGAGAACGATTCGATGTATTGTGCATGATGAAGTATTATGGAGGACACGAACCATCTGAACATTTTGTGCAGTTCCACTAAAATCAAGCTGAAGCAACCACCGTGGATTTCGTATTTATATGCTGCCAGAAAACAAAGACACATCAGAACACACATGAATATTGGCCCCAGTGTCAAAACAAAATGTCGCAATAGCAACAAGTTGAATAGATATCCCTGTTTTAACAGAGGCAAAACAGGAATCAATTACTGGCCAATAAAGGAGGATGAAACATGCGGGCACAAAAATGGTAATCCCGCCAATCCCTAACAAGTGTTGCAGTTTTGAACTAAGATTCAGTAGTTAATTCTGAGAGTGACATTGCTTAATTTTACCAGTGGCATTAGATTAACAAAAAGCATAAACAGTTCCAGGGGAGAGTGGGCGCAACAACAACATGTGCTTCCATCTAATTATAAAGGGGGTGATGCATAGTTTGTTGTAACAAAGCAACAAGCATCATGTCTGGGTTGGTCCCATTTTTGTAAACTACTTAATGGGAAAAGACAGCAATACAATAGCTTCAATTCAACATTTATTTAAAACAGTACCAATACAAGTAGCACAAAGATCTCAAAAACACCTTTGCATCGATCATGTCGATGAAGGCAAGTACCAATCTGTCATGACGCACACAAGATCACGTCACGAATCTTCCAACACGAATAGGAAATCAATCTCGTTTTGTGCGATTGCACTGAAATCAAGCAAAAGTCACGGTGTGACATTTAAGTTTGCTATAGCAACAAGTTGAATTGATATACCTGATTTAACAGAGGCAAAAAAGGAAACAATTACTGCTAATAAAGGAGGATGAAACATGTGGCCACAAAAAGAAGCATCTGCCTTATCTTGATGGAAAACAAAGTATAGCACAAGTAGCATTTCTAAAAGCAGTTTGCATTGATTCATATTAACAGAGAAATTCTCTTAAAACAGTTCAGTAGTTAATTCTTAGAGTGGCATTGCTTAATTTTACCATCAGCATTAGATTACGAAAAAGCATAAACAGTTCCAGGGGAGTGTGGGCGCAACAACACCATGTGCTTCCACCTACCTATAAAGGGGGTGATGCAGATGTTGTTGTAACAAAGCAACAAGCATCTTGTCTGGGTTGGTACCCTTTTTGTTCACTACTTAATGGGAAAAGAGAGAAATACAATAGCTTCAATTCAACATTTATTTAAAATAGTACCAATACAAGTAGCACAACATCTCAAAAACACCTTTGCATCGCGATCATGTGGATGAAGGCAAGTACCAACCTGTCATGACGCACACAAGATCACCTACGAATCTGCCAACACGAATAGGAAACCCAATCTCGTTTTGTGCAGTTGCACTGAAATCAAGCAAAGTCGCCGGTGTGACATTTAAGTTTTCTAGGCAACTAGTTGAATAGATATCCCTGTTTTAACAGAGGCAAAAAGGAAACAATTACTGGCCAATAAAGGAGGATGAAACAAACGGCGACAAAAAGATGCATCTAACTTATCTTGATGGAAAACAAAGTAGGACAGTAGCATTTCTAAAACGGTGGCATTGATTCATATTAAAAGATACATTCTCTTAAAACAACATTCGTTAAGAATGTAATTTACTTTTAACAGTGGCATTGCTTCAATTTTCCAGTAGTATTCTTAGATTAACAACAGCAAAATAGTTGTCTGGGACATGACATGGGACATGCCAGCACCATGTGCGTCCACACGTATAAATGGGTGATGCAGAGTATGTAGCCAAGCAGCATATCTGCGTTGGTCCCATATTTGTTCTCTTTGAACCTTTTTCCTATGTGAGGGCAGCAAATCTAGTCCTGCACAAACTACCCGACCCCCAGTTTCTTTCCCTTTTCAACAAAGAGATCGGTTCCTTACAGATGTGTGTACTGGGTTACCCCCTTTTTCCCTTTTCGACCAACAAAGCTGCTGGATAGCTAGTCTATACTACTTTCCCTCCCTCCTTTCCTCATTGAACCATGTCCTAGATTCATGCTCCACCCCACCGCACCCTTCTTTCCTCTTTGAACCAAGACCTAGATTCGACTCTGAGAATCGAAAAAAGATCCGCATGCAAGCTAGAGCAATGACGGTTTCAAAGAAACTTATACCTTAGGGTCATCGGGATGTGGCAAAGGCGTGCATGCGAGAGGCCTGGATCTGCCCACACTATGTACCTGATGGCGAGGAAGAAGGGGTCGGTGGCCCTCCCACACGTGCGCCTGGGTGAAAGAGAAAAGCGCACGGCAGTGGATTGCCTCCCTGGCCAAGGCGATAGAGTGAAACGTTGCACCTCCTCCCCTTCCCGGTGCGACGGGATCCGGACGCCTCCTTCGCCAGCTGTGAGGGGGGTGAGAGAGACAGAGGCCACAACGCAGTCTTGTTTAGATCTGGTGAAGAGGGTGAGAGACTGTGAATATAGCAAACCCTAGCAAAGGAACGCTGAGCCTCCAGCGTGTATATATATGTAGTGCGGCGAGAATTTGGAGAGTGCAAACCCTAGCGAACAAGCGCTGAGGCTCCAGCTTATATATTGTACTACATATATACTGTATTATGGACTGAGCTCCGGTGCCTTAACTGCACCTGCCTTTGGCTGTATGACAAGTGGGCCAGCCACATTTTGGGCCCACCTGTTATACACCCAAAGGCAGGTGCACTAAGTCAATGAAACTGCGTCCATATAGTACTCGTGTATACTACTAATATATAGCGGAGTGGTTTTCTTATTCTCTCCATAACAATCGTTTTAAATTGTGTAAGTACAAAACGAAACTCTTTATTTAGGGGATGTTTGGTTCTAGGCCTAGGAATGCCACATTTTGCCACACAAATTTTGCCACACTTGCCTAAGGTTAGTTCTTAAAAATGAGAGCCACAAGTTGGCAAGCCTAAGGGAATCTTGCCACACTTTTTGAGTGTATGTCATGTGGGGCCCTAGTGTGGCAAAAAGTATATTTCCTAAGGTAAGGCTTGAACAAAACACCCTCCTAAGTTGGTCAAGGTTGCCTAACCTTAGGTGTGGCAACATGTGGCAACCATAGTCACAAATCAAACAGCCCCTTAACGTACCAGTGAAGAAAACTACTACTTCTGATGAACTAACAATCCACGCGCCCTGGTCGCACTTCCTGTCCTTCACGTGCGGTACTGTAAGTGCTAGTTTTCCACTAGGGGGGTGAATAGGCGATTTTTATGGAAGTCTTCAAAACACAGGGGCTTTGAAGACAAACGATAGAAATGAACTTATTAACATCAGCGGAAGGTAGACTACACTAGACAAGCCATAGTCAAGTAAGTAATGAAGTGAAAGCACGAAGACTATTAGCAGCTAGGTAGTATAGGTCAGGATCGAAGATAGTATGAAGCCACACAACAATAGTCGTCACACAGTGAAGTCAAACAGATCAGGCAAGCATGAAAATGACTTCACCAAGACTAACTGTAAATAAGTGAGGGAGGAGATAGAACCAGTTGCTTGGTGATAGAGGCGAGGGTGTCCCGTCTTTCGATGAGATATTGGTTTTCGCTTTGGAGGAAGTCGACTTTGACGATCCGACTACGAACGTGCGAGGACGTCGCGCCTTAGCAATCGCTAAACCAACTCACGAGAGGTTATTGACCACGCCGAACACGATCAACCTGACCACGAGGGTCTGCATTTCCTGCGAGCAAACGAAGAACAAGCAAGAAACCGAGATTGCAATCTGGATATTGCGAATATAAGATGAAAGCTTTATTGATCAAGGTGGGGTTACTGACGCCTTTGTCTGGTCGTTGAACACAAACGAAGTACGCGAAGTTGCAGCTATGGCGAACTTTTAATCTAAACAAAACCCAAGGTCTAAACGGTGCCCTAAGGGCTGTATATAAGGAGGAATAGAGGGGGGGATTTCGTGGCCCTTGGTGGAGGGGTCCGAAATCAACCCTATCTCTTGTTTCCCCACATACTACGGACTCTAAAAATAGCCTATACTTGTGTATTTCGAAATTACAAGGGCCTTGCCCACTAATAAGTTGACGAAGCACCTAGAATAGCCTCGGGACGACATTTATGAAGTAGCATCTTGTATGTTTCGTCCAAGGCTTCATGCACCCATTATGGTGGCTTCAAAGTCCTGAAATCATCACTTGTAACTCCGTTCTTGTTCCCCTTGTGCATGGCATTATCTCCATGCTTGTTCTTGCTCCAATGTCCATCCTTCTCCAAGCTAGGGCCTTCATTTGTAAGCAAAACAAATGTATCCAATTTAGGCAAAGCATCATATTCTCATGAACATTAGAATCATTACCAAGAAAGCGAAAGTACCGATAATTTAATTGGCGTCTTGTGAGCTCTAGTAATTGGTCCAAGTATATGTAGTTGTAGGGGCTGTGGGTGTAACAATGGTATTGATGTCCTCATCATCCTCCCCTTCTTGAAATGAAGTCGCCTCGACGGAAGCTCATTTTCCTCACCCAAATAAGGCTTCAAATCTGCAATGTTAAAAGTGGGACTAACCCCAAAATCTGCGAGGCAGCTCAAGTTTATATGCATTATCATTTATTTTCTCTAACACCTTAAATGGACCATCGTACGTGGCATTAGCTTTGATTTGCGCCAATTTAGGAAACCTATCCTTACGCAAATGTAACCAAACAAGATCTCCGGTGCAAAGACAACATGTTTTCTACCCTTATCTCCAAAGAAGTTTATATTTAGCATTCATACGCTCAATATTTTCCTTAGTTATCTCATGCATTTTTAAAATCAATTCAAGACGTTCTTTAGCATCAAAATTAACCTTCTCCGAAGATGGAAGAAGGCAACAAATCAATAGGTGCACGAGGTAGGAAGCCATACACAATTTCAAAAGGGCACATCTTAGTAGTTGAATGCAATGAACGATTATAAGCAAATTCAATATGAGGCAAGCATTCTTCCCACATTTTCTTATTATTCTTCAAAACAGCCCTAAGCATAGTAGACAATGTTCTATTGACTACTTCAGCTTTGTCCATCGGTTTGGGGGGTGACAAGTAGTACTAAAAAGCAGTTTAGTCCCCAACTTAGCCCATAAACATCTCCAAAAGTGGCTAAGAAATTTAGTATCACGATCTGAAACAATAGTATTTGGCACACCATGCAAGCGAATAATTTCACGAAAGAACAAATCGACAACATTAATGAGATCATCGCTTTTATGACATGGTATAAAGTGTGCCATTTTAGAGAATCTATCCACGACAACAAATATGCTATCCCTCCCTTCTTTGTTCGTGGTAAACCTAAAACAAAGTCCATAGATATATCCTCCCAAGGAACACTAGGCACAGGCAAAGGCATATATAAACCATGAGGATTGAGTCGTGACTTAGCTTTTTGACATGTAGTGCAGTGAGCAACAAAACGCTCAACATCCCGTCTCATCTTTGGCCAAAAGAAATGTGTAGCAAGTATATCCTCCGTCTTCTTGACGCCAAAGTGTCCCATTAATCCTCCTCCATGCGCCTCCCGCAACAACAAAAGACGAATAGAGCTAGCGAGGAATGCATAGCTTGTTAGCACTAACACAAAACCATCATTAATATCAAACTTGTTCCATGTTCTTCCTTCTTTACAATTCTGCATTACATCTTTAAAATCAGCATCATGCACATATTGATCTTTGATGGTCTCCAAACCAAATATTTTGAAGTCAAGTTGTGAAAGCATAGTATAGCTTACGAGACAAAGCATCGACAATAACATTTTCTTTACCCTTCTTGTGTTTAATGACATAAGGGAAAGTCTCAATGAATTCAACCCATTTAGCATGTCTACGATTCAGTTTAGCTTGACTTTTAATATGTTTCAAAGATTCATGATCAGAATTTATAACAAATTCTTTGGGCCATAAATAATGTTGCCATGTCTCTAAAGTCCGAACAAGAGAATATAATTATTTGTCTTAAGTAGAATAGTTCAGACTAGGCCCACTCAATTTTTCGTAAAAGTATGCAACAAGGTTTGCCATCTTGTAATAACACACCTCCTAATCCAATTCCACTAGCATCACATTCAAGCTCAAAAGTCTTATTAAAGTCGTGAAGTTGGAGTAAAGGAGCATGTGTCAACTTATCTTTCAATACCGTGAAGGCTTCTTCCTGTGCGGTACCCCAATCAAAAGGCACATCCTTCTTTGTAAGCTCATTGAGAGGTGCAGCAATGGTGCTAAAGTCTCTCACAAAACGCCTATAGAAACCAGCGAGTCCAAGAAAACTCCTCACTTGTGTGACCGTTTTGGGCTGCGGCCAACTCTCAATAGCTTCAATCTTGGCTTTATCAACTTCAATTCCCTGTGGAGTAACAACATAGCCAAGAAACGATACTGGTCGATTGCAAAAGGTGCACTTCCCAAGGTTACCAAACAAACGTGCATCACGTAGAGCATTAAAAACAGCACGTAAATGTTCCAAATGTTCTTCCAAAGATTTGCTATAAATCAGTATATCATCAAAGTAAACTACCACAAATCGTCCAATGAAAGCACGTAAAACTTCGTTCATTAATCTCATGAAAGTACTAGGTGCATTAGTTAACCCAAAAGGCATGACTAACCACTCATATAAACCAAACTTAGTTTTAAATGCTGTTTTCCATTCATCTCCCAATTTCATACGAATTTGATGGTATCCACTACATAAATCAACTTTGGAGAATATTGTAGAGCCACTCAATTCATCAAGCATATCATCTAGCCTAGGAATAGGATGACGATAACGAATAGTAATATTATTAATGCCTCTACAATCAACACACATAATGACGTACCATCCTTTTTAGGCACTAGTATAATAGGAACAGCACAAGGACTAAGAGATTCGTATATAACCTTTGTCGAGCAGCTCTTGTACTTGACGCATAATCTCCTTCGTCTCCTCTCTGGATTGGTACGGTATGGTGCACGGTTGGGTAGCGATGCACCGGAATTAAGTCAATTTGATGCTCAATCCCTCGAATAGGTGGTAATCCGGTGGCACGTCTTGTGGGAAGGCGTCGTGAACTCCTGCAAAATGTTAGTGACAGCAGGGGCAAAAGAGGAAGGCACGTCCTCGAATGAAAATAATGCCTCTTTGCACACAAAAGCATAGCAAACAGATTTAGAATCGAGCTCATCAATATCAGATTTGGTGGCAAATAAACATGCACTTTTCAGTTTAATTTCGTAAGCAACATTAGATGGTTTATTATTAGGCTTCATTTGTTGCTCAAATTCTTTTGCCACAATCTGATTTTCACTCTTATTTTTCTCCGGTTTGCTTTATTAGCTCTATTAATATCATCTTTCAAAATGGAATCGAGAGTCATAGGAAGCAAAGTAATATTTTTATCCTTGTGAACGAGTATACTGATTGTTTCTACCATGGTGTACTGAAATTTTTATCAAATTGCCATGGTCTACCAAGTAATAAGGAACATGCTTGCATAGGTACCACATCACAATCAACATAATCAGCATATGTAGAGATACTAAAATACACACGAACAAAGACGTGTTACCTTAACCTTGCAGCTGTTGTTGAACCATTGGATGTAGTAAGGATGTGGATGTGGTCTTGTGGTGAGAGAAAGCTTCTCCACCATATCCATGCTAGCCAAGTTGTTGCAGCTCCCTCCATCTATGATGACGCTTGAATAGAACGTTCCTTCACAACTCCCTTTGTATGGAACAAGTTATGCCTCTGATTTTGCTCACCTTGTGTAACCTGCACACTCAAAACACGTTGAGCAACTAAACATTCATACTGTCGGCATCTTGGCCAGCCATGTATTGCGTCTCATGATCGTAATCATCTCCACCGTGTTCTTCATGTGTAATAAGAGCCAAAGTCTCTTCATCATAGTCACTAAGCGGACTCCATACCCACCATCCTCATTAGCAATCATCTGCGCTGAGATTGGCATTCTCTCATAAAATGTCCTCTTCCCTTACAACGACGACAAATAATATCACTTGTGTGCCCTGTTGACGCCATGGAAGAAGAAGAGCTACATGTAGGCCCAGTGGTGTGCTTTTGGCAGCTAGTGGTGGTTGTGTCCGCTTTCTTGTATCACGGTTGGAGGTGGCGGCCGGCGGAGGTGCGGTGTAGTAGAACGTGTGGAAGTAGATGATGCACGTGGTGTCCATGATGAAGGTCGACCTGAGAAAAGTTAGTCCCGCGCCAACGCTCGTCCGATCCTGCACTTCACGTTCAGCTTTACAAGCAAGATGGAATAATCGAGTGATATTATTATAATCCTTGTAGTCTAGAATGGTCTCAATCTCTTTATTTAATCCACCGAAAAGCGTGCAAGCATAGCTTCATTCTCCTCAACAATACCACATCGAATCAAGCCGGTTTGTAATTCCCGATAATATTCTTCTACCGAATTTTTTCCTTGTCTTAAGCGCTGCAATTTTGAAGTAATTCACGCCGATAATATGGTGGAACCCAACGAGTACGCATAGCAGTTTTCAAAGCAGGCCAAGTAGCTGGAACAGGATATAATCTACAATGTTGAGACCACCAAACACATGCAAAGCTAGTGAAAGCACAAACAATGACAGTGAACACGTCTCTCCTCGGGATATTGTAAACATGTAAATCGTTGTTCAGTTTCTAACTCCCAAGTAAGATATATATCGTGAAACATATCTACCCTCAAATGGTGGAATATTCAATTTCAGTTTAGGGAGATGGTCATGATCTCGTACTGAGGGAGCCCTAACATTACCATTATTTGCATGTGGACGACTGGTGGTTGTGGTGCTTTGGTGGTTGCACGTGGATTCGATGTTGATCAACCTCATCCTCGTAATCTCCACATAATCATCCTCCCCCACATCAGCCAGCAGGAGCCACGGAAGTATCAACAAAGCAGCACCAAAGAGCTTGGCTGGCCAGTGAAGAGGGACACGTGAAGCTCGGCGGAGGGCTGTTTCACGATGTGGAGGTAGTCGTTGTTGTTGGTGTAGAGGTGCGTTAGGTGCAGCCGGTGGTGGTGAGTGGTAGATCAGCGAGCAATTCATTAAACTTGTTATCGAGCTTTGTTTCAAATGTCTTCTCCATGCCATCTATCTTCTCCATGGCCTCGTCAAATCATGCTTAGCACATCTTGCACTGTCCACTCATCATTTCTTTGAAACTTATCATGAAGCTCCTTGTTAAATCAAGTTCTCCCGGTCGGTCTAAATCGGCTTGTGATCCTGCCATGGTTAGCGACAATAGAAACACACAAGAATATGATTCGACGGACTACTAGGAAGTGGTGGTGGTGGTGTGGTGGGCCAGTCACAAATCCGTCAAGCAAATCTCAAATTCTTACCGTTCTTACCCAAAGAAGAAAGTGTGATCGGCAACCGATGTAGTCAAAACTCTCAAAGCTTGGATAGAGCGATTACCGGGGAGAGTCAAGCATACGATGTAGATGTATGTGGAGTCGGGAAGGCTTATAATATGGTAGCAAAAAGGGTCAAGAATAATCAATTCAGAGATGCAAAGTTGAATAAACGCTCAACGACGCAGATCGGTCTTTGGTCCTTGGCTATACCGTGCTAGTGACGCGAGCCTTTAACACTAACAAAATCACGGCGCTGCACGTAAACAAGGGAAAACCACACTCTTGTTTTTTTTTTCGCTCTTTTTTTTTTTTTTTGCGCTGTTTTTTTTTTGCGCTGCTTTTTTTTTTTTTTTTTTTGCGAAAAATCACTATAATGGCGAGTGTCTCAAAACTCTTCCCAGGTCAAACTGACAGGATGGGCACGAAATTTTTTAGACCAAATTTTTTTTTTTTTTCACCGGACCCAAAAAGCTGAAACGGGTCAAAAAAACTTTCTATAATTTGTCTCTCAATGCGCTTAGAAACACCTAAAAATAGGATAGCCGTAAAATTTTTTGACAAGTGCGTTTCGGAAAATTTTGGGCCTAAAGCGAGGGTGGTTTCGGGAAAATTTTTTTTTTTTTTTTTTTCCGAAACCTACTCGGTAGGAAACACGAATCGGAAACTAGATGGATCTCAAAACAAACCTAATATGAGAGGAACTTCGGATTGGTGGTGGAAATATGGTGGTGGTATATGGCAAATGGTGGTGGTAGCGGTGGTAGTATATGGATATGGATCGGTGGTGGTCTATGGATATGGATTCGGAGGCGGTGGTGGTAGGTGGCGAGGCGATGATGATGGTGCGGTGGCGGCGTGACAACTTATGACCAGAACTTCGAAACTCTAAAAGACTAGACAGCTAAGACCAAAGCAACTAGACACGCATTTATGCAACCGCAAATTCAACAAAGCAAAACCCTAAAAAGATTATGCAAAGGCTCAGATTGGTTCGGATATGATGACTAACCCTAATTTTTTTTTGTGTGGCTTTTTCGTGGACTTTAGGTATGAAGAACAGACTCGATCTAATCTACCAAAAGACTGTAAAATCTCACCGAGCAACCTGAAAATCTGATACCACTTGATAGAGGCGAGGGTGTCCCGTCTTTCGATGAGATATTGGTTTTCGCTTTGGAGGAAGTCGACTTTGACGATCCGACTACTGAGCGTCTTGAGGACGTCGGCGCCTTCAGCAATCGCTAAACCAACTCGAGAGGTTATTGACCACGCCGAGCACGCATCAACCTGACCACGAGGGTCTGCTTTCCTGCGAGCAAGCGAAGAACAAGCAAGAAACCGAGATTGCAATCTGGATATTGCGTAATATAAGATGAAAGCTTTATTGATCAAGGTGGGGTTCTGTGGCGCCTTTGTGCGGTCGTTGAACACAAAGCGAAATGCACGCGAAGTTGCAGCTATGGCGAACTTTTAATCTAAACAAAACCCAAGGTCTAATCGGTGCCCTAAGGGCTGGATATAAGGAGGAATAGAGGGGGGGATTTCGTGGCCCTTGGTGGAGGGGTCCGAAATCAACCCTATCTCTTGTTTCCCCACACATACCGGACTCTAAAATAGCCTATACTTGTGTATTTCGAAATTACAAGGGCCTGGCCCACTAATAAGGTGTGCCTTGACACCTAGAATAGCCCTCGGGACGACATTTATGAAGTAGCATCTTGTATGTTTCGTCCAAGGCTTCATGCACCCATTATGGTGGCTTCAAAGTCCTGAAATCATCACTTGTAACTCCGTTCTTGTTCCCCTTGTGCATGGCATTATCTCCATGCTTGTTCTTGCTCCAATGTCCATCCTTCTCCAAGCTAGGGCCTTCATTTGTAAGCAAAACAAATGTATCCAATTTAGGCAACATCATATTCTCATGAACATTAGAATCATTACCAAGAAACGAAAGTACCTGATAATTTAATTGGCGTGCGCGAGCTCTAGTAATTGGTCCAGTATATGTAGCTGTAGGGGCTGTGGGTGTAACAATGGTATTGATGTCCTCATCACTTGGTGAGGACAAGGATTTGTTGGACCAGTTCCAGTTGCTATGACAACTGTACGTCTGGTTAGGGAGGCTGAGATTCAACTCAGAAGACCACGTCTTCACCTTATTCCCCTTGAGGTAAGGACACTTAGTCCTCGCCCAATCACTCTGGTAAGTCTTCAAGGTAGACTCCCAAACCTTCACAGACTTCGTTCACTGGCAATCCACAATGACTCTTGGATGCTCGAGCAGGGCGCCCTAACATTTGGAGGATTCACAGTCCTCAAGTGTAATAAGTCTTTAGATCACGCGGACAGAAAAGACTTCAGTGATGCCTAACACTCTTTGGCTCTGGGTGTTTTGGGCTTTGTCCTTGCAAGGATCTTTTTCTCAAATGCTTTGGAGGTGGGTTGCTCTCAAACGACAAAAGCCGTGCACTAACTCTGAGCAGCCACCAATTTATGGTGTAGGGGGTGGGCTATTTATAGCCAGGAGGCAACCCGGCCTGATTTGTCTAAAATGACCTTGGGTCATTAAGGAACTGACACGTGTCCAACGGTCAGATTTCAAACACACGCGGCAGCTTGACTTGGGCTACAAGTAAAGCTGACTTATCGAGCTCTGGATAAGATTTGCTCTCATTGTCTTCGCTCGAAGACATAGGATTATGTTGAGCATCACTTCAGTCACTCTGACTTTGTTCACTTGGACCCCACTTAACAGTGTGGTGGTTCCTATGACTCAACAAAGAAGAAAAGGAAACTACGAAACAACTATGTCTTCGCATTCCATAGTCTTCATGCGATGTCTTTCATGTCATAGTCTTCATTGTGTATATCTTCACAGACCACCATTGTCTTCAATATCTTCACACATTTTTAGGGGTCATCTCCGGTAGGTAAACCGAATCAATGAGGGACTACTACCCGTGTTACCCTGCAATTCTCACAAACACATTAGTCCCTCAACCAGGTTTGTCGTCAATACTCCAAAACCAACTAGGGGTGGCACTAGATGCACTTACAATCTCCCCCTTTTTGGTGATTGATGACAAACTGGTTGAAGTTTTCAACGGGGATAAAAGTATGTGAAATTGTAAGGGTTAAGGTATTGTCTTCATAAGTAGCAAAAGGCTCCCTCTGAAGATGTGCATATAAGTAGTTTGCTTTTGAATGCAAATGCACATGGCAGGTTTTACTTGTGGAGAACCTCTTCAACATATGAAGACAATTCATCATGCATATAAAGATATAGCGAAGATAATGACATGCATAATGAAAAATGGACGTCTGCAGAAAGACTTCATGCGGAATTTATCATCGCATCATAGAATAGCAAGCAAAGTCGCAGGCGACCATCAAGTTTAAGTGTTACAACCCAGAAGAACCAAATGTATCAAACGAGAGTTGTAACCACTTGGCAAAATATAAAGCAACCACCCATATGGACCCACTTTAAGACTATCAACTCATATGATTTTCCCCCTTTTGTCAGTAAGGACCAAAAAGGTTTGAAGACATAGAGCATCTACTCGTTCCCATCGGGAGAAGATGAAGGCGCAGGGTCGATGTTGGAGTCCGGTGGTGCAGAGGGGCCTGGTGCAGTGTCGAGACGCGGCGAAGTAGTGGTTGGAGAAGTAGCATCGTCTTTGTCATCGACGACTCTTGCATTAACTGTTGCAGCCGAGGAGGAATATCTCAGTCTTCTAAGGAAGGAGTACGGTGCAAGACGGCATTGCGAGGAGGCGTGGAATCAAACTTGTAGCGCTCAGTGTAGCCATCTTCGGAGCTTAACAAAGTCAGACTCTTCCATGACCTCCGACAGGTTTCAAGAGATACGAAGGCATTCTTGGTGGCAAGATTGCGAATGCGATTAACATCCACCAAGAGGCTCTTCATCTGACGCTTCAGCTAGTCATGGTGCTTATCTTGTTTCTGATGTAAGGCCACGAGTAGCTCTCGGTCATTGAGAACGCAAGAACGCTTTTGAGGCCTTTGAGCAATAGTGCTTTCAGTGGCTTCAGTAGTTGCACGATGAGGTGCACGTGTGTTACCAGCCAGAGGATAAACTCGAGTTGCAGCAAGAGCTCCTTCAATGGGTTGCGTGAAGCTTTGGCGATTGACATTGTGTAGATATATTGGCTCCTTGGCTGGTTTAGGGTAGATGGCTTCGACAAACATATCAACCTCTGGCAAGAACATAAGATGGTTGCGCGCAAAGGGTTGATAGTTGACAGAAGAGTGAAGCTTGATTAAGCACATCACTGATGCGGAGCATCCCTCCATCATCTCCATGGACACTACTTCGACCACACAAGCTCCAAGAGGACCCATGACAAGAGCCCAAGCACGTGCCATCCAATCCGAGGTTGACTCTCTCCTTGTTGAACTTCCCTTTAAACCATTTGAGACATGGCTACTACCTCAAACAGAGACACTTTGCGTACTCAGGTACCATGAAAGCAACCAAGGAGAAGGAGTGGTGCAAGACGGAAATCAAGATCAAGGAGGCATTCTACCCAGCCTTGAAGGACCGGTACAACCGCCCTACAACCGCCCGGGCGGAACAACCGGCCGACTACCGCTAAACAACCGGTCACCGTTCTGTGATCAAGCGGTGCAAGGCCGGTACAGCACCGGATGTACCGGTAAATCTCAAATGACCGGAACTACCTACCAACGACCGTACAACCATGGAGCCCTCAACGACCATCCGCGAAGCCAGCGCCGACCCCAGTGAGTACCGCCCTCCTCATTGGTACCTCCGCCCACCACTGAGTCGCCCCAGATGTCCGCCACCTCGACCCAGTACAACCGGCTGTGCACACCAAGGTGTAACGGGCACGAGGCCCATGTACCCCTTCACTTACCGCCCCCATTTGCACTAAGACTATAAATAGACCTCCTCCACCTCCTAGTTAGGGTTAGCATTGGTTTAGCTCATATTTGGTGTGAGAGCCCTTGCTCATCCACTTGGTTACCTTCTCCCTGAGATCGCGCCTCCTCGGAGAAGATCCTTCCAAGGGATTCAAGACCCCCTCTAGGGTGGACCCCATCAAGACCTCCTCACGGAGAAGAACCCGGTTACTCTTGTATCGTCCTTTGTTGATTTTGAATCTTGTGCTACCTTATGTGTTCGGTGATCTAGCACTTGTGTGATTGATCTTGTTGGTTATCGATTCTCTCGTTTCTCCCGTGTTTTTCCTTGTGTTCTTCCACTCGTTCTTCGTGCTCCTCGTAGGGATCCCCTCCAAACGTGAAAGATCGTCCACATAGGGTTCCGCCCTACATCATCTTGGTATCATGAGCCACGTTGATCATGTTTTTGGAGCCCCTACCTCGTGTTTTCTAGCTTGATTTTGTTCTTTTCGTCCTAAATCCGAAAATTCCCCACCAAAAATAGCCCCAATTTTTTTTGTAATTTGTTAGTTTTGATGATGTTTTGTTGATTTTGATCCGTGGATTTGCTTGGTTTCAAGTGGATCTAGCTTTTCCTCAAGTTTCCCCACTTTCCATCCACGAAATCCATCGATTTTCGCCCCTGAAATCATCCATTTCCGCCACAAAATCGCGCCACGATACACTCCGCGTCAACGACCGGTACTACCGCCCATCCAAGCGGTACTACCGCTGAGTACCTCAAGCAGTACAACCGCCTGTCCGAGCGGTACTACCGCCCGCACCAATTTCAGCCATCTCAGCTTCACCATCTTTTCGTCAAATTTTGCCCGAAGCCCACGCATACTTCCGCACACCCACACCACCTTCCACAAACACCACCACCGCTCACCGCCACCTCCTATGACGATTTTGCCACGTTTTGGTCCTTGAGATTTTGAGTTGTGGTTCCCGTGTCCTATTGTGTTTCGGCTATCTAGGTACGGTTGGACTTCATCATCACCTCAGCTCATCTTCGCAAGGGTCACATCATCGCCAAGGACGGTAACATCGTCGACATCTTTGTCATACCTTGCAATTGCATTGATACCCACATGGCCTTACTTTTGCGTAGCTTACCCATCGAGACTAGCCATTGAGTATTGCCGGCAACGTGACTTGTGCACATTAGTGATCAAACTCCATAGCATACATACCATACCACCGTGGTGCATATCTTGGGATCCATTTGTGTGTCACAAAGTTGTCATCGCATGCACAATTGCTATCTTGGTCCGTGAAGTTTTGCATGAGAAAAGAGCTCAAAAGTGATAGAGCCACCCAAGCTTTTAAGCAAACAAGAAAGATAAGCAAAGAGCTTATAAGCATGAACCATAGCAACATACTACATTAAGATTGTCTTATTGGATCATCTTGGATCATAGCACAGAAATAACATACATATAGCATACGTGGGATAGAGATAGTTGCATTTCGCCTAGTAGGTTGTGCACAAGTTCCGTATCCGCCTATTGTGCAATCGTGCTAGCGTCTCTCTAGTATTGTGCAACAAGAGCATTTTTGTGGATTCCACATTTTGGCTCACTTTTGGTTTGCACAATCCCACTTATCTATTTGCGTGTGCATTTCCGTGTACCACTAGTTGCTTGGTCAACTTGTTGCATTTGCGAATTTGCGAATCTTTTTCAACATCTTTGAGTCAAACTAACGATTGCAATCAATTTTGTGCAACTGTCCTAACCAAGCTCCACCATAAGCTTTTACATGTGTAGGTGTGAGAACCGACAAGAATTGGTACCAATAGTTCTATTTCATTGTCCGCATTTGAGTGAACTTGATTCATCATCAACATCGGTCAAAGGTACATTGGTATAAGTTCTTCTCCTTCTACCAACCCACTCTTCCTCGAGCAAGACGATGACATGTCATCATACGTCACCAAGATCCACCTCTTCGGTGCACAACGAGCGTTGCACCAAGAGCAACAAGCTATGAGCGACCGCATCGACAACCTCTCCACCGACTTACGACTCTCCGAGCAACGCGTACAAGAGACTACTTCGACAACAAGTTCGGACGCTCACAAGCAAGAGAATGATGCAAGAATGGGCCGAGATCCGTGCCTTGATGAGGAACCGGCATCATTCCACTTCCTCATCCTCAAGACGGAGCCGCTCGAGTCGACACTCCGACGACACCTTCTACTACTCAAGTACACCGTCATCAAACGCACTTCGACGAGCCGCGCGTCAAGACCGTCATGCATCTCGCAACCTGCTACATGAGAAGCATTCACAAGAGCAAGTCGATGAGCAAGACCCTCGACCTCAATCAAACCAAGCCGCTTTCGCCCAAGCTCAAGAACGACAACGACTACGGCGCCAAGAGGAAGAACGAGCGCGTCTACACCAAGACGAACAAGACGCCAAGGCTCAACGCCTTCAACAACAACAACGAGAAGCGCAAGCTCTTGAGGCGCAACGTGTCCTTCAAGAATCAAGTCGAGCCATCGCCAACCGCAATCGCGAATGGCGCAATCTAGAGGAAGCCCTTCGAGAAGAAATCCAAGAGAGGAACTACCAACCACGTGTGCAACGTCAAGCTCCTCCACAAGCTCTTCAAGCTCCACCTCAACCTCAAGTTCAACAAGAGCAAGTTGATCATGGTCTTCCTCCACGCCAAGAGCAACATGAAGATGATGGCAATCCACGTCAAGGGCGTCATCATCAACATTGCCAACAACACAATGAAGAGCAACGTTATGGAAAACTAAAATTCACCATGCCCAAGTTCAATGGAAGCAATGACCCCGAAGAGTACCTCTCATGGGCATTGAAGGTTGACAAAATCTTCTGGTTGCACAACTACGATGAAGAAAAGAAGATCGCTATGGCATCACTTGAGTTCCAAGACTATGTGCTCATATGGTGGGAGCAAATCCTTGAGAGGCGACAAACAAGAGGTGAACGTCCAATCACCACTTGGACTCAAATGAAGGATGTGATGCGAGCACGTTTTGTGCCAACCTACTACAACCGCGAACTCTTCAAGAAACTCCAACTACTCAAGCAAGGAACAAAGAGTGTTGAAGAATACTACAAGGAAATGGAGATAGCCATGATTCGAGCCAATGTCAAGGAAGATGATGAGCAAACAATGGCACGTTTCTTGAATGGACTCAGTCATCCCATCAAGAAGATCGCCGACTTCCAACCATACTCCACCCTCATTGAGCTCGTGCATCAAGCTACCAAGGCGGAACGTCAAGTGCAAGATGACTTCAAATACGCCAAGTATTCGTCCAAGACCTACGGCTTCTCCAACACCCAAGCTTTAAAACATCCTCCAATATCTACTTCATCCAAGCCTTCTCCAAGCAAAGACGACAAGTCGAGTTACAAGAAAACTTCGACAAGCTCCAGTCGTCCTCCTCCCACTACAAGCAACTTCAAGCCGCGTGCTTCATCATCTACTCCGACCGATGAGACCATCAAGACAAGCTCTTTCAAGTGTTTCACTTGCGGTGGCCGAGGCCACAAGTCCTTTGAGTGCACAAACAAGCGCACCATGATCTTCAACGACGACGGGACCTACGACTCCATGAGTGAAGGAGAAATGGAAGCCCTTGAGCAAGTGGCCATGCACCGACAAGTGAACAACGAAGACGAAGATGCCCAAGTCTTTTGTGATGAAGATTCAAGCCCCGCTCTTGTTGTCTCCAAGGTCTTGACTCTTCAACATCAACAAGAAGAAGACCAACAATGCCACATCTCCCACACAAAGGCCGGCATCAATGGAAGGTCCACTAAGGTCATCATCGATGGAGGTAGTTGTCACAACTTGGCAAGTGAAGAACTATGCTCCAAGCTTCAATTGGTCAAGAGGAAGCACCCGCACCCTACAAGGTTCAATGGCTAAGTGACTCCCAAGACTATCCGAATTGAGCATACGGTCCAAGTCTCCTTCAAAATTGGTGCATATGAAGACACTTTGGAGTGTGATGTGGTCCCAATGGCCGTTTGCCACCTCCTTCTTGGTCGACCATGGCAATTCGACCATGGTGTCATCCACAACGGGCGTACCAATCACTATAGCTTCAAGATGAAAGGGAAGGAGTATGTGCACGACCTATGTCTCCTAGTCAAGTGATAGCCGACAAGCAAGCCACCCATCATGGAGAGAAGAGTGAGAAAGTGATCCACCACAAAGTGAGTGAGAGCCACAAGCCAAACTTGAGCGCCTCTTCGCCTAGAGAGAAAAACCTCATCCTATTCACCACAAAAAGTGAGATGAGAGAAGTGTGTGAGAACCCATCGAGTGTGATGCACTTTGTCCTTGTGTGCAAGGATGGAGATCCAAAAACTAACACCTCTCACGAACTACCTTTACAGTTTCAATCTCTTTTGCAGGAATTCCAATATGTTTTCCCCGATGAGCTACCTCCGGGCCTACCTCCTCTTCGAGGCATTGAGCATCGAATCGACCTCATCCCCGGAGCGCCTCTCCCAAACAAAGCTCCATACCGAGTCAATCCTCAAGAAACCAAGGAGAATCAACGGCAAGTACAACAACTCATCGACAACGGTCATGTACGTGAAAGCCTAAGCCCGTGTGCCGTTCCGTTATACTTGTGCCTAAAACCCGATGGAAGTTTCCGCTTGTGTTCCGATTGTAGACCTATAAATGCTATTACCGTTCGCTATAGGCATCCCATTCCTCGCTTAGATGATATGCTTGATGAACTTAGTGGAGCCAACTTTTTCTCGAAAATTGATCTTAAAAGTGGCTATTATCAAATCCGCATACAAGAGGGTGATGAATGGAAAACTGCTTTCAAAACCAAATTTGGCTTGTATGAGTGGTTAGTGATGCCTATGGGTCTCGGAGGCTCCGGTACTTTCATGCGTCTTATGCATCATGTGCTTCGCCCTTATATTGGAGTCTTTGTTGTGGTTTACTCCGACGATATTCTTGTGTTTAGCAAAACCATGAAAGAACATCTTGATCATGTTAGGGCTGTTTTGCAAACCCTTCGCAAAGAAAGTCTTTATGCAAACATGAAAAAATGCACATTTGGCGTTGACAAAGTGGTTTTCTTGGGTTTTGTTGTATCCTCAAAGGGTGTCCATGTTGATGAATCTAAAATTGAAGAAATTAAAACTTGGCCCCAACCCACCAACTTGCAACAAGTGCGTAGCTTTCTTGGTCTTAAGGGTTTTATAAATCGCTTTGTGAAAGATTTTAGCACAATTGCCGCCTCCTTTGCATGCCTTGAGTAAGAAGAATACTCCTTTTGTTTGGGGATCTTTTGCAATCCACCGCTTTTGATGAGCTCAAGTCTTTGCTTACTCATGCTCCGATTCTTGCTTTGCCCAATTTTGACAAAACTTTTGAGGTTCATTGTGATGCAAGTGGTACCGGAATTGGCGGAGTTTTGATGCAAGAAAAACAAGCAATTGCTTACTTTAGTGAAAAAATCACCAGTGCTCAACTCAACTATCCCATCTATGAAAAAGAATTGTATGCTTTAGTGCGTGTGCTACATGTTTGGGAACATTATCTTAGACCTCATGAGTTTGTCATCCATACCGATCATGAAACGCTTAAGTACCTAAAAGGTCAAACTAAGTTGAACAAGCGTCATGCCAAATGGAGTGAGTTTATTGAATCTTTTCCTTATGTGATCAAGTAGATTAAGGGTAAATAAAATGTAGTTGCCGATGCACTTTCACGCATATGCACGCTTGTCACTAAACTTGAGTTCAATGTTATTGGCTTTGAGCACATAAAAGACTTGTATGAGCATGATCCTTCTTTTGCTACTCCTTATGCTAAATGTTTGACACACACGTCTTGGGAACGATACAACATAAAGAATGATTATCTTATGAGAGCTAACAATCTTTGCATTCCCGAGTCTTCTCTTCGTTTGCTCCTTTTGCAAGAGGCTCATGGAGGCGGACTCATGGGACACTTTGGACGCGACAAGACATTCGCCACACTCTCCAAGAACTACTTTTGGCCCAAGATGTTCCGCGACGTCTCACGCTTCACCAACCGATGCTCTACATGTCGCAAAGCTAAGTCTAAAGCTCAATCTCATGGTCTTAACATGCCTCTTCCTATTCCTTATCAACCTTGGGAAGACATTAGCATGGATTTTGTACTTGGTTTGCCTAGAACTCAAAATGGAAAGGATTCCGTGTTTGTTGTTGTGGATAGATTTTCTAAGATGGCACATTTCATTCCTTGCAACAAGATAGACGATGCTTCACACATTTCAAATCTCTTTTGTAGGCAAATATTGCGACTCCATGGAGTACCAAAGACAATAGTCTCCGATCATGACGTCAAGTTCTTTGAGTTACTTTTGGAAGACCCTATGCGCCAAGCGGAATCAAGCTCTTGTTCTCATCCGCATACCATCCCCAAACCGGCGGCCAAATGGAGGTGACGAACCACTTTACTATCCACTCTACTTAGCATCTTGATCAATAAGAACATCAAGGAGTGGGAAGCATGTCTACCCATTGCCGAAAGCACGCCTACAACCGTGCACGACATTCGACTACCAAGAAGTCCCCTTCGAGGTCGCTTCTGGCTTCAACCCGTTGTCCCCTTTGGACATTCTACCTCTTCCTCTACAAGAGCGCACCAACATGGATGCGAGTGCATGGGCAAGCTACATCAAGAAGATGCATGAGGATACAAGACAAACCATCGGCGCCAAGTACAACGACTAGCGACCAAGCTCAACATCAACAAGCAACCCATGGTCTTCAACATTGGTGATCTAGTGTGGCTACACCTTCGCAAGGAACGCTTCCCCAAGGAACACAAATCCAAGCTTCTTCTTGAGCCGATGCACCTTTCAAGGTGCTAGCTCACTTCTACGACAACGCCTACAAGATCGACCTACCTCGAGACAAGTACAATGTGAGCGACATCTTCAACATCAAGGACCTCGCACCATACCATGGAGATGAAGCTTTTGATCCGAGGTCGGATCTCTCTCAAGGGGGGGGGGGATATGATGCGGAGCATCACTCCATCATCCCCATGGACACTACTTCGACCACACAAGCTCCAAGAGGACCCATGACAAGAGCCCAAGCACGTGCCATCCAATCCGAGGTTGACTCTCTCCTTGTTGAACTTCCCTTTAACCCATTTGAGACATGGCTACTACCTCAATCGGAGACACTTTGCGTGCATTTCAGTACCATGAAAGCAACCAAGGAGAAGGAGTGGTGCAAGACGGACATCAAGATCAAGGAGGCATTCTACCCAGCCTTGAAGGACCGGTACAACCGCCCTACAACCGCCCGGGCGGAACAACCGGCCGACTACCGCTCAACAACCGGCCACCGTTCTGTGATCAAGCGATTGCAAGGCGGTCTGACACCGGATGTACCCAGTAAATCTCAAATGACTGGAACTAGGCCCAGCAACTTGGCCAGTACAACCGCTGGAGCCCTCGGCGACCATCTGCAGAAGCGGCGCTGACCCCAGCTGCTAGTACCGCCCTCCTCGACCGGTACCTCCGCCCACCACAGTCGCCAGCTGATCCAACTGCCACCTCGACTGCAGTACAACCCGGCCTGTCTCACAAGATGGTGTAACGGGCTCGAGGCCCATGTAGCCCTTCACTTCGCCTCCCATTTGCACTAAGACTATAAATAGACCTCCTCCACCTCCTAGTTAGGGTTAGCATTGGTTTAGCTCATATTTGGTGTGAGAGCCCTTGCTCATCCACTTGGTTACCTTCTCCTCGGAGATCGCGCCTCCTCGGAGAAGATCCTTCCAAGGGATTCACGACCCCCCTCTAGGGTGGACACCATCAAGACCTACTCACGGAGAAGAACCCGGTTACTCTTGTATCATCCTTTGTTGATTTTGAATCTTGTGCTACCTTATGTGTTCGGTGATCTAGCACTTGTGTGATTGATCTTGTTGGTTGACTGATTCTCTCGTTTCTCCCCATGTTTTTCCTTGTGTTCTTCCACTCGTTCTTCGTGCTCCTCGTACGGATCCCCTCCAAACGTGAAAGATCGTCCACATAGGGTTCTGCCCTACATCAATCACCCATGGAGCATAAAACTTCAGGCCAAAGACATCAATTCCAGATGCAGCAAGTTGCCCGATGAAGAAATCTTGAGCATTGAAGCTGATGACATTGAGGATATAGAAAACCAATGTCTTCATTGCGCCTTTAAGCTTGGCTGTAGGAGAATGTCCTTTGACAGGCCATAGAGTGCGCCTTATAATATGATAAATGGTTCGGGGAAGATACTCCAGGTCTTCAACAAAGAATTCCTTTGGATATTCAGCATCTCATGGTAGTGGCTTCATCATGCTGAGCATTTGACTCATGTTTGGCTCTGGCTTCTGAAATATGCTCTCCAAAGCATTGCGGTTAAGCTGACAACCAGGTTCATAGAGTTCACCTGGAGTGGGCAGGGAAGTAGGCTCAATTATATCTTGGGCTTTGGCTTCATGGTGTACATCACCTGTCATCCACTCAAGGACCCAAGTCTTCGGATCCCTGTAGCCGCTGAATGTGAAAAGTGGCATAGAGTTGTAGCGAAGCTCCTCATTCCAATGCTCTTTGTCGCTGACAAACCTGCAGAAGTCCAAAGCATCTACAAGGCGCCTAGGGCTTCTTCCAAGCGAAGGCAGACAGCAATGGCTTCACAATTGACGCATGTGAGGAAAGATTTGCCCTTGATTGTATAAGATGCATGAGTAATAGCTTTCTATTGATAGCTCGAAGCGGTCGGATGAGATTCTTGGCCTTGAGTAAGGGTTCTTTACCTTTATCAAAGAAGGTATTGTGAGCCCTGAAGCTATTGACATTGAATGATCTTGGCGAAGTTGCAACTCCAGGAAATCTTGGCAGTCGAGGCTTTGGCTTCTGGACCTGAGGCCTGTGCTCTACACGGTAGTCAAACTGTGGCGCGGGAGCAGGCGGAGGAACCAGAATTGGCCGTCAGACAGTGACAAGTTGACCACGATCAAATGCTTGCTCAATGGTGTGAGGCCTTGGAGGCGGTACAGGAGCATTGGCTTTGACATGGGCTTCAAGCTGCACATTGTCTTCAGGTGCAACATTAGCTTCAGGCACCATATTCACTTCAGGCGCCACATTAACTTCAGCCATGACAATGTCATTGGCTTCAGTAGTGTTATTGGTGGCCGCCTCAGTGTTTTCAATCTCCACTTGAGTAGCTGGAGGGTCGGGCACAAACTCGTTCTCCTCGAGAACATTTTCTTGAGTGATGGGCGGTGTGGCAACTCTCTCTTCTTCATGCCGCGGTTCTTGGTTGTCATCGGCTGATGCAGTCGGAATGTCTTTAGCAGATTTTGCTTCAGACTCAGAGATGTTCGCAGTTGGAGTGGCGTCAGGAAACACTTGACGTGCTACTGAGTTGTGTTGCACTTGTCCTTCTGGAACACTTGGCATGGCGACCTGTGGCCTAGGGCCTTTGCGAAGCCTGCGGAATGCGGGCGACGGCTTTGGAGATGGGGTTGTCTGCACCATGTAATTGTCATCGTCAAGTACCGGAGTGGTGACTTGAGGAGGGGGAGTGCTGATTGTGTCTTGGCTTGGTGTGTCTTGTTGGGAGTGATCAGCCCACGATGCATCCTGAGCAATTGGCGTCAAGGGACGACCAATGCTGATGAGTTCGTTGTTCGTGAGAATAGGCAATGATACCGGTTGGTGCTCGATCTAAGGAAGGACTTCATCATCATCTACATTGTCGTGATGACCAATGTCTTCAGCTGTGACGGGGTCAACAGCTGGAATGACTTCAGCTTCAGGAGCCTCTGTGGAAGCAGGCTCATGAAGTACTAGCTGATGCTCCTGGTTTGCGGATGCAAGACGAGCAACTGAGATGGGCTCGACAACAGGTGGCTCTGTGGCAGTAGCACGATTTTTCCGCAAAGACTTTGTCTACGGCTTCTTGGTCGGTGGAGCATCATCAGTGGCATTCTTGTGCTTGCGCTTTCTGGCTTCGGCCTCAACTACCCTTGTCTTCTTCAGTTCTGAAGCTGTTGTGGGGACCTTAGGCTTCGAGCCTGTCATGCTGGCAGGGAAGATAACGTGAGGTGCTTCCCGCCCTGATGCTTCAGCTTGGGCCACAACAGGCTTCTTTTTCTGTTTGGCAGCCATCTTGGGGTCGATGCCTGGAAGCCCAAGTACCTTGCGCTTTTCAGCCTCATTATGAACTTCAACGCATTTACTTGCGGAGAGTTTCATCCATTCTCTTGATCCTTTAGCTTCTTCACGTTTCTTGTGAAACAACTGCTCGAGGTCATGCAACATCTGCTTGAAGCTTTGGACTTCAGCCACACCGAGCTTGGCCATGTTCCTCTTGAATTGAGCTTTCTCATGGTCAATCTTGTTCTTCAGTTCGACAATCTTCTGAGCCAAAGCCAGCTGATTAGCAATGGCTCCGTGGAAAGAGACACAGATGCCAATTGGAAGCTGAAGATTATTGATGCTGAGGCTTGGATTGTCAAACCATTCATCAATAAAGTTATTCAAAATATCCACATCAAAGAGGGGCATATCATTGAAGATCTCCGCCTCTTGTTTGCTCTTTATCAGCAGCTCAAGAGCATCATCGCCAAGATCTTCGTCGCTTGACAAATCAATGGCTTCATTTTCGTTCCTCAGAACGGCAGCTGGTGTCAGTTCTTGCCCAGAACTCTAGATGGGCTTCTTCTTCTTTGAACACTTCTCGGTCTTCTTGGAGAATCTGAGAAAGATCTTGAGACTGCACACTTGCTTGGTGTGGTGCGATGGCTGGCTTAACCATGCGTGAAGCTTTAGGTGCACCGAAGGGCTTTGAAGCCTTTGTTCTCTTCTGCTTCTGTGGCTTAGGTGGAGCTGGCGCTTCATCAGTATCAGCGTCATCATCAGAGTGCTCCACGGCTGCCCCCTGAACAGCAATGTGAGTGAGGAGACCTTCGAGGTTGTAGAAGGGCCCGATAACATTGGGTTCAGCATCACGAGTGCCATCAGCCCTAGGAGCAGATGGACCAGGGTTGAAGTCGAGTCCAAATGCTTTCTTGTTCTTTACAGCAGAATCCATGGCAAACTTATAGTTGCGCTTGAACAGATTGTCGTCACGACACCATAGCAGAGAAGATGGGTCGTCATTCTCGAGCTGTGGTCCTCGGACCATGCAAGGATAGAAGCCTTGAGCAATGGCTTTGGTTCTAGACCTGGGTGGAAGATTTTTGAAGAGAATATCTCCCCATGGTCGCTTGCTGGCATTCTTCTCCGCATACTCAGCAGTCACATATCTGTACAGAAACCATTGTTCTGCCAAATACCTTCGAATCCATCGGATTCGAGTCTTGCGTTCGCCATAGGTTTCTTCAGGGTCTGTCTTTATAATTCATACAGATCAGGTGGCAAATCTTTGGATGTATTCCCATGGTGCTGTCTGCCGCCCTTTCTAGCTGACTTTTCAGTGGCCATGAAGTTCAAACTGAATGGCTTCAGAACTTTTAAAGGCTTCCGTCTGCTGGTCAGACAAGAACTGGCTTCAGGAGAATTGATGTGACGCTGTAAGAATTCTGCAAATGAATGCAGACTATGAGAACCAAGGGATTCTCCCATCGACATGTACCTGTGGCAGCATTAGAGGTGCGAGGGAAGGGAAGAGGTCATATGCATTCTACGAAGATTTTGAAGATAAATCAGTTTGAAGACATTGACCTCATAGCGCGAAGACATTCACTTATATGGTGAGAGTTGGTTCCAGATTTGTACGAATCCAAGAATAAGTAAAAGTGAGGAATCTAACTAGTTGTGAAGCATAAGGGAATATACGAGGCATGATATGGGATTCAGGACAAGATAGATCCAGATATGGAAGTTAAGAAACCACTTTTGGTGAAAGTAGATGGATCTGATGGATCAAACAGGCTGTAAAGGTAAGATTTAATTACTGCACGAAGAACTACTAGATGAAGTTGTGAGGGATGCTGAGCAGTTCAATCTCCCGCGCCCTAACTGAGCAATGGAAGAAACCTACGGCGGAGGCGGAGAAGACGAAGTCCGCAGCCGCGTGAGGACGGCGTCGAAGAGGTCGCGGCAGCTAAGCGCTTCTTCTCCAGCGTCGACGCGAGCTAGCGGAGGCGCTAGGGTTCGTTCGAGGTGGCGAGGTGGAAGAGGAGATTGTGACCGTGGTGAGTTGTATATTTATAAGGAAAGGGACAGCACAGCGCAATTACGCAGGTGCCCCTGGCGATTCACATCTGAGGGACACGTGGCAAGCATGCAACACATTGGAAGTTGTTCCATGTTCCCACTGACACTTGGACTGTCGGGTGGTCGCTCCGGCTTCTCCGGGTTTCAGTCAATAAGGATATAGCATTTAAAACAGATTCAACTTTTGTCTCTGTATCTTCTGCTGACAAGGACGCAGAGAAGACATCCGACAGTTTCAATAGAATGCATATGATTTAGATAGATATGATTTGAGGTAGAAGCATAGAAGAGGTTAGGGTCCAATCACATTCACTTGGATCAAAAGATTCAAGCAAGAAGACATAGCTATAAGTGAATGTTGTAGAGGACAGAACATATATATGTATATATTTGAATAAGACCAAATCAACATAGAGAAGATAAACATGAAGATTAATCAATGTTGAAGACAAACCAAATGCGAAGACTTTGCAAATGTGACGCCCAATGAAATACTTCAAACAAAGGTTTGGTGGTGGCGTTACCCACCGTATAGGAAGTATTAGACCCAGACACGGCGCACAATTATCGTGGCGCTCCGAAGTCAAATTCCGCATTAATGTATTCACACTTAGACTGTATGTCTTCATTGATTTGAAGATATACGTTACTTCGTGTGTTGCACATCTAAGTCATCAACATGCATAAGTGTTGGGATGTGTGTCCAATTACAGGACGTTTGAGGATTCTAAGATATTTAGCTCACACCGCATCTTGCAAAACCTTTTCTCATCAAAGGGCTTTGTGAAGATATCTGCCAATTGCTCTTCAGTGTTGACGTGAATGATATCAATATCTTCCTTCATGACATGATCTCTGAGAAAGTGATGACGAATTTCAATGTGCTTTGTCTTCGAGTGCTTTGGGCGGGTTTTGGCAATCTTGATGGCGCTTTCATTGTCGCGATGAGAGTGGTACTTGCTTCGGATGGATGCCATAGTCCTTGAGAGTGTGCTTCATCCATAGACGGCGAAGCGCAACAAGATCCAATGACAATGTATTCAGATTCAGCGATGAGAGAGAGATACGATTCTCGCTTCTTTGAAGACCAACATACCGGTGATCATCCCGTAAAGTGACATGTGCCTGATGTAGACTTGCGATCAACCTTGTCACCAAAGATAATCGACATCCGAGAATCCAACTAGATCAAACTCTGAGCCCTTTGGATACCATAATCCTAAGCGTTGTGGTGTAAGCCAAATATCGAAGAATTTGCTTCACAGCTAAGTGATGCGATTCCTTTGGTGCCGCTTGGAATCGGGCACACATGCAAACACTAAGCATTATATCTGGCCTAGATGCACATAAATAAATTAAGGAACCAATCATGGAGCGGTATACCTTTGATCGAACTCTTTACCTTTTGCGTCAGGACCTGGACGACTTTTGGTTGGCATTGGCGTCGTGTAACCTTTGCAATCTTGCATACAAAACTTCTTCAGGCAATCTTTGAGGTATTTTTCTTGAGATATGCAGATGACGTTGCTTTGCCGACGAATTTGAAGACCTAGGAAGAACTTCAGCTCACCAATCATGGACATCTGATATTGCACTTGCATCATGTGTCCAAACTCATCACTATTTTTCTGATTAGTGCAGCCGAAGATAATGTCATCCACATAGATTTGGCACACAAACAGTTCTCCATCATATGTCTTCATGAAGAGTGTAGGATCTAGAGAACCAGGTTTGAAGCCTTTGCTGTTCAGGAAGTCTTTGAGTGTGTCATACCATGCATGAGGGGCTTGTTTGAGGCCATACAGTGCCTTGTTGAGCTTTTATACCCTATCAGGATGTTTTGGATTTTCAAAGCTAGGAGGTTGTGCAACATAAACTTCTTGTTCAATCTTGCCGTTGAGAAAGGCACTCTTCACATCCATTTGATACAGAAGGATGTTGTGATGGTTGGCATAGGCTAGCAGTATGCGAATGGCTTCAAGCCTAGCCACTAGAGGAAATGTTTCATCAAAGTCAATCCCTTCAACTTGAGTGTATCCTTGAGTAATGAGACAAGCCTTGTTTCGGACAACTTGACCACACGCATCTTGTTTGTTGCGATAGATCCATTTGGTGCCAATGATATTGTGCTTGCAAGGGTCAGGATGCTTGACCAATTCCCAGACATTGTTTAGCTCGAACTGTTGAAGCTCTTCTTGCATAGCTTGAATCCATTGAGGTTCCATGAAGGCTTCAGCAACTTTCTTGTGTTCAGATATTGAGACAAATGCAAAGTGCCCACATAAATTTTCTAGCTATGTTGCTCTTGAACGAGTGAGTGGACCAGGTGCATTGATGCTATCAATTATCTTCTCAATCTGTACTTCATTTTGCAACACGAGGATGAATCGGGCGAAGATTTTGCTCTTGCTGATAATTGTCCTCATTTTGAGCATTGGCTTCAGGCTGAGCATTATCTTCAAGTTGATTAGGCGCAGAAATGATAAGTTCCTCTTCAGCTTGTGCCTCAGAAGGTGTGATTTCTCCAGTTCCCATAAGCTTGATGGACTCTCTAGGTGGAACTTCATCTAGAACATTTGGAAGGTGCTCTCTTTGCGAGCCGTTAGTTTCATCGAACCGCACATCCACAGTTTCAACCACTTTATAGTTAAAGAGGTTGAAGACTCTGTAGGAGTGCGAATCCTTTCCGTAACCAAGCATAAAACCTTCATGTGCTTTTGGTGCAAATTTTGAAGTGTGATGTGGATCCTTGATCCAGCACCTAGCACCAAATACTCTGAAGTAGCTTACGTTTGGCTTCTTACCAATCAGGAGCTCATAGGATGTCTTCTTCAGAAGCTTGTAAAGATAAACACGGTTGATGACATGGCATGCAGTATCAATGGATTCGGGCCAGAACTTCCTTGGAGTCTTGTATTCATCAAGCATCGTCCGAGCCATCTCAATGAGTGTCCTGTTCTTACGCTCCACGATGCCAATTTGCTGAGGTGTATATGGAGCAGAGAATTCACGAGTGATGCCCAATGTATCAAGATAAATGTCGAGGCTTGTGTTCTTGAACTGCAATGCGTTGTCACTTGATGCTTGATCTTGATGCCATAGTTCATCATGGCATGATTGGCGAAGCGTGTGAAGACATCCTGCACTTCATTCTTGTAGAGGATTATATGCACCCATGTATATCTTGAATAATCATCAACAATGACGAAGCCATAGAGGCAAGCAGTGGTAGTAAGGGTAGAGCTGTGAGTAGGGCCAAATAAGTCCATGTGAAGCAGCTCGAAGGGTTGAGATGTCGTCATGATTTTCATCGAGGGATGCTTGGCCCTAGTCATGTTTCCAGCTTTGCAGGCACCACATAGATGATCCTTCTTGAACTTGACGCCCTCGATGCCTACGACATGTTTCTTCTTCGTGAGAGTGTACAAGTTCCTCATGCCAACATGCCCTAGCTTCCGATGCCAGAGCCAACACTCTGAAGCTTTTGCTAGAAGACATACGGCCAACTGTGGTCCTGCTGAGAAATCTACCATATATATATCATCTTTCCGATACCCTTCAAAGACTAGAGACTTGTTAGATTCCATTAGAACAAGGCAACGATATTTTTCCAAATATCTCCATCATGTTTAAATCACAAAGTATTGAGACAGACATTAAGTTAAAACCAAGGGATTCAAGAAGCATCACTTTATCCATGTGCCGATCCTTTGAGATTGCAACTCTACCTAGACCCAATACCTTGATTTTACAAGTGTCAGCAAATGTGATATGACTATTGTCAGATGGACGTAAGGTTGAGTCCATGAGTAGACTTCGATCACCAGTCATGTGATTAGTGCATGCACTATCCATAATCCATTCTGAAGCATGTGGTGTCATACCCTACAGTGCAGTTATGGGGATAGGCTTCACCAAGGGTATTGTGAAGCATAAACATTTGCCGGACAAGTGGATTATGAAAGCTGAGATGAAGGTTAGGACTGATGGGATGATTGGCAAGCGATTCAGGAACAAAATACATAGTAAGACCACTTGGGGCATTTTATCTTGCGCCCCACAAGATGTTTTAGGTCCCCAGCATAAGCATCAGACGCCTTTGATTTCCGCCTTGAGACCGTTCCCTGCAAAAGAGAGTTAAGTTTTCTTAACCACCCACATTTTCAAGGGTGGCTTCGAAGCAATGAGTTTAAGTGCAAGATCATCGAGAACTTGACTTTGGAGCCCTAGCAAATAGCCTTGCAGGGGGTGAATAATACTCATATGAATAAGCAGAATAGTTCTTAGTCTTATGAACATAGCGATTTGTTGATACACGCTCATATTCATGAGTCTGAGTATGATTTCCCTACAAAACATTGGCGCCAGGGTGACTCTGGTGAGTCCTCTGTCGGTATGAAGCCTTTGGACCATATGAAGCCTTTGGTATGGGGTTTATCTTCTTCCCTTGTGCACTCATGATGACATTCACAGGAAGATTCTCAAGGCAACTTTTGGGTACCCAGATCTTCTTCATAGGTGGCCCATTCCTGCAGTTAGTACCAATGTACCTGGCAAACACTTCACCACGCTGATTCTTAAACAGTTTATAGTTTGCATCAAAGGATTCATCAATGATAATCGGGTTGGCACAAGTGAAGCCAGATAAGGTGGATGGGTCCACTGAAGGTCCCTTTGCAGCAACCCATGTGGTTTTGGGGTCTTGCTCGAGCTTCCAAGAAGAACCATCTACATTCATTTTCCTCTCGAACCCAACACCCTCTTTCCTAGGGTTTCGATTTAGAATCTGCTTTTGAGGACATCACATAGTGTCTCGATGCCCTTCGGACTTTTGTACATCCCGCCTCAAGCAATGTCTTGACTGGCATTTTCTTGACAAGAATAGTAGTGGTATCCTCGGCCGAGGGTTAGTTACCACATCAGCGATTGAAGATATTGCAACAATAGCGATTGTGGAACATTCAAAGCAATGTAAGCGTTATCACGCTCAAGGCATTTCAGACATGGTGGTTCAAATCCTTCACTGGCGGGACTAATCTGTTGGCCTTGAAGTGACTCGTTCTCTTTTGAAGATCTTCATGAGCCACTCTAAATTTCTCAAGTTCCTGCGTCCTTTGAAGATAATCGTAGGAAAGATTTTCATGAGTTGTTGAGAGCATTTCATGATGACTTTCAAGTTCCTCGTACTTAACATGAAGATTTTTGATGTCTTCAATTAAGGACTGAGATCGGGTCATTTCCGCGTCCAATAGGTCATCGCTTTTGTCTAACAATTTTTGAATACGTTCGTAGCTTTCTGTTGTTCAGTTGCAATTTTACCAAGTGTTTTGTAGCTAGGTTTAGATTCACAATCAGAGTCATCTTCACTTGATGTTTAAAAGTAAGCATCGCGTGAGTTTACCTTGGCACCATCTGCCATGAAGTAGTAGGTGGGAGCAGAGTCGTCCTTGTCATTAGCATCAGCGTTGGTGATGGAGCCATTGTCTTCAGTGTTGAAGATACACTTGGCAACATAGGCCGTATCAAGAGCCAGACTTGCAACCCCAGAGCCGGACTCCTCCTCAGACTCCGCCTCTGCCTCCTCTGAAGCAGACTCCTCCTCTGAAGCAGACTCCTCCTCTGAGTCCATCTCCTTGCCAACAAAAGCACGAGCCTTGCCAGATGAGCTCTTCTTGTGTGATGAAGACTTGGATGAAAACTTGGAAGAGGACTTTGAAGACTTCTTCTTCTTTTTGGCATCAGAATCATATTCCTTGCTCTTCTTCTTCTTGTTGTTCTCATTGTCCCACTGAGGACACTCAGAGATGTAGTGACCAGGTTTCTTGCACTTGTGGCATGTTCTCTTCTTGTGGTCATGAGTAGAAGCTTCATCATTTCTCGAGCTGGATCTTGAAGACTTTCTGAAGCCTTTCTTCTTGGTGAATTTCTGGAACTTCTTCACAAGCATAGCAAGCTCCTTTCCAATGTCTTCAGGATCCCCAGAACTGCAGTCAGATTCTTCTTCGGATGAGGAAACAGCCTTTGCCTTCAAAGCGCAAGTACATCCATAACTAGGACCATAGATATCTCTTTTCTCAGATAACTGTAATTCATGTGTGTTGAGCCTCTCAAGTATGTCAGACGGATCGACAGTCTTGATGTCAGGGTGTTCTTGAATCATCAGGGCTAGGGTGTCAAACGAGCTATCAAGTGATCTCAGGAGTGTCTTGACGATTTCATGCTCGGTGATCTCAGTGGCGCCAAGTGCATGAAGCTCATTTGTGATATCAGTGAGGCGATCAAACGTGAGCTGGACATTCTCATTGTCGCTTCTTTTGAAGCGGTTGAAGAGGTTGCGAAGAACACTGATCCTTGAGTCTCTCTAGGTTGAGACGCCTTTGTTGACCTTGGATAGCCAGTCCCAGACTAGCTTCGAAGTTTCCAGAGCACTCACACGGCCATACTGTCCTTTGGTCAGATGACCACACATGATGTTCTTGGCAGTAGAATCCAGTTGAATGAACTTCTTGACATTAGCAGGGGTGACACCTTCAATAGCCTTGGGAACGCCGTTCTTGACGACATACCAGAGGTCGACATCAATGGCTTCAAGATGCATGCGCATCTTATTCTTCCAGTAGGGGTAATCAGTGCCATCGAAGACAGGGCACGCAGCGGAGACCTTGATTATCCCTGCAGTCAATATAGCTAAAACTCCGGGTGGTTAAGCCGAATCACATAGAACAAGGGAGCACCTAGCTCTGATACCAATTGAAAGTGCTAGTTATCGACTAGAGGGGTGTCGGTTTACAAAAGTAGGGGCACTCCTTTGTACCCCTTTACTTGTGCACGGGCAGTCGGAGCCACACGCCACGGCCACACTTAGCAAGGCAAGGGAGGGAAACCGGAGAGAAGCCGAGGCACAAGACGGTCAAGGCAACGCCAAGACCAGAAACACCAAAGAGCAAGATGGCGAGGGGGACCCCCCCCCAGCAAGGCCCTTGCCGGGGCGGCCTCCGCGGCCCCGGCAAGAGCCTTGCCGAGGAAACATGCCCAACACCAACATAGCGAGCCACCCTTGGGCCCATGGGTTCCGACCCAACCAACTACGTTGGAACCAAGGCTCGGGAGGCACCTCTATGGTGGCATGCAGATCTTTGTCAAAAATCATAAACATGTGAGATCTGATGAGGACCAGAAGACGGCGACCCTCGGTGGGATCCCAGCCTAGGTAATCCACAAGACCCCGGCAAGCGCCTTCTTGAGGCATCAAGCATACGCCACCAGCAAGACTTTGCCGGGCCCCCGTGAGGCCCTTGCCGGGGGCATCCGTGGGGCCACTGCCAGGCCCGCACCAACCAAGGCACAGCTGCATGCATGCAGCTGCTAGCTCAACCAGCTGGGCAGGCACCTGCGTGGCAACGGGCGGCCTCTACGCCACTTCAGCAAGCACCTGCGTGGTGGCATGCAGATCTTCGTGAAGACCCTACCACCGCGCCACCTCAGCTGCCTGCCTGCCTACATGGCACCGCCGCGCACCGCTGGCTTTGGCGCGATGTCGGCGAGCCGAAGTGGCGGCCGGATGGGGACGGGCCTCGTTCACGTCCCGATAAAGATGAGGGACACCTAAAGCGATACATTAAATGCGTCTTGTTCTGTAATACGTGCGATAAGCTCACAACACTGTAGACCTTTCCACCTCCTGTGTGCGACTGTGGCAGCCCCTTCCGACTATAAAAGGAGGCCCATGGCATACTGGAGGGGGATTCGGCTCTTTTGGGCAAGTTGCACCCCATAGCTAGCTCGAGAACACAAGAACACTGAATACATCCACCAAAGAAGGACTAGGGTATTACGCATTCTCGCGGCCCGAACCTGGGTAAACGATCCGTGTGCTTCCTGTTAGACATGCTCTCCTCACGACCCCGCTCCCGCAAACCGTAGTAGGGATTCTTGTGATCCCATAGGTGTTGCTTTCCACCGACATCTTTGGCGTGCCAGGTAGGGGCCGCAGTCGTGAGAATCGGATCTAGCAGTTATCCTAGCGGTTCTTCATCGCCATGGCTCCCAATAAGAAGACGATCATAGCGATCGGCTCGTCGGGAGCCGAATGGCCTGTGCCAGTGCGGACGAGCAGCGGGTCAGTCGCGGACAGAACCCGAGCCGTGGCCCGCGAGCACCAGCACCGCTCTGGCAGTCAGAGCCTGGCGAGCAGCGTCGTTACGTCGCCCGGACAACGGGCGAGCATCGCCAAATCAAAAGGCGAGGGCTGGGCCCCAGCGGTGATGCAGGGCCCTCGAGAGTGTCGGCTGTGCCACCGACGGGTGGCGCAGCAACCTCCAAGACGCCTACACCGGCGCCCACAACATGCTCTTCCCAGGGTGCGCGCGACGAGCAGCGCCACCATGCTGGAGGCCCCGGACGCCGCCGTGGGAAGAGTCATGTGCATCATTTAATGAGACGAAGAGTCCGGCATGCCCGTAGAAGTCTTTGGCGAAAATAGCACGCAGCATTTGGCCGTGATAGAGCTCCTTCTAACGTGGGTTAGAAGTCGAAGCATGTGCTCCACGCAGCTGTATCGCCACCACCCACGCCAGAAGCTTTGGCTGCGGCAGCACTGCTCCTCGACTTCCCTCACAGTGCGTAGAAGCTCGGCGAGTGGAGAGCCACCATCTGGAGCCTCGTCGTCGTCGCCAATAAAGATGATCCGCGACCAGTGGGGCCCTCAGGCCGGCGCTCCGTCGAACCACCGCATGCCAGCGGTGGAGGGGCCGGGGGTGCTGCGGCCACGATGCACTCTCCTCCTCCACGCCAGCCACCGCGGGTGTCGGTCCGTCGCGGTGACGCTTGTGATAACATTTCCATAGCGTCGTCCGACCCACGGACCCACCGCGACCAGTGCAAAGTTCTTCGGGAACGGGCCCATGAAGATGCTCGAACCACCATCGAGCGCCGACGCTATACACGCCACCAGTCAGATAAGCGGGCGGGACCCGCTATGGACCACCTAGCACCGGGGGGCTCTGGCGGCCTAGCTTACGAGGTGGGTTGCCCAGCTTTTACCCGTGAGCTGTGGCAGTTCCGATGTACGTCCCACCCTGCGTTCAAGCTCGGACGTCGGCGAGAAGTACAATGGCAAGACCCATCCGTCAGAAGTTCCTCGGACATCTACACCATTGCGATGCAAGCTGCGGAGCTTCATGACGACAAGGTGCTTTCCAATTACTTCCCGTTGGCGCTGAAGCCCAACTTCATGTCTTGGTTGATGCACTTGCCGGCAGATTCCATTTCTTCTTGGTCGGATCTGTGCCATGAGTTTGTTGGTGCCTTCACCGGGGCCCACCAAGCTCATGGCTAGGCCAGTGATTTGCATATCATTCCCGGAAGGAAGGAAACCTGGCGCAAAGTACATCCAGAGGTTTAGCTGGTTGCAGTACAACATCCCCGATGTTCATCCCGCCGTCGTGATTAGCGTGCTCCATCAGAACGTGCACAACCGCAAGATGCGCGAAGAGCTGACGATGAACAAGGTTAAGGATGTGGCCAAACTTTATGTTCTGGCCGATAGGTGCGGTCGGGCTGAAGAGGGAAGGAAGTACCCCGGCGAGGACGCCTTGAGGAAACTCGACTCTCTTGATGAAGACACGCTGCCCCGACGAAGAAGGGTTGGGCGTCGCCATAGCGAAAGCGCAAAGAGAACAAGACCGTGCTTGCCGTCAGACGGATCTGAAAGCACCGTATTTGCTAAGAAGGCTAAAGCGGATGACCCGACAAAGGAAATTGCGGGTCGCCGCTTCATGCGGGCCTTGTGACTGCCGACAAAATTTGAGGGGAGCTCCGACAAGCAGTATTGCAAGATCCATCGCACAAAGGGCCACGACCTCCAGAACTGCCGACAAGTCGAGTTGCTTGCTGAGAAGCACAAGGCCGAGTATGAGAGGCGGGACAAGGAGAAGGGTTAGGATGGTGCCGAAGGATCCGGCAAGAAGCGTGGTGGCCAAGGAGGCCGCCGCGGCAAGGACAACCAGCAAGAGAGGCCCGCTCGAGGCCGCGACAAAAAGCAAGAAGACGATGATCATGACGAGGACGACGAGTCCGGCGAGCAAGAGTTTCAGAAGGCTATAGAGGCCATGTGCGTCGATGGTGGCGCCTCGCTGCATACTTCTCACCGCCAGCTCAAACAGTGGGCACATGAGATCACAGCAGCGGAGCCCTCGTTCGATGCTCAGAAGCCGCTAAAGTGGTCCAGCACGCCTCTCATCTTTGACGCCGAGGACCACCCTTACCGCACAACTGCGGTCGGGTGCTTGTCGTTGTTGGTCTCACCAACAATATGCAACCTCAAGGTGAACAAGATCTTTGGTTGTGGCGGGGCGGTCTGAACTTGATCTCACCGTTGTGATCAAGAGGCTGCAAATTCTGATGGAGACCTCGAGGAAAGCGGAGGCGTTTCAACGGGTCAACCCGGGAAGGAGCCAGCCAAAGGGAAAGGCCACATTGCATGTGACGTTTGGAGGCGAGTTGAACTACAGGACGGAGAGGATTGTCTTTGTTGTAGCCGAGATCCCCTTGCCCTACAACGAGATCCTCGGCCGCCCGGCACTAGCCATGTTCATGGCAGCGTCACATTACACCTCAACACGCTGAAGATGCTTGGGCCGATGAACATCATCACCGTCCCCTCCGACAAGAAGGACACGCTGATCTGCGCCGATCTACTCTACCGGGAAGCAGTTGCAGCAGCTGCCACCAAGGCACTTGCTCCTGCCGTTGAAGCCCTGGGAGGGAAGAAGAAGACCGGCAAGACCTCTTGCACCCACTCCGGCAAGCGCACCTCTTCGGAGTGTTGTGCTACCGTCGAGGACGTGCCAAAGAGCTCCACCGGCAAGAGCAAGAAGTCCAGAGCTGCTCCACTAGAGACCAAGAAGGTGTCCGTCAGGGAGGATGGCACGAGAGGGGCTTTCACCATAAGCTCCACCCTCGACAGCAAATAGGAAGGCGCGCTCGTCACTTTCCTGCGGGCGAATGTCGATGTGTTTGCGTGGCAAGCATCTGACATCCCTGGTGTTCCTAGGGAAGTGATTGAGCACCATCTTGTTGTCTGTCCCCGTGCGCGACCCGTCAAGCAGAAGGTCAGGAAGCAAGCTTTGGAACCGCAGGAATTCATTACAGAGGAGTGAAGGAAAAATGCCCTAGAGGCAATAATAAAGTTATTATTTATTTCCTTATATCATGATAAATGTTTATTATTCATGCTAGAATTGTATTAACCGGAAACAAGATACATGTGTGAATACATAGACAAACAGAGTGTCACTAGTATGCCTCTACTTGACTAGCTCGCTGATCAAAGATGGTTATGTTTCCTAGCCATAGAAAATGAGTTGTCATTTGATTAACGGGATCACATCATTAGGAGAATGATGTGATTGACTTGACCCATTCCGTTAGCTTAGCACTCGATCGTTTAGTATGTTGCTATTGCTTTCTTCATGACTTATACATGTTCCTATGACTATGAGATTATGTAACTCCCGTTTACCGGAGGAACACTTTAATGCTACCAAACATCACAACGTAATCGGGTGATTATAAAGGTGCTCTACAGGTGTCTCCGAAGGTACTTGTTGGGTTGGCGTATTTGTGATTAGGATTTGTCACTCCGATTGTGGGAGAGGTATCTACAGGCCCACTTTCGTAATGCACATCACTTAAGCCTTGCAAGCATTGCAACTAATGAGTTAGTTGCGAGGATGATGTATTACGGAGCGAGTAAAGAGACTTGCGGAGTAACGAGATTGAACTAGGTATTGAGATAAAGCCGATCGAATCTCGGGCAAGTAACATACCGATGACAAAGGGAACAACGTATGTTGTTATGCGGTTCGGCGATAAAGATCTTCGTAGAATATGTAGGAGCCAATATGAGCATCCGAGTTCCGCTTATTGGTTATTGACCGGAGGCGTGTCTCGGTCATGTCTACATAGTTCTCGAACCCGTAGGGTCCGCACGCAACAAGTTCGATGCGGTTATATTATGAGTTTATGTATTTTGATGTACCGAAGGTAGTTGAGTCCGGATGTGATCATCGACATGACGAGGAGTCTCAAAATGGTTGAGACATAAAGATCGATATATTGAATGACTATATTTGGATACGGAATGGTTTTGGGTGAGATCGGGATAATCTGCAAGACACCGGAGGTTATCGGAACCCCGGGAGGTATATGGGCCTGAATGGGCTTTAGTGGAAAGGAGGGAAAGGAGCAAGGAGGGGCACCCCAAGCCCAATCCGAATTGGGAGGGGGGCCGGCCACCCCTTTCTTTCCTCCCTCCTTCCTCTTCCTTCCCTCTCCCTCTCCAAATAGGAAAAGGAGGAGTCGTACTCCCGGTGGGAGTAGGACTCCCCCCTTCGGCGCGCCTCCTCCCCTTGGCCGGCCCTCTCCTCCCCCTTTATATATGTAGGAGAGGGGCACCCCATAAACACAACAATTGATCTATTTGATCTTTTAGCCGTGTGCGGTGCCCCTATCCACCATAGTCCACCTCGATAATATCGTAGCGGTGCTTAGGCGAAGCCCTGCATCGGTAGAACATCATCATCGTCACCATGCCGTCGTCGTCTTGTGGAACTCTCCCTCAAAGCTCGGCTGGATCGGAGCTCGAGGGACGTCATCGAGTTGAACGTGTGCAGAACTCGGAGGTGCCGTGCGTTCGGTACTTGATCGGTCGGATCGTGAAGACATACGACTACATCAATCGTGTTGTGCTAACGCTTCCGCTTTCGGTCTATGAGGGTACGTGGACACACTCTCCCCTCTCGTTGCTATGCATCACCATGATCCTTGTTTGTGCGTAGGAAATTTTTTGAAATTACTAAATTCCCCAACAAGGAGATCAGAAAGTTGGAAGCAGCAGGCTTGGTGAGGGGAGTGCTCCATCCGACGTGGTTGGCCAATCCGGTGGTGGTGCGCAAGGCAAACGGGAAGTGGAGGCTGTGTATTGATTACACATATATCAATAAGATTTGTCCTAAGGACCCCTTCCTGTTGCCGCGCATCGAACAGATTGTTGAGTCCACGGCCGGGTGTGATCTGTTATCATTCCTCGACGCCTACTCGGGCTACCACCAGATCTTCATGACAAGAGAAGACGAAGAGAAGACAACATTCATCACCCCATGTGGTATTTATTGCTTTTTACGGATGCCTTTCAGGTTGAAGAGTGTTGGTTCAACATTTGCAAGGGCAGTCCAAATTGGTTTTGAACCCCAGCTACATAGAAATATGGAAGCCTATATGAATGACATAGTGGTCAAAACCAAGGACATGGCAACTCTTGTACAAGACTTAGAGGAGACGTTTGCCAACCTGCGCAAGATCAACCTCAAGCTGAACCCTGAGAAGTGTGTCTTCAGCGTTCCATCTGGCAAGCTTCTCGGGTTCTTCGTGTCGTGGCGTGGGATCGAGGCAAACCCAGACAAGATCAAGGCTATCGAGCAGATTGAGGCGCCCAAGCGGATCAAGGATGTGCGTCGGCTCACTGGCTGCATTGCCGCCATGAGCCGATTCATCTCCAAGTCTGCCGAACGCGCCCTTCCCTTTCTCAAGATCTTGAAGAAGGCGGGCCGAATGGAGTGGCCCCAGAGGCCGAGGCGGTGTTGCAAGACCTGAAGAGATACCTTTCCTATACACCTATACTAGTTGCGCCTAAACCACAAGAGCCATTCTTCTTTGTATCGGTAATGACGAATCAAGTGGTCGATGCAGCGCTAGTGGCCTTGAGAGGAGAGTTGATGGCGAGGCGATAGAAAGCAGCGGGACAGCGAAAACCGTCAGAGACTCCCCGGCGAGAACTGAGTGCCGGCAAGTCAAGGCTCCCGGCAGAGTCTGCCACCATCAGGACAGAGCCCGCACAGTCAAGTGGAGTGGTGCAGAAGAAGAAGATGATGCAGCACCCGGTTTACTTTGCCAGCTCCCTCTTGCAGGGGGCTTGGTCAAGATATTCCGGTGTGTAGAAATTGCTCTTCGTCCTCCTTATGTCCTCAAGGAAGCTGCATCATTACTTCCTAGCCCACGAGATAACTGTCGTCACCCGCCTCCCGTTGCAAGGGATACTGCACAACCCAGAGGCAACCGGAAGGATTGTGGAGTGGGCCTTGGAGTTATCAAGCTTTGGGTTGAAGTTTGAAAGTACTTCGACCATCCAGAGTAGAGTCTTGGCGGAGTTCATTGCAGAATGGACCTCAACGCCTGATGAAGAGATCGAGACCACTCTCCCCGGCAAGACAGCTTCATGTTGGATTATGTACTTTGACGAGCTTTCTCGCTGCAATGGCGCGGTCTTTGAGTGTCTTTGCTCGTCGCACCCACCGGAGAGCACCTCAAGTATGTAATCCAGATGCACTGTCCCAGGGAGATGTCCACCAACAACACTGCTGAGTACGAGGGGTTGCTTGCCGGTCTCAGGATCGCAGCAGACCTCGGAGTTAAAAAGCTCATCGCCAGGGGTGATTCGCAGCCTGTCGTCAGGCAAGTCAACAAAGATTATCAGAGCCCGTTGATGGAGGCCTACGTAGATGAGGTGAGGAAGCTGGAGGAGCGCTTTGACGGTATACAAGCGAAGCACGTTCAACGAGCGAAGAACGACATCGCCGATTACCTGTCAAAGCGCGCTGCATTGAAGCTACCTGTGGAACCAGGTACCTTTTTGCTTCGGTTAACTCAACAATCCGTCGAACCATCAACGGAGCAGAACAAGCGGAGGAAATCAGGCCCCGGCAAGTACTTTCTCGCTGAGCCCCCAGGGGCCACCGGCAAGGGTGTTGCCACTGAGCGGTGAGAAACTGAGGAAGCGACCGACTCGGTGGTCGTCAAGCCCTTACGTAGAGAGAGCCGCTCCCATGGCGGAAAGAAATGCCCTTGGTCCTTGCCGTGAGCCCCAAGCTCCGGCATGGAAATCTGATATCTGCGTCCGATTCCTCCAAATAGGGGAGCTTCCTGAGGAGCAGGAAGAAGCAGAGAAGGTAGCCCGTCGGTCTGCTATTTATCAATTCATCGATGACGTGCTGCACAGGAGGAGACCAACGGTGTGAAATTGAAGTGCATTCCCCGGGAGGAAGGACTAGAGCTGTTGGCGGAGATACATGGAGGCATATGTGGCTCCCACATAGGGTCGAGGGCCCTTGTCGGCAAGGCGTTCCTGCAGGGTTTCTTCTGACCCACTGCTCTCCAGGATGAAACGGCACTAGTAACCAAGTGTGAAGCATGTCAGTTCCATTAAAAGAAGCTTCATCAACCAGCACAAGCTCTTCAGACAATCCCTCTCTCCTGGCCATTCTCGGTCTGGGGGCTCGACATACTAGGACCCTCCCCCCGTGCTGTCGGGGGCTTTGAGTACTTGTACGTCGCAATCGACAAGTTCACAAAGTAGCCGGAGGTGGAAGCAGTGAGGAAGGTGACAGCACAGTCAGCCGTCAAGTTCTTCAAGGGACTAGTCTGCCGTTTTGGTGTGCCAAACAGAGTCATCACCGACAACGGCACGCAATTCACGAGCCACACCTTGATGCAATACATCCAAGACCTCGTCAGCAAGGTCTGTTTCGCTTCCGTGGCACACCCATGGAGCAACGGCCAGTAAGAGAGGGCAAATGCTGAAGTGTTGCATGGCCTGAGAACGAAGACTTTCGACAGGCTGCACAAGAGCGGTAGGCATTCGATCGATGAGTTGCCGGAGGTTCTTTGGTCGATCAGGACGACGCCAAATCGAGCCACCGGCCAGACACCCTTTGCCACAGGTTCACGGGGCGACGATTCTCCCCAGGAACTCATATCTCGGGTCACCACGAGTGCTCGCTTCTGACGAGCGAGCTTGAGCAAGAGCAATTGCGGCAAGATGATGCAACACTCCTTGAGGAAGATGCGTCTTGAGGCGGCTATGAGAGAAGCTGCGCTACCGGCAAAGCCTTGCGCTGCTACCATAAGCCGCAAAGGTTCATGCTTAGGAAAGCTTTGAGGAAGGCGACCTTGTTCTTGGTAGCGTTCGATCGGCCAAGAATTCCAACAAGTTGGCGGCTGAAGTGGGAGGCCCTTATCGGGTATCTGAGTCACCGGGAAGCGCGCTCGCTTGCACGAGACCGAAGATGCCGTCCTAGTGAGCAACTCCTGGAACATCGAGCATCTTCGCAAGTTTTACCCATAAGGCGCTACTTGCCAGGCCTCTCGGCAAGCCACCTTTGTACAAGCTTTGCCGACAAGGCATGTAACCCTCTGTACAAAGCCGGTGAGACCACGAGCATAAATAAACGGCAATGGCGCCCTAAGTTATAACATGCATGCTAGGTTGAGTCTCTCTCCTCGGTTAGGGTTGATAGTGCTTAGCAGCGACTAACCCCTAGCCTAGAGGTCAGTATCGTCTTTTCTATCCTCTTTGGTTCGCGAGCCACGTGGACACTTCTTTGAGCCGCTTGGGAAAAGGGAACAGAATCAGGTGCTCTGGCCCCGTGATCAAGATTGCCGGGGGTCAAGACACAAGTGATCCAACCACGGCAGAGCCAAGGTTGCGGGGCTGCGGATTCAGATAAGCCTTTCATCCCTGTTATGCCTTTCCATATGGAATCGGGACATGTGAAACCGCGTTTATATTCTTAAACCACCGTGCTCCCCTTTTCTCGTGCCCAAGAGCTATCCCCTTTGGGTGAACTTGAGTCAGTCGCGGTGGCTAGAAGGTAAATGAGGAGCCTAGCTCTACTTCGCCCCTGCCTCCGCCAAGAGCGCGAGAATGGTCGACCGAAGTGGGGGGATGGCAAGGCCTGTTGCCGGGCGACAATGTTTATCTTAGAAATAACGAGGACTCGTTCCTTGGCATGAGCCTCGCTCACGCACAAAGAACTTGGCAAGCACCCTTTTTCATTAAAAACATCCCATACAGGTATAGTTCGTATGGAATAAAAAACATGAGCAAGGGGATTACAAGCTTTAAATCTAACAAGTGCCCGCAGGCTTACAAACTAAAAAGAAATAAGGTGCCCGTAATCTCTTTCTTGTCCCTCTCCACAGAAGGTGGAACAAGGCAGCGTGAGGAGGGCAAAAGGCGCCTAGGCGAGGTGCGAGGCGAGAAGGCACCAAGAGAACATCTTGGTGCGGAAAGGAGCTAGAAAGCGAGGCAGCGGGCCCGAATGTCTGTGATGAAGGCGTCGGTGCCCGCGTACTCCAACTTGAGGGTCGCCACCCGCCTTCTTTGCCTTCTCCGGCCCTCCTACGCCAGCCGCCCAAGGAGACGACAGGGAGCGCCCCAATGGAGAGCTTGGCGAGGAAGGCCCTCGGCAGGGCGCAAGGCCGAGGGAGGGGCGGCACAGTCAGTCGAAGTCGAGGTCGGCATCCTGCCGCCCGACTCCCTCATCGTCGCTGTCACTGTCCTCCTCGTCACTCCCGCTCGAGGAGGAATCTTCATCGTCGGAGGAGCTCTCCACGCAGCACTTCAGGCGAGTTCTAAGATCTCCGAAGACCTTGAGGGAGAGCTGGCCGCCCTCCATTAACTTGAAGTAGAGGATGAGCCCCACCGTCGGAGCTATGGATGCTTGCAGCAAATGTCTTCCATTCATGACGGAGATACATAACATGAGGAGCGGGAAGTCGACGTCGACCAGCGTGCGCCGGCCCGCAGCCCCTCATGTGCAATCCCGAGGGTCTGGGCGGATCGAGCTCCATCTCCTAAGCAAAGGGGTGGGGAGACGGAGACGACAGCGGTGGCCCGGCGCCTTTGATAAAGAACTTCATGAGGCTGGTCCCCGACGTGACCCTCCGTCGCGGGAGGCACCGCTGGCAGAGGCTCGGCCATCGTGCCGCCTCGCCCGCCTCTCCCCCGACCGCCGTGACGACCTCGACCACGCCCCCTCCCCATTCCTCTCGTGGCCAGCTCTGCCGCCGCGGGCTCGTGGGAAGGAGGGACGCGCTGACAAGCAACAACCCTCGCCGCCATCATCGAAGGCCCAGCAACTCTTCTCGCCATGGCAGGTGGAAGAAAGGAGCGGAGGTGGAGGAGGATGGATGCTGAAGGAATGTGGGACGACACCCCCCCTCCCCCCTCCTTATAAAGGGGCGGGGTCGAGGCTCGGCCGCCCCGCTCACCCAAACCAGCCGTTGGAGGCGCAGGGAGTCAGGACCGAGCCGCTGCCCCAATCAGGGACGACCCGGTTTCCCGCCTCCACCGCCTGCCACTTGCATGGACGACGCGTGGCGAGCGAGCAGGATCGAAATGACGGGTGAGGCGACCGTTCCCCGCCCCGTGATCATGAGGCGTGGGTGCCTTGAAGACTGCGACCCGAGTCCATCCAGTAAATGAGCCGCGCCTCCACGCCTCCCTCTTTCTATAGGGAAGGCGCGAGCCGCCTCTTTACCATGATGTGACGCATGCGTGCAGAGACCGCCCCATGCATGACCCCCACGTCATGCACGACCCCCCACGTCACACGTTCAACGCGGGTCGTGGAGAAGCGCAGCGGATAGAACAAGTTATCATGGGTAAAATCCGCCCCACCTGCCCACAAAGACCGTGCCTGGCTGGCCCAACAACGTGTCACGCTTATGTGTGGCCCAGCCCGAGGCTCTGTCGGTGTACAAAGTAGGGCACTCCTTTGTACCCTCTACTTGTGCACGGGCAGTGAGCCACGCCACACGCCCACACTTAGCGAGGCAGGGAGGGAAACCGGAGAGAAGCCAGAGGCACAAGACGGTCAAGGCAACGCCAAGACCAGAAACACCAAAGAGGAAGAGGGCGAGGGGGACCCCATGGCAAGGCCCTTGCCGGGGCGGCCTCCGCGGCCCCGGCAAGAGCCTTGCCGGGGCAACTTGCCTAACACCAACAGAGCGAGACACCCTTGGGCCCATGGGTTCCGACCCAACCAACTACGTTGGAACCAAGGCTCGGGAGGCACCTCTGTGGTGGCATGCAGATCTTTGTCAAAGATCATAAACATGTGAGATCAGATGAGGACCAGAAGACGGCGACCCTCGGTGGGATCCTAGCCGAGGGAATGGCACTTGCCGGGAGACCTGAACGCCACAGCAAGAAGACCTTGCGGGCCCCCGCGAGCAGCCCTTGCCGGGCATCCATGGGGCCACCGCCAGTTCGCACCAACCAAGAGACCGCCGTTCGCATCAAGATGCGCTGCTAGCTCAACCAACATTTGGGCAGGCACCTGCGTGGCAACGGGCGGCCTCTACTCCACTTCAGCAAGCACCTGCGTGGTGGCATGCAGATCTTCGTGAAGACCCTACCACCGCGCCACCTCAGCTCCCTGCCTGCCTACATGGCACCGCACGCACCCCTGGCCTGGGTGCGTGTCAAAGCGAGGCGGAGCTGCGACGGACGGGACAGGCCTCGTTCCCGTCCCCGATAAAGCTGAGGAACACCTAAGCGATGCATTAAATGCGTCTTGTCCTCAGAATCTGAGCGATAAGCTCAAGCAGCCAGAGACCTTTCCACCTCCTGTGTGCCACTTTGGCAGCCCCATGGCATACTGGAGGGGGATTCGGCTCTTTTGGGCAAGTTGCACCCTATAGCTAGCTCGAGAACACAAGAACACTAAATACATCCACCAAAGGAGGACTAGGGTATGTCAGGACCCCGATTCTAACTCACATCGATCTAGCATGTAACACCTCATATCACTTTGCGGCCTCACGCACGGTATTCCCATGGGTGCCACCTTACCTGGCTCGGGACCGTTTGTGCCTTTTGGCTCACGTATACGACAGTGTCGCTAGCATCCATATGAGAGAGAACCGGGCCGACATGACTAGTCGTGAACCCAAAGTGGCACTAACTTACGGGGACAGACATACATGACCCAGCAATGAACGTGTCGATCATCACGAGTGAATTCGGCTGTAACAGCCCAGGCTAGCAGGACTCCGGGAATCCGGGCATGGCGGCTAACAGACTCCGAAAAGACATAAGCGTGACATTTCCCAAAGGGACAGACACAGGATCGAAGAAGGACACATGCCGGCCAGTCTAAGTGTTCCGGGAAGCGGTAAGCTTAGCTGGGCTATCAGGACTCACATTAAGCCGGGCTGTAGCAGACTACCATGGCTCAGTGGAAGCACTAGACTACGTTTCCCCATAAGAGAGGCTACCAAGGATAGACAACTAGGTTGTCGGATCCCACACATAGCAATAAACATTACACGTACGCATAACATGAAAGTATTTGCTGTACAACATGGCATCACAACATAACTCAACAACTCATATAGATAAAGGCCCAGAAGAGCCACATAGCATTTATTACAAATAGGGGTCACATGACCCGTCATTCAGAGCATACAAGCAACGGAAGCATTACATGTCTGAGTACAGACAACTACAAATGAAAAAGGCTGAGAAGCCTGACTATCTACATGACCCTCCCAAGGGTACAAGATCGTAAATTTGAGGTAACAAGCTAAACGTCAAGTCCACGCTGAACTACTAGTGAGACCGAAGTCTCTGCAAAAAACATAAATTAAGCAAACGTGAGTACAAATGTACCCAACAAGACTTACATCAAAACTAATTACATATGCATCAGTATCAACAAAGGGGTGGTGGTGTTTAACTGCAGCAAGCCAGCTTTGACTCGATGGCTATCACATTTCACGATCGCAAGTAACTCTTTTGAGGTGGCGCACCACGAGTCCACATATTCACCATATCAATACACCACTATGGATCCGCCTCCCGTCTCCCTAAGAGAAGGCCATCCATAGCACTCACACTTATCTTGCGCATTTTAGAGTATCCACTTTCACTTGTCTATGAACTGCATGTGCAACCTAGAAGTCCTTTACCACGGACACGGCTATTCAAATAGATGATGTTAAACCTGCAGGGGTGTACTTCTTCACACACGCTCTCGCCACTTACCACCATGTACACGTCTTGTATCTCGGCAACCTTCAAATGGAAGCCTGGCGAAGGAGTCGGCCATGACCTGACTAACCACACAAGTCTCTAGTCCAGGTTTATTGCCTATTCGGTTCTATCCGCAAGGAGATCTAACCGCGGTGTTGCTCACGGCCCCAAACAATGTGTGCAGGGTTCCCAAGCCCACCTCGACGGATGGATCCACGCTTGGTACACCGTGCCACGGTGCCTAGTCTGTCCCAAGCCCACCTATACCGGGTGCCACTTGGTAGACTACTAACACAACCTAGAAACACCATAAACTAGTTGCAACTCCTGGATAGAGATCAGGTTGATTAATAAGTCGAGAGAGCTTGGAGTGCCCGGAGCCCAATGTGTGGTAGTAGCTGTTCATGGATCACAAACCACAGAACTCAGGTTCGAGGATCTGTTTCAATGAGACAACCCACCATGTACTCCTACATGGCCTCTCACCGCTCCCTTTACCAAATCGTGTTCACACACTTAGCTCTGAATAGTAGGACATGTTCACAACTCTCCAATTCATCCCCGATGAATCAGACCTGACACAACTCTAAGATGTAGCAGGCATGACAAATGAGCATGAATGAGTAGGCACATCAGGGCTCAAACAACTCCTACTCATGCTTGTGGGTTTCATCTATTTACTGTGGCAATGACAGGTCATGCAGAGGAAAAAGTTTCAACTACCGCATGTATGTAACAGTTGAAGCGTTGTTGTCCTAATGCAAAGAAAAGAGAGTAGGAGCGAGAGAGTGGGATTGTATCCGGAATGAACAAGGGGTTTTGCTTGCCTGGCACTTCTGAAGATAGTATAGCTCTTCATCGGTGTCCTCGAACTCATCGCTAGATCAACGTCTACTGAGGGGGAACAAATACCGACAACAGAGAGGAAACACAATCAATGCAATGCAACAATATGATGCATGATCATGACATGGCAATATGCTGTGATTTATACTAATGCATCTAGCAACAATTTAAATGAAGTCCATATGAACCAAGGGTTCATATGCAAACTCCATATGAAGTATTTAAAATGCCATTATAATGTTTTCACTAATACAGCAAGGTTAAGTTGCTTTGTCATGCATGAAAATGCCATAAATAGATAGATTTGATTTTTCTGATCATTTTTCATATATATAACTCGTTTCAATCTGAGTTATAGATTAATTTCTATGATTTTTAGAAGTTTTAGACATTTTCTAAAATAAATAAATCATTTCTGATTTATTTGAAACTCCAGAAAACGCTTTTATCGCTACGAAGATGATGTCATTGTGGACGTCGGCCGAGTGTCAATAATCGCCCAGTCAAAAACTGCCGATGGGATCCTTTGTTAGTGGCTAACTAAACTAACCTAGTTTAATTAGCACTAATCTAGGATTAAACTAATTAAGTTTAAACCTAAACTAGATTAGTTAGCCGGGCGGGGCTCGCATGTCACAGACCCAGGGGAGGTCAAATCCCCTGGTCAACCGGGGCTAAACCACCGGCGTTTAGCCGCCGGCGGCAGCAGACGTGGCGGAGGACTCGGGCTCGCTCCTCCGGCGTCCAAATGGATGGCAGAGAGCGGCTACGGGGAGCTGGAGCTCACCCACGCCCGTTGCCGCAAGCAGCATCAGCTAGGGTGGCCGGAGACGACAGCCACGAGCTCGGCAGCGGCGGCCGGAGCTCGGGCGTGCTCGGGTTCGGCGTTAGGGAGCACGGCAGGTGGTAAGAAGGGGTGCTACGACCTCACAGGGTACACCGAGCATGGGCGTGTGCTCGGTTGCAGCCTGGCAACAGCAGTGGCCACAGCGGCGACATGGCCGGCGGAGCCAAGCTCTCGGGCTCGACGCCATCGGTGTTAGCAGGAGGGGAGAGAGCCAGGGAAGAGGGGGAATAGGTGCAGAAGCTCACAGCGAGTGCAGCGGTGGCCTCGGCGAGCTCGGGGAGGCAACAGAGCGGGCGCACGGTCGCCGGCGATCTCGGCGGACCGAGGTTGAAGGAGACGGCGATGGTGGCGTTCCAGAGCTTCCGGCGTAGCTTGGCTCGATGCAGAAGACCGGGACGTCGAGGCGGAGCTCTCGGGCACGTCAGAGGGGCGGGGAGGAGGCGGTGGCCGCGGCAACGACGAGCGGCGGTGACGGTTGCGCTTGGGCGCGAGAGGGAGAGAGAGCAGAGGAGGCGAGAAGCACGGGAGAGCGAGAGAGCGGTCGGGGGCTGCGTGGCGTCATCCTAAGAAGGCCGTGGCGAAACGGCAAGCGGGGCGTGGCGCCGGGCGTGCGCTTGGCGTCGTCGACGCACTCGTCCTCCCGGCAAGGAGGAAGAGCGATAGGGAGGGGGCCCAGCTGGCCGGGTCGCAGAGGTGAGCCAGGCTGACTGGGCCGCGACAGATGAAGCTGTAAGTTTCTCTCTCTCTCCTTTATTTTCTGTTTTTTTTATTTCTTATGTAACTTTGTGGCTTTAATTAAAATACTAAAACTAACTCAAAAATCATGAAACTTCTCATGCCCACTTTATGGAATATTTCCAGTAGTAAACATTTTAGTTTATGATTATTTGGACATTTAAAATATTTTATAGCATTTAAATGTCCAAATGCAAATAACATATGATTTAATCCAGTGACCTTATGATGTCCTAGAAAAGTGTGCAGCATTTTTGTCATAGGTTCTAAACCAAGGCAAAGATGATGAGCATTTTAGAAGGGCATTCCAGGTTCATTGAAAAAGATTTTAGTAAACCCTAGTTGGATTAAGGGGGTGCTGGGGGTTACATCATCCCGATTTCAACTTTCTCGAGTAAAGTAGACATGATGCAACACCGGATGCTAGCACTAGGCATTACGGAACTAGGATGTGACAACTCACCCCCACTAAACAAGAATCTCGTCCCGAGATTCAAGCGTAGGTTAAGATGAAGGGGGAACACAAACTAACATAATCTTCATGATCCAGGTTGCAATTCATAAAGGCGTTGATCCAATCACCATCTTGTTCTCGTCGTCTTGCTCTGAGAACTCCAGCCAACATGACAACGAGAGGAAAAGGAAACTTTGGGAGGATCGATCTTCTCGAAGATCGAACAACTCAGGATCAACTCACGGAATGAGACATAGCAACATCTCTCGAGCTGAGACACGAAGCACACATCTAGAGGGATGGAGTGGAACAGATGACGAGGGTTCGCTAGGGAGACAACAATTCCACGCCTAACAGGGTGGTGAATGGTTGTCAACGTAGCGAGGATTTGAGTTGCCATGATACCATAACGAAACACCCTAGAGAAGGATGACTCGTAGAATTATCGCTTAAGTGGCAAAAAGAATTACTTTTGATTCAGAGATCAATAAAATTCTCTATACCAGCCTAGGGCAAATTTAGAGCAATCGTTTGAAGGAGTTCGAAAGAATGACATACCCTGACTAGAATGGATGATGTGGGCTACCTTGTTGAAGACAACATAATGGATGATCTCTACTTATCATCGGGAATAGATGGAACCCGTGGTAGGATGGCACAACTGCGATGCAAGATGGGAATAAAAGGAAAATGCTGGGAATGATTCTAGTAACTCGGGAGAAACCCAACAGTAGAGAGTGAGCCCACTGTTTGGAAAGGTTATAACATAACCGAGGAAACCGAGAGCACAAGGATCCCTAAGGAGCAACTTCTAGAATAAGTCGCACGAAATCCTCATGGAGAAGATAGTCAAATAGCTCAATCAAGATACTACAATGATAGATCTTCCGGCTAGGTGTGTCGGCCAGAACATCAACCTTGTCGGGGCCTACATCATAGGTCTTGGAAAAGTTCCAACCATCATATATGTCTGAGATTCAGATGTGGTTGGTAACAGGATATTTTAGACAACATGTCTGGAAAGGAAAGTTTGCAACACAAACCGACGAGATGACATTGCGAGATTCTCGGGAAATGAACTACGGTAGCATGCACCAAAACATGAGTTGGTTCTGCTAAACACATGTGAACATGCTGTCCCAGACAAGCATGACCACATAGTAGTCTTACAATGAAACACTACCGAGTCCTAGTTGGGAACCATCCTCAAGGATATCGAAGCCCTTGCATAAGTCATATGATTAGCTCTTATGAAGAAACTTCTCCTTCCTGAACAAATCAGCCAGTGGCTTGGTGTGCTAGGGAATACATATAGAATGGGGGTAATTAATCTACCAAACCACAGAATACTTCGCACATGCATGACTGACTAGGGACGATTCCAGGGGAAGCAAAACTAACTTTCTCAAATTCACGGCGGCAACTTGCATCGAATGCACATGAATGAGAGGGAGTCACTTATTTCATCGAACATATGCTCCACGAACGGGACATGAAGATAATGCTTATAAAAGTTTCCAACACTAGCTCAATGTTCAACATGAATCATGGAGGAGACAGAATGCTGCTGATGGACTCAACAGGAACTCATCGGAATTTCCATATCACCGGACTTCCACCATTATGTGAACAATGTGATAGTATTGGTCAGACCAAAAGATGTAATGGTGTATGCTCGAGGAATCAACCACGAGTAAGACAACATTACGAATATCATTGGTTCTAACTCGATTTGACGATGGCCCACACTCAAATCAAGGTTTGGGCAAGGCGATAAGTTCAACAACTAATCACGAGGACGAATCGATGAAGAAATCATCTTTCTACCACAAACACACAAACACAAGATATCCCTTAACATGAACTAAGTCTGACAAGCTTTTATCTTCCAACTCTCCAAGTTGTTGTTTGGCTTAACCAACTAGCTCAGGGGTATCCAACACGGATTCTTGGAGAAAGAATGGTTTATTGGAAAACCAACTAGATCACGAACTCAACATATCGGTCAGTGGACGACCTTGTGATACTTCCATGAAGATATCCGGAAAATCACAAACCACCGAAATGTTATTAAGCTCGGGAGCAATCTTGCTTTTGAGGCAAGATGATATGATCAAAAGGGTGAGGGATTGACACAATCCTAACTCATTGATCAAAGAGTGCACCACAAATAAGGACTAGGTAGCACGATCATTCTTAGGATGATGACTCAATAACCAGCACGCTAAGAATGAGAGTATTTTCCATTAACTACCAAGCAACATGGTTGCTAGGAGTATTGATTTCACACATCACGATTCACTTGTCGGCATTCCTGTTACAATAACACGGGAACCGAGGAATGAATAGCTATGGCGAGAAGTATCACTACGTCAAGAACTCATAAGAGGTTGTGCAATTCCTATGATATTCCCGACATGAAGAGGGTAGCAATCCAAGGTAGAATGTAACAAAAGCTGGATTGGCATTTTGATCTGTGAGAGAGCACAACTACTTTGACCCAATCCTGGATATGGATGAGGTACTGGAGTTTGTTTCTCCTAGTCATTCCGGAATAGAATGGCTTGACGGACCATAAAAATAATAGGCATCGATGACACGAATGCACAACTACTCCTGACTATCAATTGGTAGACAATGGTCGAAAAACAACTAAAGAGGGACAACTCAAAGAACATATAACTTTCTGAGTTGTGGATGCATGGATTAGTATGTCGAGCGAGTTCAACATATTTCTTCCGGATAATCCATGCAGAAGGTAGGATTGGCAGAGTCACAACTATTGAACGGAGAACTCATCAAGAGCACTCTTGTTGTGATCTTTTGGTTCAAAAGAACTTCTGCCATAATAGTTCATGGTATTGGAAGAATGATACACCATGGACCTTGAAGACTATCAACATGAAGTAAGTAGAGTGAATCTCAGGTTCAAGAACCCAGGAGTAGAATACCTAGTACTAAATGGCATCACAGGATGCTTTCAAAAATAATGGCCAGAATCATCACATGGAGGATACAAAGCATTGCTATATTACTGAGTGGTTCTCTAAGACACCTAGGGTCATAATAATATCTCCAACATATATGCCGAGGTAACAGAGTACCTCAACTCACCGATTAGTGTGGTTAAACTGGCCCAAAGAAACATCGGGAACGGAGAGAAGGGATTTGCAAATGCATCAGACTGTTTAGAAACCTGGGATGACTCGGACATCATAACGACTGTAAATTCTCAGAAAAAGATTTGAGACGTTCACAAGGATTTGCATAGTCAATTAACAACATCATATCAAGGTTCTGGTTCAACTGACAACATACTAAAAGTAGTAGAAACTGAACAGAGGCCTGGAACCAACAATCCTAAGATTCTACGGATTAGTAACACGTGATCCTGATAGAAAGATGAGAAGCCTAGTTCTTAATCCCCGTAGAAGAGAAGAGGTTGACTCAGATCACAAGGGCATAAGGTAAAGGAGTAAAAAGAGCCTTACGTCCCTTCCCACAATCAATTCCCATACATATAACTAAAGCATTTCTAGACTCAACTTCGACCAGTTTGGCTTGGCAATCCTACAGGAAGTCAGGCTCTGATACCAAAGCTGCGGTACCCCAATTCTAACTCACATCGATCTAGCATGTAACACCTCATATCACTTTGCGGCCTCACGCACGGTATTCCAACGGGTGCCACCTTACCTGGCCCAGGACCATTTGCGCCTTTTGGCTCATGTATATGACAGTGTCTCTAGCATCCATATGACAGACAACCCGAGCCGACATGACTAGTCGTGAACCCAAAGTGGCACTAACTTACGGGGACAGACATACATGACCCAGCAACGAACATGTCGGTCATCAGCGAGTGAATTCAGGTTGTAGCAACTGGGCTAGCAGGACTCCGGGAATCCGGGCTGTAGCAGGCTAACAGGACTCGAAAGACACCACGTGACATTTCCACGAAGGACGGACACAGGATCGAAGAAGGACACATGCCGGCCAGTCTAAGTGTTCCGGAGCAGTAGCAACTGGGCTAACAGGACTCCGGTAAACTGGGTTGTAGCAGATTACCATGGCTCAGTGGAAGCACAAGACTACATCTCCCCATGAGAGAGACTACCTAGGATAGACAACTAGGTTGTCGGATCCCACACATAGCAATACACATTACACGTACGCATAACATGCAAGTATTTGTTGTACAACATGGCATCACAACATAACTCAACAACTCATATAGATAAAGGCCCAGAAGAGCCACATAGCATTTATTACAAACAGGGGTCACATGACCCGTCATTCGTGAAACATACAAGCAACGGAAGCATAACATGTCCGAGTAATGCATAACTACAAATGAAAAAGGCTGAGAAGCCTGAATATCTACAAGACCTCCCAAGGGTACAAGATCGTAGCTGTAACAAGCTAAACGTCGAAGTCGACGCGGAACTACTAGTGAGACTGAAGTCTCTCTGCAAAAACATAAATTAAGCAAACGTGAGTACAAATGTACCCAGCAAGACTTACATCAGAACTAACTACATATGCATCAGTATCAACAAAGGGGTGGTGGGGTTTAACTGTAGCAAGCCAGCTTTGACTCAATGGCTATCATGTACTACGACTCCAAGTAACTCTTTTGAGGTGGCGCACACGAGTCCACATATTCACCATATCAATACACCACTATGGATCCGCTCCCATCTCCCTACGAGAAGGCCATCCATAGCACTCACGCTTATCTTGCGCATTTTAGAGTATCCACTTTCACTTCTCTATGAACTGCACAGCAACCTTAAGTCCTTTACATGAGACACGGCTATTCGAATAGATGATGTTAACCCCGCAGGGTGTACTTCTTCACACACGCTCTCGCCACTTACCACAATGTACACGTCGTGTATCTTGGCAACCTTCAAGCGGAAGCTTTGACGAGGGAGTCGGCCACGACGACTAACCACACAAGTCTCTAGTCCGTGTTTATCGCCTATTCAGGTTCCATCCGCAAGGAGATCCGCCGGGTGTCGCTCACGGCCCCCAAACGATGTGCAGGTGGTTCCCAAGCCCACCTCGACGGATGGATCTATGCTTGGTACACCGTGCCATGGTGCCTAGTCTGTCCCAAGCCCACATGTACCGGGTGCCACTTGGTAGACAACTAACACAACCTACAAACACTAGAAACTAGTTGCAACTCCTGGACAGAGATCAGGTTGATTAATAAGTCGAGAGCGCTTGGAGTGCCCGGAGACCAATGTGTGGTAGTAGCTGTTCATGGAGCACAAACACAGAACTCAGTTCCTGAGGACGGTTTCAATGAGAAAACCCACCATGTACTCCTACATGGCCTCTCACCGCTACCTTTACCAAATCGTGTTCACACACTTAGCTCTGAACAGTAGGACATGTTCACAACTCTCCAATTCATCCCCGATGAATCAGACCTGACACAACTCTAAGCAATAGCAGGCATGACAAACAAGCATGAATGAGTAGGCACATCAGGGCTCAAACAACTCCTACTCATGCTAGTGGGTTTCATCCATTTACTGTGGCAATGACAGGTCACGCAGAGGAAAAGGGTTCAGCTACCGCAGCATGTAACAGTTGAAGCGTTGTTGTCCTAATGCAGTAAAAGAGAGCAGGAGCGAGAGAGTGGGATTGTATCGGAATGAACAAGGGGGTTTTGCTTTCCTGGCACTTCTGAAGATAGTATAGCTCTTCATCAGTGTCATCGAACTCATCGTCGGATCAACGCTTCACCGAGGGAACAAATCTACAAACAGCAGAGGAAACACAATCAATGCAATGCAACAATATGAGGAAACACAATCAATGCATGGCAACAATATGATGCATGATCATGACATGGCAATATGCTACGATTTATACTAATGCATCTAGCAACAATTTAAATGAAGTCCATATGAACCAAGGGTTCATATGCAAACTCCATATGAAGTATTTAAAATGCCATTATCATGCTTTCACTTATACCGCAAGGTTAAGTTGCTTTGTCATGCTTGAAAATGCTATAAATAGATAGATTGGATTTTTCTGATCATTTTTCATATTTAACTTGTTTCAATCTGAGTTATAGATTAATTTCTATGATCTTTAGAAGTTTTAGACATTTTATGAAATAAATAAATCATTTCTGATTTATTTAAAACTCCAGAAAACATTTAATGCGTCAGATGATGTCATTGTGATATCAATGGTCGGTCGGGGTCGTCAAGTCAAAAGCTGATCGGTGGGACCCGGCGTGTGTCGATTAACTAAACTAACCTAGTTTAATTAGCACTAACCTAGGTTAAACTAATTAAGTTTAAACCTAAACTATATTAGTTAGCCAGGTGGGGCCCACATGTCATAGACCCAGGGGAGGTCAAATCCCCTAGTCAACCGGGCTAAACCACCGGCGTTTAGCCGCCGGTGGCAGCAGATGCGGCGGAGGGCTCGGGCTCGCTCCTTCGGCATCCAAATGGACGGCAGAGAGCGGCTACGGGGAGCTGGAGCTCACCCGCGCCCGTTGCGGCAAGCAGCAGCATCTAGGGTGGCCGGAGACGACACCCACGAGCTCGCCGGAATGATAAGGACATAAAATAAAAAGTCTCTTCCTATGGCTTTCCGATCCTAGGGGTTACGTCCTACGGTCAGCGTGTGCTCTGAATACCATCTATGTAGCGACGACCCAAAATCGGTCAAGTCTTCGTAGTCATACCATCCCAAGATCATGTCGGCACACAAAGACATTGATGAAAAGATTCAAAGTTCAATCACACCTGAATTTATTACACGATTCTCATATCGAGTCTTTATTACAATAGAATAAATTCGGCCAAGGCCAACTCATGAGAAATAAACTAAATAAAGGCTGCAAGCGTGAGACGAATAAGCGAGTCCATCCGACTCCTTAGGGCAATCGCCAAGCGTGGATCGTAGCCTCACTCCCGATCGGAAAACTCCTCGCAACATAAGGCGTTGCAGTAGGTAAATCGACATTTTGAATATCTTGAAGCAAGTCAAAGAGAGAACAACAATAAAATTACTAACACTATATGCAATTTGGGTACGTGGGGCTCTAAGTTTCATTGTTTTCTTGAAAAAGCCGCTTTTTCCTACAACTAGGACTTGTTTGCAAATACTACAAAATGTTGGTAGTTATTGAGATGGTTCCGCCAACCAATGTCTCATTCCCAATTATTAAATAACCCCTCAATTAATTTATTAAGTTCGGTGTTGAGATATCCGAAATACTCCAAGTTCCAGAGGCTCAAATTGTCCGGTGAATCGGGACACGGCTAACCGATTAGATCTTCACTCTGGCAGAGGTTTCATGACTTTACCCGCAAGAATCGCTCCCTCCTTTAAGTCTTCGCACTTCTCGGGTGTTTGAAGACGGGACGAACGAAACAGGGTCTTCGGGGAAGAGTTCCTCTGGGCCACCGCCGTGCCCATCCAATCCTACCGCTTCTTCTACATCTCGTAGCACCGTCCGCCCGAGTCACGCCTAGGGTCGACCAAGCCAGAGCCCATAATGGCTTGCGGCTGCACAGTAAGCTTCTCGTCAATGGGGTATCCATCCGTCTCTTCGTGGCTGGGTGAAGCTTTCCGCAAGATGTCATGGCGCTTCTCCATGCATCCCGCCATCCATTGGTTTCTCCAGGTGCCCACAACCGTCCTCCACCCAAAGAGTGAATTTTGAAGTCCATCTTGAGCTTGAAGTCATGGGGTTGTCATCATCTTGACTCTCGCATCTCCCTTATGAATCACTTCAACCAACCCCGCTTCACGAGCATAGCAAAATAAACTACATCGTCCCCGCAATGGTAACAAGGGAATTGGGTTCATCCTACCTCATGATACTACTCAAGAACATAACTTAAAATTCTCCTACTGCATGCATGGTGGGGAGGTATAATTCTAATGCAATAAAATCATAGGTATTGTAAAAGAAAACATGATCAAATGACTTGCCCGGCCGACGGTCTTCAAAGCTAGGGACTCAGAATAGCAAAGCCAGACTCGTAAATTCTATCGAAGCAAACAATAATCATGTAAGCATACAAACATACAATCACTTAACATAACAGCATGCTAACATAAAACACACACAAAACAATCGAACCAAAAACCAAAGAAAACTCAAGAAATCCAAGCCAACAACTAACAAGAAAATAAAATAAACTTTTTATTTTCTGTAAATAAAAGTTCACGTTCTAAAACTACAGAAACTAATCTAAAATAAACTATAACATTGTAAAAATAAAATAATTTACTAACTAGAACAATAGGAAAACAGTAGCTAGTTAAATAAACAAGAAACACATGATTTCGACTCAAACTATTTTTTTTTAAATCTAAAATACCCAAATAAATTCCTACTGCTAGGCAAAAGTCAAAAACAAGGCAGTGACAAAAAGAATCACTACAATAAAATAATCCTAACTCAATTTATAGCAGAAATACTAATCTGTCTAAAACTAAAATAAAACAACTTTTAAAAACCTAAACATGGCCTAAGCTATTTTCTACAGAAACTATAGGAAATTTGCAAACTAACAAAAAAGAATCAACTAAAAATGTTAAGTAACCTAAGAGATACGGATTTTACAAAATCGAACTATTCTGTTAAAAAACAGAAACGAAAATATAACTCAAAAGAAAACTAGCGCTAACGGGCCTATCTAACGCTCAGGCGATATATAACTAATGCATGCCCGAGGCTAACAGAAAATAAACCGATCGGGCCGGTCTAACTAAACCAGGAACTAAACCGGACTAAAAACCAACTAAAACCGATCTAATCTAAATAAAACCTAACCCTTCGCTAGTCTAATCTAAGCCCTAGGTTTCAGATCGGACGGTGGTGGGCGGCTCCGCGACATACCGCGGTGGCGACGACGGCGACGGACGACGGCGGCTCGGGCGGCGACGGCGCGGCGGCTCCGGGTGGTCGGGAAGACGGCGGAGACGTCGAGGCTGTCAAGGCGGCGGACCGAGGCGGAGACGGGTGGTCTCGCCGCGGCCGAGGGGTGACGCGTAGCGAGTGGTACGAGCTTGACAGAGCTCCTGGTGAGCTCCAACTCCGGCGACGGGCGGTGATGCTCAAGGCGGCGGCTCCGGCGATCCCGGTGGCAGAAACGGCGGTGAACCGAGGCGGCGGCGGCGAGATGCGTTCGGCGAGGGTGCGAGCTGCGGTGGGTTTTGGGCTAGGGTTTTAGGGGGTTCGGGGGTGGAAGGGCGTAGGTATTTATAGGGCATCAACTTGGGGCAGGGGGCGACTCGGGATCGTGATCCCGTGAAGATCGCGGCGACGGGCGTGGGCGGCTCTGGCCTTGGCGCGAGACGTGGGGCGAGGGAAAGAGAAGGGGTGGGGCCGCGCGTCGGTGAGAGAGGGGAGAGAGAGCGAGCGGGCGACCGAGGGGAGGGGATTCGGGCGCTGGGCGCCAAGGGCTCGGGCGCTGGTGGGCTGTGCCTGGCCCATTGCTGGCTGCGCCTGCCCGCCGGTGGCTGCGCCGGCGCTGGTGGCCGGGCTGGCTGGCGCCTGGGATTTTCTTTCTTTCTTTTTTTTTTGAATTAGAGAGAAGAGAGAATATATAAAAATATATATTATTTTTATATAGGACATATATATATCAAAATTCTCGAGGAATTTATCCTACAACTCGGACATTTTTCCGAGGGCAAAACTCAAACTTTAAAAAAACATTTTCTAGAAATCCCAAATAAAATCAAATTTGAATTCAAACTTTTGGCAAAACTTTTCTTCCGACATTTTTGGAGTGTCATGTTTACTCCTCTCATACTTTTCTCAAGTATTTGTCGTGCATTGTTTTGAAATAAATTCAACTGCCAATTTGAATTCAAATTCCAACAAACTCAAAAGCCTCTGAAATAATTCAAATGCCACTCAATTCAAACAATATGCATAGATGCTTAGCTATAATTGTAAAACATTCCAAATGGGAAATTTGGGATGTTACAAACCTACCCACCTTAAGATGAATCTCGCCCTCGAGATTCGGGTTGGCTAGCAAATAGGTGCGGGTGGTCTCGGCGGAGGTCTTCTTCTCGCTCCCGGTGGCTTCCTCCTCGAATGGTGACTCCACGTAACCTTGCAAAACTTGATGATCTTGCTGCATGGTGACTCTGTTCATGATCTCGAGAATTCGGACGGGTTTCTCCTCATAAGTCAGATCACTATCGAGCTGTATGGCCTCTAGGGGCACTGTGTCTCTCAATGGAATATCAGCCATCTCGGCATGGCATTTCTTCAGCTAAGAAACATGGAAGACATCATGAACTCCGGACAATCCTTCCGGCAATTCTAACTTGTAAGCAACTTCTCCACGACGTTCGAGGATTTTGTAGGGGCCAATGAACCTGGGTGCCAACTTTCCTTTAACACCAAACCTCTTGATTCCATCGGTGGGACACACGAAGATATGCCCGGTCTCCCGCTTCAGTATGTTACTTCCTTGCGCTTTCGTCGGCATAACTCTTACGCCTCGATCGAGCTACCTTGAGTCTATCTCGAATCAGCTTGACTTTCTCTCGAATCTACGATAAGATCGGGACCGAAAAGTTTCGATCTCCAACACCATCCCACAGCAATGGTGTTCTCGCACCTCCTTCCGTATAGAGCTTCGAAGGGGCCATCTTCGACCGGGTTTGATAACTGTTATTGTAACGAGAACTCCGCGTATGGCAAATTATCATCCCAGCTAGACCCATAGTCTAGCGCACAAGCTCTCAACATGTCCTCCGTGATCTGGTTGACTCTCTCGGTCTGTCCGCTCCATCTGCTGGATGAAAAGTTGTAATCAACTCCAGCCTCGTACCCAAAGTTTCATGCAACTGATTCCAAAACTTTGAGGTAAATTGTGTTCCTCTATCTGACACGATACTCCTCGGACTCCATGCAGACATACGATCCTGGTCCTGTATATCTTGGCTAACTTAGCGCTGGTATAGGTAGTCTTCACGGGAATGAAATGAGCTACCTTGGTCAATCGATCAACCACTACCCAGATGGAATCATAACCTGAACGAGTACTGGGTAATCCTGTGATAAAATCCATTCCAAGTTTTTTCCATTTCCACTCTGAATCGGCAAGGGTTGAAGTAACCTGGCCGCTTCGATGTTCCGCCTTTACTCATTGCAAACATCGTGATATTGCTACGTACTCAGCAATATCCTTCTTCATACCTGTCCACCGTAAACTTTCCTTCAAATCCAGATACATCTTGGTGTTACCGGGTGAATCGAGTACGGTGAATCATGAGCCTCCTGAAGAATTAGCTTCCTGAGTTTGGGATCATTGGGTACATAAATACGATCCTCGAACCATATAGCTCCGTATTCATCCTTACGAAACCCTTTAGATTTTCCTTCATTCATCCTTTTCTTTATCTCATCAATTTCCTTGTCCGACTTCTGGGCTTCACGAATTCTTTTCGCCAAAGTGGACTGAACTTCCAGAGCTGCAACATATCCTCTCGGAACTATCTCCGATTCGGAGATCTCTCGAGGTCATCGACTAACTCCTCGGGTAATCCTCCCGCTATAAGAGTATTCACATAACTCTTACCGCTCAAAGCATCTGCTACAACATTAGCCTTTCACGGGTGGTAATGCAATCTCATATCATAGTCCTTGATTAACTCTAGCCATCTCCTCTGCACGAGGTTCAACTCTTCTGCATGAAAATATACTTCAAGCTCTTATGATCATGTAAACATCACAACCATTTCCGATAAGGAAATGCCTGTGTCTTGAGTGCATGCACTACGCATCGCTAACTCCAAATCATGTGTGGCGTAATTCATCTCGTGAGGTCGTAGTCTGTCTGGAGGTATAAGCTACAACTTTTCCTTCCTGCATGAGTACTCCTCCGAGTCCTCAAGTAGAAGCGTCACAATATACACCGTAATCCTTGTGTATGTCCGCAAAATCAATCTTTGGGGCTGTAACCAAACGCTTTCTTCAATTCACTGAAATCGGGCTTCACAATCCTCACCCGGATGTACTTGGCGTCCTTCTTCAACAGCTCACCATGGGCTTGGCAATCTTCGAGAAATTCTCAATAAACCTCCGATAATATCCTACGAGTCCGAAAACTGGGATCTCCTTGGTCGAGGTGGGTGATCGCCAATCGGTGGTGATACAACCTTGGTGGGGTCAATCTGCTATTCCTTCTCCTGAAATAACATGTCCGAGGAATCCGACTTCCTTCAGCCAGAATTCACATTCTTGAACTTGGCATACAATCGATGTTCTCGGAGTTTCTCCGTAACTAGACGCAAATGTTCCTTATGCTCTTCCTCGCTCTTGGAGAAAATCAAGATATCATCGATGAACACCACGACAAACTTGTCCAGATATTCCATAAATACCTTGTTCATCAAATTCATGAAGTATGCAGGGCATTAGTCAATCCGAATGACATGACGGTATACTCATATAAACCATACCGGTGGTGAACGCTGTTTTGGGTATATCCTTTTCACGGATCTTCAACTGATGATACCCTGATCGAAGATCGATCTTGGAGAATACCTTGGCTCCAACTAGCTGATCAAATAGACCATTAATCATCAGCAGAGGGTACTTGTTCTTGATGGTCACGTCGTTCAATGAACGATAATCCACAACCATTCTCAGGGTTCCATCCTTCTTCTCTACCAAAAGAACTGGGGCTCCCCAAGGTGACGAGCTTGGCCGAATATATCCCTTCTCCAATAGCTCATTAATTTGCTTCTTGATCTCTTCCAAATCGTTCGGGGGCATCCGATAGGGTCTCTTGGATATTGGGGCTGTGCCGGGCAATAACTCAATCAGAAATTCAATGTCTCTGTCCGTGGCATTCTGGTAATTCCTCCGAACACATCGGGAAAATCTTGCACTCATCGCACTTCCTCTGAACAACTCCCGTGAGGGAATTCACCTGATTCTTCATCGGGATACGTCACGGATACATACTTGATCCTCTTACGCCCGGTGGTGAGCGTAATCGCCTTCTTGAGCACAGATCTATGTTTCCTTCAAACTTCGTCAACCAATCCATGCCTAGGATTATATCCAAGGTCTGGGTTTCCAATACTATGAGGTTTGCGGAAATTTATGGTTTCCGATGTTAAGGGTTGCATGATGACCCTAAGCTCGCCATCATTTCTCCTCCTGGGAACTGACGTGAAGAGGGCTTCTAAGGGTTCTAGTGGGCAACCCGTACTTTTCCACAACTACCCTTGATATAAATGAATGCGTTGCACCGTAATCAAAGAGTACCAATACTGGGCGTGAATTTAATAAAACTTACCAACCACGATTATCCGCTGATCATAGACGTCCTCCATGTCAATGTGGTTCACACGAGCACGAGGAAAAGGGTTGGGCTTCTTTCTTTGAAGCTTCCATTGCCGCTTTCCATTCCTCTGCTTGGCCTCCGGCAGTCGGTGGCATAGTGCCCTGTTTTCTGGCACTTGAAACAGGTGATGTGACTCAGATCCTTCTGAGCCGGGGCAGGACGATGTTGGTTGCCATTGCCGTTTCCATTGCCTGACTTGTTGTCGTGGTTGCGGTTGTTCCCATTTCCTCCATGGTTATGTCCTCCACAGGTGTGATGGGTATGTCCTCCCGAGTATGGGGCATAGCGGGCTTTTCTGAGCTGCGAGTTGTACTTCCCCAGCCATACTTCCGCTATGCGACTATCAATCTGCTTCTGCTTGCCTTCAAGTATGGTGGCCTTGTCTACCAGCTCCCGTAGTTGTTGAAGGTAGCCACCATTAGCTGCATTCCCAGCTCGTCATTGAGTCCCTCGAGAAACTTTTTCCTGCTTTGCGGCATCTGTGGCCACATCATCCGGGGCATAGCGAGCTAACTTCTTGAACTCATCCATCTTTGCCCCACGACGCTTCCCTGGCGTAAGTTGCGGAACTCACGCTTCTTCGCACTCATGGCTCCAGTGAGACATGAGCGGTGCGGAAGGCCTCTTTGAACTGATCCCACGTGATGGTGGCGATGGGATAAGTGGCGGTGTAGTTCTCCCACCAAGAGGCTGCAGGTCCATCAAGGCGATGTGCAAAGCGCACCTTCTGTGCATCTGTGCATCCAGCAGTGGCTAACTCCCTTCCGACCTTGCGGAGCCAATTATCAGCCACAATCGGCTCAGTGCTGCTAGAGAACACTGGCGGATTCAGCCTTAGAAAGCGGGTCAAGTTGTCAACAGGGGGTGGTGATGGTGGATTGTTGTTGTTGTTGTTGTTGTTGTTGTTGTTGTTCTGGTTCTGGATGAGCATCTGCATCAGGGCATTCTCGCTTTGGATCACCGGTAAGCTCCGCGGAAAGTTGAAACCGGGTCACGTCTCGAGGCATCCGGTGTTTTGGAGTGGATGAGAAAATTAGAATAGAACAAGGGTCTAATGAGAAAATATCACTACCCATATGAATGCACAATCATAATCACACCACTCATTTATTCAATCATCTCAAACATGGTTCAATCTCGGATTATAAATTCTCACGACTAATCAAAAATAACGGCCTAACTGATCGACGGAAAAAAATAACGTGGCGGTCGACTAAATGTCTTCATCAATTATCCTTGCGTCCTCTGGTGCGGCGTCCTCCCGGCAAGGGCGTCCTCCGTGTGGCGCCTCCTCTTGCGGCTTTCTTCGGTGGAGCTCTCTTCATAATCCTGGTCATTGCTCACGAGGGGTCCGTCATCTCCACTCGGAAAAAGGTCTTCGCCCAGGTCCATCTTCTCCTCTAATGCGGCAACATCAATCTTTAGCTTGTCGACTCTCTCCATGAAATCCTTGATTTCTTCTTCATGGTCAAGGAAGTCCGCGTGCTTTCTCCTCCAGTTCGATTCACGGAACAACAGCCTCCTCTGTGTACCTTCGAAGTTTCGGTAGTCTGGATTTCCGCTTTCTGAGGAGACTCTCCAAGTCTTGGACATATGAGAGAATGGAGTCGTCCTCTGATGCAGATGATATCTCCATTCCTAGCTCTGCGAAATCATGGCGAGGTCGATGGGTCGAGCTCGGCCCTGTACTCTTCTCGGAGATGTCCAAGTGCACGATAAATCGCCATGTCTCTTCCGAGGATCCAACTGAAATCGGTAAACTCAAAGTCAATGGGCTCTGAATGTCCTCCGAAGGTCCTCCCTTGAATGTGCACCTTAATCCTGTATCGGGTATCCGTCGGAAGTGCATTGGTAGGCTTCCCGGTGATTGAGGGCAGAGCAATCTTCAGCTTCTTCACGATCTGAAACAGCTTCTTGCCGAGAGGCATCGTCTCATCTGGCTGGCAAAACTCCGCAGCGGAACTGGGTGAACTCGCGCCATCTAGAATGTTGAAAATCGGAGAGAAGTCGAGAAATGAACAAGGGAGAATTACGGAATGATAAGGACATAAAATAAAAAGTCTCTTCCTATGGCTTTCTCGATCCTAGGGGTTACGTCCCCACGGTCAGTGCTCTGAATACCATCTATGTAGCGACTGACCCAAAATCGGTCAAGTCTCCGTAGCTGTACCATCCCAAGATCATGCTTTGGCACACACGGTACATTGATGAAAAGATTCAAAGTTCAATCACACCTGAATTTATTACACGATTCTCATATCGAGTCTTTATTAAAATAGAATAAATTAGTCAAGGCCAACTCATGAGAAATAAACCAAATAAAGGCTGCGAAGCGTGGGCGAATAGCGAGTCCATCCGACTCCATAGGGCAACCGCCAAGCGTGGATCGTAGCCTCACCTCGATCGGAAAACTCCTCTGCAACATAAGACGTTGCAGCCGTGTAGGTCCGCATTTTGAATATGCCGGCAAGTCAAAGAGAGAACAACAATAAAAATTACTAACACTATATGCAATTTGGCTGTGGGGCTCTAAGTTTCATTGTTTTCTTGAAAAAGCCGGTTTTCCCTACAACAAGGACTTGTTTGCAAATACTACAAAATGTTGGTAGTTATTGAGATGGTTCCGCCAACCAATGTCTCATTCCCAATTATTAAATAACCCCCTCAATTAATTTATTAAGTTCGGTGTTGAGATATCCGAAATACTCCAAGTTCGAGAGGCTCAAATTGTCCGTAACCGGGGACACGGCTAATCAATTAGATCTTCACTCTGCAGAGGTTTGCGCACTTTACCCGCAAGAATCGTTCCCTCCTTTAAGTCTTCGCACTGCCTGGTGTTTGAAGACGGGACGAACGAAACAGGGTCTTCCGAAGAGTTCCTCTGGGCCACTGCCGGTGCCCATCCAATCCTACCGTTCTTCTACATCTCGTAGCACCGTCTGCCGTAGTCACGCCTAGGGGTCGACTCAAGCCGTAGCCCATAATGGCTTGCGGCTGCACGGTAAGCTTCCGTCAATGGGGTATCCATCCGCCTCTTCGTGGCTGGGTGAAGCTTTCGCAAGATGTCATGGCGCTTTCTCCATGCATCCCGACCATCCGCTGGTTTCTCCAGGTGCCCGTCAACCGTCCTCCACTCCAAAGAGTGAATTTTGAAGTCCATCTTGAGCTTGAAGTCATGGGGTTGTCATCATCTTCACTCTTGCATCTCCTTATGAATCACTCAACCAACCCCGCTTCTGAGCATAGCAAAATAAACTACATCGCCCAGGCAATGGTAACAAGGGAATTGGGTTCATCCTACCTCATGATACTACTCAAGAACATAACTTAAAATTCTCCTACTGCATGCATGGTGGGGAGGTATAATTCTAATGCAATAAAATCATAGGTATTGTAAAAAGAAAACATGATCAAATGACTTGCTGGCCGACGGTCTTCGAAAGCTAGGGACTCGTAATAGCAGGCTTCAGACTCAGGAAATTCTATCAAGCAAACAATAATCATGTAAGCATACAAACATACAATCACTTAACATAACAGCATGCTAACATAAAACACACAAAACAATCGAACCAAAAACCAAAAGAAAACTCAAGAAATCCAAGCCAACAACTAACAAGAAAATAAAATAAACTTTTTATTTTCTGTTAATAAAAGTTCAAGTTCTAAAACTACAGAAACTAATCTAAAATAAACTATAACATAGTAAAAATAAAATAATTTACTAACTAGAACAATAGGAAAACAGTAGCTAGTTAAATAAACAAGAAACACATGATTTCGACTAAAACTATTTTTTTTAAATCTAAAATACCCAAATAAATTCCTACTGCTAGGCAAAGTCAAAACAAGGCAGTGACAAAAAGAATCACTAAAATAAAATAATCCTAACTCAATTTATAGCAGAAATACTAATCTGTCTAAAACTAAAATAAAACAACTTTTAAAAACCTAAACATGGCCTAAGCTATTTTCTACAGAAACTATAGGAAATTTGCAAACTAACAAAAAAGAATCAACTAAAAATGTTAAGTAACCTAAGAGATAACGGATTTTACAAAACTGGAACTATTCTGTTAAAATAGAAACGAAAATATAACTAAAAAGAAAACTAGCGCTTAACGGGCCTATCTAACGCTCAGGTGATATATAACTAATGCATGCCCGAGGCTAACGAGAAAATAAACCGATCGGGCCGGTCTAACTAAACCAGAACTAAACCGGACTAAAAACCAACTAAAACCGATCTAATCTAAATAAAACCTAACCCTTCGCTAGTCTAATCTAAGCCGTAGGTTTCAGATCGGACGGTGGTGGGTGGCTCCGGCGACATACCGCGGTGGTGACGACGGCGACGGACGACGGCGGCTCGGGCGTGGACGGCGCGGTGGCTCCGGTGGTCGGGGAAGACGGCGGAGACGCTTGGGGCGGTCAAGGCGAGCGAGGCGGAGACGGTGGTGGTCTCGGCCAAGTGATCGAGGGTGACGGTGGCGAGTGGTACGAGCTTGCCAGAGCTCCTGGTGAGCTCCAACTCCAGCGACGGGCAGTGATGCTCAAGGCGGCGGCTCCGGCGATCCCGGTGGCAGAAACGGCGGCGAACCGAGGCGGCGGCGGCGAGATGCGTTCGGCGAGGGTACGAGCTGCGGTGGGTTTTGGGCTAGGGTTTTAGGGGGTTCGGGAGGAAGGGTGTAGGTATTTATAGGGCATCAACTTGGGGCAAGGCGACTCGGGATCGTGATCCCATGAAGATCGCGCGACGGCGGCGCGGTCGCGCTCATGCCAAGCGAGACGTGGGGCGAGGGAAAGAGAAGGGGTGGGGCCGTCGGTGATAGAGGGGAGAGGAGAGCGGCGGGCGACCGAGGGGGAGAGGATTCGGGCGCGGGGCGCTGGGGCAGGCCGGTTCAAGCGCTTGGTGGCTGCTACCTGCCCATTGTGGAGCTCTTGGGCACTGGCCGGAAGCCGGGTTGGTCGGTCACAGGCTTTGAGGTTTTTTTCGTTCTTTTTTGAATTAGAGAGAAGAGAGAATATATAAATATATATATTATTTTATATAGGACATATATATATCAAAATTCTCAGGGAATTTATCCTACAACTCGGACATTTTCGAGGCAAAACTCAAACTTTTTAAAAAACATTTTCTAGAAATCCCAAATAAAATCAAATTTGAATTCAAACTTTTGGCAAAACTTTTCTTCTGACATTTTTGGAGTGTCATGTTTACTCCTCTCATACTTTTTCTCAAGTATTTGTCGTGCATTGTTTTGAAATAAATTCAACTGCCAATTTGAATTCAAATTCCAACAAACTCAAAAGCCTCTGAAATAATTCAAATGCCACTCAATTCAAACAATATGCATAGATGCTTAGCTATAATTGTAAAACATTCCAAATGGGAAATTTGGGATGTTACATACTTGGATATTTAAAATATTTTATAGCATTTAAATGTCCAAATGCAAATAACATATGATTTAATCCAGTGACCTTATGGTGTCCTAGAAAAAGTGTGCACCATTTTTGTCAGAGGTTCTAAACCAAGGCAAAGATGTTGAACATTTTAGAAGGGCATTTCAGGTTCATTGAAAGAGATTTTAGTAAACCCTAGTTGGATTAAGGGGGTGCTGGGTGTTCTGTCATCCCCATTTCAACTTTCTGAGAAAAGTAGACATGAGGCAACACCAGATGCTAGCACTAGGCATTACCAGAACTAGGGATGTGACAAGGTATTACGTATTCTCGCGGCCCAAACCTGGGTAAATGATCCATGTGCTTCCTGTTAGACCTGCTCTCCTCACGACCCCGCGCCCGCCAACCGTAGTAGGGATTCTTGTGATCCCATAGGTGTCGTTTTCTACCGACAAGGGGGGTGAATAGGCGATTTTTATGGAAGTCTTCAAAACACAGGGACTTTGAAGACAAACGATAGAAATGAACCTATTGACATGCAGCGGAAGGTAGACTACACTAGACAAGCCATAGTCAAGTAAGTAATGAAGTGAAAGCACGAAGACTATTAGCAGCTAGGTAGTATAGATCAGGATGGAAGATAGTATGAAGCCACACAACAATAGTCGTCACACAATGAAGTCAAACAGATCAGGCAAGCATGCAAATGACTTCATGAAGACAAACTATAAATAAGTGAGGGAGGAGATAGAACCAGTTGCTTGGTGAGGACAAGGATTTGTTGGACCAGTTCTAGTTGCTGTGACAACTGTACGTCTGGTTAGGGAGGCTGAGATTGAACTCAGAAGAGCGTGTCTTCACCTTATTCCCGTTGAGCTAAGGACGCTTAGTCCTCGCCCAATCACTCTGGTAAGTCTTCAAGGTAGACCTCCAAACCTTCATAGACTTCATTCACCGGCAATCCACAATGTCTCTTGGATGCTAAGAACGCGACGCCTAACCGGCTGGAGGATTCACAGTCCTCAAGTGTAATAAGTCTTCAGATCACGTGGACAGAAAGACTTCAGTGATGCCTATAACTCTTTGGCTCTGGGTGTTTTGGGCTTTGTCCTCGCAAGGATCTTTCTCTCAAATGCTTCGGAGGTGGGTTGCTCTCAAACGACAAAAGTCGTGCACTCACTCTGAGCAGCCACCAATTTATGGTGTAGGGGGTGGGCTATTTATAGCCAGGAGGCAACCCGATCTGATTTGTCCGAAATGACCCTGGGTCAATAAGGAACTGACACGTGTCCAACGGTCAGATTACAAACACACACGGCAGCTTGACTTGGGCTACAAGTAAAGCTGACTTATCCAGCTCTGGATAAGAATTGCTCTCATTGTCTTCGCTCGAAGACATAGGATTTGGTTGAGCATCACTTCAGTTACTCTGACTTTGTTCACATGGACGCCACTTAACAATGCGGTGGTTCCTATGACTCAACAAAGAAGAAAAGGAAACTACGAAACAACTATGTCTTCACATTCCATAGTCTTCATGCGATGTCTTCTCATGTCATAGTCTTCATTGTGAATATCTTCACAGACCACCATTGTCTTCAATGTCTTCACACATTTTTAGGGGTCATCTCCGCACGTAATCGAATCAATGAGGGACTACTACCTGTGTTATCCTGCAATTCTCACAAACACATTAGTCCCTCAACCAGGTTTGTCGTCAATACTCCAAAACCAACTAGGGGTGCCACTACATGCACTTACAGGTACACTACCCTCCCTTAAGTGAACAACCACACATGCGCCAAATTATCGGAAACGTGTGAGAGTGTGTACAAATAAACTTGGTCAAACTTTACAAAGTTTGACTTCAGTCAAATCTAATATGCAGAGTAAATAAAAATGGAGGGCTACTACGTCCATCCGGGTTTTTAGTCCACACCATCTTTTTAATAAAAGTTAATAACTGGACAAATAAAATTACAGGAAGTCAAGACAAAGTTGTGAGAAAGCTTAGAAATCAATACAAAACTTATGCTCGTAGTACCAACGTTGATCCTTCTTCCAGGAAACATTTGGTTCATAGCCAATTGTGTGATAAAATTGCACCAACATGAAAGACGATTGCGTCTCCAACGCAACCAACGTGAACTGATGAAGGATATCATCTTTGTGGGTAATAAGCAAAGAGCACTGATGGAAGACAGCTTGTTTTTCGTGGAAAATCGATCAGCTTCACCAGTTGACGCAACCATGAGCATCAATAGGTCATCGTGGTGATGCATCATCCATTTGGCATCAAGTTTGGGTGAGGAACCTATGAAGTTCGACAAATCCTCAGTGTGGTTTGTTTCTTCTCATTAATCAAGCTTGAGGAAGGAAGAACCACGTGGCAGAGAACAGTGAGGCAGAACAACAATGGCCATCCAATTTTGTGCAGTTCCACTAAAATTGAGGAAGACATGCCCGAGTATGGAGATACACATCGTTGTTTGCAAAAATATAAAAAAGGGATATAGTGTGGTTACTTTGTTTTGGCAGTGGTACAAAATTAACAACGACATCTCAATTGTCAATAAGAATTAATGAAAAGTACACCAAAAAATAGAAGCATCATGATTATCTTGATGGGAACTAAACCGGGATACCCGAGAAAAAAAGAATTTCTTCATTTAACCATTGATAGCATTAGATTAGCAGCAGCAATAGGAGCATATGGACAATGACCGCACAACCACCATGCACTTTTTGTCGACACAACATGTATACCTCCACCGAGGCATACACCATGACAACTTTTCGAGTGGCATTTCCTCTATAATAGTAGGTGATGTTGGACCAGCCGACGAACCCTGGCTACTATACATGGGGAGCTGCGGAGTAGTCGCATAGTAGAAAACCCGCATGCAGCGACACAGGGAGCTGGACCAAGACAAGAAGTTATACCTCGGTGGGCGAGATGTCGCTTAAGTGGCGGGCGGATTCTGCCCACACGACAGCGAAAAAGGGCGCTGGCGACCTTTTTCCGGCGCCAGCGCCAAACTCGAGAGGACGGTGCACATCGGCTTCCTCCATCGCCGACGTGACAACGTCAACGCTGCACTCTCCTCACCTCCCGCAGCCAGACGGGATTCGCTGGATCTGCGGGCCACCGGCGATGTGAGAGAGATAGAGTGGACACTGTCATCTTGTTTTGATATGGAGAGGGTGAGAGAGCGAGACGCGATAAATCCTATCAAACAAGAGGCTATATATACAGTGGAGTAAAGAAATCTCTCCGTAGCAGTGGTTTTAAATAGAATATGCGCGTTCCCGGAAAAAAGAAACGAAAACTGGCGAACAATTTTTAAGCGCACTCAAGAAAGAAAACTCGATCAAAAACACGCCCCGCTTCCTGTAGTATGCGAGAGTCGTCACAAGACGCACACATAGACATAGACATGCATCTGAGGATGGCTGGGTAAAACTGAATACGGATGGTTCCTTCTTGCGAGAGAACGGAACTGCTAGTACAGGCATGATACTAAGGGATCATGGGGGTGCTATAATTTTCTCTTCATATAGAAGCTTGTGTTATTGGGTGAACGCACTGGAAGCAGAATTGTCGGCCATCAAAGAGGGTTTGTCGCTCGCATTGCAGTGGAGTAATCTTTTTTTTGACCCACACACCGTATTTCTACGGTAAATTATATTAATATAATAAAGTACATGGGGAGTCTAAGCTCCAAATATCAATATCGAGACCGACTGCCTTGAAACTACAAATATGGTGAGGATTAGGAATGAAGATCTTGATAGATCTCGGTTTGGTTTTTTGGTGCGTGAGATTAGATCGCTCATGGCACTCTGAAATACTTGTATTGATCATGTTCGATGAAATAACAACATTGTCAGTCATACTTTAGCTAATTATGGTAGGACTAGTGGTCGTATCGCTGTTTGGCTAGGTTCAGGCCCTGATGGCATTGTCAAACTTTGTAACTCCGAGTGTAGCCTGGCTACGTGAGTAATACAAGTTTGTTCCCGCAAAAAAAACAAAAAGACATAGACATGCATATCCGTGTTTACGTAAAATTCCGTCTCCATCTCCATCTCCAATCATATTTGTCCAACTGGCACATTATTTACGTTGTTAATTATATACGCAGCAATATTAAAGTACAACATCTCTTGTTTGAGGGCGTCCGGACCGCTGCCACGCCCGCTCCTGACCAACGCGAACCCTCTTCATCATCGTGCGTGCTTCCCGCCCGAAACGGTCAGTGCCGCATTCATGCCCGGCCAGAGTGGACGCGACCTCTCACTGGCGCCGGCATTGAAGCGGTGCGTGAGCCGAGAGAGCGTCACCCGTGCCGCTTCTCGGTGCACGTGACTGCTCCGGGTTCAAAGGTCTCTATAGCCGGCCACAACATGCATGTAAAAAGTTCTTGGGAGTTCGTGCTACAGCTAGTTGTCCTCCCCCAACTCATCAATCTCTTCCAGTAGTGCTAGTACTCCATGGTGCGATCCATCGATGAGCAGGCGGTAAAGTTATCGTATACTCGGTTTGCGGTGAGTAGCATGCCGAGCGACCGCATGGGGTGGAGCCGTGTAGGAGGGTGCGACATGAATGCGACAGACGTGATTTAAACGTTGGTTTTGCTTGATGGCGCGATCCAACGAAATGAAACATTGGTTTCTCTCCGTTTCCATTTTTTCTCCGGAAAAACGGAAACTTTCCACTCCATTTTCTTTCCTACTCCAAGGTTGCCCCGTTACAACTTTCCATCAAATACAAAGGAAAACTAACACGCATGCTGATGCATCTCAATGATTCACAGATCATAACCAATTTTTACTTCACAAATAAAGACAAAAGTTGTGAGAGCATGTACAAAAGAAAAACTACTCATGGGGTCACTACGACTTAAACCCTAAACCCTAAACATGATTTAATGTCCTGGCTAGCTAGAACCTGTCAAAGGAAAGACAGCTGGCACCCGTGGATCATACGATGCTTTTGTGCAGTTCCACTAAAATCGAGCTGAGCATCCCTGAGGGCAAAGATATTGAAGAAGTGTGATTAGAATAATAGTACTGGCACTAGTTCATGAGACATAAACTCATCACAAATAGAAGCCGGTAGAAGTAGAGAAAGATCGACATCGAGATTGAGCTACGTGGGGAGCTGCAGTAGTGGAGCAAGCCGGATCCAAAAGGAAGATGTACTACTACCTGGGACGTCGGGCTGTAGCTAGAAGGGCGGTTGGGACGCACCGACTATGGGTTTTCTCCCTCGCCGATGTCGACCGTGTCTACTCAAAACATTGTTCCCTTCCCCCAGCGGCGGGATCAGGCCGGATATTTGACCAGCGGTGTGGCCTCCGTCGTTCTATGCTTGTGAAGAGAGCAACCCAAGCAAGCAGGCTTGTAGCTTAGGCTCCTGCTAGTGTATATATAGTGGTTTTATTTTTCTCTCAATATCAACCATTTTATATTGCGTACGTGTCATTGAAGAGTGAAATGATGGTTGCTTCTTCCGACTAACTTACTGTATGATTTGACTATTCCTGAGTCTCACTTGTACTTATCTCTATTTTCTTGCATGACATGTGAGTAGATAGGATGCGCATAGAGGAATTTTGTTACTGCACGTTGTTACGTAGTACTATACTACTAGTACCTACTCCCTCCTTCCGGTTCACTACTGGTACTCCCTCCATCCTGGCTTATTGGTCCCCTTTGTACTCAATTCATGGGCTCGTTTCCCTCAAGAAACTGTCTTTACCAACATATTAATATCGGGAATGCATGCGTGAACAACGAATGATTAAACCTTGCATGCAACATTTTGACAAAGCATTGACTTATGAACATGTGAATGTAAGGACTACAACCTCGTGCATGCATGCAACAGTCACATGTACACATGGACACAAAACGCAGCATGACAGCGCTTAATGCATGCATGTCCGAAAGCACACGACGGAACACACACGGTCACGCTCAAGTGCTCAACCTACATGTGCATGCACACACATACTCAGCTGTGGTGAGCTAGTGACCGTATAAACACCGAGAAAATGTATATATTGACCGCAATGAGCGTATTATGAAGTCCACCGACCGTATTTTTACAAATATACAGATGATGAACCCGATTGTATTTATCTCATTTGAAATTAAGCCATATTGACCGGAAAGGAGGCAGTATGGACTAGCATTACTTTGCTATGTCCCGTCAACTTGCCGAACGAGGAGAAGCTTGCAGGACGGGAGAAGCTTGCGCGCAGTGGCTTGCAGGACATGGAGAAACTTTTGACTAATGCAAGCTCTCCCTCGCACAGGCGGTGGACGTGCAACAGTTAATTCGGTGTCAGATTGCCAGAAGCATACACTATACTAGTACTAGTTTTATTGTTCGACTTCCAAGAGGCGTAATGTACCAAGCTGTTTAAAGTTTACTAGTACTAGTACTACTACTATAGGGGTATGTACTATACTATACTAGGAACCGGATGGAGGACCGACTACACTCTTATTATATTTTAAAAATGTGATAAAGCAATCTTCAACACATTTGGTTCTCTTCGAAGGTTCTCGCATGTGATAATGGAAGTTGATTGCATGGAACACTCACCACAATTCTCGCTTAATGATCCTTTTACAAATAGGAGCGCTCGGTGATATTTCCTCTTTTTTTGTTATTCAGCATGTAAACAGGTCAGCAAACCTTGCGGCGCATCTTTGTGCGAACTGTGCTTGCTGCACTTTGAATGTGGCCGAGAGCTGGCTTGATGAAACACCTCGCTTCCTTCTTCTTTTTTTGCGGGGTACCTCGCTTCCTAGTGACCATTCTCTTGGCTGATGGTCCTAAGAATGCTTATATATGAATAAATCTTTCTCATTTACTCGCAAAAAAGATTAAGCCATATTAACCGGAATGGAGGGAGTATGGGCTAGCACTACTTTTTGGTGTGTCCCGTCAACTCGCAGAACGAGAAGAAGCTTGCAGGACAAGGTGAAGCTCGCTTACGCCTTTTGACTAATGCAACCTACCCTCGCCCAGGCGATGGACATGCAGTAGTTCATTCGGTGTCAGTTACCCGCAGGCATACACCGTAGTACCCAACATGCGGAGTACCATCATTGTTCGACTTCACGAGAGGCGAAGAGCCAAGCACAAGGTTTATAGTTGTACGAGTAGTACTACTACTAGAACCGCATGGTGGAGCGTCTGTACTCTTATTTGATTTTAATCTCTGATAAAGTACACATTTGTTCAGGAGGAGGGCGGAAAACGGCAGCCCAATGGTAGTGTTAAAAACATCGAACATGTAATGATGATATTGATCAACCATGGTCGAATATATCTTGGCCTCTGTGCGAGCCCGTCTGTGTGTTCTCGCTCCTCGTCTCTCTCAAGGAACGGTGGGTTGGTAATTTTGCCATCAATTGAGATCGGTTTGCTCACACTCCAGTCCCACATGTCAGTGATATGCCAAGAGGGAGTGCATCAATCGACCGCCATACGCTGCATTTCTGGTTTTGCACCTTTAGGTCATGCTTGGAATGGTTGTATTTCAATACGGAGGCATATAACTTACACCTGTAAGTTACTGGCCGCTGTGCAAATTCCAGCCGGAATTGAAACGACGGGCGCAGGTGTTTACTTTTTACAAGTGTATACAAAAGAGAAACAATGATCCAAACAGGGCCTCATACTACTCCTCCCTCCATCACAATTTACAGGGCGCGCTTCATTCTGATGCATTTCTCTCCATGCATTTCCACCACCAGAGAGACTTTAGAGCGTATTGATGGTTGCTTCTTCTGAGCAGCTTACAGTTGGAAAGGTGGCGCTTATGATTTGACTGCTCATTACTACTCACTATTAGTGCGGCGCAACAACCGTGCTGAGTCTCCCATGCGGTTGTGCACTACTCCCTCTGTTCTTAAATATACTATGGAGTATTTATCTTTCTTGAGATTTCAACGAGTGACTACATATGAAGCAAACTGAGGTGAATCTACGCTCTAAAATATGTCCATTTGAAATTTGTAAGAAGACAAATATTTAGGAGCAGAGGAAGTATAATTTTGTGCATGGCACATGGACCCGGCTGCTGAAAAGGCTTCTGGCAATTCTATCAAGATTCCAGCATTTGTTTACATAATTGACATACTATACAAATAATTTTCCAGCGACATGAAATTGTACAATGCTCTGAGCTTTCAGCTTTTGTTCCATGTGTCTTGCCATCAATGCTCTTTTGGAAACAGTAAAAAACTAACTTCCTTGCTAATGCATCTCAATGATTATCAGATCAGAGCTAATATTTACATCACAACTGAAGACAAAGTTGTGAGAAGGTGTTAAATTAAAATTGATCCATGCTTTCATTGGTGAACGCTTCTCATTGCCTAAATCGACAAGGCATGTTGGGAAAAAAGTAGTCATGCGGAGCATGCAACATTCCGATCATTTTGTGCGCTTCCACTAAAATAGAGCCGAAAGGCCCCTATTCCAAAGATATTAAGTGTGATTAAGATAATAGAGGATTGCTGATGAAACAATAAACACACAAATAGAAGCCGGTCAACTTTGCAGTCTCTCTTAAGACTAACTATTTGGAGAAGATTAAGCAAATAGTTGGAGAAGATAAGGCTCGGAGTTGGATGAGGAGGATAGAGCAAAACCAATCTCCCTTTCTCAGTCGCATTGAAATGTAGACGCTGCCTGCGGTGACATTTTAGTACAAATGCACAAAACACTCTTAAGAAAAAAGTGATTTGTGCAGTTCACCAAAAAGGTCGCAATAGCAACGAGGTGAAATGGATAGCCCTGTTTGCAAAAAAGATGTAGAAAGGAAACAATTACTGTCCAATAACAGTTGATGACACATGCGACAACAAAAAAGAAGCATATTCCATGTCCTAAGGGAAGATAACAACCTGGTTGTGTTTGTCTAAAACGGTGTGAGAATGAGATTGCAATATGGAAAGTACGCCGGACGAGCTATGTTTTGGGCAAAGAACTATGTTAGATCCACATGCAAGATTTTCCACATGCAGCGACATGGGAAGACAGGCAGTGGAGCAAGGCCGGAGGGGATACCTGGGGGTCGTCGGGGTGTAACTAGGTGAGCGGCGGCGGGCAGGATCGGCCCATACTAGGACAGCGAGCAGGTGGCGTAGGCCCTAACGCGTCGGAGCATGGTCAGGGAGAACGGCAGGCACCACAGATCGGGACGTGCTGCCTCGGTGCCGTCGAACGGATAAACGATGCACATCCTCCCTTTTCGCCGGCGGACTGGATGCGGCAGGATCAGTGACCAACGGTGAGAGAGAGAGAGGCCACCGCCGCCTTGTGTGAGATACTCTGAAGAGAGACAAACCCAGGCAGGCTCCATTGTATATAGTGGAGCGGACTACCTTTTTCTCCATAAAAATCATTTTATATTCGTGTAATGCGCTATTGAGCGATATAACTTTATTTAAAATAACGCGCCAACGCATTAAGTCGAACTTTGTTTCGCGCACGCGTGGGTACCACGACCTGTAGGTAAACAACCGCTACATCGCTGGCAAATTAGCACGGGCTGCCATTTCGCATGTAAATGAGCTCCACCGTGTACCCACGCTGGTGTGGCTAGGCACGGCATGAGTACGCACCTATTTCTCTTCGTAGTCATACACCACCTACGTGGGTTGTGTGAGAGAGATACAAACGTAGAGAGATATAGTGTGTGGGTTCGTGAGTGTTTTTTTTGGGGGTGTCAATCAAAAAATGTAACATATGCAATGTGTGTGAAAATAGAGACCTGGATATATCATATATATAAAGGGGGCGATCACGAGAAGAGAGTGGAGGTATCATCGGCTTGAGGTATCCATAGAATCGAAGAGAGGGATGATGTGTGTGTGTGTGTGCGCGCGATCGATAAAGAGTGCCGTCGAATTTGTGTGTGCCCACGTCAAAGATATATGGTGGCTGGCCTACTGGAACGTGAGAGGGGACAGGTGCAGTTTTTTTCTGTGGCATGGATACCTACCTACAACGCTCGATTGTCGGTGTGTGGTGGGGGAGGCCTTATTAACTATAGAGGTAAAATGGCTGGTATATGTGTGGAGGAGGAGAGAGGCCTACCTTATGTATTAAGGGAGATCGATCGACATCCATGCATATGTGTAGGAGAGGAATAAGGTTGGGAGAGAGACAGAGCTAGAGTGTTGGAGGGGGTGGTAGTGGAGTTGCTTCTAACAAATGGTGGGAGAGGCTTGCTAGACAAACGGAGGGCACGCCTGCAATATCAATAAGAGAGGGGATGGCTGCCTGTCTGTGCGCGTGCATGTGAGAGACGGGTCGGGAGGCATGCACGAATGATGAGGGGGGACGATATGGCTGTCGTAAGAAGACATAACTAGATAGAAAGATCAATCGTCCTCTGTCAGAGAAAGGAGAGACATAACTTGCGAGGTACGTCGATCGATGGGTGGGGGTAAAATAGTTAAAGTCGACCTAGGTATATGTAGGGAGATCGATCGGTATACATGCATGTATGTCTTAGAAGCAAATAAGGCCAGGGGAGAAGGATAGAGAGAGAGGGATGCATCTAAGAGGTGGTGGGAGAGGCATACTATATCGAGGGGGAAGGAGTGTGCGAGTACAAGATCGATGAGAAGAGTGGTGGGAGTGAGGCATGGACGGTGAGAAGAGAAGAGGGGAAGCTTGTGTTTGTGGTAGGCACACCTGGCTAGAGAGGCATATCGATCGATGTGTGCCGTAGAGAAGGAGCTGGGGGGCCTACACACACCGTGGGTGAACGACCTAAAGTGAAAGACGAATTTGCGCGATGGAGCTAGAGAATGCTGAGGGAGGGTGAGAGGGATGCGGGCGTGTGGATGCACGAGAGAAAGTTAGCGCTAGCTAGAAAGATAAGGGGATTATGTGGGTGTAAAATAGGAATAAAGATCATAATTCATTATAAAAAGCGAATTCGGATATTTGAAGAGTTTATCATAGTGTTTTAAACCGACGCATGCGTGAATATATAACGGTGATACACATGGTGTGGTTATGAACATGTTATACTACATATAATATATTTTATCTCTACTCTTATAAAAAATGGTAGTTGTTGATGACGGTGTGCCTGCCATCCCTGCATTATAGGCCGTCCGATTTATATCCTGACGGATAGGAAGGAAACTATGGCAATTTTAAAAAAAGATACCCACACCCCTCTCCATATTTGCAAATAAGGCCTCCCCTTGATCATGTTGATGTTCCGTGGGACGCATGGGCATCTTGCTAGTACTACATATAATATGTAGAACATTGATTATAATTTGGGCTAATGTGTGGCTTTTGCAGCTCAGGGCTAAATACTTGTCATAATGTAGGGGGCGGGGCACTATATTTTGTGTGATAAACACGGTGTACATATGTAACATGGTTTAGATTATGAATATATAGTTAGTACATCAAATGTACTATTATTTGGAATCAACATCTTGTGTATTCAAAAGATTGAATTCGAGTTCATATAGTACACATAGTTCATATCTATCTCTATAATAATCATGTGGTGTGTTGTTAAGGTAATACACGAATGATAGTTGAAGTTGGCAACAATCATGATTGTAGATTCTTACTGAAATAGAGAAACGAATTCCAATTCAGTTTGAATTGTAGCGGTAGTATAAACATTTGGAATGCACTAAAATGTTGGTATGAGTAGGTTACATGCATTGTACAGCCAGCGAAAAAATTTAATTGGACATAACATGGATTCATACTCTCTCTTTGTGTAGCGTTGAATAGCATTTGTATGGTAAAACGAGACAAGACTTTCTATTTGTGTGGTGTGAATAGTTTTTATTTTTTCGTTTTTTTTTCGCTGAGGGAAGTGCGAATTGATTAGGTACGTACAAGTACAAGATTACACGTTAGGCTTGTCCCTAAAATTCAACCCGCGCCTTGTTATATCCCGAAAATTCAGTTATCGTGCTCCCAAAACTGGCGCCTTCACAACCCGCGCCTTGCTATCCCGAAATTATAACACGCGCAAAAACTCCCTCTAGCTGCCAAATCCCGACACGCGAATTCCCCTTCTAACCTTGAGCCGAAAGGGCCGCTAGTTCAAATCGGTGGGGGTACTTTTGTAACACACCCTACAATTTGGACAAGTGCGTCCCTAAGTCATGGTTCCCCCCTCCCATCGCCTCCTTCTCGCCATTCAAAATCTGGCCGCCATAACCTCTCCGCTCCAGCCGCGAAACCCCACCCTCCTCCGTCCAAGACCTCACCGCTGCCCACCGGAGCCTCTTCCCCGACGACAACGCTCCACCGCAAATAGCTTGACGTCCCTCATCCGCCTCCCCGGATGAGGATCTCGCTATCCATCCCTGCCGCCCCGCCGTTCAGCCGCCCCGTCCTCCACCTCCAAGGAGCTGCTCCGATGATCGCCTCATCTATCGCGGCTGCTCCATCCCCACATCGCCTTAACCTCCTCCACCGGAAGCACAACATCCTCACCAACTCCTCTGACGAAGCCGAGGCCTACTCGGCGCCACCAAAGAGGTTGTACACTAATCGCATCACACCTTCTCCTTAACTCAACCTCCCAGCACCGACGGTGCTCCATCCCGCACCCCCATGGAGCGGCTACCTCGAAGCCGGCGCCACGGGCGACATCTCCATGGCGGCTCTCCCCAAAGGCGAGGCCCCTTTGGTGGCGGCGCCCATACCAGCCGGATGCACTCTTTGCTCATTTGTCGCTCGTCACTTCTTTGCTACTCTGCTGCTCGGCTCTCGCTTCGCTTCGCCGTCCTGCTTGTTGTTGCCGGGCTCGCTAAGCTTCGCTTGTCTTGTCTTCTTCTTGCTTTGCTCGGCTCTCGCTTCCTTTCCGTTGCTGCTCTCCCCCTCGCTTCGTCTTGCTCTACTCTGAAAGTTTAGCTACACTTGGTCAGCCGGAATCGACTTTTTGGGTCACCGATTTTTCGGGGTAGTGGGTCTCGCCGAGTTAAGGAAGAACCACCCAAGAACGGGAGGGGGCTCACGGAGAGGTACCCACTATCTATCTTAGGGTTACGGGTGAGGTGCTGCTACATTGCCGATGCAGAAACCGTGATGGGGGCGCGATGGAAGTGGGGCGATAGCGTGAGGATTGCCGAGAAAAGCATGGCACGGGGGGGGCTAGAGGGCTGGCCGGGACAGCGGCGGGCCGACGGTGGGGAGTTGTTTTGGGGCGGCGAGGCACCAGCGGACCGGTGGTCGGGAGTTGTTTCGGGGCGGCCAGGCGGCAGCGGGCCGGTGGTGGGGAGTTGTTTCGGGGCGGCGAGGGGGCGGTGGGGAGTTGTTTCGAGGTATGCTGGTTCGCCGGTGGTGGTGGTGGCTCGGGGTGCGGTTGAAGATGAACTCCTGTGCCCTCCCTAAACTATCCCATGTGAAGTGCCTCTCTGCTACCATTGCGTTCAGTTTCAACAGTAACATTCAGATTCCACAGTAAATTTCAGTTTCGACAGTTAAGTTCAGAGTCAACAGTTTTTACCTCATCTGTTGTAGTCAGGTGGTTTTTGGTGATGCTATTAGAATCCCACTTGAGATTAACAATGTCTATCTTGTGCTGCTTCAGCCTTGACGTCTTACGGCTCACTGGAGCTGCTCCAAGGATGGAGCGATCCATCACAATAGAGTAGTGCCCTAGACGCTGTCTACAGATTCCTCACATCTTCCTCCACACCTCCGACAGCCACCTCTGCCTCAAATTCTTCAGCGACCAACCCAATGATGCTGAGGTTGACACGACTACGGCAAAGAGGTTGTACATTGTCGCATCACTTATTACTCTACATTCATGTCAATCCATTAGGGCTATTGTGGTTCCACGGAAAAACATAGCAATAGGAAATTTTCCTATGGCACTCTACTATTCAATTATTCATGCATTTTGTTGAATGGAATGGAGCAAAACATCCACCTGGACCTACTTTTCAAAATCCTATGCATGAAAACAAGACCAAGTGCATTAGTGGCAGGATAACATTCTAACTGTACACGCTTTCATATGGTTTCACTTTATTTTGGCCATGTTTCTTTGCATTCCTCTGCTCCTCCTTTTCCTGTGAACCAAACACCCAAGTTGACAGAAATCTTGTGTTCACAAATGTTATGTTTCCCATGTGCATTCCTATCCTATTCCGGTGTTTTTCCTCCTATCCCTGCGTTTTTAGAATCATGCAAGCCAAATGAGCCCTTACGAGAATTACGCCGGGCCATGTAGGTGTCAAGAAAACTTTGTGTGGTTTGTCCTGCTCTGCCGTGGCGTCGTCCACCTAACCCGAAAGCTGCTCCATCGACGTAAGCATCCACCAAACCAGACATCACGACTCTCGACAGGTCTTCGCCGCCTCAGATCTCCTTCCCTGCCGCCGCCACCCACGGCAACGGCATCACCATCATCGACTCAGCAGATGAACCTGAGGAGTACACGGGTCCACAAGAGAGGTCGCACTCTTTTTTTTCTGCTTATGTTATGCATTGCGTAATATTACCTGCTACTTTATTATCCTGTTCACCTCTTAGACTCCAAGTCAGGTCCAAATTGATGTTCAAACTTGAGTTCTTAATTAGTTGTGGGGCACATATCGAGGCAAGAATGAATAGTATCTTTGTCTAATATCTGGTTCACCTAGGGTACGCCGATGTTGTTCATCTTGGGTGGGCACCAAATAGTAAAGCAATCATCATATGTTTTTTTATTAAATTAAAGCAATCATCAGCCTGCTATCATTATTTTTGGATCCATCCACTGGTTGTTACCATTACTCTAGATTGTTGCCATTACTCTATATTTCTGCATGCTCTCCTTACATAATCTCACTATATTTTTTTTGTATGCATGTCAGATATTGTACATAGTCATGATGAACATGTAGAGAAAAAGAGAAGAGTTTTGCTGTGGCAATACAATGTCATGCGTATATCGCTCCATGGTAGGTTCAATGGCAAACCCTCCCCCACCTCTCCGCATTGTAATCCAGAGGAAGATATCTGCTCGAGGCGGATCCGCATTTAGCTGACCACTCCTATTTACCCCCCAAGGTGTTTGCTCTAACTTGGCATGATGATGTTAGTAATATCATGCATATGTTGCCTTGCAGTGCCTACTTTCGACATCATATATGTCATCTGCTTAGATTTAGACATGTTCTGTAATGCCACCGTTTAGTTTCAATATCATATATGGGAATTATGTAATGCCATCCTCGCTTAACCGGGCATCATATATTTGAATGATATCTAGCCCATCCTTTTCTTCATTAAATTTCCATTTGTATTCGACAATGTTTGTACATTAAACTACTCTTCACCGTGAATCAGCCATTTGAGTGGGTGATGGAAAAATCTGGAGTGAAAACAAGGCCTTCAGAGCAAAACAGTGCTACTGTCAAGGCGAGATCTCTTCTTTGGGTCCTGCTAGCTCCTCGTAGATGGATTCAGAGATAGATGACCAGTCCTATTCCCCCACCGAGGTGTATGCTCTAACTTGGCATGGTTCTACTGCTCATATCATGCATATGGTGTCTTGCATTGCATAGTTTAGACATCATATACAAAATATTCAACACCATGTTCTTAGTTCAGACATCATATATGTGAATGCCCTCTGCTTAGGATATAAATCACATATGTGAATTAAATCATGCGATCCTGGTTACTTGGATAACATGTATGTGAATTATGTCATGCGATCCTATTTAGTTAGTCATCATATCTTTGAATTATGTTATGCTATGCTATCCAATTTAGATAGACATCATATATGTGAAATTATGTCATGCTATCCATTTTAGTTAAACAATATACATGTCAATTATTTAATGCCCTCTTTTTTCCACACTATCTATTGCATCTGTCTCTCATACAATATCTGTACATTCAATTATGTTTCCTGTTTATCAGCCATTTGAATTTGAGCGGGTGATGGCAGTATCTAGCCGAGTAAAAACACGGTCTTGAAATAAAACGGTGCTACCTCTTGGTGGAGATAGCACCCGATTTGTACATGCACGAGAACCAGCCCTACCACACATAACCTGAGACTCTTGCAGATTTTACCCCATCATGCGATGGATGAGAACCAGCTTCACCCAATCTAACCCCAACCCTAGTAGATAGTAACCCAGTTCCTGTTGACACAACACCATCTCCACCACAGAGAGCTCCCAAACAAGAGCGGTTAGTAAGGCAGCTCCATGCCCAAAGCGCCAAGATTACCATGGCGAACCCTAACTCCACTGGGTTAGTACACCTATTACTATGGAGGAAGCACAACCAGCCATTCATAGTTTAGCATCTATCGCATTTGATGTTGTTAAATCCTATGTGCGTATCTTCCCATCATGGAAATATTCTACTGAAGATGAAGTAATGCCATTCGTGTGTTTGTCCAGGAGTTATGTGTAAGTAATGTTATTCATGGCAATTACTTTGCTTTGTCCCATACATTCTACCTCCATGATGGTTATAATACAACAAATTTTCCCATTTTTCTCTATAGAGAAGGACTGATTTGGAAACTCGGGATGAGGTGACCTCAATGCTAATACCTCGCTTATCTTCAAGAATGCTTGGTGGCGATGTAATTACTCAAGAAAAACGTATTTCAAAGTGGCAAAGAAACTCATCAAATTCCCTTTACGTGCATCTCTTTAGACACATTTATCGGACGATGATCGGGAACGCCTTGTTCTTTAATCGTCCCAACAAAGAATGTGGTAAGGTCTATGAGCTCATTTTATTTTAAGTACTATATGCTTTAAGCGTTTTCTTTGTACTGTTCATGTAGAACAAGTGCTTAAACCTACGAAGAACAACTGTTCTCATTTAAGATTCCATTGTTATCGTGCATCTTGCTTTTGCTCTTGTATCACTGTATTTACTAATACAAACTTATTTTTAAATTGAGCTATCCAATGGAAACTCCAATGGCACAACAAGTATGTTTACACATGTTTCTTTAACAGATTTGCTCTTATAAATAGCTCTGTTGATTTCAATTTCAATTGTGTATACAGTTGACTTCTCATATCATGCACACTACTAGCATCATAATAGGGCCAATAGTGTTGTTGTACATGTAGACCCATGGTACCCATCTGAAATCTTGTTGTGCCCTTGAGTTTCCCCACGCTTGTATTCTTCGGTCTTTGCTTTCTCTTGAACTGATATGATTTGAACCGTGTCTCTATTTTGATTTGGCAAGACAATGCAAAGTGACTATAGGACATATATATATATATATATATATATATATATATATATATATATATATATATATATATATATATATATATATATATATATATGTTTGTTTGATGCTTTTATAATGTACTACTTGGCAATACACTACAAAAAAATACACTTCCGTGATGATACGTGTTTGTCACAGTAGGTCGCATTTTTTGTCATGCATGTACATCCATGACAAATTTATGATGTAATCAAGATAGTCATACCTGTGATGTCGTAGAAGTGTTCCATGACATTACCAAAATTATCATCACGGAAGTGTCCACTTCCATGACGATAAATCGCGCATCACAAAAGTGCTTTCATCAAGGGTGACCGACACGTGACATCCATCGTGAATCTTAACGCCGCTAAGCTATCGGGTCGAGTTTTGGATCCGATAACCCGTTAATGCCCCACCAATGGGAAATTTCCACGTGTAAAATTTTTATTGGCCGAGACGTAAACACGCGTCACCGCGCTGGGTGGATAGGCCCCTATGATACGTCGACACGTGGCACGGCCCAATAGAGGCCCATTCCTGTGAAAAGGCCGGCCCGTTTGACTTGGTCAAAAGGTGGCGGGCCGGCCCATGGAAAGCTCATAATTCAAGATGTTCGTGATATAGCCCATTTACAGCCCACAACCCAAGGCCCGTACGCCCTATCCAATTAGGCCCAAGAGCGCCATCCGGCCACCCAACATGATTCTAGCCCGTGCCACTTCGCCCATGTATGGCCCATGACGCCTTTTCGCCCATATGAGGCCCTATGTAACTCTTGGCCTATTAACGGCCCGTGGTGAAACCGGCCCGTAATGAATAGTGTATCACTTTACACCCATTAACGGCCCGTGGTGAAATCAGCCCGTAATGAACAAAGCAGTATCACTTTATACCCATTAACGACCCGTTATTCCATTGGGCCGTTTCCAGCCCATGTTATCTTTCGGCCTTCTCAGAGCCCATTTATTCTTGGGCTCATTTCTAGCATTCGGCTACTTACGGCCCGTTACTATCATTTTCTGCTTGTGGGCCAAATTCAGCCCGTGGTTACAGTCGGCCCGTCTGTGGTCCGTTAATATGTTGGGCCGTTTTCATAGCGTCATCAAATACGGCCTATTAACGATGACCCGTTATGGTCGGCCCATGAACGGACGATTCCAACTCTAGCCCGTTTACGGCCATAATGCGGCCTGTTATTGGCCCATGTTTGGCCAATCGATCATACCGCCCATCGTGATAAGGCCCATTGATGATACGGCCCGTAGAAGGCCCATTGTTTCACGGCCCCTAGAAGGCTCCACTATTTCTATGGCCCGTAGAAGGCCCATCTGTTTCTGACGTGCCCGTAGGGAGGCCCAATGTCACTACAAAGAAATATTAGCCCATGGTTATTGTGGCCTAGTTTTTTAAAAATAGGTTATTGCAGCCACTAGCAAACCAAGGAAAAAGAACTGCAATGACTACAAGCAAACAAATAAACAAGACAACAAGGAAATAAATAAGCAAGCAACTTACGCTAGGCTATCACGGCTATCACACATATTACATCCACCTGGCATCAAAGTTCGCCACCAAAGGCAAATAAACGCTACCGAGAAAAAGAATATACAAAAATGAGAGCACTTCAGAAGGCACTAGGCCTGGCCAGGTCGGGCCCCCCAAACAGCTAAAGAAGCTGAGTAGACCTCAGTTGTGTCAACGATAGATGCATCAACACTAGATTTAAGGCATGATGTTGCATCTCTGACTTCAAGTCGGAGCTGAGCTGAAGCAAGCCTTTCCGCTTTAAGTTGAGACCGGAAGAAGTCGAATCGATTGAGGCAGCGATCGCAGACAGAGGTTGTCTCACACCTGCTGGTGAGTAGCTTCAACTCACTGTCTTCATCAAGACAGGATCTTGGGGTCATCTCGCTGTCCTCAAGATGGTTTGGCTCACTATCTTTTCTAAAGTTCTGCCTGGCGTAAGAGATACGAGTCTGAAAGAGAAACAAGGAGACACGGAACAGGTTTCACAATTATATAAGCAAATAAATGGATCTGTTTCAAGATAACGAACATGTTTTTACAACTACAATTTGAAATCAGTAGTTGTTGCAAACATCCAATCAGATGTAAACAGCAAAGCAAACAGCAATGGAGGAAAATGATGCCTATCCAAATCTATACTAGAACAAAGTTTGAAGGCTTGAGAAGGATGAACTTACATTACATGTTAACACCTTGGACAAAGCCCTTCTCCATGTTGATGGAAGGATAATTCAATAAATTCCCAAAGAAAATTCTTTATAAGCGTTGCCATTATTCTACATTTTGCAAAGAGTAAATATAGATCAAATAATATTGGAAGAAATAGAGGATAATGAAGCTCAAAAGTGCGGTGATGATACATAATCAAATAGCAATTAATTAAGTACAAATACATAAGGCAAAAGGGAGAGAGGTCTTGACAAGAGCAATGCAGAGCCCATTATTGTTTTTGAGATTGTATGATCCTTTGAGCAAGGAGATTCATCTAAAATTAGTTTTCATACAAGAGAGAAGGTAAAGGCACAAGCGAGAAATTTAGGAGTTCAAATTTTGAATTGATATCATAGAGACGATTACTGACCGGGCTCCCAAAGCCGGTTCTAATAGGGGTTTGGGCCATCGGAGTAGGGGTAAAGTGTGGTACACTTGGGCCCTGTGTTTTCTGTGGTGGCCGATCTACATGATTTAACAGTATCACTACCTTTTCCAAATACCTACTTTGTACTCCTTGAGGACCTGCACTCACCCTCTTCCTTTTGGACATCTATTACGAAAAGAACAACATTTGGATCGAAAAACATAGTGTGACGACACATGGAATAGGTACATAAAATGGATAGGTATGGCATATACTCATATATGATGCTTAAACTAAGCAGTATGGTGTAACAAAGTAGAAGTAATGCAAGAGGTCGGATGCAAAATATGTGCGACCAATACAACTTTGCAAAGTTAGAGCAAAGCACCTTGATGGGTGAATAAGATAGGCCATCCTCCACCATGCCAAGTTTGTTAGCCAAAGGATCGCTCCAAGCAATATTCCTCTCGTCGCCCATTCTCATATTCATTTTGATAATGTTCAATATCTGACATGCATGAAAACATAAAACAAGTGAGATTTTCTTTGTAATGCGTAGTAATTCTAATCCAATCGCCTCCCTATAAACCCCTTTGTGCTATCTCTGCAATTCTTTTAAAAGATGCCATGCATGCTGTAATTTGTTGTGTGCATTAATATAATGTGGCCTACTACTCAAAAATATGAGAGCTCCGTATGATGACACTTATGCAGATGATAGCTTCAACATATGGTAAAGAAGAACAAGTCGACCTGACCGACAGATTAATAATATACCAAGGAGAACAACTCGACCCTGACCAATCGAACGCAAGAGAAGAGTATCATCTTAAAGAAGAGCGTAAGAGCAAGCACCATTGAAGATATTACAAGTCTTTCAATACAATGTCGGTTGGCCACCCATGATGAACCAGAGCGCACAGAGAAATACTATTCTTTCCGGTCTCTCCATATGTGGGTCACATGCATTTCGAAACTAAAGTAGGAACATTTAGCTAACTAATTAAACATCTCTTAGTTTTACTAATAATAGCAATAATATCAGATATGAATTTGTACAACTAAGCTTGTTTAGCTCGATGGATGGAGCAGTGCTATTACGACACGAACCACGTAGGCTCATTGTGGTCATCATAAAATGGAGAAAACATAAGCATGATGAGTACAGTGTTGGACTGTGGCAAAGTGGATGGCGATCTGAAGCTACAAACCGCCAAGCAAAGGGTAGTTAGCAAACCGATGTTAGCTTTGAAATAACAACTAAGATTTGGTATGGACAAGAAAGTACAGTCAACAAGTGACAAAGAAATGGAATTATGTTGTCTCTATATGTCGCGACATGCATTTGGAAACTCAAGTGGGACCTTTAGCTAACCAATTAAATGTGTTAGTTAACTAATATCGATATCATATCACAATCATATTTGAACAACTAAGCTTTCGAATTCTGAGTGTTGTGTTGTTTAGCTTGAAGGGTGGAGTAATGCTAGTATTTACGTAAAGCACCTACTCGTGATCATAGTAGAGTAGATAAAGGGGGAAACCCTAAGCATCAAGAGAAAAAACAGGAAAGTGGAACTAGCTGGACCTGGGGGTGGCCTACATGCTTTTCAAAGCGAATATAGGAACATTAGGTGACCAATTAAACGTTCTGCTTTAGTGATATGAGCATCATATCAGATTCGTATTTCAACACGTAAGCTTTGGGTTGAGGTCTTGAGGAGCAGCGCTAGCACCATACCGAAGCACCTACGATGATGGTAGTGAATATAAAGGGGAAACGATAAGCTTTACTTAGTATAGTGCCCGTGCCATGGCAGATCTGAAGGTGCAAACCGGACAAAGCTACTTCGCAACCAATGTTTGCTTTCAACTAGCCACTACGATTTGATGTACGGACAAGAAAAGAAATACGATAAACAAATTACGATCTATTTTCCGGGTGAGATCAATAACTTAAGCACGTATGGAAAAGTGCCACCTCTCTTGCAATGCCGTGTAGGCCTATTGATGTAGGGCGGAACCCTATGTGGACGATCTTTCACATTTGGAGAGGATCCCAACGAGGAACACGAAGAACGAGCGGAAGAACACGAGGGAAATCACGGGGAAAAACACAAGAGAATCACTCAAACCAACAAGATTCGATTACACATGCGCTAGATCGATGAACACAAGGTGAGATACACGATCCGAAGTCAACAAAGGACGATACAAGAGGTAACCGATTCTTCTCCGAGAAGAGGTCTTGATGGGGGCCACCCGAGAGGGGGTCTTGAATCCGCTTGGAAGGATCTTCTCCGAGAAGAGGTCTTGATGGGGGCCACCCAAGAGGGGGTCTTGAATCCGCTTGGAAGGATCTTCTCCGATGGAGGTGCGTCTCCGAGGAGAAGGTAACCAAGTGGATGAGCAAAGCTCTCACACAAACATGAGCTAATCCTTTGCTAACCCTAGCTAGGAGGTGGGAGAGGTCTATTTATAGTCTAAGTGAATGAAAGGGTAAGTGGCTTCGTCCCAACACACGGGCGGACGCACAAGCGTCGGACGTCCGACATGCGCCGGTCGTCCGGAAGCTCGCGGGGTTCCGGTCGTCCGGGGTTCTTCGGACTTTCGTTGATTTGGCTCGGGTCCAGGGGCACCGGACATCCGATGGATTCCGGTCGTCTGCCGAGTCGTCTGCTGGTCTCCGGTCTTCCGCAGATTCGCCTCGGGTCTTTAGGGGGTCGACGTCCGGCCGGGCTGGTCGTCCGGTGGTCAGAAGCCAGGCAGCTTCTTCTCTTGGTCCTTGTACTTGGCGTCCTCGCTAGCTCTTCTCGCTGGATGTGGTGGCTTCGTGGCTTTCCTCCAAGTACCTGATCATGCATAGAACACACGTTGGAGGTAGTAGCCATGTATCACATGTAGAAAGTGAAGGTTCGGAAAGGAGCGAGTTCACCTTGTGTCCAATGGCGTATAGTTGAGGTCTCATCATAAGTCCTCTTGGGGTTTGGAGAGTAGTCGGAGTGTACATGGGGATGAATGTGGGATGCTCCGCATCATCTCCCCCCCCCCTTGGGAAAGATCCGACCTCGGATCGTAATCCTCATCACCATGGAAATGGTTGTCGGGGATGAACTTGTAGTTGGACGGAGTTGAAGACATGGCGCAATCCAAGTAGTCCAAGGTGTCGCCAGAGCGATAGACATGCAAAAAGAGCAAACACACGCAACCCTCGGGAATACAATGGTTAGCGCACACAAAGTGTCCATCATGTAAGAATGAGTCTGCGAGGCAAGATTGTTCATGACAAAGCACATGAAGCTTAGCAAGATGATATGGAATGAGATGTAAAGCATTCATGGGAGCAAAAGCATTCATTGTGCACACAGATGTGTTGTGAATATGATGAATGCAACCACGGTGCAAAATGATGTCATAGTGAGACGGTTTATCAATAGCATGAATATGGCAATGGATGCTCAATATGATTATGTTATCATGTAATTGATGGTAGGCAATATGATCACGATGTATGAATATGCCATCAAGAAAGATCACAACAAATTTGCTAAGAAAATGCACAAGCTCATATATCATGGATGACATGGGAATAGGTGCAACAAGACAATCATAATGTGTGTCAATCCATGCATAGGGTGCAAATTTGTCATGGGTGGTGTTGTACCATAGCTCGATGTCGTGGCACTCCTGAACTTGAAGGTCCATAGGGTCCATCTCCAATGTCGGACCTCCATCCAATAGATGTATCATGTAGACAAGAAGACGGAAACAACAATGAAAGTATGGCCCATCCAATATGCATATTTGAAGAGGGCTCAAAGGGGAGGAGTTCACCCTTAGGAGATTCTACGCATGAAATGTTGGTGTTGCACATCATGTACGCCTCACATAACCAAAATGTCTTTTATGGTACCGCCTTGTGAATCCTTCAAAATGAGAGAACATGACAAACACTCGGAAAAACAAATGAGGTTAGTGCAAATGCAAGACCTATCATTTGAGGGGCGAGATACCCAACAAGTGTTTTCATCATTCTTATCATAAGAAAGAACAAGGTGTGGTATGGTATGAAAGCATATGATGTAACTACAACCAAAGACAATAGGCTCAAGTAAGCAAGCATGCATCACATGCAATATGTCCAAGTGTCCACGATCAATAAGCATAGCAAGTTGGCACTCAACACAAGGTGATATGAGAGATGCAACTAATGGAGACAAGAGACAATGATCAAGACAAATCAAGTGAGAGGCATGAACATATATGTCATCAACCCAAGAAAGGGAGTAATGGAACATGGGTGATGCGACAAATCAAGCAATCATAGAGATCAAGTCAAGCAAGCTAGTAGTGCGAAGATTCAACGTAATAGGAGGAATCATGGCAAGCATGTCATGTGTGCAAATAGTAGGCATGAATAATGGACATGACATATCACAAGCATGAAAGCAAGATATGAGAAAAATATCATCAATGTATTGGCGAGAGGCCATATGTAAAGAGCAATGGGGCATCATGACTCTCCCAACACAACAAGCATCAATAGCATGGGGCACATGATAAACATGGCAATAGCAACAAGGATCTCCACCAAGCATGCAAATACACATAGAAGTAGCATAATGGTGAATCATGGGTATATGCAAGCAAGGGTCACAATTGCATGGCAAAGGCATAGGAGTAAAAATAACATGCAAAGTGAACACGGGAAAATGAGCATAAGGTGACAAGCGGTAAATAGCCCATAGCCGTGTGAGAGACAAGTAGAAGAGATGCTGCGTAGTCCTTGCGCCAAAAGGAATGAGTGGGAATGAAAGTCCACGGATCCCAAGTCATCGTTGCTCTCAAGAGCTCGTTTAAATCAACTCGTGGGATTGAGAGGTTGACGAGTATACGTGAGTACCTATACAAAACAAAGACAAAGGAAAAATTGTGTGTGCGTGATATATGTACACATCATCCATCATGATGCGCACGTGGATGTGTTGGTTAGCACAAAATAGCCAATGCTCAAATAAATGAGATGCGTGATATAGAAACATGTCATCCATCATGATAGGTTTGTTGTTATGTATAGCATAATGGTGACTCAAATTGTGTAATGCATCATGGGAAATATCTAGAGCATTGTTATTCATGGAATGCATATGGTGTATACTATCATGGGAATCATGCAAAGTATGAAATGCATCAAGATCTCCTAATATGTATGAGGAAACTATGGGGGTCTCCTCATGAGCAAGAATAGAAACATCACATGGAGAATATTGACAACATCCAAAACAATGCATATTTGGGACAATGTGATCATGGCATGGTATAGTAGATGAATTGTGCAAATCATGTAAAGGAAGCATGGCAAATCATCACATGAAAAACAAAAGCCAATGACCATCATCTCATCATCTATGCCATAAGTGCAAATGGGATTTATTTTAATGGGGCATGCATAGTTACTATGTTGAGATTGAAATGATGCAATATGGGAGATCTCACTCATAGCATATGACAAGTTCAATGGATTGTCAAACATGATGTGACCAATAGAATTTTCACATGATATCCTATGGAGCATAGCATCACAACTAGGAAACTCAACATGCTTATCATCATATTCATCATAAATAGGTATGTCAAGGCATGAAGAAGTTTCACTAGCATGAAGCATGGTAATAGGTGGGTCAACATCATGGGAGCAATCGATGGTAAGAGAGTCCACTACTGGGACAAGAGAAGCACCATCACCTATGTTACCCTTGGAGCGTCGCTCATGTGTTGTAGGTGAGGTGTTGAAGATCGTCTCGTTGTCATCTTCATCTTGATGGAACCATGTGGGGGGTGCATCATTGTCCACCATGGCCATCGGTTTTCCCTTTGGAGGGATGGACTCACGAGGATAGGCATGTCAGTCATGTAGGAGACCTAGCACCAAAGTAGAAAACACACTCGGAGTAGAGGTTAAGTTGTTAGAAATCATGGTGGCCTCACATGCCGTGTCAAATACCTCACTCACTAAGTGTTGTGGCTCACTCACTCCCTCTTGGATGCTCTCACTCATATGGTTGGTGGAGTCACTCAAATGGCGCTCAACCTCACATAGGATGTGTGGCATACTCTCATGTGTGGGGCTAGTGGTGGTCACACTCATCCTCTCATAGGAAATGCTCTCAATGTCACGAATGGTGGAGTCACTCATCTCTCTCATGGGGTGGTGGCTCTCCTCACATGACAAATGGGGCAGCTCAACATATGTGTGTGTGGAGAGGTGTAGGTGCAAATGTCTCCATGCGCTGTGATCGCGTAGCTTGACCTCGGAGTATGAGTCCAATATGGGCGTCGTCTTCATGTTGTAGAAGAGATTCGCGCTCGTCGCCGTGGTCGAAGGGGATGGCCCTTGCTCGACCATCTTGTCACCGTCTTGGTGTTGGAGGCCCATATGATGTGGCACCTCGTAGCTCATCTCTATGACCGAAGGGAGTTTCCCATGCTCGGCCATCTTTCTTGGGGGGCTTCCGAAGATGGAAGTGTCGCCCTCGCTTGTAGGTGGTCGCCTTGGACTTGATGAAGTCGTTGTAGGTGTACTCGTGGGAAGTAGGCGAAGATGCCGTACGTCCAAAGGCGAAGATGCCTTGAGAACACTTGGCGAAGATGCCGAAGTGGTTGATGTAGCCGTAGCGCCGTCTTGGTGGTGGTCGTCTCGCGGTCTTCTTTTGTGCTCTTGAAGCTTGGACTTGGCGTGAAGGTGGGCTTGTTGGGACTAGTGCATTTGTGCTTGGCGAGCATCTTCACGATGATGGTGTCGTTGTCGCACTTGAGCTCGTAGTAGATGTCGTTCGTCGTCGTCGTGCACATGATGCTTGGATGTGACTTGCCCTTCATGACGATGTGGATCACGAACGTGATGGTGGTCTCCATGGAGATGTGGACGTGGATGACTTGCGCTTGCATCGCTTGGGCGCTCAAGACTTATTGTGAAAGCTTGAACGTCGCCGCCTTGAAGATGACGAAGGGGAAGAAGACTTGATCAAGGCTCTAATCTCCTCCATCCTTGCATCTTGCTCCTCTTTATGTGCGGAAAGCTTCTTGTCGATGTAATCCCTTTTCCTTGCTTCGGAGGGACGAATGTTGATGGAGATGTTCTCGATGTGCTCTCGCAATCTTGATTGTGCGCCTTGCATTTGTCGTTGTATATCGAAGATTGACGCTTTGGTGATGTAGTTGTTCACGCCATCGTCGTTGTCGAAAACCGGCGATGAAATGCCTTGCCTATCCATCACAAGACTCGAGCAAATATGAGTGGGAGGAAGAGAAGAACTTATACCAAATGTACCTTGACCGATGTTGAAAATGGATCAATGATCACTCAATGATGTAACAAGGAAATAGCACAATTGGTACCAATTCTTGTTGGTTTCTCACACCTACACAAGTAAAGCTTATGGCGGAGCTCGGTGAGGATAGTGGCACAAAAATTTAATGCAAAATGTTAGCAAGAGTCAATAATGTTGAAAGAGATTCACAAATTCGCAAGTGAAACAAGTAGACCAATAATAATGAATGGCACACCGAAACGCACACACAGATAAATAAATGGGGCCATGCAACCAAGGAATGAGCTCTAAATGTGTAATCCACCAAAACGCTCGTGTTGCACAACTCAAGAGAGACGCTAGCATGATTGCTCAATAGGCGGATACGACACTTGTGCACAACCTATAAGATGCAAAATGGATAAACTTTCTATCCCAAGTATGCTATGTATGTATGGTTCCCAGTGTTTCTCAAGATGATCCAAGATGATCGGATATGACAATCTTATATGTAATGCGGTATGATGCTATGGCCCTTTCTTACAAGCTTCTTTGCTCTTTCTCTTTTTGCTTAAAAGCTTATTCTCTTTTTTTATGGCCACTTTGCACAATGCACAAACCAAGATAGCAATTGTGTATATGCGGGAACAATCTTGTGACACAAGATATGATACCAATATATGCACCACGATGATATGGTATGTATGCTATGGAAAGTATGATCACTAATGTGCACAAGTAACGTTGCCGGCAATACTCAAATGGCTAGTCTCGATAGGCAAGTAACGCAAAATGGGCTAGAGGTTATCAATGCAATGGCAAGGGAATATACAATGGTGTCGTCAAGGTTACCGTCCTTTGAAATGATGAGTGGCGGCATTCTTGATGTAGATACCAAGATGATGGAGACTCGTCCCTAAGTAGCCGAAACACCTTAGGAAACGGAAAAACCACAACTCAAAATCTCAAGGACAAAAGTCAAATGGTGGTAGCGGGAATGAGGTGGTGGTTGCGGAAGCTCAATGTGATTGCGGAAATGCAATGGTGGTTTTGGAGTATGCGATGCAGAAGTGGGGTGTAAGGTGGTGGACTATACACGGTGTCGGAGTTGGAAGCACGGTCCCTAAGTAGCCGAAACACCTTAGGAGACACAACTCACAACACAAACAAAATTTGGTTAAGTTGGGTTGGTGGAAGTGTATGGTGGGTAAGCCTATGCGGAAGTGGCGGTGGTGGTTGATGAAGAAGCAACCATCCTAAGTAGCCGAAACACCTTAGGAGACTCGAATCACAACTCAAACAACCATGAGAAACAAAATTGGTTATGTTGCGGAAGTCGGTGGTGGAGTAGCGAAGGATGTGGTGGAAGCCCTAGGCAAAGATGCCAAAGTTCCAAAACTTTTATGGAGTCAAATGGTTTTTGTGGTATTTTTGTTGGAAGGGGGATGTCAAGAGCTTTTCAACGTGCTAAAGAACACGAAAAATCGGAGTCCGGATGAATTAGTTATGGCCGAAACAAGAATCAGCCGAAGTCATTATCTACAGGTTACGGACGTCCGGGAAGGTCGGATGTCCGGCCGTCGGACGTCCGGTCGGGCTCAGAAATCCGTAAATTCAGTTTGGGTTAGGGGTTCCGGTCGTTCGGAAAAGTTCGGACGTCCGGGGGTCGGGGGTCAACGCGGGATTTGAGCTCCGGGACGCGATGTTGGGCGGAATTTTGGGATTTTGGGGTCAAAATTGAGGAGAATTCGTGGATGGAAAGTGGAGAAACTTGGAGAAATGCTAGATCCACTCGAAACCAAGCAAATCCATGGATCAAAATCAACAAAACATCATGTAACATCCCAAATTTTGGAATGTTAATATAATTAATTGACTTGTTTGTTTGTTTGCTTGAGTGAATTAAACTTGAGTGAAATTTGAACCTTTTCAAAAACTTTTGAATGAGAGGGAATAAAATGACTTTCCCTTCTCCGGTAAATTCAAATTCATCCTATTAAAATCAATGAGAGAAGATGACATGACTTCTTTAACTATAAAGAATTTGAACGGAGTTTTGCAATTTAATTCTTTCAAATATTTGCACTTGCTTCTCTATTTTCTTCCCGAGAAATACTTCGAAAAATAAATTCTTGCAAGCAAGAAAGAGCGGAGGAAAATGACCCTCCAAAATCAGGGGCATTTTTGAAAATATTTGAGCCAAGAAAACCAAAGTTTTATTTAAAAATTATTTGCAAAAAGAAATAAAGCCTTTAGGGATTTTCTGAAAAACATTTTTATTTTGGCCGTGGAATAATGCTCATCATCTACATTTTATTTTTCCGATAATTTTAGTATATAAAAACTCTTTATTCCGAATTGATTTGATTTCCTTTTTATTGTTTTAGTTTCCTAATTTAAAAAATAGGAATGGAATCGTTTTTATTAGGAAAAACCTGCTGGCCCATTAAGCACTTTCCTATTCTAGCCCAACAAGAGATCATCTCCTTCCTCTGTTTCCTCTCACGTTAGAAGCTTTCCATATCCATGGAGACAGAATCTCCACCTTCCCGATCTCCCTCGTCTTTCCATCCCAGCGCCTCCCGAGACCGCCTATAAAACCCCTCCCTCTCCTCGCTCCATTTCTCCCATCACCACGCCTCCCTGCCCGTAGCCTTCTCGCCACCGTCCTCCTTTTCCTGCCTTAGAACGCTCACCAGAGCTCTCCTGAACCTCCCCATCGCCCAACGCCACCTCCCCAAGCGCCCGAGCCCCTCCTCCGCCACCCCCACCCTCGCCCGGCGACCTCGCCCCCCTCGCCGAGCAGCCCTCCACATCGCCATCTCCTTCCTACCATCTCTGCCTCACGTCAGGTAACTCCGCTTTCGTTTTCAGATTTATTTCCGTAACAGATTTAGTTCCGTTCTTGTTTAGCTTATAACGTTTGATCTAGAAGTCCAATGATGCTGATTCTTTTTGCGTTAGATCACAATTTTCTTGTAGTTTCCAAAAATATATAATTTGTCTATGTTTGGACTTATAAAAATTGAGTTAGATCAGATTTGAATTAAAGCTTGTTTTGCTTATTCCGGGAGTTTAAAAATAGGTTTTTAATTAATTCTTTTTGCTCCTGGTCTCTAGGACCTTTGTTTATCCAGTAGTATTTAGTATTTTATTTCTAGGTTAATTTAAATTAGGTTTTTAGCAAAACAGTACTGTTTTATTATTAGTTCTGTTTTAGCTTTTTCTTTATTGTTTTTATTAGTTTTATATTATTTCTTTTTGTCACTTTTGACAAAATTAGTTGTGTTTCTGTTAGACAACAGGAAAAATTTTAGTTTTATTTAAAAAATTTATTTTCCTTAGTTTTGTATGAAACCTTCTATAGGTCATAGTTAGAGTTTTATAAAAGCTTTTTATTTGTTTCTTTTTGCAAATAAAATTTTATGGAAAAAAATACTTTCTGTTAAATTAGTTATTTTACATTTTATTTTCTGTTAATTTATTAGTTTAGTATTTTAATTGTTGTTAAGTTTTTACTTACGGCAAAACTATATTAGATGTTTGTAGCAAAGTCATAGATCTTCGTTAGTAGTTTTTCTTTGTAGTTTTATTTGAAGTTTCTTTTGATTTTGTTTGAGTTTTATTATCGATTTTCCTTGCTGTTTTGATTGTTATTTCGAGTGCTAAAATTGTTTGCTAGGATGTTTGCTTATGTGAATACTATGTTTGACTATATAGATTTTCAACGGAGTGACGATTAGTTCTACCAAGTCATTTTCCGACAAATATTGTTATCTTCATCAAGTATTACAGCAAGTTCACTTTGACCATACTTTCATACCTATGTTTTATTGCATTTAGTGGCATCTTTGCAACCACCCCTCAGTAGTGTTATTGAATTCTTGTAGTTGAGTAGTATGCATGAGGTAGGAACCCATCACCCTGTTACCAAGCCGGGGCGTTATTTATTTTAATGCTACGCTATAGTAGACGGGGTTTGGTATGAGTGCACGAGAGTGGTGTGAGAATGCACGGGATCTACGTCAATGACGACAACTCCATGATGGAATCCGCAAGGACTGCATCTTCAAGGCCTCAAGACTTCAAGACTCAAGACAAGAATTCAATACACACTCTTGGGTGAAGGGACGGTTGACGGGCACCTGGAGAAACCAGTGGTTGGCGGGATGCATGGAGAAAGCGCCATGACATCTTTTGCGGAAAGCTTCACCTGCATACACAAAGAGACGGAAGAATACTTCATGCCCTAAGCTTACCCGTGCAACCGCAAGTCATTATGGGCTCTGGCTTGGTTGACCTTAGTGGTGAATCTGGCTGGGACGGTGCTAGCAGATGTAGAACTACGGTAGGATTGGATGGGCACGGGACAAAGGGTCGAGGAACTCTTCGAAGACCATGTTTGGTCATCTTGTTCTCAAACACCCTGAAGTGCGAGAACGTAAAGAGAGGGATCGAATCTTATGGGTAAAGTGTACAAACCTCTGCAGAGGGTTATAACCTAATCGATTAGCCGTGTCCCCGATTCACGGACAATTTGAGCATCTGGACTTGGATCTATCTCTGAACTCTCAACACCGGATTGATAACTTAATTGTGGGCAACATATGATGATTTTTGGGCTATGAGGCATCGGTTGGCGGAACCATGTCATGATAGAAAACTCCTTAGTACAGACTTCATTCTATTCCTTTGATGTAGGTAAAATAAAATCAACTTTTACGCAAACAAAACTCGAATCTGAGCCATAAAGCCATATTGCATATAGTATAGTTTTATCATCTGTTTTCTCATATTGTGATCTTGCCGCAGCATTCAATGTACCGACCTACTACGGCTGCAACGTATCATGTTGCGTATATTTCCTCGACAGTAAGAGTTACGATCTGGGTTACGGTCTACACTCAACCCGCCGATGGCGCTGATGGGACTCCACACCCGCTTGATTGTTTCCGCTGAGTATTATGAGGTATATATCAGTTTTACGTTATTTATGCATGTGATTGCACTTTGATATATACATTGATGTACTGTGTGTGCCAAAGACTATCTTGATCGAGGGATGGCATGTAAACACGTAGGCTTGACCGTCTGAGGTCGGGTCGCCACAGAGATGGTATCGAGCACATGTCGATCAGAGGACGTGACCCTAGAAATCGGAAAGCCCCTAGGACAGGATGTCTCAAAAACTTTATTTTCAAAAGACTCTTACTTCTCATCTTTTTCGATTTTATCAAGTAGTCCCTCGACCTCAAATAGTTAGAATATACACCTTTCCCTTTTGACCACACGGAAGATCAAATCAAGTCACTCCAAGAATTAAAGATATCGGACAACCGATGGCCATTTCAAAGTAAAGAATTTCACCATGCATTAGAAGAGTTGAAGCTGCAACAATTGAAGACTACGAAGACCGAAGAATTTGAAGTTCTGAAGAATTATTTGACCTTTAGAGACCAAACCCCTGTTATACACCTACGTTAGATGCGATGATTTGTGAGCTGTCTTTTGTTTGATGTTTTCCGACAGCCACAAAGTAAAACTTGTTTCTTCAAAAAAACTATTGTTTGTATTATGTGTATATCCCTCCCCACCTCTCTCATATCTCATCCCAAAACTCTTGGACCCATAGATGATGAATGAAGAAGGACTGGTATTCTCTGGACCGATGACTCAGTTGGAGTCTGAGCTATGGATTCAAAACATGGGGGATCACTTCGAGAAGAAAATGATTGCAAGGAAGTATGAGGTTCAATATGCTCTTTAGTATTTTACCGAGAGTGCTGCAACCTGGTGGAAAATGCATCAAGCCATACAAGGATGCAACGGAGCAAGAACTTGGAAGGAATTCAAGAAGACTCTGACAAGAACTAGACTTATCCGCAAGCACCATGATACACCAAGAAATAAACATAGTGCCTGCAAGATTAGCGGAGAAATAGGACACACCTGTGGAGGAACACAAGGATGGATGCCCTCATTGTGAGGAGAAACACCCAAATGAGGAATGCCCAACTAGTCAGTGACTTGTTTCTTGTGTGAAGGAACCACCCACTACCCGACTCAAGGTCACATTTACCCCATGGTGCAACAAACTATTCAAGAGCAGGAAGAAGGAATGAAAGAAGCCCTCCAGAAGTTATGAAAGAACTCATGATGAAGGAATGTGTTGAAGACCCTGATGGAGAAGGTCTCAACAGATTTTACTCCAATGCCTGCTATTCATGTGGAGAAGAAGGACATTTTTCAGTGTATTGCACGAAGGAATGCAAAGAGGATCTCAGAGATTTCCCGACAACAGAAGTGAAGTTTGACCCTCAGGAAATAGAAGCTCTAGTCATTACGGAGAAATCCAGGAAGAGAAAACGAAGGCATCCCCAGAACAACCCAATTTCTGCAGAGAAGGACCTGAGTCACATCACTTGTTACAGGTGCAAGGATTTAGGTCATTACGCTAGTAAATGTCCAGAGAAGAAGCCAAGAACCCAAAGAGTAGACACCATCTCCAAGAAGCCCAAAGACTTATCGAAAGTTATTTGTTTTCGCTGCAAGAAGGAAGCAGGACATTATGCTACTAAATGTCCCAACAAGATGAAAGCTGGAGTTGAGTAGTTGGAATTTTGATATTGGAAACAAGAGTAATAGAAAGCAATTTCATGTTTATGAGTACAATAAGTTGAGTTATGTAATGGGTGCTCAGAGTTTGTAATGAATTCATGAAATCAATAAAGTTAATGTGTCATGATTTCATACATGGATTTTTTTTGAGTTGTTACTCTATGGACAAAGATTTTGACCATTTTCGAGGATATGAGAAATATGGTCTATGGATGGATTTGTGAATTTCATTTTAAGGGTGGTAGTACCCTGTGAAGAAGACTAGACTAATGGATAAGAAAATATATATTCCACGGACTGTAGTTCAAAGGAAAAAAAAAGTTGGAGTTTTGTTTTGATATGATGGTATGAAGAAACAGTAGTACTCATGGATTTAAGGAGGTGTAACAAGAGAGTTACTCCAAGGATGAGTTAAAGCTGCACTAGTGTTGAAGTGGGCCATAACCCACGTGCCCAGGATTTTGAGAAGGAACAGATGTAACCTTGATAAAGGAATAAATTTGGAAGAATCGGTGATCCAATCAGCATAGAAAGTTTCGTGGGAGGTCACGCAAAAACACGAGAGTGGTGAAATAACGATAGATGTTTGTTCAGCTTGCGTAAACCATGGATTTACTCAAACCAGTTCGAGAACAAGAGAAATTTCTGCAATGCTTGTGAGTATGCCCAAGTGTTAGAATACGTGATTCGATATTTACGTATGTGGTAATGATTCAAGTACGGGATGGATTGGCCCCATACCAAGACTTTTATCATGAACTATCATATGTTGATAGAAAATCAGAGAGCCTCGAAAACCTTAGAATAGTGTCGTTTCCACGATAAGCCATAAAACCATAGAATGGTAGTACGATGGAACCTTTACAGGCAAACCGTTGCCAATCGTAGGATATACGGTGAAGTTCAACCAGACCCGCTTTCTGCAGGAGAAAACCATAAATTGTAGACCACCATGAGTGTTTCGATAGTTGTTTAGAATGGACATGCACCCATCGACTAAGAAGATCCAGTCTCGGACGAACTTCAACTTTGACGAACCGACCCAAGCTTTTGAGGAAAACTCTATGCTTCCCGAAGAGCTTTAATGAAGGAGCTATTGTAAGATATGTGAAGAGACATACATTGTCAGCCCTCCAGAGGAAATATCTGAGTTTATTGGAACCATGACCTTGATTTTAAGTGTGGTAGCACCCCGACCTTTTCCGACCAAGACATTTGCTAGAAGACCCCAACCCCTAACCTTTTCTTGTTAGCCTCTTCAATCTCGAGGACTGAGATTCATTTTAAGTGTGGTAGGTTTGGAAAATCCCAAATTTTGGACTGTTAATATAATTAATTGACTTGTTTGTTTGTTTGCTTGAGTGAATTAAACTTGAGTGAAATTTGAACCTTTTCAAAAACTTTTGAATGAGAGGGAATAAAATGACTTTCCCTTCTCCGTAAATTCAAATTCATCCTATTAAAATCAATGAGAAGATGACATGACTTCTTCAACTATAAAGAATTTGAAAGGAGTTTTGCAATTTAATTCTTTCAAATATTTGCACTTGCTTCTATTTTTCTTCCCAGAACAAATACCCGAAAAATAAATTCTTGCAAGCAAGAAAGAGCGGAGGAAAATGACCCTCCAAAATCAGGGGCATTTTTGAAAATATTTGAGCCAAGAAAACCAAAGTTTTATTTAAAATTATTTGCAAAAGAAATAAAGCCTTTAGGGATTTTCTGAAAAAACATTTTATTTTGGCCGTGGAATAATGCTCATCATCTACATTTTATTTTTCTGATAATTTTAGTATATAAAAACTCTTTATTCGAATTGATTTGATTTCCTTTTATTGTTTTAGTTTCCTAATTTTAGAAATAGGAATGGAATCGTTTTATTAGGAAAAACCTGCTGGCCCATTAAGCACTTTCCTATTCTAGCCCAACAAGAGATCATCTCCTTCCTCTGTTTCCTCTCACGTTAGAAGCTTTCCATATCCATGGAGACAGAATCTCCACCTTCCCGATCTCCTCGTCTTTCCATCCCAGCGCCTCCGAGACCGCCTATAAAACCCCCTCCTCTCCTCGTTCCATTTCTCCCATCACCACGCCCCTCCTGCCCGTAGCCTTCTCGCCACCGTCCTCCTTTTCCTGCCTAGAACGCTCACACGGGAGCTCTCCTGGAACCTCCCCATCGTCCCGCGCCACCTCCCCAAGCGCCGACCCCTCCTCCGCCACACCCCACCTCGCTTGTGACCTACGCCCCCTTGCGGAGCAGCCCTCCACATCGCCATCTCCTTCCCTACCATCTCGCCTCACGTACAGGTAACTCCGTTTTCGTTTTCAGATTTATTTCCGTAACAGATTTAGTTCCGTTCTTGTTTAGCTTATAACTTTTGATCTAGAAGTCCAATGATGCTGATTCTTTTTGCGTTAGATCACAATTTTCTTGTAGTTTCCAAAAATATATAAGTTGTCTATGTTTGGATTTATAAAAATTGAGTTAGATCAGATTTGAATTAAAGCTTGTTTTGCTTATTCCGGGAGTTTAAAATAAGTTTTTAATTAATTCTTTTTTGCTCCTGGTCTCTAGGACCTTTGTTTATCCAGTAGTATTTAGTATTTTATTTCTAGGTTAATTTTAAATTAGGTTTTTAGCAAAACAGTACTGTTTTATTATTAGTTCTGTTTTAGCTTTTCTTTATTGTTTTATTAGTTTTTAAATTATTTCTTTTTGTTACTTTTGACAAAATTAGTTGTGTTTCTGTTAGACAACAGGAAAATTTTAGTTTTATTTAAAAAATTTATTTTCCTTAGTTTTGTATGAAACCTTCTATAGGTCATAGTTAGAGTTTTATAAAAGCTTTTTATTTGTTTCTTTTTGCAAATAAAATTTTATGGAAAAAATACTTTCTGTTAAATTAGTTATTTTACATTTTATTTTCTGTTAATTTATTAGTTTAGTATTTTAATTGTTGTTAAGTTTTTACTTACGGCAAAACTATATTAGATGTTTGTAGCAAAAGTCATAGATCTTCGTTAGTAGTTTTTCTTTGTAGTTTTATTTGAAGTTTCTTTTGATTTTGTTTGAGTTTTATTATCGATTTTCCTTGCTGTTTTGATTGTTATTTCGAGTGCTAAAATTGTTTGCTAGGATGTTTGGTTATGTGAATACTATGTTTGACTATATAGATTTTCAACGGAGTGACGAGTAGTTCTACCAAGTCATTTTCGACAAATATTGTTATCTTCATCAAGTATTACGAGGCAAGTTCACTTTGACCATACTTTCATACCTATGTTTTATTGCATTTAGTGGCATCTTTGCAACCACCCCTCAAAGTAGTGATATTGAATTCTTGTAGTTGAGTAGTATGCATGAGGTAGGAACCCATCACCCTGTTACCAAGCCCGAGACGCTATTTATTTTAATGCTACGCTATAGTAGACGGGGTTTGGTATGAGTGCACGAGAGTGGTGTGAGAATGGAGGATCTACGTCAATGGCGACAACTCCATGATGGAATCCGCATAGGACTGCATCTTCAAGGCCTCAAGACTTCAAGACTCAAGACAAGAATTCAATACACACCTCTTTTGGGTGAAGGATTTGCCGGTTGACGGGCACCCTGGAGAAACCAAAGTGGTTGGCCGGGATGCATGGAGAAGCGCCATGACATCTTGCGAAAGCTTCACCCAGACACAAAGAGGCGGAAGAATACTTCATGCCCGGAAGCTTACCGTGCAACCGCAAGTCATTATGGGCTCTGGCTTGGTTGACCTTAGTGGTGAATCTGGCTGGGGCGGTGCTAGCGAGATGTAGAACTACGGTAGGATTGGATGGGCACCGGACGGTGGTCGAGGAACTCTTCGAAGACCATGTTTCGGTCATCTTGTTCTCAAACACCTGAAGTGCGAGAACGTAAAGAGAGGATCAATCTTTATGGTAAAAAGTGTACAAACCTCTGCAGAGGGTTATAACCTAATCGATTAGCCGTGTCCCCGTTACGGACAATTTGAGCATCCGACTTGGATCTATCTTGGAACTCTCAACACCGGATTGATAACTTAATTGTGGGCAACATATGATGATTTTGGGCTATGAGGCATCGGTTAGGCGGAACCATGTCATGATAGAAAACTCCTTAGTACAGACTTCATTCTATTCCTTTGATGTAGGTAAAATAAAATCAGCTTTTACGCAAACAAAACTCAGATCTGAGCCATAAAGCCAAATTGCATATAGTATAGTTTATCATCTGTTTTCTCTTACTGTGATCTTGCCGGTACATTCAATGTACTGACCCACACGGCTGCAACGTATCATGTTGCAGATATTTCCTCGACGAGTAAGAGTTACGATACAGGGTTACGGTCTACACTCAACCTGCCGATGGCGCTGATGGGACTCCACACCCGTTTGATTGTTTCCGCTGAGTATTATGAGGTATATATCAGTTTTACGTTATTTATGCATGTGATTGCACTTTGATATATACATTGATGTACTGTGTGTGCCAAAGACACTGATCTGTGGATGGCATGTAAACACGAAGGCTTGACCGTCTGCGAGGTCGGTCACACATGAGATGGTATTTGAGCACATGTCGATTGTAGGACGTGACCCTAGAAATCGGGAAGCCCTAGGACAGGATGTCTCAAAAACTTTATTTTCAAAAAGACTCTTACTTCTCATCTTTTCTGATTTTATCAAGTAGTCCCTCTCGACCTCAAATAGTTAGAATATACACCTTTCCCTTTTTGACCACACGGAAGATCAATCAAGTCACTCCAAGAATTAAAGATATCGGACAACCGATGGCCATTTCAAAGTAACCAGAATTTCACCATGCATTAGAAGAGTTGAAGCTGCAACAATTGAAGACTACAAGACACGAAGAATTTGAAGTTCTCAAGAATTATTTGACCTTTAGAGACCAAACCCCTGTTATACACCTACGTTAGATGCGATGATTTGTGAGCTGTCTTTTGTTTGATGTTTTCCGACAGCCACAAAGTAAAACTTGTTTCTTCAAAAAAACTATTGTATTAGCCATGTCTCACATGTAGAAAGTGAAGGTTCGGAAAGGAGCGAGTTCACCTTGTGTCCAATGGCGTATAGTTGAGGTCTCGTTATAAGTCCTCTTGGGGTTTGGAGAGTAGTCGAGTGTACATGGGGATGAACGTGGATGCTCCGCATCACCTATCTTGTCGTTGAGGGTGCTGCGGAGTGCGATGGTTTGTCGGCGGGGAAGAAGACTTTAGACCGCATGACGGCCGGTCGAGGATATATCCATTGCCGTGGAGGAGGCGGTCGTAGGAGCGGCAGCGGCAAGGTGGGCAACCGGCGCCCGATGAAGCGAGAGGTGGCGATGAAAGGATCCTGGTCCAGCGCCGTGGATGAGAGACGCCCATCTCTTCTTGCGTGGACGACGGGGTAGGGGAAGATAGCGGCTCGACAAAAGGTGGAGGATGGGGTGGCGGACGGAGGAGGCTGGCCGCGATCGGAGGTTGTCGTGTCACCGACGGTGTATGAATGGGGAAATAGAGGGAGGGGGATCTCAAACTTTGGGACACGCTTCTACGAAATGGGGGAAAATTCTGAACTTATCCCCGCTTTAAAATTTCCCGGACATCGCGTCCGGTTGGGGATAGGGGCCGGTAATCTCGCATCTCCCAAATATTTGCCGGTAACTATTTCGGGCGAGGAGAGGGTGTTTTGTCACCACAACAGTTGGCCCCACGGTGTATGAACAGTGGTCGACAGGTAGGGGGGTTGTGTCACGTCGATGGAAGTTACACATCCGCCTATTTAAAATATTAGCCTACATCGATTTCGGACGAGGAGAGTTTGTTTTGCCGCCACCGTGTATGAATGGGGAAATTGAGGAAGAGACACATGTCTTTCGGACGAAGCTTGAATCAAATGTGTTTTGCCACCCACGTTTGGCGCCCACCGTGCAGATAAATGGGCTCGAGGCCGTCGTGTCACGCTCGATTGAAGTTACTAGTCTACCCCTATCGGCAAAGCAAGTGTAAATCCGGTCGATAAGGATGTCAAGTGTCGAGGGTAGACGGTAATTTCCATCTAGCAAACACTTGCTTCGGGCAGCCCACAAATTATAGTGGGTGTTTAGCCGCTTGGTTCAAAACTTGGGAGAATTAGCATTCACGTTTGCCCTAGGACCTGGCAAACTATATTCAAATCCAATTTGTATTCGATTACGAATATCCACAGATAATTATACGTTTTGTTATTTATTTCTTCAAAACCACAACAAATATTTATTCCACCTTTATATATGATTATGATTTAGAAATTCCTTTATCTTCGAATTCGATGAGGTTGGATACACTCTAAGTCAAACAGTTATTTCATCCAATACAATATGCTCACACGAAAAACAGTTCACCTTATGTCAATCATACAAGTACTGAGGATTACCTCGCCTAAAAAATTTGGATCATTACAACACATGGACAACATAGGGGGTCTTGCAACATAATCCATTCAGAGACATGACACAACATGCAAGTACAAAAATCTAATGACAATTTCAATGGTATCTAAAGAAGAAGCGGGATTACCTTGGGCTTCAGATAAGCGTAAAACAAAGCAGGACCTCCTCCGTCTTCAAATGCAACTTTCTTACTTCCTCCAATTCTTGGATTGCTTGCATAATGCGTGCTGCTAATTCCGTAATTTCCAGCTTCAAGATAAAGATTACCTCATTCATGGCAGCCACACCATCTCTTTCTGCCTCTAGTAGAGCCTCAAGAACTATAACATTTGTGCTCAGACTGCTCTCTGGCGGTGTTTCCTCTGAACTGCTACCATCTGGTAACATGGATGGCGCACTGCTTCCACAAATAGATTGGGGTTGTACATTGTGTCCTAGTGTGAACGTCATCTCGAAAGGTTTCATTTGGACAAGAGTAAGAGATAGTTGTCGTATGATCCAGGCAGTAAGCTTACATGGTAAACGATTTGACGAATTATTGCCGAGCATGGCAAACTATATTTAAATGGTTCAAGCGACATTAGACGAAAAAGAAATTAAAATGGTAAGATGAAACTAGGGATGTAAGTGGCAAATAAACGACATCCGTCAGTCCCATCTAGTTAGTTTTTGCTACCTCCCTAGTTCATTTTCCTCAAAAAAAAAAAAACTCTTTTGAACTATCATACCACTAGTGGACTTTAATCGGGATTAAACCGGACCCAGTTGACATCCCTAGTTGAAAGGGAGTGTACAACCGCTATATTTAAGTTGCCAAGGCATCTAAGCGATTGAAATAATCGAAAAAGCACTTAACAGTGTGGCCCCATATAAACTACGAAGATAGTCTTGTGATGAAGTTGAGAGGAAAAGTTAAGGACTCAAATGAAATAGGCATGCATTTCTTTACGATAGTACAGCGAAACGCTATCGACATATTAACCAACTCGGTGTATAGCGTAACAACAAATAAGCATTCGAATCAAGCAATACTGACCAAAGCGTATACAACTGAACTATTTGTAATTCGGTAGGATTACACGTTGAGGGCACAAGCCAAGAAAGCAGCCCACTAGCATTACATTTCACATGTACTAAAACACACCGGCTTACCATATGTTCTTTGTGAAGCCTAGTCTGTACGTTACAATGTTCTTTGAAGATATAAATCGACATCCCGTGGTTGCAAATCTAGTTGTTGTAGTTTATTCTGCACCATCTATTTAGGTAAACTTAACTTTAATCGCATGCACCGGGTCCGAATTGATCATCAATGGTTCATCTAAACTAATGAAAGAAGGGTGTGTGCATACACGACAATATATCTGCTTCCCTCTATTTTTTATGCTTGTTCGAGGTGCCACCCCAAAAGAACAAATATTTTGCTTGATGGGGTTGGCAGCTCCATAATTAATAGAAGCATCAAATTAGTCATGCAACTTGGGAAGATCAAGAACACACAAACAAGTAATGAGCGGAGGCTCTGAGCAGGATGTAATAGCTAGCATCGGAAAATGTATGGTAAAAGCGAACAAAAAGCAGCGAACCACATGCTAGTTTGTCGATGTGTAATTAAGCATAGAGAGCATTAAGCGATGCGATGGAACCAACGGTGGCACCGAACAAAATTAAAGCATATTAACTATATGTGCACTGGTATGTAATTTAGCACATGTAACATGTTCCACCGCTGTAAGTATGGCCCTCTGATTGCAAAAGCGGAATAACGCGTCTCATGAAAAACTGAATGATGCCCTGAAGAAATTCAAAGGTGAGGTGCTTATGATAGGAAATTGAACGTAGGAGCCGGCCGTTGGATAATATTACATAATACTAGGCGGATTATGGGTATCGTTGTCATACATGATAGATAAGGAACGTCGATTGTGCTAGTGTTGCGATTGAGTATGGGCGGTTTATGCGCCGCCGTCATTAAGCGGCTCGGTGTACTACGGTTGCGGCGCTGTCGACATACAAGAAAAGCTCATCTGTGGTAAGTGAACAGTTGCATGATAAAGAGCAAAACGAAGGAGTACAAATAGAAATAACTTTGATGAGGCTGCGGCGGTAAATCAGGGCGGGTGGAGTTGAATATGGCGTCCGTGGAGCGGGTCGGTGCAAAGTGGGCGAAGGCTTGGCCGGTAGCGTTGTATAGTGCTTTTCGGTGAGGCAGATCTATTCTGTCTTTGTGGACGAGGGCTTGTATGAAGGCCAGCGTAAGGCGGACGAGGGAGTCGGTGAAGGGCCTACACCGTGGTGGGACGAGGCGCCCGTTACAGATCCGGTGCGGTGGACCATGATGGCGGTCAAGGAGATCTGGAGGCGGTGGACAAGCCGGTCATTGAAGCGGCTCCGGTGAAGTGGTGAGTTGGCAGTTGGGGGTTCCAAAGGTGCGGAAGGTAGATCCGTGAGTGTGAGGTCCACCATTGCGGCGGAAGGACTAGATTCGGCGGCTTGCCGTGGTTGGGGGGGTCGGGGAGGGGAAGGGGAGGGGCTCTGGGAAGAATGTTGGGGGCAAAGAGGGGAAAATAACGGAGTTACCAAAGCAGCCCTTTTCCGTTCATGTGGCAGGGGTAAAACAGGAATATCGCAGGGCTAAACTTTCGGGCACGTGATATTTCGATGTGAGCGGGAAGTTTGAAAGCTTTTGGCGCCTAAAATTATAAGTATTCTGCTCTCGTACGACTGACTATGATATCATGGCCGACAATTTGTTTGTTTTGCACGCAAAAACAAATGTGCAAGTTTTGAAAATCAATGTCTCCAACTCGAAACTTAGATTGTCCATTCAATTCAAATACGGATCATTGAGGTACTACAAGCAAATACCATCATACGGTCCAATTCAAATGAAATTCCAAATGTGTTTATCCTAAATATGATGACAAAAGCAAAAATGTGTATGTGTATAAATAAAGTGGATGATTATAAAGTTTGAACATGCCCATATGTGTATATCTCTAGGTTTGATATATGAATTTGAAATCACAAAATCCCGGCTTAAAAATGTACCTCCAGTTTAAATGAATTACAAAAGCTAATGATGGAGTCAATTCCAAAATTCCAATCTTAGGTTTGTAATTCTGGTACATCAAGGTATATCACGCATGTTCAAAAGTATCGTTATCTCATAGTACAAAACTGTGAAACAAATTGATCAACCATGAGTGTACAATATCTCAATTATGCTAAAGTCCCTCAAATATAGACACCTCACTCTTTATCTCAAGTCAACCCCCCCACCACCACACACACACACACACACACACACATAGAGAAGTCGTTCTCTCCCCAAATACCAACACCACGAGCACATTAACACCCCTCTCTCTTGTAAAGTCCGGACCCCAACATAGGTCTCTATCACTTTGTCTCTCGGGCATGCACACATCTCTTCCCTCACTCTCTAGGTCTCCCACTATCTCTCTTACCCAAGCACACACACTATGTAGAGTATATATTTCCCATACACACAAAACGTCGCCCCCAAACGTCTATCTCCCTAGTTATGTGGTTCTCGCGCACTCACCTCACACACCACCCCCACTGCAAACAAGCAAACTTTGTCTCCTTGTGCACCACTCTCCTCTTTCTATCTCTCCCACATGCGGACCCGCCCCAGCTCCTTCCCTGTATACATATATGTCGTGACTCTTTGCATAGCTTCCTAATGTATAATCGTTCTCGATTTCGCACATTGTTCTCTACACCATCTATTCTAGATCTCTCATGAAGTCCCTATCACACACACCACGATGACCGCTTCCCTTGCGTCTCCGTTCATAGGCCAATTTCGACAACATCAAAATTGTCTCCCTATCTATACTCCATTTATGTACACAAACGACCCCTCTCGCCCCCTCTCTTCCTCTCTCTTTCTCTCTCTCCGTCGCTAGCTCTCTCTTTCTCTCGCTCTCACACCCATCTCCCACACACACACTCGATGTCTCTTCCAATAGTCTGCTCCCCCCTTGCTGCGTGCTATCCTCGCTACTACACATGTCACACCATTCCCCTTCCCTTATACTAGGTTTACATCATCGGTGGTCTCTCTACTCCACATACACTCTCTCCCTCTCACACACAAACGCGTGCACAAACACACACGACACGCACAAACACCCATTTATCCGATCCTCATCTCTCCCCATGTCCGCATGTGTATCTCACACACTCACTCTCTAATTATGTATATGTGTCTCCACGTTACACAACACAAAGCCCCGTGTACATGTCTCTCTCTATCCTCCACACACATAGACACAAAGAATCTGTTATCATTGCCTTAGTCTCTAACATATCACACACGCACACTGTCTCTCTCTCTTTCGCAAACACGCTCAACAAGGGTTTCCCCGTGAATAACTTACCGTCGATTCATCAACAAATGCGTGGCGATCTGGCCGAACACGAGACGTGAAAAAGAATAAATCTACACGTGCTTAGACCACCTAGTATGACTACTAAGACTAGAGCAAGCCAAATAGCGCGCCTCCATCACCCCCTCCTTGTCGGCGACGGGAAAATCTTTGTTTTACACAGTCCACATGCTGAGGCGTTGAATAGAATGTGGATGCTAGTTTACGGAAGCAAGTATCGATAATACGTTTGTATCTCCATACTTATATTTCTTCTCTTATAAAAAACCGAGTTGGTCATGATGGTACGTGTGCCATCTTGCAATATAGACCGTCTGATCTATATCTGACGGATGGAAATTAAACTAAAAGATACCCGCACCCCTCTCCACATTTGTAGACAAGGCCTTCCCTCATTCATCCTTATCTCCAACAAACCTCATTGTTGAGCAACTAAGAAAGGAAGCCTCTGGAACAAAAGCGGCACAGTGGTGGCGCCAAGCGTCGTCAATCCCCATGCCTCCGCTCAGTCCGACCACCAACCACCACCACACCCCACTCCTCTTCACCTTATCTCATATTTCTCGAGATATATTAGTTTTTACACATGGGATTACTCCCGCAAGGGTCAATCACAATAAGTGTGTTATAAAAAATTGCATCTTGATGTTCCGTGCAATGCACGGATCTTGCTAGTACTCCTACACAAGACTAAGTTGGTGATGCTGGTGTGTCTGCCATCCGTCGTTTCTGACCATTAGATCTACATCTAACGATTGTGAGGTAAGTTGTTGCCTTTTCTCACCAACATCCCACTTGTCTACCAATTTGTAGAAAAACCCATAATTAGTATCTTAAAACCAACCACATCCCTCCCTGACCTCACCAAAACAGCCCAAGGAATATATTGTAATTGAAACATAATATATCTCTAGTGACATATGTATGTCAAAATTAGAGTGTTTTGTACCAAGTTTTTAATAAGTATTATTGTAATTATGATTCGTTGCAACGGACATGAACATTGCTAGTATTTCCAACCATGCATTTTTTTCCTAGTATTCCATAGTTTCGAGTTTTCCATCAAGATATTAGTCACTCATGGTTGATATTTACTTTCAATCATGTACGCATATGCACTATGTAACTAGCCTTGCTTATTGGCTTCCAAAGCTTAACTTTCACTCCTACTTACAATATGTAGAGTATTTAACAAAAAACTACCACTTTCAACCAGCCCTAGGAAGAATCTATAGTACAAAAAATAGCAAAAACATACCCAAAATTTCTTAATCCACGCCAAAAACTAACTAGTACTCCTACAGATTAGGTTCCTTTAAACCCATTTATGATGGGTTGGCCCACGTCTATCTTGGCGAGGCAGCTTAAACCAACACATTTTGTTTGACCGTTGACACGAGGGACCCACGTCGACCTTCTATCCTGTTATTCCCCTCAAATCATTATTTTCACGAACATTACTTCAAACAGATCTTGATGCGTGTTCGTCGGTGGCGGCCCGGTGATGAGCGAAGTTGACCGCCGCTCCGCCGGACGAGCTGGATGCCGCTACTGGCTTTCAAAGACGGGTTGGCGAGGCTGGCGAGTGTGACTCACGAGCGAGCAAGCCGCCCAGCCGAGCCTTCGCCGGATGCATTAACCTTAAGCGGCCTTAGCGAGCAAGCTGCCCCGCTGCCCGTGCCAATCTAGCTAGCAAACCTTGCGTACAAGCAGCTGGGCCGAGCTATCTTGGCTAGCTAGCGGCCGCGGCGCTGGACGGAGCTGGTATCCGGGCTGCCGCAACATGGGCTCACGCATCGCCGGGGGTTTTGACCTCGCCTTTCTGCTGCGTGGCGTAATGGTGTCCCATGGCCGAGGATGACTAGGTGGACGGGCCAGACGCGGTAGGGAGGTCACTCGAGGATTTTTGTTGGTAAGAGCATGTACAATGGTTGATAAGGTAGTCTTATCTTAAGTCTGCCACGTATGCAAGTGGTAGTAGTTTCTTGGCATTTTAGTGGTTTCTTGCATTATTATAGCAAGTACAATAGAGTCGAGTCGGTAGAATATAAGAAATAAACTAGTATATTTACGCTTAGTTGGAGGAAAGAGAAGAGGAGAGAGAAGGTAAGCGGGCTCTTCATGAAGAGCCAGCTCTATACGTGCTCCTAGGTACTTTGTGAGAATGAGAAGTGGGCCACATAATAAAAAAGTAGTACACTCTTTTGATCTATTATTGTACATGTTGGCTATAAGATGGGCTGTAGATGACATGGCACTGGCTTATAGCCAGCAGCTGGCTATACTATTAACCATACTCTTTGGGGTTTCTTGTAAGGAATAATGTACGTACTAGTAGCGACAAAAGGTGATTCTAGATTGCGTTGTACTCCAACGAGTACTGCTAGTGGTCGTGGGAGTGTATACCTCGTTTTGTGGGTTCGATCCCGTGAACGCATGCAGGCCTTTTTTTAAAAACAGTACTACTACACTTGGCGAGCCAATATTTTACACGGGTAGTTTGAGTTTTGAAGTCAAACGGACGTGCGGGCCCCACAATCTGGGTGCCTTTGGACAGCCCTAGCCACGTGAACGGGTTTTCCTTCCCAAAGATCCCGTGGCTCGGCGTGCTCGCCCTAGCCGCACTCGCTTGCAGCTTCCAGCTAGTAGCATATTTAAACTAAGCGCCTCCCAATTAAGCCCGAGGCGAGGGAAAAACTGGCGGGGCATTGGGAAGCTGTGCAATATATTTTGTACATAAAGTGCTCTACTACTACTCTGTAGTTTGTGGCGTTGCACGCATGGACTTCACTCCATTATCAGCTCTACTATATAAGAAATTCCTCTTGACGTGTTTTTTTTAAACGGAGGCAAAAGCTTTGCTTCATCTCATTCATATAGAAGGAACTACTAACAAAGTTCGACGAGATCCATTACACCTCCACAAATGGAAGCGAAAAGCCTAGTCTCGCTGTATCATATAACTCAAATGTTCTTGCCTTCATAAAGAACGGTCATTGATAAACAGGCTGCTAGTGTGTGCGTGAGAGGAGCGGCTGAGTAGGCCAGCTACGTGAGAGGAGCGGCCGAATAGAGCACCGAGAGTACCCACTAGGCCACTACGCAGGTGTAATTCCCCTGCATTGATAGTACAGCGATGGTTCTAGAGAACAGTAGTATCCTCCACCTCCAACTGTAGCGCCTTGGCCCTGAGATTCAAGAGTTCAAAACTGGTGCACTAGACTAGAAGTACAGTACATCGCACTACTAGTTGAGAAAAGTATTACTAATCTTTGCTACAATACGGTCACGTACTCCTCAGTCACATAATGTAAGACGTTTTTGACACTAGTTGGCGTGTACAAAAATGGCAAAAACATACCCAAAATTTCTTAATCCACGCCAAAAACTACTACCTAGTGCCAAAAATTTCTTACTAGTGCTATTATTTACGATATAATGCAATCCCATAATGTTCCATAATGCTAGTACTAGTAGTAAATAATGCCGAGGAACGATCTACGCTTGAAGGGACGAGGCCCTGCGGTTACTACGCTCTTATCTCCTCCTCGCCAGTTCCCTCCCGAAGAGAAGGCAGTTCGTCGTTGCTCCCATGGATTCGCCCAGCGGTTCTCCTCCTCGTCGGGCTGGGAGACCTTGGACGCAGCGATCCTCTGGGAGAAATCGCCTGCGCCGCTACAACGTCCTCACCGCCAAGAAGACTCGGTGCTTCCTGCACCAACTTTTTCAAGACAGCTGCTTAAACAGTCTTGGGAAAAGCCATGCTTGTTGGTTTTCCATGCGTCCTCGAGGAGAAGGTTCTTCTATGGGACAATTCTTCGAACAGTCCACCGCTCCCTGGGCATGGTTGCACGTTGACTCCGCTAGAGTTGACGACGTTGAGAGGTAGTCGGATTTTGTCCGATGAGCGAGGCCAAGAATGGAGTTTGATCATGTAGTACTCAGTTATTCCATTTCCATCCCGTAATTTCTCCGCTGCCCACCGTCTTATATATAGGTGCGGTGGTCGGTGCCAACGAAGATTGGCTTGCATACCTCCGTGCGGATACCACCATGATTTTGCACAACATCCACAAAGAGTGCGGCTGCTCAGTAGACCCCTTGTCCACCATTGGGATCGGCCTTCCGGACTAGCTGGGCAAGAATACGTATGATGATGCCTACATGAGATTGAAGAAGATAGCAATTGCGGACCCACCGACAAAGCGACGCGGCTACGACGATTACTATCTCATCGCGGTGTTCGACATAAGGATTGCCATCAATGCAGGAGGCAGTAACGGCAATGAGAGGTCGGGCGCATGTTGGCGGCGCAGATTTGTACCCCTACATGTTCGAAGACGTCGCGCCATCTAGGTCGCATCTTCGCGATGACAAGCCGGGGACTTGTTTCATCTGGTTGACATCCTACGGTGCGGGGAGATTACAAGCGGAATGCACAAACCATCATTTGCATCCCTAACGGTACTCCATTATTTTGCGGGGACCCAGTCACCCCGATCAAAATAAGATTGCCGATCTTTGGATGTGCATTTGCATCTGCAATTCAGTCTAACACGGAACCTTGTAGCTGACTTTGGCATATTGGGATCAACTATCTTATGAGGCGTTACCCATGGTACCACCGATGTGCAACATGGTCACACAATCTACCAATGATCGGACCGTCACCATCTACCCAGGTATTCCATTTTTTAACCCTCTCGCCTTCTCTTTCATTGTTGTACTAGTAGTATACTTTGTAGTACTAGTAGGAGTACTTTTTACCTTGGATGATGCATATAGCTAGCTAGGCCCTTCTGAAGACTTGAACCCACTAGCTGCTACCATTTTTGTTTTCCCATGTCTTACTATCTCATCCATGTAGCCAAGAGTGGCTATATATAATAAGCCGGTTATTTTACTTCCTCTATACCGGAGTAGTACTATTTGCTGCACAAGACACAACCGCCATATTTGAGCACAACATTATTATGCATGGACCTTGACTATGTACGTGACCATGTGTCCAGATCTGGGATGCCGCGTGTACCGGATGAACGGCGCCGGTTCGACCCCGTGATGCTACGTGGGTGCCGAGAACACTCTTGGAGAGTACTCGCTTTCATCGGGGACAGCTACCCCATTGTGAAGCGGATGCCACCTTCCGTGCACGACACGGAAGGCCTGCCGTTCATGAAGCATGGTTGTGTCTTCATGGCGCCACGCCGGATGAACGACATGCTTTGGGACACGCTATCCCTGATTTATGCCGCTTCAGCTTGGATGAGTCTCCATCGTGTGGAACCGGACTAGAAAGCTGCGACAATGATTCCCGTTGCCCACCCGTATGGATCGTGCCATCCATGAAGAACACACAGGGATCGGAACACGGAGGAGGACATGTAGCCCATCTATAATGTGTAAGTGGAGTACGGTAATTGTGAGCAGTAGCGCCGCTGTGAATATATATGTAGACTAGTCGTGGCACAAATTTATCACATGAATTGGAGATGAACTTGTGTGGCATCACGGCATTTGTCCTTTAGAATTTATTACTAGTAAATGTGTTATGTGTACGTGCAACTTGTGTGGTTGTTATGCACGGGCTCCAACACGCAACTCTTTGAGAAAAAAAGGTGGCACAGCTTTGGATATACGTGGCGTGGCGGCATCACCACAGTAGCATCGTTCGCTATAGTTGTACTAGTACACTCCTACTAGGACGACAACTCCTATAAAACCTTGCGCTTGGCTCTTTGCCTCTTCGGGAGGTTCAACAGTTCGTACTCGTGTGAACCTTGCACTTGGCTCTTCGCCTCATCGGAAGGAGGGTGCTGTAGTCAAAACCCTCTCCTCATCCTGCGAACCACCGCGCGCGTGGGCGAGGGAGGGGCGTAGTAAGCAAGCTTCTCCTCGTTCGGCGAGTTGACGGGACACATCAAAGCAGTACTAGTACTAGTAGTAGTAGTCCATACTGCATCCTTTCCGATTAATATGGCTTAATTTGAAATGAGAAAAATACACCGGGCGGTCAACGTATGTAACTGTCGCTCTTTACCGTCACTATATATAGTTTTGCGGCGATTATACGATCACTAGCTCATCGTAGATCACCGTATTGCACCCTCTTGACCCGGCCACATAGTCGACATGGCACTTTGTTGGTGGTTAAATTGTCACCTGGTTTACGGGTCCCACCTATCAGGTTAGCGAGCAAAGAAATCAGTTAAACAAAACTTTACGCAGCGCCGACACGAGTCCAACCCTTGCGCGAACCACCCTGGCGTGTATGTGAGTGCATCTGCGTGTCCTCCTCGGTCTTCCAACAAAAGAGTGTACATCGGCTATAAAACAAAGAGTGTAGTACATGATGTACATCTACACTTCCAATGCATTTAGCCTTTAATCTAAATCGATATTGATTGACTAATGCACCAACTTGTGCTGTAGGTATAGGCTACATGTCTATCCTTAATTACAGCATGCAACAGCCTTCATTTAATCTTCTTATCGCAATGGTCGCATGCACACATAAGTCTGCTACTTTTGGGCGTTAATTATGCCCAGGTCAATGTGTAAATCTCTAAATGTACAGTCTTTCACAGACGTAGGGAGTAGCTTGAGCACTTGAGCGTGAGCTGTGTGTTGCATCGTGTGCTGTGTGCCGCATGGGTGCGTGAGTGTTGCGTGCGTCCATGTGTACGTGTGAGTGTTGCATGTTGCATGCATGCATGCATGGGGCTTACTCCCTCCGATTGACATGTTCATATTTCAAGCTTCCTCTGCTTCCTCCATATGGTGATACTCCCTCTGTTCCCAAATAGTGCAGAGTAAAAGCCTCCCTCCTGTTCCCAAATCACGGAGTATTTGTCTTTCTACAGATTTCAACAAGTGACTAGATGCAGAGCAAAATTAGTGAAGTGAGCGTAGAGGCATAGGGATCTTTGTAGAAAGGAAGTCCTCGCGATCCATTATTCCCCATCTCGGTCGAGAGAGAACTATTCAACTAGTCTTCGCAGCGAAGTGACAATACCTGTGCGGGCCGGATGGGACACGTAATTAATAAGCTGAACCAGCGTGTTGATGTTACTAAATCAGCCTTACCCGATCGCCATCATGTTTGCCGATGAGAGCAACTCGCAAATACGCCTACGCACCTCTGTCCTCCATTAACTGACATATGGGCCCTGTTGTGGTAGACCCACATGTCATCGGTGTAACTATTTACACTCCGAAGGATGGTATATCCTGGTAGTAGTACTAGTAGAATTGAGATTGAATGCACTTTCTTCCCCGTCTTCCACTCTTCTTCCTCCTCTCTTTTTCTTCCTCCTCTCTTTTTCTTCCTCCTCTCTTCCCCATAAATCGGCCGCACCATTTACCCTCGCTCACTCCTTTGGCCATACGCCATCTTCCTTGGTAGCTCGCGTGTACCATATCCCCAGCTCCTTGCTCGGCCACATGAAGAGAAGCTTCTTCACCGCCCGAATCCACTTCCTCGGTGGCTCGCAGGCACGAAAACCCCAATGGCAGAACCATTGACACTTGAGCTGCGATTGGAATTCCCTCCGTTGTTCTCTTGGAGCAGATCTGTAGTCGTATGGACCTACTCAGCACCGTCCAGTCTAGCCGCATGCTCGGTCTTTGTACCTACTCGTCACCTGTAGCAAGCCGACCGGCTCTTTTCAAGACACCACCTTTGCTGATGCCCGATCCTCGCAGTGGCCCAGACAGGCTTGGCGATCCTCACGGAGGTTGCCGTGGTGCCCCTCGACACGCTACCACTACCCGTCCACAGCCCTTCATCTTGCGGCCACTACCGGGCGGGCATGAAGGCCAACCGGATCGTCCTCATCCACCACACCGGTAGTCCATGGCATCTCGTGGATATCTACACCCAGCGAGATCACCCTTCCATCATTGGATACCGCCGCCATCGAGCCTCATGACCCGCCCGGACACTCCTGCCTACTACGCGCGAGACGCGTCAAGCTTTTGGCTCGACCTACTGTTTGCAAAAAGTTGTAATCTGCGAAGTGCCCACACCATCGAGAAGACTACATGGATTACAAGCTCATTGCCTTGTTCAACATGGGATTAGTCTATCCTGGAATCCGATCGCCATACATGGTTATGGCTCATCATCAATCATGTTGAGGCAACATTTACGTACGATGCTATAGTGCACGATGGCATCGTTCACATGATCCACGCATGTGATTGGCTGCCTATCTTTGGTGGAATCTATCGTCGTGTAATTGTTCTATCTCATCTCATCTTTACCTTATGAATACGTGTTGCCTGTTCATTTGTTACAAATTTAGAATGCATAGCATGTCTATAACCACATCATTGCTATATGTTCCTCTCATTTCCTAGATTTTTATGACCACACATGTTATTGTTAGAGTTGATATGAGAAACAATTGGCATCTAATGATTGTTAGAATACATATTATGAGCATAACATCATGATTGCTATATGTTACTCTCGTTTACATAAGATTTTTTATAACAACGCATGTTATTGCTTAAAGTTGATATGAGAGCAGTAGTAGTAAGTGCTATGGTAGAATATGAGTAAGGCCCGTCATAGCTATTTTCCTCTCATTGTTACATGATGTTTGAACCATGACATATTGCTAGAATATAGAAAGCCATTGGCTTATTTTTTTAACTTGGGGTATGATTATGCACCCACGGCATTGCAAATCTCTGTCTATGATATGTGTCCTTTGTTATAATAATCTTAATTCCACACATACTACGAACATGATTGTTTATTTTGTCCTTTTGGTCTCCAATTTGAATTGTTGCGAGAAGATGCAAATCTGTTGGCCTTCATGATTCCGGTGACCTGGAATCATATCGACCGATGGGTGGTGGTTTATCGCTCACGTTCAGGTACGGCGGTCATTTGATGCTCATTCAAGACGCACCAAATTGACCAAACCATTACATCAAACCACATGCGATTACAATGCGTAGGCGTTCTTGACATTGATGGCTATGGCTGCTTTGTGTTCGAGAAAGATACCAGCTCCGTTGGGCGGGTGTATTCAAGCTGGGCGGGTTTACTGACCTCGGCTTAACCACTCCTTGTTCCTCGGGCTCAATTATCCGATCATCCAACCAATCATTGATCATATCACCGGCGATGATTACGGTGCTATGCAACTTTCATTCGCGAGGGGGGGCTGTGTTTACACATCATACCATGGGTTTCATGAATCACCATATCCAGAGATTCATCGACACAACTTGTTGCCAGATAATCTTTAGTGTGTGAAAGGCATCAAGCTTCCATGCGATGGATGGCTTTTGCAAACCCGACATCTTGGCGATGTGGTTCATGCCAGCAGCAAATATGCACAACTTGGATTAGTGCTTGATATCTAGAATTCTGAGCCATGTATTACTGCTGCTTTGAAAGTACGACCCTCTTTTGTTGGATATTATGTATATCGCTGTTAGTTTGAAGAAGCACTCCTGGGTTTGAAGGATAGATACCTTCACAGGATCAAGTGCATCCTAACTCACTGCGTGGGATGTACTTTGGTAATGATCTTGGAGATGCTTGTGCGAAGGCATATATATATATATATATATATATATATATATATATATATATATATATATATATATATATATATATATATATATATATATATATATATATATATCGATTAGGCTTCAATGCGTACTTGTTAGTTAAACCTATGTATAAATTGTGACACTAAATACGACTAGTAAGTAGTACAGTAAAGATGCGGTACTAGTATACGTCGGTCAAATTATTCATCATGTCCACACATTGAATTGATCGTGACAACATCGTCATGCTGCGTGAGGTGACACAAGAATCGGCATGGCGTGTTCGGGTATTACGGACTTCAGATTTGGAGTACCACTTATCTATCGAAATCTTTTCATCATTCACTTAAAGCAGTCGATTGATTATACATTGAGTACCATATAACTTGGAATTACCGATGCAAGTCGAGAAGAAGGATTGGCGGTGCCGCAATTTGGCGATCGAGATTCGATACCACGGATCGAGGCTGATCGAGCACCTTGAGGCCAAAGTGAGTCTTTGACTATTGGCGAGATTCGATCTCGTCGATTTGTTCATACCAACCATCGGCAATGACACGGCATATACTACACCCAACACGAGAAACTTCTAGGTAAGACACCGATCGGCCATCTACTTGAACAAACATATTCCTTTGTTTATAGCTCTATTTTTTCTTTTAGACGCGAGACCTGGTGAAGCAAATTACAATTTGACAGTTAATAAAAAGTGAAACAAGTGGCGCAACATGCCAAAGATGTTATGAAAATGCAGTAGTGGTACACTAAAACCTATATTCCACAATACCGCAAGTATCACCTTTGAGTGGCCCTAAGGAAGCATTTCTTCGGCGCAATTCAGGCGTTCAAAAGGGAGCTGCGATGGGCGTCGAAAAGATACGATCGTGATGCGGCATGCAGCGATGTGACACAAGACCGGCAATACCTTGCCGGTGATGGTCAACGGCCTACAAACGGGCAAATAAAAGGTTCTAGTGCTGCACACCACCAAGAACTTCGACCAGCAGAGGACCAACTGGGTGATGCACCAGTACCACCTCGGGGAACTGGAGCAAGAGAAGGAGCGGGAGCTGGTCCTTTGCAAGATTTTCTACCAGACGAACACTAGGGCCAGGAGTAGAAAGATTATAAGTTAGTTTGGTATTGGTAGTTGTACTACCTTATCATCCGCAAGTTGGTATTGTTGTTAACGATCTTTTGGTATGAACTTGCATTTGCTTCCAACCATCATGCCGAGGGTCGGCGTGGATATAAAGCGAATCATTTTGTTTGAAAGCGAATTTTCGTGCACCTGATTTTTATTTGATGGGTAGCATAAGCACCCACCGTTAATTCAGTTCTCCAATTTTTGAAACAAGTGCATGCACTTATTATTCACGATAAAAAACAATATCCATCTTGCATCCCGATTATCGATGCAGTACTTGCAGAATTCTCTCGTTTATTGAGCACGTATATTGTTTTTTCAGTCGAAATAACAAGTTTCAATCGGGCTGTAGACCCGCGTGGTTGGTTTTGTTTTTAACAGGCCTAGCCCATGATGACAGCAGGGGCACAAAGATCCGACCAAGTATTCATCTTTTGGCCTCGGCCAAATATGATTAGTTATATTTTCTTACAACATCCATGCAGCAGTTTTTTTCTTGAATCAAACACACGGCCAGTTCTATCTTCCTCTCTTGAAAGCATGTCCTACATCCGTTTTCTAATCTCTACCTATAGTTTTACTAGTTCATATACTGCGTATCATTATATTGAAAACACATAAAATTCCTTTTCATATTTACATCCTTATTTTTGTTGTTTTTTTCCACCCATCGCCGACTTTTTTACCACTGGTTTTCCCTTAAACCAACTCAATTGTCCCGTCTTATTTGCTTACAAAAACAAAGCGATTTTTTGGCAAATCAATAAGTTCTTAAAAATGTTTATCATTTGGGATTACAACAGTTCGGACTCCACGAAGTATGCAAAATTAGGTTGAACTTTTTGGCCAAGTGGTCTGGGCGGAAAAATGGGCCGTAATAAATTACTTAAGAATTAGCAAATGGGCTTTATATTTATACATACGATTTGGAGAGCTGACTTGTGGGCCTACTAAGTTCATACATACACAAGGTTTCTCAAAAAAACTTAGTCAATAATCCACTCTACCGACGTCATACCATTAGATGTCAATCTAACGGCAATCGTAACTTCTTGATCCTACGATCTTCACATGACCGCCCAAACGGTAGCGCCGTCGGAACCGCTTTGCTCCGCCTCCGCGTGGCCGGTCTTCTTTGAAGCGAACCTCACGGCCCCATCATACTTTCGCATCACCACGTCTGTCCCTCTACTCACCCACCTCCTGTTATTTTCCGGCGGCAGCGAACCAGTCAACCTACGTACTCTCCACCCGCGTGGGCAGCCACCCCCGTGTCTTCCCGGCTTCGGTCGCCGTTCCCTTCAGATTAGGCCTCGCCGTCGTCCGCCCTGGTGCTCTCGGTGCGGTGTGGTCAATCGATATCCATCCAACGGCCAAGTAGTGCTTCTTCAACCTCTGGTCTTCTTGCCCCACGCCCAAGCCAGCGGCCGGTCGTGCCGGTAATGCTCCTGCCTCCGTGGCCGGTTGTCTTTGCCCATGGAGCCTCACCGCCCTACTATTCCCACACCGTGGCGAGGCCTGCGGCGGCAACCCTCACACCGCAGCCATGTAAACGGTGAACCCTCAGTACTCCTCTCCATGGCGGGCTTCCTTTGCCCGCGTCTTCCCGGCTGGCGTCGTCCCCTTCCCTAGGCCTGCGCCGTCGTCCACCAGCCGTGGTGCTCTCCACGCGGTGTGGTCAACGTGGTCAAGGGAGCGACTTCCATCGGAAGGGTATCTTGTCGTGGAGAGGCATGTTGGGTCCATGGCCAAAGCCCAGTTTTTTGTGATTTGCCAAAGTAAGTCGCTTTTGTCGGGCACATTGGGCTGCAAATCTTTCAAAGACGAGGAGAGCTTTCGATCATTTGGCCGAAAAATATGGCCATCCGGTAATGAGAAATGGGCTGTACATTTTAAAACACATCAAACCGGCAATTAGTTTCAAATATCTTTTTTTCATTTCGAGATTTTAAATTACATTAATTTTTTATGCGTGGAGAATTTGTTGGATTTCATATTGATTTACATTTATTTTTTAAAATCAGTTTGAATGTGAGTCGAGAAATTTTGGGATTAAAACAGTTTGGACATACTTAGAAATATATATAAAATTTAAGTATAATTTTTTAACACAGTAGCCACAATATAAATTTGTAAGGCTAACAAAAAGAATATGGGCTCCAAAACAAACCTTAATAATTAGCAAATGAGCTATAAATTATTAGAAATAATGGCGGATGGGATGTATCTTTGTTTTCCATAGATTTGAGGCTTTCCTAAAAGGGTTGGCGCTAGCGGTGTTGTGGATGGCCATCCAGCATTGGCCGTCGTCTTCTTCAATCTACTGCTCTTCCTGCTCGGCCGCTCAAACAAAAGCGTCGGCGGGGCTGAATTGCTCCTCCTCCCAGTGGCGGCTCGGCTGCCGCGCCTTGAAACCTCACCACCCCAGTACTCCCATCATCAGCCTAGCCATCCCTCTACTCACCCACACCTGCTTTGTTATTCTCCGGCTGACGGCAGACGAACGATAAACCCTCATCTGATCGTACTCCCCTCCAGCGTGGGAAACAAGCTGCCGGAGTCTTCACAATCTCCGTGTCATTCCATTCCTAGGCCCTCGCCGTGGGTCCACCATACAGTGCTCTTGGCGCGACCTGGTCGACTTATATGGTCAACAACCAACATGCATCAGAAAGTGGGGTATGCGTGGAGAAGCCGACAGCTGGGTCCACGGCACGCCGCATAAAGGAAATGCCTCCCTTATTACCGCAAAATAATGATTCCTCCACGACATCGGGGACCCACCGAAAGGGCCTCTTGTATTTCGTGAAAAAAATGTTACCGCCTTGTTGTGAGTCGGACCCACGGCTATATCTTCGCCGCAAGGAAGTGCCTCCTTATTACGCATAAAAAATGAATACTCCCCACATTGCTGGGACCCGGTATAGTGGCGAGGCTGACTTGTGGGCCTAATAAGTTGGAGGGACGGAGGGCTTTGTCAACTTTGTCAATATACGCGATTCTAGCTCCAATGACCGTATGATGTCCATCCAACGGTAGTAGTGCTTCTTCAACCTCTGGTCTTCTTGTTCCGGCCGCCCAAACCGGTAGCAGAGTGCGTGCCTGCGTCTCACGCCTCCGTGGTGGCTCTGCGATCTGGCGGAGAGCCTCACCGCCCCCTACTACTCCCATCGGCTGGCAGACCATCCCTCTACTCACCCACACCCCGTTGATACTGCTGGCGGCAGCCTCACACCTCGCAGCAAACCGGTGAACCCTCGTACTCCTCTCGCATGGACATCCACTTTGCAGCGTCTTCCCGGCTCCGCGTGCGTCCCCTTCCTAGAGCCTCGCCCGTCGTCCACCGCCTGGTGCTCTCGGCGTGGCGTGGTCAACGTGGTCGAGCGGCTTCCATCGGACATGGGTACATGCGTGGAGAGGGCGGCAATTTGGGTCCATGGCAGCGCGACAAGGATGTGCCTCCTTATTACGTGCAAAATAATTATTCCTCCACGGCGGCGAAGGACTCCACGGATGGGCCACCGTGTTCCGCAACGTTTGCCCACGACTGGCTGGGACCCCACCGGCTACATCTTCGCGACACGCAAGTGCACGGCGGTCGGGACCCACACGGTCGGCGTCGTAGCATTGTCATTCGACGGTATGACGTGTGCATTACATATATCTTGGTCGATGTAAGCGGCGCCGCGTTAATAAGTAGTAAGCGCCTGCGATGTGTCGTAGTAAGCGGCGCGCATTGCGGATACGTCACGCATTACAGCGGCCATGCAAGAAAGAAAAATATCGTCCACGTATGTGTACATACTGGCGAGTCTCGAAACGCCTACTTTCACGCATCGTGCACGGCGACGGGCTCGTGTACATGGCTGGAGTCGGGCGGAGCTTGGCAGTCGTCGTCGTGTTCATGGGGAGAACTAGCGGAATGCGTCGTGGTTCATGGGAAACAGCGGAATGCGTCGATGTTCATGGGGAAACAGCAGAATGCGTCGTGTTCATCGGGAGGCAAAGCAGGCAGCGTGGGTGCCAACCGGCCGGGTTCGAGCGGAATCGTGAGTCGTGTTCGCCAGGGAGGGCTTAAGCGGAGCAGGCGATGGAAACAAGGCCTGGCGTCCACGCTAGCGGAGGAGAAGCGGACCTCCCTACATTAAATAGCGAACGGGTCCCTGTTGATCGGGAGGGGTGTGGCGTGCTTATAAAGCAGAACGGCGAAATGGACCTCCTACGGTCGAAGCAGAAGTCCTGTTGATCGGGAGGTGTGGCGTGCACCGCCAGCAGACGAAAGCGGACCTCCCTCTTGTCGAAAAGGGGTCCTATTGTCGGGATGGTGTGGCATACCGCCAAAAGCGGAGAAGCGGACTTGTGTTGGAGCGCTTCACGGTCGAAATGGGGGTCCTGTTCGCCGGGAGGGTGTGGCGTGCCATAAGCAGGACTCCACACGGGATACTGTTCATCTCCACCGTCGACCTCCTCCAGCCTCCACGGGCTCCTGTTCATCCGGCCTCCACCGTGCGCTACTCCACCGCAAGCTGCACTTTTCAACCACCCCTCCTCCGTCTCACCGCTCATCCAGCCCTCCACACCACGGTGTCTGTTCCAACCACCCCTCCACGGGCACCCCTCCATCGCCATAAATCTCTGTTACTCCAGCCCTCCACACCACGGGGGTCCTGTTCAACCACCCCTCCGGGCACCCCTCCACCGTCTCTTGTTCATCCATCCCTCCACCACACCACGAGGTCCTGTTCATCCGGAGGCAACGCCACCGCTCGATGTTCATCCAAGCCCCCTTAACGCCTCCCTGTTCATCCCAGAGGCGGCATCGATCGGCTTGAGTTAGCGGCGATGGCGAAGAATCGCCGATCGAGTTGATTAACGACCATCGATCGATCGCTCGGGTTGATGCTGCGCGTAACTGCGATTACAATCGCTCGAGGTTCAGTTAGAGCCCAACGCCTCGCTTCGGGTTCATTAGAGCCAACGCCGCTTTCGCTTTTAGCGGCGTACATGTACGAGAAAGCAGCGCATCGCTTCGGCCCCGACCTCCCACCGTAACCAGGAACTCCCCAAAATTTTCCTCGCCCTCGCTTCTACCACGGTTTTTTCCATCATGGACGGCCCAAAGAATGTCATGCAGCTGCGTCTCCGCCCGCCCAGGCCAAAAGCCCATTTTTACATCATGATTTTTGTCATAGAAGTAGTGAGGCGCACCACATCTATGATGATACTGGGGTTTTGTCACAATTATCGTCATAGAAGTGTCATATGTATATGAGAAAAAAATTTAGTTATTTGGCCCAAAATATCACGGATGTGTCTTTTTTTGTAGTGATAGAAGACTTGGAAGTTTAATCTTGTCCACCTTACTAATGAACTGGTTCACCGAAATGAGTTTCATATGCTACTACATGCTAAACCTGTTATGTGTCTGCTTGTTTCTTCTTTTAGAATGCTGATAGAATATTGGGGAAGAGTGCCTTATTAAGCAATGATAAAGGAAGTAATGCAGATAAGGTTCAAAAGATAAATGAGACATCCTTGTTGGTCTCCAACAAAGCAGATAAAACGACTAAGAGAAAACTATCTTGAGGAACGGTGAGGCAACCCCAAAGTCATGCCTTGGTTTACCGCTTGAGTTACTAGCCACTACACGCTTGCACGAGCTATTCAAACTCATTATGCGAATCAGTTAGGTTTCTTGAGTCTCAACTACAAGCTGAAAAGACATCGATCGAGCTATGCTTTGTGACAAGAAGCCGGAAGGACCTGCGAAGTCCTCGGAGCATTGAGCGCATACTTTACGTGCAACAACAAAGCGTTGGAGGACTTTAAGCGCCAAACAGGATAAAGCTAATAAGCTTGCTAAGGTTATTGCCGGCATGGTGGATACCGGGATAACGCTTTCTTGAGCTCTTACGAAGTTGTTTTAGTTATGGACTTGTTTTGTTGCTTTGCGTTTATTTACCTTTGGTGGCAAATTTTGACTGACGATGTATGTAATATGCTTTGCTTTGTTCAATATATTTGGATTTGGTGGCGAACTTTGATGCTCAGTGGATTTAATATGTGCAATAGTTGTAATAGGCTAGCGTTAGTTTCTTGCTTATTTATTTCCTTATTGTCTTGTTTAGTTGTTTGCTTGTAGTCACTGCAGGTTCTTTTCCATAATTTTTAAGTGGCCACAATAACCTAGTTTTGGTAAATAGGCCACAATAATCATCAACACATGATTTGTTGTAACCATGGGCCTCCCTGTGGGACGTGGGATCCGTGGGCCTTCTAAGACCGTAGGATCCATGGGCCTTTCTGAGCCATAGGAACCATGGACTTTCTCTGAGCCGTATGATCCATGGGCCTTCTACGGGCCGTATGATCCATGGAGCCTTCTAGGGGCACGTAGGAACCATTGGCCTTCTAAGGGCACGTATAATCATTTCGCCAAACATGGGCCGCATACTATTAGCATTGGACCATAATGGGCGTTAAAAGGCCGTCAGATTGATAACGCTAGGAAAACAGCCTCAATGGGTTTACAGAATACAAATGGGCGAATGTAACCATGGGTTATATTTGACCCACAAACGGAATGTGCCAAGAATGTGACGATTCAACCGAATTCTAGAAATGAGCCCAAGAATAAATGGGCCCTTAGAAGGCCGAAAGTTAACACGGGCTGGAAACAGCCGACGGAATAATGGGCCATTAATGGGTATAAAGCGATACACCTTTCATTATGGGCCAATTTCATCCCGGGCCTTTAATGGGCCGTTAATGGGTATAAAGCGATACACCGTTCACTATGGGCCAGTTTCATCCCGGGCCTTTAATGGCCCGAAAGTTACAAAGGGCCTCATATGGGCCGAAAGACATCATGGGACATACATGGGACGGAAGTTACAGCGAAATTTGGAATCATATTGGGCGACCAGATGAAGCTCTGGGCTTATTTACGATGAAGTAGTAATGGTACGGCGATGGCGGGCGTAAATGGGCTATATCTGAAAAAAGGCCGTTAACGAAGCTTCAGGTGGGCTGAATGCGTTATCTTTTGACCAAGTCAAACAGAAGCGGCCTTTTCACCGGAATGGGCCTCTGTTGGGTACTGTGCCCGCGTGTGCGACGTATCATAAGCCTCTCTGTCCAATGAGTGGATGACATTTGTCCAAACGTTGAGCCGACACGTGTTTCCTCCGGCCAATGAGAATTTTACACATGGAAAATTCCCATTGGTCCGGGCTGTTAACGGGTTATTGGATCCAAAACCAGACCTGGATGCCACGTGTTGGTCACCATTGATGAAAGCACTTCTATGACGCGCGATTTATCGTCATGGAAGTGGACACTTCCGTGATGATAATTTTGGTCATGGCATGGAACACTTGTACGACAGCACAGGTATGACCATCTTGATTCTGTCATAAATTTTTCATGGATGTACATGCATGACAGAAAACGTGACCTTCTGTGACAAACACATATCATCACGGAAGTGTCTTTTTTTTGTACTGACGACGGGCTCCGGTGACCACAGCAGGCTATCGTCCCTTCACTCCCCAAACCGCGCGGTCGTAAATGCGGCACAGCAAGTTCAAAGCGAGACCTGCCTGCTGCGCCATTTGACGGCACCCCGACCCGTGGGAGTTCTTGCAGCTCTATGAGCTAAGCATCGCCGCATGTGGTGGCGAGAAGGTCATAAGCGGCGAACTGGTTTCCCCAGCCCTCAAGGGGTGGCGCAGCTCGTGGCTCTGAACACCTTGCAGGATCGATCTCCTCCCGGCGAGATCTTGTGGCGCTAACCGTCGCCGCTAAATTCGAGCACTCATGACCGCCCGCCGTGCCAGGCGACTGCGGCGCATCAAGCGGAAGCGAAACCCTGCGAGAAGTACATGCGCTTCGCAGCGTTCGCCTCAAGATCCCCAAGGTGACTGACGAGGCCATCATCTCCGCGTTCTTCGATGGCGTCCGTGATGTCAAGATGAAGGAGGAGCCAGCCATCCACGAGGAGCTATGCACGGCCCTGGAGATGTTCAACATGGCGACCTAGTGCGTGAGGGCGGAGGAAGGGCACCTTTCCCTCCTCGAGCTCCCAGCTGCCGACCAGGAGGACAAGAAGGCCAAGATCAAGGTCGTGAAAGCGCAAAATTTGCCGCGTGCTCGTGGCGAGCCGAGAGATGAAGGCGGCCGCGACCATCCCGAAGTCATCAAGGCCAACCGCCCAGTCTACGCCTTCCACAACGTTCACAACCACAACACCACTGACTGTCAGGAGCTCAGGGCCATCCATGATGGGCGCTTCGGTCGACGCCCAGCGCAACGGCGAGGCTACTGGCCGAGGAGGAGGAGGGCGAAGTGGGGGCCTGTTGGGATGATCGTGGCCCCGCCGAGGAGTGGCGCGACCAGCCTCGTGAGGAACGCTAGCAGGATCCGCCTCGCGAGGGCGCCTGGAGAGACCAGCCTCGTGAGGACCGTCCTCAGGGCAACGTAGGGCTTCCTCCGCTGCCACCACCACCAAGGAGGATCGACGACCATCATTAAAACCCGAAGGGGCTAGGGGCTTCCGAGGGCCCAGCGCCATCGCTTATATCTTGGTGGCGTAAGCCCCAACCTCTCGGCGTATCTTCAAGCGGTTTGCTGGTGCGGTGAACGCGACCCTTCCAGTGCTCGAGGCCACCGCGCCCGCTCAGGTGGTCCAAGTCGCCATCACCTTCAATTTCGTCGAGACCTTAGCTCAAGTGCTTGCTGACAGCAGGTCGGCGCCCTCCCGATGCTCTGCTCACCCGTCATCAGCAACGTCCAAGTCACCAAGACCCTCATCGATGGTGGTGTAGGGCTCAACATCCTGTCCGTCGAGACATTCGACAGCCTCCAAGTGTCATACGATCAGCTACAGCCTACCAAGCCCTTCTCAGGAGTGACCGAAGACTCCACCACCCCGATAGGTCAGGTCTGCCTCCCTATCACATTCGCCAACAAGTGACAACCACCGCACCGAGCTCATCGACTTCGATGTTGCCCACATCCCTCTACCGTACAACGCCATCCTTGGGTATGCAGCCTTGGCCATGTTTATGGCAGTGACCCACCATGGCTACAACGTCCTCAGGATGCTAGGGAGCTGTGGCATCATCACGGTCCCCTATGAAGAAAGAGATGCGGTGTGCTCCCTCGAGCGCGCTTACCAAGCTGCAGTGGCCGAAGACCCCGATAAAAAAGGCACCCTATACCCTCCTGAGGCCATCCCCAAGAAGAAGAAGTAGCTACTCCACCTAGGGTCTCAGAAGAGCGGCGTTTCTAGTGGCACCGCTTCAGGACCTCCGCCCGCAGCTGGGGCGCCTCCCACCCTCGCATAGGAAGGCGCGCCAGGCGCCCTCCTCAGGCTGGGCTCGGGGGCTCTCTTCTGAAGGGCCTCCGACCTAGCCAACGTCACGAGGGAGGCGCTCAGGCACCATGTGGAGGCGGCTTCGCTGCACATTTCTCTCAAGTGGGCACAAGGCATGGAGCGGTCAGTGCTCAGGAGTTCATCACCGAGGCGACCCAGGAGCTTCAAGAGGCAAGGACCATACGCGGCGATCGCCTCCCACCACCGGCGCGGCCCCCCATCCTGGCGAGGACAGCGGGCTCCGCGTCCGCGTCGACATTCCAGGGCTCAACAGGGCCGCATCTAAGGGGCGTTTCTGGCCTTCTCTCGTTGGATGGTGCGAGGGTCCACCTCACTGCTATGTTCACATGCCATTCGGCTTGCCGAACGCGGCTGTCACCATCCAGCACCGCTTGAGGAGCATTCTAGCGGCTCAGGAGGCCAGGCATCACGCCGTCCTGGCGGAAATGGCGACAGTTCTTCAGGAGCCACCTGGGCCTATGGAGCCTCCTGAGGCTCAGGACCGTGGTGGCTCATGAGGAGCAGCTTCTCCAGCACGCATCTTCAGCTACCCCAACATCACTCTCGCTACGGTACCAGGTGACTCTTTCCAGTTCACTCAGTTGGGGGCGCCCCTCGGGCATCATTATCCCAAAGTCGCACGGGCCTGTCCCCGCGACGTGTATCCTTTTGCATCCTTAGCTTACTTATTTGGCGGCGCCCCTCGGGCTGCATCATCCCCAGGCTGCTCGGGCCGTCCCAGTGTCATGTATCGTTCTTGCATCTATATGAACTAGCTTGCCTCCTCGCATGAATTACCTTATGATTGTCACCTTCCTGTTCGGTGCTTTGATACCCCACCCGACCGCCCTCGTTACCACGGGGCAGCAGCGGCGGTTGTCTTTCTTTAGGATACTTACATGAGTAGGCTAGGCGGCGATACGTGCGGGTCCGTCCCTCGCAGCTGTTTATAAAACCTAACGACCGAGCTCTCTGCAGCGGGCGGCCCGTTCATGTCACCTCACAGGGTGCGTTGGTGTCGGCCTTCTCATGTGATCGCCTCGGGGAGATTAAATGGGGTGCTGATTGCCTAACCATCTCGCAGGACCGCCGCAACTATCAAGAATCAAGACCAAGCACAACCCGCCTTGAGGTAGGGCCTTGTGAGTCCCGTGCTGGCTCACGAGTGCCCAGACACACCTAAATCTAGCCCTCTGCCGTGCAAGTCACGTGTCAAAAGCGGGCTGTACATGCCCGAGGCTCCACTTGAGGGAGCCCTCACCCACGACTAGTGGAAGCACCATGCTCACGTATTTGGCGGTCGACATGGTCGAGGAGCGGCTATGCCCGTGCAATTGCGGAAGCACTACGCTCCGCGCTGGTGATAAACAACTGAGGGCGACCGCATGGCCGTACCAACCTCAGGGAACCTCCGGGCTCAGTGTCCAGCCTCGTTGCAACGCATCCTCTTGGGAGAGTCACCTGAGGGGGCTGGGCACGGGGGCTACGCTCAGGTCACGCCTAGCGTACGCTACCCTGCCAGGTCCCTTGGACCTGGTCGTCGCGCACCCCTCCCGAGCGGTACCTCGGCGAGGACAGATATGAAGGTCTGTTTGAGCGTTAATGGGACTCCTGAGCATCGCGACTCAGGAGCCTAACTGGCCACGTAGCCCCTTACCCCTTGGTCCCGTCCTCGTGATCCGGACGGCACAAATAAGCTGACTAAGGTATAAAAGTGGGTCGGGCCTCGCCGAATGAGAACCCTAAGGCCTATTTCCACACCTCCTTCCCGCAGGCCGTTTGCGTGTCAAGGGGGAATCCTGAGCATCACGACTCAGGAGACTAACTGGCCACATAGCCCCTCACCCCTTGGTCCCGTCTTGGTGATCCGGACGGCTCAACGGCGGCTGAGGCATGCGCGGGGTGGGGCCCTGCCGACGTAGAACATCAGGCAAATGGAAAGGAGATCGTGGAATCTAAATAAATTATTACATAGCATAATGTTCCTTAACACCAAACGGAAGTTTCAACGCCTCCACGAGGCACGTCGCATGTTGCAGGAAAGTAAAAGCAGGAAGGGGCACCATTGTACACTGGCGAGCCTCCTCTTTAGCCTCAAGCGCCGTCGTCAGGAAGCGCCCGCTCATCGGCAGCGTCGCTGTCGTTGGCCTTGGTCGCGGGATCGGCGGTAGCGCGTGGCTGGAAAGCGGTCGGCGGCAAGGAACTTCTTCGCCAGAAGGCCTCCACCTCGCCCTTCCACGGCCTGCGGCGGCCCAGCGCGCCCTCGTCCTGAGGCTCGAAAGCGAGACACCAAGGTCGGCATCGAGGTCGCGAAGGAGAAGGTGACTGAGGACGCGCGTCAGGGCCGATGAGGAAAGCGCGCGCGCCTCCCCTTCCACCATGGGACCGATTCCTTCGACAACGTCCTCGAGCGCCTTGACGAGCTGAGGAAGTAGTTGGGAGGGGCCGTCGTCATCAGTCACCAAAGGCTTATCCAAGCCCTTCTCGTAGAGTCCCCGCAGCGCCTCGCGGGGCCTCTCCTCAAGAGACTTAAAGGCCTCGCGATCCTCGGCAAGAACCTTCGCCTTGATTTCCAGCTGGACCCGCTCCGCCTCCACCTCCTTTCTCCAAATTTTCTTGAGAGGCGGTTGCGTGCGTGGCACTGCGCCTAACGCCGGCTACTCCAGCTGGCGTCACCAAGCCATCGCTTCTTCTGGAGCTTTCACCTTCCCCTCCCGCACCTCGAGCTGGTGAGCCACGGCAGCCTGTTCCTTGCGCAGGTTCTCCAGCTCGTCCTCTTCCGCCCTACAGCACTCCTTGGCGGCCTCGGCATCCTTCAGCGCCACCTCGCGGGCGGTCGCGGCCTGGTCAGCGGCCCGCTTGTCCTCCTCGGAAGCTGCCATGGCCTGGCCCAGCGCCGCCCTGACAGACGCATCGGAATGCAGCCAACCTAAGATCAGCTCCAGGTGCCCCGCCACCAGGCGACGGTCAGCGCCTTGAAGGTCATCCCGGAGCCAGGTCAGCGTGAAAAGGGCCTTCTCCAGAGCATCGTGCGAAGCAGAAGAATCATGAGCTAGCGGTATGACAGAAGGAGGAGGCAGCATCGTCGCCAAGATCTACGAGTCGATGGCAGCACAAGAAGAAGATGGGGGCTCCGGAGCCTGTGGGACCTCGTCTGGCGAGCTGAGAACGGGCGCCTCCGGAGCTGGCTTGGCTGCGGAGGTCGACTTCTCCTGGGGACGGTCCTCCAGGCCTCGTGAGGTTGACTGGGCCGGAGAGGTGTGAGGGCTGTTGCCGCCCTTCTGTACCGGGGGAGCTGCGGCCATGTCGGGCTGCTGAATCCCCGAGGGGGCGGCCGCTCCCTCTCTCTTCTTCTTCACCGCGAGCGTCAGCCTGGAGGTGCAAGGAGAGAACGTTAGGAAGTAGAAACAGAAGCAGGAGCAAGAACAGAATCGGGACAAGGTGCTTACGGGTCCACGGCGGCATAGTCCCGCGACCTCTTCAGAAGCACGGAGCCCGAAGACTTCGCAGCCTGGGGCGCCGGTAAGCGAGCCCCAGGAGTAGATGACACCGCGGCAGCCGGCCCTGCGGCGGCACTGGTCGACTACAGGACAGGGGCGCCACCTCGGGAGATCAGGGCCGACCTGCTCTTCGTCGGGACCCCTGCCGACGGCTTCTTCGGGGGGGGGGGGGGGTGACCTTGGACCTCGTGGTGACCCCACCAGGGGGCAGGGCCTCCCTTGGCGGGTCGTCGTCGTCGTCAGGGAATGCGCGGAGGAGATCGGCCTTGCACGGAGGGGAAGTCTCCCTGGCCCCTCCCGGGTCACATCCGAATCCCGCTCCTCACCCTCATCGGAGTTACCAGAGGATAGCTCCACTGGGGCCTCGGTCGGCACTGGCGGCACGAGCCCGTACTCGTTGAACACGGGCATGGCCGCAGCAATCTCTGCTTTGTCAGCACGACGGTACGGCGGGAGATGCGAGACCGGCGGAAACCCCTGGTCCTCCCCGACCAGGAGTCGCAGGGCCGCGTCTAGCTCCTCGTCAGAAAGAGGATCGGGGCGCAGGCGGAGGTCATCCCCCTCGTCCTCGAGCTTCCACAGGGGGTGCGAGCGTGCCTGAAGCGGGGCCAGGCGCTACGCCAGACACTCCTTGAGTATCATGGCCCCCGTCAGCTTCTACGGCCTCGGGTCGTCAGGCTTTAAGTCGGCGGCAATCTTCTCCATCACATGCTTCGCCCGGGGGTCGGTGTGCTTCGCGCTGAGCCAACTCTCATCAGAAGAGGGCATCCCTGTCGGTAGTGACAGCCGAGGGTAGGAGCACTTGGCATCCATGAGGACACATTTGTTCCTGAAGCCCTCAGCCTTCTTCCCAGCCATCGAGATAGCGTTGGTCCTGTTGGCTGCAACGAAATTGGCGCACCCCGAGCAATGACCATCCTTGACCCGGATGTAGAAGAAGTGATGCAGCAGCACCACGGATGGCATCACCCCCATGAATGCCTCGCAGTAGAAGGCGAAAATCGACAGGAGGAGAATGGAGTTGGATGGAGATGGAGAGCATGGAGGCCATAGTGGCTGAGCACGGCGTAGAAGAAATTGGAAAAAGGAGGGACCAGCCCCGTGAACATGTTGTTCCATAAGAAAGGACGAAAGGTGCTACCCAGAGCTTCAGGCTTGGCGAGCTGCGGGCCGCCGCCTCTCTCTTTCCTCATCGTAAATGCCCACCGTCATCACAGGCGTCTTGGCGGCCAGCTTTTCCTCCAAAACGGTATGCGAGCTCAAGGCCAGCTCGTACCAGGCAGGTGAGGCGCGCGAGGCCTTGGCCTTGTCAGGAGTCATCGGATGCAAGCTCCGGGAGGATTTTCGGCAGATTGGGGTCTCTTGATGCAAGAAGGAGAAAGGGGATCTGTAGCAAGGCGAAGGAAGGCAATGAAGGCTCTGCAGCGCGCGCCAGCCTTTTGTCAGTCCGGCAGTTGCCGAGGCGGCATGGGGAAGCGGAGGCGCCCACGTCCCATCAGTCGCCACGCGTCAATCAAGGCCGCCGGCTATTGGGGCCCATGGCACTACGCACTTGCCCTTTGACTTCGCCTCGAAGCCAAGTCCGAGCATGCCTTAGGCCCGGGGGCTACTGTCGGTGTCCTGGGAATAGGGGTACCCAGACTTGCCTGCTTGCGGCCCAGGGCGTGTGAGGGAGTCCTATATTAGGGGGTATCCAGACAGCCGAACTATATCCTTTGGCCGGACTATTGGACCATGAAGATACAAGATTGAAGACTTCGTCCCGTGTCCGGATGGGACTCTCCTTGGCGTGGAAGGCAAGCTAGGCAATACGGATATGTAGATCTCCTCCCTTGTAACTGACTTTGTGTAACCCTAGCCCCACAGGGTGTCTATATATAAACCCGGAGGGTTTAGTCAAGTAGGACAACAACAATCATACCATAGGCTAGCTTCTAGGGTTTAGCCTCTCTACGATCTCGTGGTAGATCAACTCTTGTAATACTCATATCATCAAGATCAATCAAGCAGGAAGTAGGTATTACCTCCGCCATCGAGAGGGCCCGAACCTGGGTAAACATCGTGTCCCCCGCCTCCTGTTACCATCCGCCTTAGACGCACAGTTCTGGACCCCCTACCCGAGATCCGCCAGTTTTGACACCGACAGCGTGGCTCCACCAACGGCCTGGTACGGACCATCTTCATCAACAACTACTCAAGACCCTCGCGAGGCGAACGACACGAGACCTCCTCAGGGGCAGCCTCTCTAGGCTGGCTCCCGAGTAGCAGAGATATCAATGCAAGAGGCACCTCGTGAGGTGTGCGTGACGTGAGCCATGACGACCAAACGCGGGCGCCAGCGGGCGTAGACTACCAGTTATCTCTTTGGTGTTAAAGGGGCAAGCGTAGGAGAGGAGTCCCGAGGCATCAGGCAAAGGTTTCCATGTCGATTAGCGAGACCACGACCAGCCAGGACGGCGGGGCGAGAGGTCACCGTGGAGCCCACTGCAGCGGCGTCACCACCAGAACCTTTGGCAGGCGAAGACCACCTTTTTTCAGGATAGCTTGTACTAGTTGTCTTCCTTCAAAATTGGCCCTTGTGGGATCCCTTCCCGCCTAACATTTAGGAAGAGGACCAGGGCCTCTATAAATAGGACTAGCCACCACCCTAGCAGGGGGATGGATCATCCAGATCATCCTCGCACACACAAGCTCACTGAGCTCAAGACACATCTCCTCAGGAGGCTGTTCGTCCTTTGTACTTGTTCATCCTCAGCCTACAAAGCAATCCACCACCACCACACTGGAGTAGGGTATTACACTGCAACTGTGGCCCGAACCAGTATAAACTCTCGTGTCTCCTGTTCTTTGGGTTTGTCTGGCTAGGCCTTGAGATCGTTGCAAGAGCGAGCTAGGGAGAGAGAGATCTTAATGCGCACCCCAGTGTTTGAACCTCAGTGGTTTGCCGGAACCCATAATCCGACACTCCCCGGCACACATGCAGAGGTTGGGGATGGAGGCGGCGGCGATGGTGGTGACCTACCAATGGTTTCGAGCGAGGGATGGGTGGTGTGTGTCTGTGTGAGCGGAGGTTTTGGGGACTGTGTGGTGTGTGTGGAGGGGGGCAAGGTGGTGTTTGAGGAAATACCTCGGCAACTGAAAATCTTACTAGGCGTGAGTAACAAGGCGGGGCTACTGAAATTTGGATCAAGGGCGAGCAGATATTTTGAGATTGCAAGGGCAGGATTAAAATGCCAGGGCAACTGGAAATTTGAATCAAGGGCGAGCACAAATTTTTGAGATTGCAAGGGATGCAAAGGCGGGAGTACCAAGGGGGGCAACTGAAAATTTGAATCAAGGGAGAGCAGATATGTTTGAGATTGCGAGGGATGCAGAGGTGGGAGTAAAATGTCAGGGCTACTGAAAATTTGAATCGAGGGACTGAAGCAGAGCGGGAGTAACAGACATCGCACACGGTCCGCACATACTAATCGTGTGCTATCAAACATTAAAACCTTCTAGGCGGTAGATATTTTTGAGATTACAAGGCAGTAGATATTTTCGAGACCGGGAGGCAAGACTCGTGGAGCCTAATCCATTGTGCTGATGTGAGGGACTGCAGGGCATGGGCGTGGCACGCGGGTAGTCTGACCAAACTGTGTCTTTTGCGTACCCAATCACAGACGGTTTCTACATCCAACTCGTGTGCTGTTTATAAATTTGGCACAAAGAATAATGCGGGAGAGGGTCAGAACATGAACACACTTGCATGTGGACCAAATATATGTATGAAAAGGGCGGTTTGATGTTCGAATACCCAATGCACAACTTTGATGTGGCACCTATCGTACAAAAGCACAGTATTGCTAGTCAGCCACCCCCAACGAACCCCACTTAGTGTCGGCGGTGAGGGAATCTTAGCTACAAATGCATGTCCCCAAATAGCTAGGTCTGAAATCTCACACTACTGTAACACAAAAACTATAGGAGTCTGTCGGATTTCGGGTTCAGGCAAAACCCTTAAGGTTCGAACTCTGGAGTGCGCATGAAGATCTCTCCCTCCCCTAGCTCGCTCACTCCCCACGATTTCAAACCTCAGCTCGTCAAACTCGGAGAACAAGGGACACAAGAGTTTATACTGGTTTGGGCCACCGATGTGGTGTAATACCCTACTCCAGTGTGATGTGGTGGATTGCCTTGTAGGCTGAGGATGAACAAGTACAAGGGAAGAAAAGCCTCCTAGGGAGAGGTGTTCTTGAGCTCGGTGAGCTTGTGTGTGTGTGTGTGAGGGTGATCTTAATGATCCGTCCCTCCAGTAAGGTGGTGGCTAGTCCTATTTATAGAGGACCGGGTCCTCTCCCCAAATGTTAGGCGGGAAGGGATCCCACAACGGCCAATTTGAAAGGGGGACAGCTAGTACTAGCTATCCCGACAAAAGGTGGTCTTCGCCTGCTAAAGGTTGTGGTGGTGACGCCATCGTGGGCTCCACGATGACCTCCATCCTGCCGTCCTATTAGTCTTGGTGTTGTTGCACCGATATGGAAACCTTTGCCTGATGCTTCGGGATTCCTCGCTTGCGCTTGCCCTTTAACACCAAAGAGGAAACAAGTACTCTGCGCCCGCTAGCGCCCACCTGGCGCCCGCGTGGCCTTGGTCGTCACGGGAACCTCATGAGGCGCCCCTCGCCTTGATCTCTCTGCTCCTCGCGAGCCAGTCTAGTGAGGCCGCCCCTGAGGAGGTCTTGTGTCATCCGCCTCACGAGGCTTGTCCCCTCGCGAGGGTCTTGAGTATTTGCTGGTGAAGATGGGCCGCACCAGGCCGTTGTAGGAGCCACGCCATGGGCCGCAGGCAGGCAAGTATGAGGACTCCCCGTTTCAGGCAAACGGTAGCCCCCGGGCCCAAAGGCGGCGCTTCGGACTTCGAGGCGAAGCCAAGGGACAAGTGTGGAGCGCCGCGGGCCCCAACCGCCTGCGGCCTTGATTGACATGGGTATCTCCGCTTCCCCATGCTACCTTGGTGACTGCCCGACTGACAAAAGGCTGGCGTGGGCTGTGCTGCCTTCATTGCTTTCCTTCGTCCTGCTCTAGATCCCCTTTCTTGCTCCTCGCATCCAAAGAGTCCAGATCCGCCCAGATCCTCCTTCAAGCCTGCCGCCAATGGCGCCCAACAAAGCTCGGGCTGCTCCTCCACCATCACGAGTGCAGGCCGTGGCTCAATCTTGCGCCAGAAGCGCTGGAGAAGAACCTTGCCACCATTCTCCTGATGACGTCGGAGGGCGATGAGAAGAGGAAGATTGCGCTCCGGGCTGGCTCCACCGAGCCGGAGGCCTCAGGCAGCACCTTCTACCCGTTCTTCATGAGCAGCGTTGTCGTGGGGTTGGTTCCCCCCTTCTCCGACTTCTTCTACTCCGTCCTCAGCTATTACAAGATTCACGCCCTCCATCTTCGTCCCAACTCCATCCTCCACCTATCGATCTTCGCATTCTAGTGTGAGGCGTGCGTCGAATTGATGCCGTCCATGGCACTGTTGCGCCACTTCTTCTTCCTCCAGACCAAGGAGTGCCACTACTCGGGGTGCATTAACTTCATCACAGCCAACAAGATGAACGTGATCTCGAAGGCTAGGAAGAAGGCCAAGGGCTTCAGGAGCAAGTGGGTCCAGATGGATGCCAAGTGCTCCCACCCCCGGCTGGTGCTGCCGACGAAGATGCCCGTGTCCCACGACGGGTGGTTCCACGTGAAGCTCACCGACCCCCGGGCTGAGTTGGTGCTGGAGAGGATAACCGCCGACCTGAAGCCTGGTGACTCAAGGGCGGCGAAGCTGACGGGATCCATGATCGTCAAGGAGTTCATGGTGCATCACATGGCTCCCCTCTAGGCACGCGCGCCTTTTGTGGAAGCTCGGGGACGACCTCCGCCTGCGTCCGGAGGCCCTGTCTGACGAGGAGCTGGGCACGACCCTCCGCTGCTTGGTTGGGGATGACCAGGGGTACCTGCCGGATAGCTTCGCTCCCTTGTACCATCGCCCGGATGGGGCAAAGATTGTTGTCGCCATGCCTGTCTTCGATGGGCGTGGTCTTATGCCGCCGGTGCCCTCTGAGGCCCGGTTGGTGATGGTTCCGGTGGTGTTGTCCTCCAACGATTCCGGCGAGGAGGAAGAGAGGGACTCGGCGGCCACCCTGGAGGGGTTTGGGGAGATCTCCCCTCCGTGCAAGGCCGACCTCCTCCGCGCCTTGCCTGATGACGACGCTGCCGGCGACCACCCATTGAGGGAAGTCCCGCCCCTTTCTGGGGTCGCTACGAGGTCCAGGGTCTCCCCCTCGGGGAAGCAAACGTCCGGCGTACCGACGAAGAGCAGATCGTCGTTGATCTCTTGGGGTGATGCCCCTGCTTCACCGCCGCTCGGGGCCACCGCGGCCTCGCAGACTCCTTGGGCCCGCGCGCCTGCGCCCCAGGCCGCGAGGCCCCTAAGCTCCACACTTCTGAAGAGGCGTCGGGACTACGCCGCCGTGGACCAGTGAGTTTCCTGCCCTGAGCTTGCCCTTGCTCCTGCTTCCGCTGCGGCTCCCTGAAGCTTCTTCCTTGTGCCGCTAGGCCGACGTCGTCATTGAAGAGGAAGAAGGAGGGGGCAGCCACATCCTCGGGGACCCAGTAGCCTGCACGGCCGCGCCTCCTCCGACGCAGAAGGGCGGCGATGGCGCCCGCCCATCTCCGGTTCGGGCTTCCTCGCGAGGCTCGGAGGAGCGTCCCCAGGGAACAGCGGCCCCTGATGCAACGTCGACTCCCGAGGCACTTGTCCCCAGCTCGCTGGCCGAGGCCCCGCAAGCTCCGGAGCTCCTCGCTTCTTCTTCTGCTACCGTTAACCTGCAGGTCTTGGCGACGACGCTGCCTTCTCCTTCCACCCCACTACCAGTTCGCGATCCTTCCACCTCTCCTGACGCCCCGGAGCACGCCCTTTCTGTGCTGGCCAGGCTGCGGGATGATCTTCAAGGCGCCGACCATCGCCTAGTGACCGGGTGCCTGGAGCTGATCTCTGGCTGGTTGCACTCTGATGCATCCATCCGGGAGGCGCTGAGCCAGGCCGTGGCGGCTTCCGAGAAGCACAAGCAGGCAGCTGCCCAAGACGTTGCTGCCCGCGAGGTGGCGCTGAAGGACGCCGGGGCTGCCTAGGATCGCTGCCGGTCGCTGGATGCCGGTTTGCCGAGACCATGCGCAACAAAGCGTCTGGCCAAGGCGAGGCTCGAGGCCGCCATGACGGAGGAGGAAGATGAAGGCCAGGAAGGACGCCGTCGAGAGGTTTGCGATGCGAGATGGAGCAGTTGGCGGCCGCAGCCATGGAGCGCATACCATTTGGAGAAGCCGGAGCAGGAGATGAAGGCGAAGAAGGACGAATTGAAGCGAAACAAAGGTCTGGCCGAGGACCGCGTGGCCTTCAAGTCCCTTGAGGAGAAGACCAGCGTGGCGCCAGGCACTCTACGAGAAGGGCTTGGAGGAGGCTGGCCGGCGATGATGACGAGGGCCCCCACCCAGCTGCTCCCTCATCCGTCATGGCGCTTGAGGACATCGTGGACAAGATCGGCCCCTTGGTGGAGGGGGAAGCATGCGCGCTCTCGTCGGCTGCACTGACGCGCGTCTTCAGCCACCTCCATCTTCGTGATCCTGACGCCGACCTCGACGAGATGCTCGAGCCCCGTGGATTACGAACTGGCCAAGGCTTTGCCAGCCGCCGTGAAGTGCTGTGGAGGCCTTGCTGAAGAAGTTCCGCACCTTCGACCCTGCGCCCTCAACCGGTGGTGCCGCTGAACCTGCAACTCCGGCGGGCGGCAGAGGCGAGGGCAACATCGCCATTGAAGGGCCATCCCTTGCAAGTGAAGGCGGCGTGCAGGGATGATGAGATGTCTTGCTGGCGACTCCTTTCCTACTTTGCTTCTGCAACATGCACCGTGCCTCGTGGAGGCGTTTAAACTTTTGTTTGGTATTTGAAGTACAGTATGTCTTGCAATATTTGTTCGAGATTCCGCAATTTCCTTCCCGTTTGCCTGGTGTTCTGCGTCTGCAGGGCCCGACCCTGCGCATACCTCAGCCGCCGTTGGATCGTCCGGATCGCCAGGGCGAGACCAAGGGGTGAGGGGCTACGTGGCCAGTTATGCTCCTGAGTCGCGATGCTCAGGAGTCCCGCTTGACGCGCAAACATCTTACAGAAAGGAGATGCGAGAGTAGGTCTAGTGTTCTACATCTGCGAGGCCCGACCCCGCGCATACATCAGCCGCGGTTGGATCGTCCAGATCACCAGGACGAGACCAAGGGGTGAGGGGCTACGTGGCCAGTTAGGCTCCTGAGTCGCGATGCTCAGGAGTCTCCCTTGACACCCAAACAACCTTCATACCTTGGCTTCGCTCGGGAGGGCGCGTGACGGCCAGGTCCGAGGGACCTTGCAGGGCGGCGTACACTTGGGCATGACCTGAGCGTAGCCCCCGTGCCCAGCCCCCTCGCGTGGCTCTCCCGAGGGGGAAGCATTGCGGTGAGGCTGGACACTAAGCCGGGGTGGCTCCCTGAGGTTGGTACGCCATTGGGCCGCCCTCACCAGCGCGGAGCATAGCGCTTCCGCACTTGCACGGGCATAGCCGCTCCTTAACCGTGTCGACTGCCAGCACGGAGCATGGTGCTTCCACTAGTGCGTGGGTGAGGGCTCCCTCTGAGTGGAGCCCCCGGGGCATGTATAGCCCCGCCCTGACACGTGTCTTGCACGACAGGGCTAGCCGAGGTGTGTCAGGGCACTCGTGAGCCAGCGCGGGACTCACGAGGCCCTACCTCAAGGCTGGTTGAGCCTGGTCTTGATTCTTGATGGCTGTAGCTGTCCTGCAAGATGGTTAGGCAACTGCAAGGCCGAATCTCTGGCGATCACATTAGAAGGCAGACACCAACGACCCGGGGAGGTGGCGTGGAGCGGACCGGCCCGCCAGACAGAGCTCAGTCGTTGGGTTTAACGACGCTGCAGGGACGGACCCGAGCACAGACGCCGTGCCTAGTCTTCTCATGCGAAGAATCCTGAAGAAAGACAACCGGCACGCGGCTTCGGCGGTGGCGAGACACCGGGTCGCGCGCCCTAGCTCGCCCATCCATGATTAGCTGATGCGAGAACAAGGCACCAAGGGCCATGGGAGGTGACGTACACGGGAGCGGGCCCGCGAGCCAGAGCTCGGCCTCTTTGGTTTGGCGACGCTGCAGGGACAGACCCGAGCACAGACGCCGTGCTGGTCCTTCATCATGAGGCGGTCGTGGGTGGGCTTGCTAGGGCATGCGACATTCATGGCATCGAAGCGCCGGGCAAGCAGGCGGTAATCATAGGTAACTCATGCGAGGGAACAAGCTAGCTCAGATAGATGCAAGAATGATACATGCCACTGGAACGGACCCGAGCGGCCTGGGGATGATGGAGCCCAAGGGCCCCCGATAGAGTAAGCTAAGGATGCAAAAGGATACATGCCGCAGGGGATCGCCCGTGCGACACAGGGAATCGTGGCTTGCAGCCGAGGGGCGCCCCCACTGAGTAAATTGGAAAATGTCACCCGTACCATTGTCGAACGATGGTTGAGGTAGCCAAAGGCGCGCGTTGAAGGAGTCGCTCCTCATGAGACACCAGGACCCTGAGCTTCGGGAGGCTCTGGGGGCCCGGGCGGGTCTTCGAGGACCATCGCCATCTCCGTCTGGACTGCGTGATGCCTGGCTTCCTGAGCAGACAGGACACTCCGCAGGTGGCGCTGGAAGGTGGCCGCCACGTTCGGCAAGCCAAATGGCATGCAGACGTAGTTGTGGGGTGGACCCTCGCAGCGCCCAATGCACGAAGGCCAGAAGCGCTCCTAAGACGCAGCCCTGTTGAGCCCTGGAATATCGATGCAGACGCGCAGCTCGCCATCCTTGCCAGGATGGGGAGCTGCGCCGGGTGGTGGGCGGCGGTCGCCACGCATGGTCCTTTCTTCTTGAAGCTCCTGGGTGGCCTCGTTGATGAACTACTGAGCACCGGGCGCTCCTCGCCCAATGCCCTCTTGAGGGAAACATGCCGCAAAGCACGCCTCCACGTGGTGCCGAAGCGCCTCCATCGTGATGTTGGCTAGGTATGAGGCCCTCCAGAAGAGAGCCCCCGAGCCTCACCCAAGGAGGGCGCCGGGCGCGCCTTCCTATGCGAGAGAGGGAGGCGCCCTAGGTGCGGGCCCTGATCCTGAGGAGGTGCCGCTGCCGCTGGAGAGCCGCTCTCCTGAGGCCCAGTGCGGAGTAGTTTCTTCTTCTTCTTGGGGATGGCCTCAGGAGGGTACATAGTGCCCTCGCTGTCGGGGTCTTCGATTGCTGCGGGTTGGAAGGCGCGCTGCAGGGAGCACACCGCATCTCTTTCTTCATAGGGGACTGTGATGATTCTGCCACTTCCTGGCATCTTGAGGACGTTGAAGCCGTGGTGGGTCACTACCATGAACTTGGCTAATGCTGGATACCCAAGGATGGTGTTGTACGGCAGACGGATCTGGGCGACGTCGACGTCGATGATCTCGGTGCGGTAGTTGTCGCGCTGGCCGAAGGTGTCAGGGAGACGGACCTGCGCTATCGGGGTGGTAGAGCCGTCGATCACTCCTGAGAAGGGTTTGGTAGGCTGCAGCTTATCGTATGGCACTTGGAGGCTATCGAATGTCTCGACAGACAGGACATTGAGCCCTGCGCCGTCGTCGATGAGGGTCTCTTTGCACGGCATTCCACAATTGATCTCTTGGATCGCGGAAGCATTTTCACTTCTAAGTTCGGGACTCCTTCCAGGAAGGCCATGGGCACCAACATTAAGCTTGACATAGCTTTCCATCCTCAAACAAGTGGGCAAGTCGAGCGAGTCAATCAAATCCTTGAAGATATGCTCAGGACTTGTGTCATTTCCTTTGGCATGAAGTGGGAAGATTGTCTTCCATATGCCGAGTTCTCCTACAACAACAGCTTCCAAGAGAGTTCGAGCAAGGCCCCATTTGAAATTCTCTATGGCAGGAAGTGTCGTACTCCTCTCAATTGGTCAGAGACTGGTGAACGCCAGCTTCTTGGCAATGACTTTATCACAGAGGCTGAAGAAATGTGCAAAGTCATTCGTGAGAATCTCAAAGCCACACAATCGCACCAGAAGAGCTATTATGATGACAAGCACTGTGACTTGGCTTTCGAGATCGGAGACCATGTCTACCTCCGCGTCTCTCCAATGAAAGGCACCCGTCGCTTCGGTATCAAAGGGAAGCTTGCCCCGAGATATGTTGGTCCTTTCAAGATCATTGGCAAAACAGGCGACCTCGCCTATCAACTTGAGCTTCCTCCAACCCATAAATGTGCATGATGTGTTTCACGTGTCACGCAACCATAAGTGCTTCAAGACGCCTGAGCGCACTATCAACGTCGAAGAGATTGACCTCCAAGAAGATCTGTCTTATCATGAGCACCCCGTTGCTATTCTTGTAGAAACTGACCGCAAGACTCGCAACAAGTCAATCAAATTCCTGAAAGTTAAGTGGTCACACCATTCCAACTGAGAAGCCACCTGGGAGCGTGAGGATCACCTCCGTTCCGAATATCCGGAGTTCTTTCAGTCCTAGATCTGGGGCGAGATCCTCTTGTAGTGGTGGAGTGTTGTAACACCCGGATGTAACTTTCCATATTTGTAACTCCAACTCTTGCCATTCTCGGCTATGTGTTATGATATTCCCTCCGTGGTTGGGTTTTTGTCTTTCGTTTTGCATTTTGTTCATGTCACGCATTTCATATCATGTCATCATGTGCATCTCATTTGCATACGTGTTCGTCTCATGCATCCGAGCATTTTCTCGGTTGTCCTTTTCGCAATCCGACACTCACACACGCACCGTTGCACCCTTCTTATCTCGTTTCGTGAGCGGGAGCAAAACATTCTCGGAATGGGCCAAGATTTGTCAAGTGGCCTTGGTACACCACAGGTAGACCGCCTGTCAAATTTCGTTGCATTTGGAGGCCGTTTGATGCTCCAACGGTTAACAGGTAACCGCAAAGGCCTCTTGTGTGTTGCAGCCCAACACCCCTCCAAAACGGCCCAATAACCCAGCCAAACCTCTTCCATGTCCTCCGTCGTCGGATCACGATCGTGTGCGCGAAAACTACACCTCATTTGGACACTCCTACATCCTCCTAGCTATAAATATGTGATCCCCTCCAAATATCTCGCAGTCTAAATCCTAGCCCGCTCCTCTCTAGCGCCCGCCACGCCGCCCACCTCCGCCGCCCGACCATTCGCAGCGCCACGTAGCCTCCGCCACCGCCAGGCGATCGCCCCCGAGCCCGAGCTGCCGCCGATCTCCTCCGCTTCGCCGCTTCCGCCTTTTCGCCACTTCCCGCCTTGCCCGGCTGCCATTGCCGCCACCATTCGCCCGCCATCGCCTCTCTCCAGTGCCGGCCTCAAGCTCCATCGCCGCCTTTGCCGTCCGGCCGTCTGCCGTCGCCGCGCCATGCCCCCCGCCGGATCCGGCCGGCCCCATCCCGCCGGCGTCTTCTCCGGCGAGCTCAGCGAACTCCGGCCACTTCCCCGGCAAGATCCGGGCCAGAGTGGACCATATCCACGGGGAGACGAACCAAATGCCGCCCCGACCCGGATCCCTTCGTCCCGCACCGCTCCATCCCGTTGACTTTCGCGAGGGGTATATTTCAGTCTTTTTGTGCAATGATTTATGCCCCTGTTCATCATGTCGTATCTCGATGAAAGTAGCTCCAAATGATGCATATGATATGTAAAATTGTTCGTCTCGATGAGCTCTTCACGTTAGAAGCATTTCCATGCATGTTTGTGTCTGTTATGATGCCATTGTCATTGATGCAAGAGTGCTATAAAATGTTTACTGCTGTTACTTATCAGTTTAGGGTGATTTGTCATTTTTGTTGCTTCTGATGTGTGCGTCATATGAGCATGAGCTCTAGATGTGTTTTGAACTATGTCATGCCATCTTTACAGAGCTGCTTGCCATGTATTTTTGTGATCTATGTGGTGACTAGCACAAGCATGCCTAGTAGCCTCCACAATGTTGTTGTTTTCATGGACTTAGGATTTTGCCGTCCTTTTCCTGCTGTTATTTTGATGCCATGTAAAATTGACGCTACAGTGAGTTCCATGATTATTTTGGGATGCTTCACTAAGGATGTTTTGAACATGTGGTTATGATCTATCCATCCATGCCCCTGGTTGTAATTATGGAGTGCCCTAGCATGTCTTGTTCTTACTCTACTTTTGCTATAAAATGTTCCTGGTAGAATGTTAACATGTTAATCAATATTGCCATGGTTGTTGCTAGTGATCCATGCATCCTAAGAACTTGCTCTTGCCATGGTTAAATTCATGAACATATCATATTGCTGTTAGTATACTTATTTTGTCATTCAATTCCTTGTGGTGAGTGGCATGAGCTCGCAAAGTTGCTAACATAATTCTGTTTATGCCATGCTCTGTTTGCTGCTAAGTCTGAAACTGCTAATAAAACTTGCTATGTTTACATGGGTGCCATCACATCTTATTCTCCTTTTTGGCTCATGATCACTAAGGGACTTTTGTTCTATGCATTTAGTAGAATCATGAAATTCCTTGATTTTCTATGATATGTTGCTGTAGCATCTAGTTTTCTAGCTCTAAACATTGCTACCTGCTGCTGTTTTGCCAGGTTTAGTATTTTCTCCAAGTCTGTGAATCTGTTATCATTTGCACTTTTTCCATGCTGTTTTTCGCTTGTTCTATTGAAAACTAGCAGGAGCTCAGTGTTCACGATTTGTAGAGCTTCGTGTGCACTTCGCTGCCATGTTCTTTCTTTTTATGTTGGAGTGATGTAGCATAGTTTCATGATGCACTCGAAGTGCTATGATGCTGTTAATTGCAGTTTTGCATCATTCTTGTGTGGCTTGTCATTTGCAAACCGTGCATCCGTTTCCGGTGATCCTTATATCGATTTCGACCAAAATCATCTCATCTTTCTAGCAGCATACTTGGTTTGCCAAGTTGATGCCTTGTTCAACCTTTTTCCTTTCGGAGTACTCATATGCGTTGCACATCATATCTTGCATTCCATGCCATGTCTTGCATCATGTTGCTTGTGCATTGCACCGTGATTGATTGTTGTTTCATTGCTTGTGTTCTTGCTTTGGGTAGAGCTGGGAGACAAGTACGTGACCGAGGAACCTGTTGAGTACGCTAACGAGGATCAAGCTTTCTACAACTCTGAGAACTTTGCATGCAAGATGACCATACCCTCGAAATCACTTCTATCTTTGCTTGCTAGTTGTTCGCTCTATTGCTATGCCGCGCTACCTACCACTTGCTATATCATGCCTCCCCTATTGCCATGTCAACCCTCTAACCATCCTTTCCTAGCAAACCGTTGTTTCGCTAATTTACAGCTTTGCTCGCCCTTCTTATTGCGTTGCTAGTTGCAGGTGAAGATGAAGTTGGTTCCATGTTAAAACATGGATGTTTTGGGATATCACAATATCTCTTGTTTAATTAATGCATCTATATACTTGGTAAAGGGTGCAAGGCTTGGCCTTATGCCTGGTGTTTTGTTCCACTCTTGCCGCCCTAGTTTCCGTCATACCGGTGTTATGTTCCTTAATTTTGCGTTCCTTACGCGGTTGGGGATTTATGGGACCCCTTGACGGTTCGCCTTGAATAAAAGTCCTCCATCAAGGCCCAACCTTGGTTTTACATTTTCCTACCTAAGCCTTTTCCCTTGTGTTTTCGCGAGCCCGAGGGTCATCTTTATTTAACCCCCCCCCCCCCGGGCCAGTGCTCCTCTGAGTGTTGGTCCGAACCGAGTAGACTCCGGGGCCACCTCAGGGAAACTTGAGGCTTAGTTTTACTCGTGGGATGTCTCATCCGGTGTTCCCTAAGAACGAGATATGTGCAGCTCCTATCGAGATTTGTCGGCACAGTCGGGTGGTCTTGCTGGTCTTGTTTTACCATTGTTGAAACATCTTGTAACCGGGATTCCGAGCCTGATCGGGTCTTCCCGGGAGAAGGAATATCCTTCGTTGACCTTGAGAGCTTGTGATGGGCTAAGTTGGGGCACCCTGCAGGTATTATCTTTCAAAGCCGTGCCTTGATTTATGTGGTAGATGGGAATTTGTTAATGTCCGGTTGTAGAGAACTTGACACTTGACTTAATTAAAATACATCAACCAAGCGTGTGTAGCCATGATGGTCTCTTTTTGGTAGTCCGGGAAGTGAACATGGTTTGGGTTATGTATGAATGTAAGTAGTTTCAGGATCACTTCTTGATCACTTCAAGCTTCTCGACCATTGCGCTGCTTCTCTTCTCGCTCTTATTTGCGTATGTTAGCCACCATATTTGCTTAGTGCTTGCTACAGCTCCACCTCATTATCCCTTTCCTACCCACAAGCTTAAATATTCTTGATCTCGCCGGTGTGAGATTGCTGAGTCCTCGTGACTCACAGATTCTACCAAAAGCAGATTGCAGTGCGAGGATACCAGTCACGGTGATGCTACCGAACTCAAGTGGGAGTTCGACGAGGAACTTGGTCGTTACTATGTTTCGTTTCCTGATGATCAGTAGTGGAGCCTAGTTGGGACGATAAGGGATCTAGCATTTGGGGTTATCTTCTTTTCATTTGGATTTGACCGCAATCGGTATATGTGTGTATCTTGAATGATGCATGAATTTATTTATGTATTGTGTGAAGTGGTGATTGTAAGCCAACTCTCTTTATCCCATTCTTGCTCATTACATGGGATTGTGTGAAGATGACCCTTCTTGCGACAAAACCTACAATGCGGTTATGCCTCTAAGTCGTGCCTCGACACGTGAGAGATATAGCCGCATCGTGGGCGTTACACACAAATGGAGGCCCACAAATCCCACAAGACACCAGGGCGCGCCAGAGGCCCTTGGCGCGTGCTGGTAGGTTGTGACCTCCTCGAACGTTGGTTGAAGCTCTACTTCGGGCGCAAGGAAGCTTCTATCTGGAAAAAAAATCATGTTAAAATCTCAGCGCAGTCAGAGTTACGGATCTCCCGGAATATAAGAAACGGTTTTCGGCCAGATCAGGGGAAGGCGAAACGGAAGAGAACAGAGAGGGAGATCCAATCTCGGAGGGGCTCTGTTGCCATGGACACCAAGGACCAGAGGGGGAACTCTCCTCCCATCTAGGGGGGAGGCCAAGGAAGAAGAAGAAGGAGGAGGGCTCTCTCCCCCTCGCTTCCGGTGGCGCCACAGTGCCACCGGGGCAATGATCGGGATGACGATATACATCAACAATCTTGCTACCATCAACAGCAACTCTCTCCCCCTCTATGCAGCGGTGTAACACCTCTTTCCCCTGCTGTAATCTCTACTTAAACATGGTGCTCAACTCCATATATTATTTCCCAATGATATTTGGCTATCCTATGATGTTTGACTAGATCCTTTTGGTCCTGTGGGTTAATCATGATCTTGGTTGGAATGATTGTATATTTTGTTTATGGTGCTGTCCTACGGTGCCCTCCGTTCTCGCGCAAACATGAGTGGCCCCCGCTATAGGGGGTTGCAATATGTTCATGGTTCGCTTATGGTGGGTTGCGAGAGTGACAGAAGCTTAAACCCGAGTAAGTGGGGTATGACGTATGGGAGTAAAGAGGACTTGATACTTAATGCTATGGTTGGGTATCACGACCTTAATGATCTTTAGTAGTTCTTGCAAGATGCTTGCTAGGGGTCCAATCATAAGTGCATATGATCCAAGTAGAGAAAGTATGTTAGCTCATGCCTCTCCCTCATATAAAATTACAAGAATGATCACCGACACTTGTTATCGATTGCCTAGGGATAAATAACTTTATTGTTCACACAAACTCTTTGACTAAACACCTAACTTTTCTTATCTTTCAAAGTACTTCTAGTTTTATTCTTGCGAAGTAGTTCTAGCATCACTCTTACAAACTAGTTCCATACTAGTTTTCGATAAAGAAGACGTCAAGTGTGCGTAAGTTGTATCGGTGGTCGATATAACTTGAGGGAATATTAGTTCTACATTTAGCTCCTCGTTGGGTTCGACACTCTTATTTATCGAAAAAGGCCACAAACGATCCCCTATACTTGTGGGTTATCAAGACCTTTTTCTGGCACCGTTGCCGGGGAGCAATAGCGTGGGGTGAACATTCTCGTGTGTGCTTGTTTGCTTTATCACCAAGTAGTTTTTATTTCCTGTTCTAAGTTGTTCTGTATCTTTAGTTGTGGATATGGAACACGAAACACCAAAAAATTAGTTGTACCTGCTATTCATGGAGATGGGAACCTCCTAAAACCTCGATGCTTGTTATGTAAAAGATATTATGCACTACTTCGATAATCCTGAGAAAACCCCATTCAACTGTATAATGGGAGTAACGTTGGATCAACGTGAATACTTTAGGGATTATTGCTTGACACAAAAAGGGAAACTTTTATGGGATCAAATTTATATGTTGCATTGGTATGCTCGGGATCTATGCTTGAGACATGATTATACTTGTTGCTCTAGAATGAATGCTCCACGTCTTCCCTTTTCATGGAAAATTAATGATAATGAAACCTCGGCTTCTTATGCTAATGGTATATATGATTACTATGATGTGGAACGAATAGAAGAATTTGTTGCTTTTAAGGGTGCACATGAAATTGAATCATTGTTTAAGAAGTTTGAAGATTTTGATGATTCAGTTTATAGACCTGAAAATTTTGCTGTCCTTAAATATTGCTATGATAATTATATATACAATTACGATATTGATGTATTTATTGAGGATAACCCCCCTGTCCAAGAAGAGACTAATATTTTGCAGGAGTCTATGGAAGAAGAAATTGATGAAATTGCGAGCTCATTGGATGAAAAAGATAATGAGGAGAGCGAAGAACCAACAGAGGAAGAGCGGATTAGCTAACCATACCCACCTTCTAATGAGAGTAACTCTTCAACTCATACATTATTTAATGCCCCTTCGTTCTTACCGAAGGATGAATGCTATGACAATTGTTATGATCGCGTTGATTCGTTTGAAATATCCCTTTTTGATGAACTTGATGCTTGTTATGCTTGTGGCCAAGATGCCAATATGAATTATGCTTATGGAGATGAACTTGCTATAGTTCCTTATGTTAAGAACGAAATTGTTGCTATTGCACCCACATATGATAGTCCTATTATCATTTTGAATTCTTCAAACTACACAATATCGGAGAAGCTTGCACTTATTAACGATTATATTGATGGGTTGTGTTCTACTACTACACATGATGATTTTGATGAATATAATATGCATGTGCTTGCTGCTCCTACTTGCAATTATTATGAGAGAGGAACTACACCTCCGCCTCTCTATGTTTTCAACACGATAAAATTGCAAGAAGTTGCTTATGCTATGTATTGGCCTATACTTGATGTTCATGAATTGTTCTTGTATGACAAGCCGATGCATAGGAAGAGAGTTAGACTTCGTCATTGCATGATATATGTTGCCTTGTGCTCATTACTAAATGCCAAATCATTGTTAATTAAAATTGGCTTCAATATACCTTGGGATTCGGGTGGATCCATTACTTGAGCACTTTATGCCTAGCTTAATGGCTTTAAAGAAGCGCTGCTAGGGAGACAACCCGGAAGTTTTAGAGAGTCATTTATTTCTGTTGAGTGCTTTTATAAAGTTTAAAAACAAACCAAAAATATATAGGGGAGCACAAAACTTTTCAAAAGGAAAGTGAAAGTGAGAGAGACAAGCATTGTTGAAGTGGGGGAGCTCCTTGAACTTTGTTCATGCTCACGGAAACTTTGCTAATCTTAATTACAGAAACTTTACAACAAAAATAATTATCCCCTTGTACAATTCCATTGTATTGCAAAAATAATGTGCCAAGGTTTGCCTTTAGGATGATTAGATTGCTTGTTGGTATGTGCGGTGCAGAAACATAAACTTTGGCTGTAGCGCATGAATTTTCATTTTTTACTAGAACGTCAAATGTTTCTGGAACTTTTTGCACAGTCTTGCTATACAAATTATTTACGTTGTCCTAATTTTTCACGAATTTTGGTGTACCAGAACTATGATAGATGTTCAGATTCCTACAGACTGTCCTGTTTAAGACAGATTCTGTTTTGGATGCATTTTTTTGCTTGTTTTGATGAAACTATCGATTCTATCGGTGGTATAAGCCATGGAAAAGTTATATTACAGTAGCTACAACGAAAAAACAAAATATGAATTGGTTTGAAATAGTACTTAGAGTAGTGATTTGCTTTATTATACTAACGAATCTTACCGAGTTTTGTTGAGTTTTGTGTGGATGAAGTGATCAAAGATCGAGAAGGTCTCGATATGAGGAGAATGAGTAGAGGCAAGAGATAAAACTTGGGGATGCCCAAGGCTCCCCAACTAAATATTCAAGGAGACTCAAGCGTCTAAGCTTGGGGATGCCCCGGAAGGCATCCCATCTTTCTTCAAATAAGCATCAGATATGTTTTTGGTTTCGTTTCGTTCATGTGATATGTGCAAATCTTGGAGCGTCTTTTGCATTTAGTTTTTCCCTTTTTATTGTATGCACCATGCTGTTATGAGATAGTCCATGGTTGATTTGTAGAATGTTCATTGCACTTCACTTATATCTTTTGAGTATGGCTTTATAGAATGCTTCATGTGTTTCACTTATATCATTTGAAGTTCGGATTGCCTGTTTCTCTTCACATAGAAAACCGTTGTTCGTAGAATGCTCTTTTGCTTCACTTATATTTATTAGTGCATGATCTTTTGTAGAAAGAATTAAACTCTCATGCGTCACTTATATCTATTTAGAGAGTCAAAAGGAATTGGTCAATTGCATGGTTAGTCATAAAATCCTACATAAAACTTATGGATCACTGAATATGATATGTTTGATTCCTTGCAATAGTTTTGCGATATAGAGATGATAATATGTGGGAGGTACTAGTAAACGGTTGTGGTTAGTAAGAATATTGGTGTTAAGGTTTGTGATTGCAGAAGCACGCACGTATAGTCTCTCCTTATGCTATGAAGTTGGAGCCTGATTTATTATTGATTGTCTTCCTTATGAGTGGCGGTCGGGGACGAGCGATGGCCTTTTCCTACCAATCTATGCCCCTAGGGGCATGCGTACTAGTACTTTGCTTCGAGGACTAATAAACTTTTGCAATAAGTATATGAGTTCTTTATGACTAATGTGACTCCATGGATTATACGCGCTCTTACCTTTCCGCAATTTGCTAGCCTCTACGGTACCGTGCATTGCCCTTTCTCACCTCGAGAGTCGTTGCAAAATTCGCCGGTTCATCCAAACCCCGTGATATGATACGCTCTATCAGACATAAGCCTTATTATATCTTCCTCAAAATAGCCACCATACCTACCTATTATGACTTTTCCATGGCCATTCCGAGATATATTGCCATGCAACTTCCACCGCTTCTGTTTGGTGACTTGAGCATTCATTGTCATATTGCTTTGCATGATCATATAGCTGACATAGTAGTTGTAGCTCAGCCATTTTTTATACATGTTACGCTAGATCATTGCACATCCTGGTACATTGTCAGAGGCATTCATATAGAGTCATACTTTGTCATAGGTATTGAGTTGTAATTTTTATTTCTTTTGAGTTATAAGTAAATAGAAGTGTGATGATCATCATTATTCATTTTTATAGCAATGCCCCGGTGAGGAAAGGATGATGAAGACTATGATTCCCCCACAAGTCGGGATAAGACTCCGGACAATGAGAGAAAAAAAGAAAAAAAAGGAAAAAAAGAAAAAAAAAGGGAAAAGAAAAAAAGAAGAAGAAAGAAAAAAAGAGAAAAGGAAAAAAAAAAGAGAAAAACAAAGAAAAAACAAAAAGAAAAAAAACAAAGAGAGAACCCCACGCGGGATCCTTGAGATCTTTGTTCATTACATAACCGCAAGTTCTTAGCGCCCACTAGCACTCACAAACTTATTTTCAGCTAGCACACCAAATGGGTTGTAATTCTCAATAAGAAAAGCTACATGGTAGTGACATATTTGTATTTTTCATTTGGGACCCACGAGGAAAAAGCGTATCCAGGGCGGTGCCGACTCGGCAGTAAACATTGAGAAACCTGGTTTTAAAATTACAGTAAATCCAAAACTCGCCTAAAAATCGTGAAACTTGGCATGGTGTTATGACATAGCACCAACATGTTGTGGTAAAAAAATAGTCCAATTTGGGACAAGTTTTGGTACAAACTTCTTACAAACTGGAGCTTCTCTCAAAAAGGCTCATGGTTCCAAGAGGGACCTTGTCACCTATGTGTGCGAAACGACATACGCTGTCTATTCCCGCCTTGATTTATTTTATAGAGGCAACATGCAACTATAGTAGCGTCGTCCTAAAAATGTGAAATTATTCATGGTTTGTTTTTCCTTTTTATACATTATATGAGTTTTCTAGGCATTTTGGAACATACTTTGGTGTGTGCGAAGGTCATGTGTGTACTAGCCACATATGTAATTGGATGTTTAATTTGTTTATGGAATCAAGTCCTTATAAGTTATAAGTACATATGCTGTTGTTCTGTATGCAATGTCTTCGCACACGGACCATATTGGGGAACCCATAGGTGATGATTTCATCAATCATTGACAACTGTATACCACCAAGCGTTTGCCCACAACACACGCGGCTTATTTAGCAGGAATCGTATGTATTATTATCGGTCTTCGCACACATTTCTGATTACAAACCTATTTGTCGTGTATCACACACATCTTGTTCAATTGAATCATTTCCGTTCTCTTGTCAAAGCAAACAGTTCATCCAAGTTAACCGTATGCCGTATATCGCACACACCTTGATATGGCTGACCATTTCTTTTTTGTTCCCTAATCACAAACAGTTTATCCGAGTGAACTGTATGTGGTATATCGCACACGCCTTCATCTGGCTGCCCGTTTCTGTTCTTCTTCCTCATCGCAAACAGTTAATTGAACTGAACCGTACGCCCTGCATCGCACATGCAACTAAAATCGGAACCGTGTTTGATGGCTCCGACATTGCAAATATTTTGCATCTTTTTTATGGGTTTTTTACATCAACGTTCACGATTAATGCATCGCACACAGTTTCGCCAATGGGTCTCTGGTCGTAGTGTCGACATTGCAAATATTTTGCATCTTTTTTATGGGTTTTTTACATCAACGTTCACGATTAATGCATCGCACACAGTTTCGTCAATGGGTCTCTGGTCGTAGTGTCGCGTTAGCAGCATCCTGTAGTAGTGAAACATGCCGATTCTTCCATCTTGACTTGGAGGACACACCAAGGCTTTGGAGGTTTCCTTCCCGGACATGGAGTCGCCTTATAGCCCGGCCTTCTAGTTGTAGTTATAGAATGGTCCACCTGTCTGGCCTATGAGAGCTCGACCGGTAGCCCTCGAACTAGTCTTCGAAGCCGAGGTATGTGCGGGAATCATCGGCTTTATGGACAAGTTCCTCCCTTCCATGGTGCTTTATGACAGGTATGTAGTCCCCTTCAGTCAAACCTTCAAGGGTCGCCTGCCAAGTTTTGCCATGCATTAGCCGGATTATGTCCTAAATTCCTAATAGTATATATTACTTAGCCTCGAAGGCCAGCCGCTCGAGTACAAACTGTGTCCTCTCCTGACAACTTTTAGCGAAAGGTCATAGCCAGCGACAACCACTGACGAGTTATGAAAACTCGATTTGTGGTTCGACGCGGTTTCTTCATTAGCACGTCCCATCAATATAGATACCATGCCCCGTTTTAAAGGGATATGGTTAATGATTTTGGTTATCCCACATGCGCACAATGACATGATTATGTCGGGAAAACGCGAGGTACGCGGCTCATTAAAAAGGCTCTTGCTATTATGGCAGCTTATAAAACGAAAACGGCCACCAAGGTCTCCATACGCTTCTCAGTTCTTCCATTGCCATCGCCTCCCCAAAATCTTGACCTTTAAGCATCCAGATACATTCCACCCTCAAGTCTCCTCAGGACACGCCCCCAAATAAGCCATGGTCGGTTCTAGTTCCAAGGGCAAGTGGGAGGCCTGCAGCGTCACCGGCCGCATCTAGGAGCTGAAAGCACGCTGGCTATCTTCTAGCCAATGTCGCCCACCGTGCTCCGAAGGAGGGCCAGGTCATCCCCACACCCAGGCCAGGCAAAAGAGTGGTGTTCATTCCCCACTTCATCCGGGGACTAGGTTTCCCTCTCCACCCCTTTGTTAGGGGGCTAATGTTCTTCTATGGGCTAGATTTTCATGATCACGCCCCGAACTCCTTCTTGCACATCTCGGCCTTCATCATCATCTACGGGGCCTTTCTACGGGTACGGCCACACGTCGGCTTGTGGCTCAAGGTCTTCAACATCAAGCCCAAGATCGTCGACGGCTAACAAGCAGACTGCGAGGGGCGATGGTCAGCAAACTCCCCCGAGTGGCGTGGCCGGATGGCACTTTCATAGGGACCGTTAAGATCTAGCAGAAAGAGTGGTTCTACATCATGGAACCGTGAGGCGCGGCTTGGGCGGAGATCCCCGCTTTCAGATCCGGGCCTCCCACAAGGCTGGTCTCCTCGACCAGAAAGGCCTTGACTAGGGGTCGACCACAGAGGTGGAGGCGCTCGAAAGCTGGATATCCAAGATGATGGAGAAGGTCGAATTACCAAACGTGATTGAGATCATTCTTCACCGGCAACTCCTACCCTACCTGGACCAGGCAGTCCCCATTTGCTCTTGCAAGCCTAAGGACCCTGTCACCACGCTCCGCTTCTACCACACTTCCCACGACAAGCCGTGGAAAGTGCTATTGAAGCCCCAAAAAGACTGGCCAGCCACAGATAGGGACATCAGCCTCGGTGCCGTGATACCCCCTTAGGAGGTATGACAAATTTTCTCATTATGTTTGGATATTCCTTTTTAACAAAGTACTTATTTCGTCCTTGTTCCCCGCACAGAGCTGGTTGAAGAAAGCCATGCAGATCGATAGCCCGGCCGCGCTACCTGAGGGCCCCATGATGGCCTTGCTGACAGAAATGTTGACCGCGGTGCCGTCCAAGGTGCAGGAGAAGAAGGAGAAGAAGAAGGGCGAGAAGAGGGAGGCTCAAGAAGGCCTCCTCCCAAGAGGACACCTTGATACTAAGTCTGGGGAAACTCAAGCCCATTCCACTCATGAAGGTGAGCAGGGAGAGGACGGGGAGGAGGCTGACTCCTCCCGAACAAGGAAGAGGGCGGTGTCAGATAACACCGAGGAGGATCAGTCACCTCCTGCCCCAAAGAAGCAATGCAGGGCCAAGGTGGACATGTCCGATGATAGCTCGGACTCCGCCGACAAGTCTGAGGCTTTCGAAGAGGTTCCTTGAAGGAACACCAGGGTCAAGCCCCCAGCCCAAAGGTATGAATCCAAAGACTCTCATGTGCATCCATATTAAGGCTCGTTACTAACCACATGCATGCTTTTCATATTGTAGCCCGCCGTGTGACCTCCCCACCGATCGAATCTTGGAGGGGTACTCATCGCCAGGCGAGCTAGCTAAGAGCGGGACCACATCGCGCACTATACCTCCTCCAGTCATCGAGGAGATCAGGGAGGTGCTATCCAGGAAGACCCCTCCAGGGCCAAATAGGGGGGGGGGGCGGAGGTGATGACATCATGGACAAGGTCAATACCTCGGTCACCGAAGACTAGGAGGGGATCCCTTCTGGCGAACAAAGAGGGGGATCTCGGTCAGTCCGAGCTTTCTCTAAAGAAAGTCCCGGAGCCCCCAAGGCCCTGAGTCGTATATTCGGCCTCCACCGAAGGGGAGCCGGGGTGGCTCCACTAGTGCCTCTGGTAGCAGTGCGGACCGAAATTGGGTGGCCGGCCATGATGGAGGAGGCTTTGAATAGCTCTTCCATTGTCGAAGAACGCTGCACACTAATGGGCATGGTTTCATAAAGCATTCGGTCGGTTGACAGCGGACAAAAGGAGGCTTTTGGTGGCTTTTTGACGGGCTTCAAGGTAAATCATGTGATACCTTTTTACAACGAGAATTTATTTTATAGGGTTATGCCATCCTCATATATAGTAGCCCCCGAGCCTTGGATGAGCTTGAAAAACTAAAGCGGGGTCGAATAGTTGAAAAACACTGATCATAGCAAAAGTGAACCATAGCCCCCGAGACTCTGGCGGGATTGAAGAAAACCTGGCAGAGGATCTAAAAGTCGATGAATCAAGAGTCTGACGTGCATAAGCTGTTGTGTAGGCCCCATCTTTGGTAGCAGCCACCAATGCCGTGGAGCTGAGGTGAGTCAGAAGCTCAACAGCTCCAATGAGGAGCTCGACCCTCTCAACAATTGTTTCGACGAAGCACAAGGTATGTCTGGACTGGACTGTATAATACCGCGGTTTTCCTCATCAAGCGAGGTATTCGGGTTTATCCCTAAGCGAGGGGTGCTTATTATGACAGCAGATGTCGTCGCAGAGGTCAAGAACCTCAAGGCCGAGCTGAAGAAGGCGAAGCAAGAGGCCGCAGAACAGAAGGCGGCGGCCGAATGAGCGGCCGCCAACACTACAAAAAAAGACACATCCGTGACATTTTGGGCCGAACGAATTTTTTTTCTGTCATACTTATGACACTTCTATGACAATAATTGTGACAAAACCCGGTATCATCATAGATGTGGTCGCGTCCTACTTTTGTGACAAAAAATCATGACAGAAAATGGGCTTTTCGTCCTGGGCGGGCCGGAGACGCAGCAGCATGACATTCTTTGGGCCGTCCATGACGGAAAAAACCGTGGTAGAAGCGAGGGCGAGGAAAATATCAGGGAGTTCCCGATTCACGGTGGCTGGTCGAGGCTGGCGATGCTCGTTTCTCTCGTGACGACGCTGCTGCAGGTGTGAGGCGTTGGGCTCTAACTAAACACGAAGCGGCGTTGGGCTCTAATCGGACCCGGCGATTGCACCGCAGCTATGCGTTATCGAACCCGGCGATCGATCGATCCCTTGCTGTTAACTGAACCCGATCGAGCGATTCCTTCGCTACTACTGCTAACTGAAGCCGATCGATGCTGCCTTTGGCTGAACAGTGAGCGTTGTTGGCGGGTTTGGATGAATAGCTCCCCGGTGGGGGTTGGATAAATAGGAACCAGTGGTAGTAGAGGCCGTTGCCGCTGGATGAAAAGTACCCCGATCGATCGAGCCGGTGGATGAACAGGACCCCGTGGACGGCTGGATGAACAGGACCCCGTGGAGGGCTGGTTGAACAGTAGCCGGTGGAGAGCTGATTGAACAGTAGACGGTGGAGAGCTGGATGAACAGTAGCCCGTGGAGGGGTGGTTGAACAGGACCCCGTGGAGAGGGCTGGTGGAATAGTAGCTGGTGGAGGAGCATGCAGTGGAGGCTAGATGAACAGGAGCCCGTGGATGAACAGTCGCAAGTGGAGGCTGGAGGAGGTCGACGGTGGATGAGCAGAGTCTGTGGAGGCCGGAGCGGTCGACGTTGGAGATGAACAGTATCCCGTGGAGTCCCGTTTTGCGATGCCACACCCATCCCGATGAACGGGACCCCGTTTCGGCCGTGGCGCTCCAACACAAGTCCGTTTCGTCCGTTTTGCGGTACGCCACACCCCTCCCGATCAACAGGACCCCGTTTCGGCCGTAGGAGGTCCGTTTCCTCCGTTTTGCGGTACGCCAGACCCCTCCCAATAAACAGGATCCTGTTTCCACCATGGTCGGTCGAACACAAGGCCGTTTCCTCCATTCTGCGGTACGCCAGGCCTTGTTTCCATCGCATGTTCCGTCCAAGCCAGTTGGCTCCGGATGAACAACACGCGTTCCATTGGCTCCCGATGAACATGATGCATTCCGTTGCCTCCCCATGAACACGACGACGATGCAGTTTCTCCGTTTCTACCCAGCCACATCCATCTACACAAGCCCTGGCCGTATGTATGTGCGAGTAGGCATTCGAGACCCCGCCGGCAGGTACGTATGGGACCATATTTAATTTCTTGCACCCTGGCCGCTGTACGTATGTGTACATGTTATGTGCGTGCCTCTACTACCACACGTGCGCGCCTCTACTACCACACGTGCCCTTCCTTACACGGCCACGGTTCATCGCTGCAGCCCTCAGACGTAACCGGTCGACCCAAGTATGTAAGTACACGTTCGCAACCAGAATGACAGCGCTTCGTGCGCTTCGGCAAGGTGGGTCCCGACCGTCGAGCACTTCCTTGCATGCGAAGATGTAGCTGGTGGGTCCCGGTGATCGGCGAATCGTTTTTTTCCGTAATATGGACGCACTTCCTTGCGTGCGAAGATGTAGCTGGTGGGTCCCAGCAGTCAGGGGGAGAATCATTTTTTGCCCGTAATATGGACGCACTTCCTTGCGTGTGAATATGTAGCTGGTGGGTCCCAGAAGCCAGGGGGAAACATTTTTTTCGTGAAATAAGGAGGCACTTCCTTGCTGCGGCCGTAGACCCAACTGTCAGGCTCTCCACGTACAGTACTCTTCCAATGGAAGTCGTTCCTTGACCACATTGACCATGCCGCGCCGAGAGCACCAAGGCGGTGGACGACGATGAGGCCTAGGAAGGGGATGACACGGAGCCGAGGAAGATGCGGCAGTGGATGCCCACGCGGAGAGGAGTACTAGAGTTCACTGATTCGGCTACGGTTTGAGCGTGCCGTAGCCGCAGGGCCTGGCCATCGGTGGGAGTAGTAGGGGGCGGTGAGGCTTCCGCGGCAGGACAGCCGGCCATGGGAGGCAGGAGTAGGCGGCCTCGCCGGCGCTGGTTTGGACGGCTGGTGCAATAAGAGCAGCGATTGAAGAAGCATCAGGACCGTTCGATTCAAATTCAACGGTCACTACTGCTAGAATCGTTTGTCGACTAAGTTGACAAGCCCTGCGTACGCGTCAACTTAGTAGGCCCACAGCTCAGCCTCCCAACTGGTGCGCGCCAGATGTCAGTGGGAGGAACCATTTTTTTTTGCGTAATAAGGAGACAGTTGATTGCGTGCGGCCAGGCCAGCGGAGGGAGTAGGTTGGGCCGGTGAAGCTCAAGCAACATCATCACAGTGAGCCACAAGAGGTGGGAGGCAGTCCATCACGGCGCTAGTTTAGGCGGCCGGGAGCAGGAAGATCAGAGATCAAAGAAGCCGTCGGTCGTTGGATGGACATCCAACGATCCTTCTACTAGAATCGTGTGTTGACTGACAAAGCCTTGCGTAAACAAGTCAGCCTCGAAATCTGTGGCGTGTACAACCCATTTGCTATTATTTTTATAATTTTTACTCATTTTCTAATTCATATGGAATTTCTTGTAGCCCATTTTCCATTTGTAGAATTGCTACCCATTTTCTGGTCAGTACCAGGGTTAAAAAATTGAACTAAATATGTCCGAAATTTTGAAAATTCGCAAATTTTTGCTGGGGAACAAAATATTCTTAATACAAAAATTAGTAGCCATACTAAAACAAATTTAAAAATAAAATACTACTATGTCATGTTAAATTCAATGAAATATAAAATATCAGTGAAGAACAAAAACAAAAAAAGAAACTAGTTACCCATTTGCTATAATTTTTTTGGAATTTTCAACCCCTTTGATATTACTTTTAACATTAATCGACCATACTCTTTGGCTGTGCCAGGAATGCATCCCTCCTCGTCTTGAAAGATTTGCAGACCAGTAAGTCGGAGAAAACAAATAGGCCTATCTTGGGTATTCTTCAAAAAGAAATACTGGGCTACCCATTTTCCCAAAGAAAAAACTGCTGGGCTGGTCACGTTGTTAGACGGGCTGCAGAGACCGCACAACCCAGTTTATAGCCTGCTCCTCCAATTACTACTCAAAAAAAAAAGTTGTGCAATTCTTTCGTTAATTGACTATACGTTGAAAATGATGTGGGTCCCGAGATATCGCCAGGGTGGATTAGAGTAAAAAAGCGAGGGTGCATCTAAGTAGTAAAAAGAGGCGCTTGCTTGTGTTCGAGTGGACTGGTGGGTCTGTATCACATACTCACAACTACAGTCCTCTCCCGATTCACTGTGTTGATAGGGCCGGACAGCGGCGCCGCGGCAAGCGCACCAAGGCGGAGGATAAAGTGCGGTCGCCAATGTGTTTGGCTGGGTTGCACATTCTTATTGAAAACTAAAAATGGACTGGAACTATTTACGACATTGACTACAATTTGCATGGGTCCGCTGGTTGCAGGAAGAAAATGGTGGGAGAAAGAAGACTAGTCGCTATCTTTGCCTAAGAATAATATCAACTGAATGTAACGACACTGTCATAGGAAATAATATCCTCCTGTTAAATTGTGAATTTAAAGAACTGGTGCATGAGCATTTAGCTTTAATTATTTATTTATTTACTTATTTATGTTTAAGGGAACATGAGCCTGTACCTGGGCTGGATTGATGTGAGAGCCTCCCTTCCAGTTAATTATGGGCTCTCTATTGGGCCTTCATCAGTGGGCTGCATGTTATCAACAAGTGGAAAATGTGTTCCGTACCAAAAATAATATGCGCTACATACGGTACGGGGCACTAAATGATCCGACCGTGCAACGACTTCCAAAACATTGTATTTGTCATTCTAATGACAAATTTATTCAACCAACAGACGAAATATACTACTGATTGTACATTGAAAACAGCAACAAAGACAGCAACTGTGGGGGGTGCAACAAAAGCGATAAGCAAGCCGGAAGAGTAATGACGCAGCCTCTCTTCCAAACCAAACATCAGCCATCATTACAAAAGGGCTACCAAAAAAGAACAAGTGTATGCATCAAACTAAATAAAGATCCTACTACACCAAGTGTACGCATCAAACTAACTGGCTCAGTTAGACGTTACTATTTATTAAGCTGTAGAGATTGGTTGACGGCTTGAACCAGATGGGTGCCTGACGGGGGAAACTCCAGCCAGTAGGTCAAAGTCTGATACTTGTGACCCTCTCTCCTACTTTGGGCTGCAGAGCATGGTGGCACATATTAGGGTATGGTGCATGCAGAGACGGACGCATGGTACCCTGTGTACACACAGTTTTGCCTGATGAACGAAACCGCGCTGCCATCATGATCCTTGCCGTCGGTTATTTCTTGGTTAATCGGATAATTCAGTCCGAGAAACAGAGAGCGTGTACCAAGGCTACTTACCAGCCTCCAGTCAAAAATTCCTAAAGGCCCAGAGAAGCTGGGATCCTGCTCAAAGACCTTGAAGTGACTGTGATTGTATTCCATGAAACAACACGTCTGGTACGTGCGAATGATCATCAATCTTCGTCGTTGTATGATCGAGCCAGGAACCACCTGCAACTGCCATGCCGCTTTTCTTTGAAAGGTTTTGCGATTAGGATGGGTAGGGACACCAGGTGGCCTACAACATCATATCAAGTTGGAGTCAAATGAAAAAGGGCTCTTAATGTAGTCAATCTTAAGAACAACATGTTATGAGCATGAATATTTTTTCAGTAAATGTTGACAGTAATATAAACAAGCCATCATGATATCATAGGAAAGTAACATACTGCTGTAACAGCCGTTTGTAGCGATATTTGAGTAGGCCAGCAATACGTCCAGCCATAGAAGGAGTCGACAGCGTAAATGAAGCCCTTGTGTTCAATGGCATCAGAGAACCATGGAGGATGTATGAACCTGCAATGGATGTGCAAATTTATCCACTTACCGCAGTGACCCGTCAGATAGGCGAGACCACGGTTGAAGAATGCAATTAGCCTGAAGTCTTTATAATTTGCAGATCTTGTGGGCACTTGGCAGATTACAACCTTGAGCAAATCAAACTTGGTATCATGTTGGCTACTGTAAGATTTCGAGTATTCTGGGCCGCGGTGCCAAACCAGTGCAGTGTTAATCAAAGGAAGGGGGATCAATCGCCGGGTGTAGACCTCCACGAGCATCCAGCTGCCGTGACCGTCGACGAGCACCATCCAAGACGTGTTCATGCCGACCCAGTACATACCGTTAATGTAGTTGAGCATGACGGGGATCGGATCGCCATTTCTAAAGACCAGGCAGCATCAGCAAGCAAGAAGCTGGCTTAAAAAGCTCCGGCCTGAGGGCTTTGAGTAAACGGTACAGCCCCGACGAGCATGCGGCGAGCGGCATGGTACTAAGATTGTCCACACGCAAAACAATGAGCTTGATTACATCTGTGGGAGCGAATTCCCTCATAAACTAATTCTTAAAGATCATTTCTTGCAAAGCACAATAAGTGTTATTTCTTCACAAGTTTTGGATGCAGGTTGAACAGTTGAACGCTTTTGTTTGCAAAAGATACTTTTTATCTATTTCACCAGGATGTTTGTGAGCTCTAGAGATGAAATAATATCTGAAGAAACCTGTCGATACCCGTTACACATGAGATGACCCCAACATCCTTTGTCAAAATAAACAACTCCCCGATCAATGCAGTTCACTGTTCCGTGCAACGCACGGGCACCTTACTATAGATTAGTGCGACCAAAAATTGAACTAACATTATATATAGTACGATAAATGCTGATGCATGTCACCTAAAATTATATCATTGAAAACTATGTACCAATACGAATCCGGCGATATAGTTTTTGTTGACATGCACTAACATTTTGTAAGTTAAAAATTCAGTCAAATTCAATGGGGAACTAATAAACCACGACCGATGTAGTACCAGTGTAGAGGGCGGCGCTACGCGCGAGTCTCACCCCGCTCGTGGCGCGGAAGTAAAGCCATCATATCACAAAACCCAACCACTCCCAGTAATAAGTGGCCTGGTAAAATAAACGGACAAGCAACTATCACATCCCTCCGTCTTTTTTGCATTTCATCTCTCTACATTTACTCTCTCCAGTTCATCTCGCACACTCGATCCCTAGCTACTACTCCTAGTATCCCTAGCTACTGCTCCTAGGGCCAGTTCTTTTGGCGGCTTAAAAAATAAGTCGTCTCTTCCCCGACTTTTGGAGAGTAACATTAAGGCCCTGTTTGGTTCATAAGTCCTAGGACTTTTTCTAGTCCCAACTAAAAAGTCCCTAGTCCCTAAAAGTCCCTCCTTGTTTGTTTCGAGGACTAAAAAGTCCCTAGTCCCTCCCTAGGGGTTATTAAATGACCATGTTACCCTAGTATACAGAAAAATAACAACCAAACAACACCATGGGCCGGCGGGGCAATGGGTGCAGGGAGGGGCATTGTTGGAAAAGTCTCAAAAAGTCCCAAAAAAGACTCTCCTTGAGAGTCTTCTTCATTTAGTCCCAAGAAGCAACTTTTTTGTCCCTAGTAGTCCCTCCCTGTTTTGGTTAAAAAGTCTCTAAGAGGGACTTTTCTAGTCCCTACACCAAAAAGTCCCTGGAAACAAACACCCCCTAAGGCGCCTCACTCATTTATTTGGGCATCTAAACTACTACTAGTACCTCCGTCCTGGTTTATTCGTCACCATTGTAATTTGTGCCAAATTTTGACCAAAGATTTAAATGGTAAAATGTTTGTGCATGTGACATGCACTAACATTTTATTAGTTAAATTTATGATCAAAATTTGACACAGATTACAATGGGGACAAATAAACCAGGATGGAAGTAGTAGTTATGGATTACTAATCTAGAAGCCTAAAAGAACTGGCCCCTGGTACTCCTAGTAGTAGTAGTACTCAAGTTGGAATTCCAATTGCATGGCACAACTTGTTAGGCAAAAAATTCGATACACGGTGTAGGAAGCGGTTTGGGAATTTGCATTCCTTTCCGACCAGTGAAATACTCCATACATAGTATGATAGAGAAATAACCACAGAGAAGGAAGCTAAAAGTAAACAATCAAACGAGCATTTTTTCATTTGTTTTGCATTGAATCGTTTCACAAGATTGACTAGTGCTGTTTTTCTACTTATACAAAAACCGCATCGTAATGTTAAAACGTGCATTTGCACGTACATAAGTAATAGTAGTACTCCCTCCGCCTAGGTGTATAAGTCTTCCCTCCTTCTTGGTCACGGTGCACAACCAAAGATGACTTATTCACCTGGACGGAGGGAGTAGCACAGTCTGCAAGCATATATAGAGAGAGACGTGTAGTGCGATAGTATATAGGAGTAGTAAAGTTTGTGCTATATGCATGTACTTACAAAATGCGTACGGATACACGAGGTTTCCAAACTTTCCCTATTACATACTTAATTAAGGACGCTAATAATTCCTGAACGTTCGGGATTTATCATTTGTGTCCCAAAACTAATGAGATCGCCTTACGAAACTAAATTATACTCCTACTAAAAGCCACGGCGCTCGTAGGAGCGCTTGTGGCGCGCCACGAGTGCCCTGGTGTGTGGCCATTTCCCAGTGCACCAAGACAACGCCTCTTCCTCAGCCTCGCAACTCGCGAGGTGCTGATTAATGACTTCTTGGCGGGCGAGCGCGATCTCACCGGTGTGGTGATCCGGCGCCAACAGGTACTCCTCCTCGCTGGAAGCGTGCACCTAGTACACGTACCGCCAAGCGTAGATGAGGCCCTTGGGCCCGACTGCACTCAAGGCTTTGGCACGGGCGTCCTCCGCCACCCTCACGGCCCTCGCATGAGCCTTCTGCGAAAGCGCCAATTGCCTGACTCTCTTAGACGCGACATATGCCTGCCAGGCAGCTTGTCCCGCAGCGCGCTTCTCTTCCACGGCCTTCTTCTCCGCCTCTATTTTGACGCACTCTGCTGGAGCAAAGCCTCCCACAAGGCAACATCCATTTCTTTCCAAATCTCCTCAAGGCTAGGGGTTTGGCGGGCAGCACGGTGTTCTCCTCGTAGCGGGGAGCCGACGCGTCCTCCGATGCGTGTGCTGGCGAGATTGGGAACACCGACGCGTCCACCTCGACGCTTTGCGGCAAGGAGTAGAACACCGACGCGTCCTCCACAACTAGTGGTGGCGAGGAATGGAACGGCAACGCGTGACCATCCGCGTGGTGCAGCGAGGGGCGCCTAGGGCTTGGGAGGGGCGATGCCATGGTGGTTGACGTGAGAGGGAGGGGGAGGAGATAGCGATGAACGTGAGCGTTCTTCCGAATGCCATGGGAGGTGCAGTATTTATAGCGAGCAATGGCACACCTACTTAAGATATGGACTGAGCTGCATGAACTTAATCGAGTCCGGTTATGCCAGCGACATGTGGGCGGACCCCTGGGCCCATATGTCGCTGGACTCCAATGCACCTGCCAAGGCTATAATCAAGCAAAGCGCTCCGTGAAGATATGCTGCATGATTAACGTAACAGCTACATTGGGCATATTTGTTTGAGTAAATTACGGGGGTGGGAAGCGGTGGAAATATTGCTGGTCACAACGGATTGGACGAGCGCGGGGGGAGGAGAGTCATGAATGCAGATTTTTTCCACACGGGGTGGAGTGGTGGGACCACGGAGGAGAAGGAGAGTCAAGCAGGCATATTGTTTTCACACATGGAGCGGAAAAGATTTGGAGACGAATGGACTTCCTCCAGGTATGGGGAACGGTGCATAACAAGTCATCTTGCATGTCGGGCTAGGTATAGTCTCAACTCATTAAAAACATACACTCCCCACACATGTTCATATTTCAAGGTGCACTAAATTATTGCATGTGATGATTAAGGCTGGCCATAATGGTTGTATCTTAGCTGGTATCATGCACAGGGGAATAGCAAACATGCTATTGTGGCAAAGAATTAAAGAAGAGAGGGGGGTTAGAGTAAAGAACGACAACATTAGTTGAGTACTTTTGCATACTACAAAAACTATTCCACCGCCTCTATCTTGGTAAGAGTAGGTGAAATTTTTGAATCGAGCCCTTTAAAGTAGAAGGAAGGTAGTAGTACTCTAATAGCTAACCTTGTTGTGATGACTATATAGGACATGGCACACACCTAGACGGAGGAACTAGTCTGCATTGTGCATTTAAGTTCTGTCTGAAGTCAATGTACCTCTACTTTGACCAAACTTATAGAAAAATGTATCAACATTCACAATGTCAAATCAATATTTTTATACTCATTATGAAACGTAGTTCTTATACTCATTATAATCAGTATTGTAGATATTGATATTTTTAGTATAAATTTGGTCAAACACTTTGCAAACAGTTGACGGAAGTAAAAAGGACCAGAGGGAGTATGATGCATGCGGACTAGGCAAAAAATTGCTCATTTATAGCCGATCGAAGTCTCAAACAGCGCGACCGCACGAGGAAGGTGAAGGTCGTGAGAGGCGCGACGGTTGACGGAATTAAGTGAAGTTACATCGACGCGCCGGCATGGCGTGCAAATAGGCAGAAGCTATACCGTCAGGCCGGCGATATGGGTCTAGTAGACATGACATCTAGTGGGTCCCGCATACTACTCGAGAACTCTTTGGGGGCTTGGAGCCGTTTATCCACCGGCAAAGCCAACAACCCCACGCCGTTCGCACACCCTAATCGTCCCCGTCTTCTACTACTACCTTACAACAGTTCGCTCCCAGTCGTCCCGTCCTTTCGCATTACACCAGCTCAACTTCTCCTAACCCTCCTCCAAAATCCATCGCCTCCCAAATTCCCATGGTCGCTGCTGAGTACTAGGTTAGAGCTATCACCGGCGATGAGTTCATCGTCATCTACACACGTGGATCCGCAACGGTGAAAGCATGCCTTGCTTGCTTCCCACACATGTTCAACAGTTCAAAGGATGAGTGGGTCGCTGGGCTAGATGTTGAGTACACAACAGTCCTGGAAAGAGAGAAGATTCTAAAGGAGGCAGAGAAGAAGAAGCCCGCCGTGATCTAGGTTTGCGTACATAACGTGTGCTTGGTCTACCACATATGCCATGCCGACGTTGAGTGCCAGGATTTTAAGAACTTCCTCAAGGACGAAAGAGTGAAATTCATTACTGGAGACTTTAGGAATGACAGGGATGTCCTGTGTCGGATAGGCCTCGTTGTAGGCCAGCCCTTCGATCTCCAGAAGGCCAGCCTGGTGTCCTCCTCCCAGCCTTCAATGCTGACCCTGGCAGCAGCCATGATTGATCCTTCGTACGCTAAACTGAAGAAACCGCACCACGAGTTTCATCATGCATGGGAGTCGAAGATATTAGATGAAGATCACATCCTATACACAGCAATGGATGGCTAACTTTGTTTAAATATCTACAAGGGTTGGATGAAGAAGCAGAGCCCAGTGTCCGGTTCAAGCAAAGAAGCATTGGCAAAGAGGAAGAGGAGGAGGGACAAGGACGAAGTCAAGGACGTGGACTCGGACTCGGGCTCCGAGTAAGGTGGCAGTGCCATCGCTAATGCTGGTTCTACTGCAGTGTCAAGCGGACTAGTTGCTTAGTTTTATTTCAGGGGTGTGTTGTCTTTGAGCCCCAGCGGAACTATGTTTATGTTCTTTCTCGTTATTTGAACTACGTGTTCTTTTCTCGCTATTTGAACTCTTTAGCATGCATGAGAGTACTAGTACTATGTCTTACTACTGTTCTTCTTGCAGTTGGTACTACTGCTCGTATCTTCGTGTTCCTAGTGTACTTAATACGTTCGTACTAGTAGTATAATTTGGGTTAGTCGATTTGTGAAAGAAGTTCGACGGAGCGAAGGAAGAAGACGGCAGAGAAGCTACCCCAAAGATCTATATTAGGGTGGCAGGGTGCCCACGATCTATCTTATGAGTGTTTGTTGTGGAATGCAGCTCGCCGGAAAAAATGGATCGTGCCCGGGGTTAAACGGATAGGGGGTGGGGGGAGCATGGCGGTGGCAGGCGGTTCAGGGGAGGGTGGGGCAGCGGCGGCAGACGGTTAGGCGTGTGGCGGGCTGAGAAGATGAACAGTGCATCAGTTTCGGAGGTTGAAGAAGCCCTTCTAGCCATCAATGTTGCATCCCATGGCTCACAAGAGTCGACTGGCCCAAATTGCTCCTTCAGATTGCAGGATCCCCGTGGCATTCAAGGTCTCGAAGGTAGATTCCGAGTCCGCACCTGGTTTGCGGGCTCGGCGCAGGCGCGACCGGCTTCTGCTGTAACAGCCACCATGCGCGCCTCCTCCGCGCGGGCGGAGACGACAATGACACGCTAGTTCCTCCTCGCCGGTGTGCTGGAGCATGCGCTCGTCCTCCTCCTCATACGCTGCATGCACAGACGCGGCTCCACCAGCTGCTTGCGTGCATGGCAGCGCGGCGGCGTCACGAGGAGGGACTGCAGACGACGTGAGAGGGCGAGCCTTGACTTCATGGCAGGGGATGGCGGTGACACGGCGGTGATGGGCGAGAAATTGTTGGCCGGGCGGTAGGCGGGATGCGACATCTTAGCGGCGGCGACATATTGATGAGTGCGCGTTTGGGAGCTTAGTTTAGTTTTATATAGGGTTGGTCAAGCTTAAAAGAAAATCGTACTAGTACATGTAAACATTAGACTGAGGCAGCGCTTATATTAGTTACCACAACCACGATACAGAATCCTGTGCAAGCGCGTGAACCACGGCCGCACGGTCGATCGAACGGTGCATCATCGTGCTGCGCTCGAAGGACATCCACCGAACCTTTTTGTGTGTGTGAAAACAATCCCCGAATATTACTCAACTTATTATTCCTGGAAAAGTTCTTGACGCTACAATATTTCCATATATTTGAATTTAGCTCCAGTTCGTGTTTATTTGGATTTGGACGTTTTAGGTGCGCCCTAGTTTTTTAATACTGATTTTGTGTGTGTGACTGAGAGAGAACGTGTGTATGTGTCCATATGTGTGTTGTGGCGGAAGGGCAATGAGGAGATGGTGTGCGTGTGATAGAGACATAGAGAGGTGTGAATGTGCAAATGATCATGCATGAGTGAGACATAGACACATGCCGATACGTTGTGTATACATGAGAGGACGGTCTTCTATTTTACTTGTGTGTGTGTGTGTGTGTGTGTGGGAGAGAGAGAGAGAGAGAGAGAGAGAGAGAGAGAGAGAGAGGAGCATCCGTAACACAACAACCATCTCTCTCGATTCATCCGGCCCTTGCACGATCGCATGTAACACATGCATCAACGCACACATTTTGACACCCTCACCCGGCTCCTGCCCACCTCAAGGCCCGCACATCGCTCTCTATCTCACACGCACAATCTCTTCGTGAAAACCCTATTTAGCATGTAGCTTTCCATCACATACACACACATTTCTCTCCATAGGTTCGATTTCTCTCAATATCTGACACACACACACACACAAACACACACACACCACACACACGCACACACACACACACACACAGACCACACACACACCCCCTCCCCCGAGCACACAATCCATCCCCATCCAAGGTTATATGGCGACCACTCTCGCTTGTGCTTCTCTACACCCCATCATGCACAACACCTCAATCTTCAAAGAGGGCATCGAGGAGATTGAAGACGGTGACCACACTGCACTAGAGAATGTGGGGCCATTTGGAAGCAGGATGATGTGACGATGGCTGACTCGACTCCTCCCCTCTCTCTCCGCAAAAAATTACCAATCCCTCTCTCCCCCGCACAAAATGATCAATTCCTCAACCCACGAGATCCTTCCCCTCTCGTCCATGTTTTTCCAGCTCTCTCATCAAACCTGTTGTCTCTTCTCCTTCCACGTGTACAGAATCCCGATGCACATGCATCTCACGTATATTACATGTCTCCATCTTTCTCACAGACCTAACTTCTTCCTCTCTCTTTCTCTCTCTATCTCTCTCTCTCTGTCTCGTTAGGTTTGTCGCCTAGCTACTCTCTCGTCCACATACATACAATCCTTCCTGCCCTATCTACTCCATATTCGCAAGCTCTCTCTACACGTTTCATTCCCACATTGGGATGTGTTCAAAATGTTACTTTTATAAAGCATGATGTAGAGTTATGGTTTGTTTTGTTGCATCCTACAAAGTAATAACTGTGAAATGCATTTAGATTCTCATTTGACTGGGATTATGTGAGTTTGAGCATATTGTGAAGTACTATAGACCCCGTATACATCTTGGAATTCAACAATGATTGAAACTATTGAATTGTATAGATCATTACATTCGAAGTCAGTAGCCTAATATATTTATTTCACAATTACAATAACAGATTAATTAAGTACAAACTGAGAAAACAAATGTGTACTCCCTCCGTTTTCATTTAAGTCTGCGTATTAGCATTGGTCAAAGTCAAGTTTTGTAAACTCTCAGAGAGATTATAACAAAAAATATTAACATATACAATACAGTAACAAATAAATACCATTAGATTCATTATTGAATGTACTTTCACATCATACATATTTGTTATGGTAAATGTTTATATTTTTCTATAAACTTGGTCAAACTTTAGGAAGTTTGAATTTGGTCAAACCTAATATGCAAACTTAATAAAAATGGAGGGAGTACTAGTAGTTACTAGTACTACTCGCTAGTTGCTTAGCCCAATCACCCAAAGACGCCCACACGGGAGTTCGGTGTCACAAAATTTTGAGGTCGGCGGGAAAATCTCCCGCGACCCTGATTCAGCAGTCTTGAAGTTACCATCATAGCCTTCGAACAGGCCTCACGGATGACGCTTGGTAGGGGGTCTTTTAGTAACTTCAGGTTCACCCTACCCAGCCAACCCCACCCCGGCACCCAGAGTAGTACACCTGAATACTCCCCATTTTCTATACCCACCGCAAAATAGACTTCTCCACCGCACCGCAACCTTCGTGCTCCTCCCCTTCAACATCGGCGGACTCGTCCACCGCAGCACATCTGCCTCATCGATGACCTCGTACGATGCACTAGAGCTGGTCCACCGTCGTCGTCTTACACGGAGCCTCTTCCCCGACACCGTCTTCCACGGTCTCGGATCTGCTTCCCGGAAGCCGATGCCAGCGTTGAAGCACCGTCGTGGAAAATGAACTGACTCCCGTTGCCGACCATGATGCACAGAGGCCGCCGCGACCATCGTTCTCCTCCTTGATTGGTAATGTGTGTATTGAATCACTTAGCAGTACATGTGCAGTTCCAATTTTGTTCATACCTACCCTTCAAATTTCCTGGTTGCTATTGTTCCCGTAAAAGTAATTGGTTATAGGCTCCATTGTCCAACAGAATATCAGCTTCTAATTGTGCGTCGCTTCGAGATCGCTATTTGTGCTTGGGTAGGTTCTTCATCCGCAACCAAAGTAGTGTGGCAAATGATGAAAAGTTTTAGAACTAGCAAGATGCCCATGCGTCGCATGCATCAAGATGCATTTGTATGCGTAGTTTATCTTGTGGGAGAAATGGATGAACGAGGGAAGGCCTTATTTGCCAATCTGGAGAGGGGTGTGGGTATCTTTCTGCAAAATTTCTATAGTTTCCTTCCTATCCGTCGGATATAAATCGGACGGCCTATATTTCTGCACACCATCATCACCAACTCTGTTTTTTAAAATAAAAAGAGAGTAGAGAGTAGATAAGTAGAGATAAATATTAAATATAAAATAAATATAACAGTAGAGAAGAGAGTAGAGATAGCAGGGACGTTGGGAAAGGATCGCGCACGCGCATGAAAAATCGGCCGGGCGCATGCTAGTTTTGGCGCGCGGCATCCAGTGCGCTTTATAAAATCCAACGTCCTCCCACCGCTCTGTGCCTTGCCACCGCTCTCTCCCCGCTCTGTGCCTTCCCACTGCTCTCTCCCCGCTCTTTCTCGCCTTGCCGCCGCTGCGCCACCATACCGCCGCGTCGCCGGGAAACTTGGGGGTACCGCGGCGTCCGCGCGCGCCCCTCCGGCAGCTTCTCCGCCGACATCCGGTTCCGCGGGATGCGACTCGGCCTCGGCAATTTCGACACCGCAAACGAGGCCGCCCGCGCGTACGACAGGGCGGCGTGGCGCCCTCGGTGGCCTCATAGAACATTGAACTTCCCCAACGCGCCGACGCGGGAGCGGGCGTAGGAGCTCGCGCCTCTGCCGTGGCTTATCACCGACGAGGATCATCGCGACAACCGGAGGCAGGAGCACTGTCTCGGCATCGCCGAGATGGACGAGCAAGCCATGGCGTTGTGGCGCCAACGCTTCCCGCAGGACATCATCAATGAGCGCGAGTTCAACGCGCAGAGGAGGGCGGAGAGGGAGAAGAGGAGGGCGGAGCGAGCCGCCTATCGTGAGGACAAGCGTACGCGGAAAGTGGACGCTCAATTCAACATGAGGCTAGGAGCAGCATCGCCCTGGGAATCCGACGACGATCGGTATCTTCACGCCTACATTGAGACGTCGGAGGAGGACATCACCGAGGAGGAGTTGGACAATGAGGAGTAGTTGAACTATCTATTTTTTTATCTATCTATGCTATATCTATGTTGAGAACTATCCTCTACTCTCTAGTCTCTACTCTCTATCTCTACTTCTCGATCTCATCACTGTAAATGCTTTTTTAAAGCGCCGCATGTTATGCTTCTGTTGGAGATGCTCTAACATGGCAGACGAGTGCTTTAATGTTGCACACAAGATGCGTGAGTATTACTAGCAGTATATTTTTCTTGCCATGTTGAGATTTTAAAACCACGAGTGCGAACATGCAAAGGAGCAATGAAGACCAAACACGGGATATTGGGGACATCTTCAAGGAGCGTGGCAAGTTAAAGAGGAGTTGCACCGAACACAGAGAACGAGCTTTGGTAAGTAACACCCTTTCAATTACTTTCATTTAGCCTCGTGTTCTTCGATGTGTATATGTTGTAGTTTCTGTTTCTCTTAGCCTCGTGTTCTTCGATGTGTAATAAGAAGAGTCTTAATCGTTCTAATGCTTTCGTTTTTAGCTTGATGTAGGAAGTGCGTGTTCTCACCTTGTAGTCTATTTTTATATTTTTTCCTTTTGAATTCACTTCTGCGAGTCATGTTTATCTGGCTTCTACTAAGTGGATCTGGGTTGCTCTGAGTATTGATCTAATAAAGAAGTAACTTCATGTCAGGATGCAGTTCCTGCGAAGAGGGAAGTATGGTCAACCTCGAGATCATGTTTCCAAAATGAGGCTAGATTACACACAAGGTTCTAGTTCCCTAATGATGCCTGGATTAGACACAAGGTGCAAATTCCCGGATGATGTGGATTACACACAAGCCGGTGGAGTCGTCACTGTTCGTGTCCTCGTGGCTCTAGTAAAGAAATTTGAAAGAAAGCGTCAGTGCCCTTGAGAATGTAGCTGAGTCCTCGAAGAAGCGAAAAGAGCAATTAGATGCTCTCTTCACCCAAGCCAAAGAAGAGATGGAAGAAGCTAGAAATAAGCTAGGAGAGGCAGAGCAGGCTAGGCGTCTCCTGCTATCTAAAACTGTTGTGAATACAAAATTTCCTTCATAATAGCTAGGTTCAAATGTTTATCCAGTCAGCATGCCTGTTGTGATGTCCGTGCATCTACTGATGTGGCACAAAATAATTTTTTTTCGGGTCATGTAATAACAACAATTACTTTCCAAACAATAATAGACGAAGCATTAGACATGGTATAGTTCACGCGCAAGCCTGACATTCCAAGTTCAACTTCCACATCAAACTCATGTTCACAGATATTTGCACATTCATAGATAATGTCCACAACCATGATTCACTTCAAATCCAAAAAAATGTGAAGAGAGTTATAAATAAAGAAAAACCTCTAGTTCATGCTACCACTACGAGCACAACAAGTCAAGACCATGCGTAATTAATTATATTTTGGTCATTTCTTGTGTTCTAAAATGTCGGCCGGCTCGCGGGCGGACGTGTTGCCGGCACATGTGCTGATTCAATTGAGGCAGGCGGGGCGCTCTGAAGCCGGTTGCATGCAGCGAGGAGGCGTGTTCACTGGCCTGCACCGAAGTCGGGCCCTCTTGGCAAGGCCTTGCAGTTCAATGCCTGCGCTTATGCGAGGTCGCGTTCATGTCGAGCAACAAGCGCCTCCAGTCCTTTTTTGTTTGGGTATAACAAAATTTCATTTTCCATTCACATTTACAAGTAAAATTCATGGACAAACTTTGACACAAACTACGATGGGGACTAGTAAACTGGAACGGAGGTAGTAGTTTTTTTATCAAAGAAGGGTTTCCCCCTTTTGGTTTTCATTACTGAAAACCAACATCTAAACCATAGTATTTGCCCTAGAACTACCAGGTTCAACGTCTCGCAACAAAACCCATACAACCATACGCCAAGGAGGTAGTAGTTATGAATTCCTCGCGAGCCAACCTAGTGAGGCCGCCCCCGAGGAGGTCTTGCGTCGTCCGCCTCGCAAGGCTTGGACCCTCGCGAGGGTCTTGAGTGTTCACAGAGGAAGATGGGTTGTACAGGGCCGCTGGAGGAGCCAGGCCGTGGGCCGCAGGCAGGCAATTCTGGGACCCCCGTTCCTAGGACGCCGACAGCAGCCCCCGGGCCCAAAAGCGGCCTTCGAGCTTGGCAGCCCAAGCCAAGGGGCAAAATCTTGAGGCGCCCTTGAGCCCCAACAACAAGTGGCCTTGGTTGGCGTGGCGATTGATGGGACGTGGGCGCCTCCGCTTCCCCATGCTGCCTCGGCAACTGCCTAACTGACAAAAGACTGGCACGGGCTGCATTTGCATTCATTGCTTTCCTTCGTCTTGCTGCAGATCCCCTTTCTCGCTCCTTGCTTCCAGAGACTCCAGATCCACCCAGATCCTCCTTCAAGCCTGCCGCCAATAGCACCCAAGAAAGCTCGGGCCGCCCCCTCGTCGTCGTGGTACGAGCCGGCACTTGATGCGCCGAGTGTTTTGGAGAAGAGTCTTGCCGCCGTGCTCCTGATGAAGCGGATGGTGATGTGAAGAGTAAGACCTCACTCCGGGTTGGCTCCGCCGAGCCGGAGGCCCTAAGGAGCACTTTCTACCCCTTCTTCATGAGCAGCATCGTCGCCGGGTTGGTTCCCCTTTCTCCGACTTCTTCTACTCCGTCATTTACTACAAGATCCATGCCCTCCATCTTCATCCCAACTCCATCCTTCTCCTATCGATCTTCGCCTTTTACTACGAGGCGTATGTTGGAGTGATGCCGTCTGTGTCACTGCTGCGCCACTTCTTCTTCCTTCGGATCAAGGAGGGCCACTGCTCTTTGTGTGTTGCCTTCGTCGCGGCCAACAAGACCAACGCTATCTCCAAGGCTTGGATGAAGGCCGAGGGCTTCAGGAGCAAGTGGGTATTGATGGACACCAAGTGCTCCCACCCCCGGCTGGTGCTGCCGACGGAGATACCTGTGTCCCAAGAGGGGTGGCTTTGCGCGAAGCTCACCGACTCCCAGGCGGCGCAGGTGCTGGAGAGCATGACCGCCGACCTGAGGCCCGGTGACTCACGGGCGGCGAAGCTGACGGGGGCCATGATCGTCAAGGAATTCATGGCACAGCGCGTAGCTCCCCTTCAGGCACGCCCGCGCCCCTTGTGGAAGCTTGGAGACGAAGGGACGACCTCCGCCTGCGCTAGGAGGCCCTCTATGTTGAGGAGTTGCACTCGGCTCTCCGTTCCTTGGATGGGGATGACCAAGGGTTCCCGCCGGACTCATTCGTTCCCTTGTTCCGCCGCCCAGATGGGGCGGAGGCTACCGCCGACATGCCCGTATTCGACGGGCGCGGGCTCATGCCGCCTGCGCCCTCAAACGTCCCTGTGGTGACTACTCCAGTGGACGTGTCTGCCGGCGAGTCTCGCGAGGAGGAAGAGGAGGAAGAAGAGGAGGAGGAGGAGGAGCGCGACTCTGAGGCGACCCGGGAAGGGGCGGGGGAGACCTCCCCTTTGCGCAAGGCCGACATCCTCCGCACCCTGCCTAATGACAATGACGAGGCCGATGTCCCCTTGGAAAGGGGGAGCTGCATATGGCAGGGCCTCCTCGAGGTCCAAGGTTAGTCCCCGGAGGAGGTCACCGGTCGAGATTCCGACGAGAGGAAGGTCGGCGCTGATCTCCCGATACGACGCCCCTGTTCCGCGCTGTCTAGAGCTGCTTCCGGCTTACCTACTGCCCCTTCTTCTGCGCCTGGAGCCCTTGCGCCCGCGCCTCAGGCTGCGAGGCTCTCAGGTTTCAAGCTCAGGAAGCAGAGGGACTACACCGCGGTGGACCAGTAAGTATTCTCGTCCTGCCTTGTTCTTGCTTCCGTTGCTGATTCTTGGCGCTTCACCATTGCTCAATTAGGCCGATGCCTGCGGCGAAGAAGAGGAAGGAGGAAGCGGTGGTACTGCTCGGGACCGAATCGCCTGCGGTGGCCGCACCCTCCTCCGCAGGGAAGGGCAGTGACGGTGCTCGCGCTTCCACGGGCTGATTGTCCTCCCGAGACTTGGGTGAGCGTCCTCCGGAGGAGGCAGCCCCTGTGGCCCCGCTGGCTCCAGAGGTGCCAGCGTCCGGCTCGGTTGCTAGGGTCCCTAAAGCTCAGGAGCCCCCAGCATCCCAGGCCATGTTGACGATGTTGCCTCCTCCTTCTCCCACCGCGCTGCTGAACCCGGATCCTTCCGCCTCCCCTGACGTCCTAGAGCGCGCTCTTTCTGCGCTGACCCTGCTGCAGGGGGTTCTTCAAGGCACCGACCGTCGCCTGGTGGCCGGGCACCTGGAGCTGATCTCTGGCTGGCTTCACTCCGATGTGTCCGGCCGGGCGGTGCTGAGCCAGGCTGTGGCGGACTCCGAGAAGGACAAGCAGGCCGTCGCCCAGGCTGCGGCTGCCCACGAGGTGGTGCTGAAAGATGTCGTGGCCGCCCAAGATCCCTGCCGGTTGCTAGAGGCCGAGCTGAAGACCATGCTTGATGGCGTCTGAATGGCTTCGGGCCGCATAAGCGGAGGAGGAGAAGATGAAGGCCAGGAGGGAATGACTGTCGAGGAGTCTGACGCCTTGAGCTAAAGCAGTTAAGCGAAGGCACAGGCTATGGAGCGCAGCCTGCTGGAGAAGCTGGAGCAGAAGGTGGAGGCAGAGAAGGCCGAGCTGGAAGCCAAGGCGAAGGTCCTGGCTAAAGACCGTGTGGCCTTCAAGTCCCTCGAGGAGAGGTCCCGGGTGGCGCTGCGGGCACTCTACGAGAAGTGCTTGGAGGAGCCACTGGCTACAGACGACGAGGGCCCCACCCAGCTGCTTCCTCATCTGGTCGCGACGCTTGAGGAAGTTGTGGGCGGTATCGGCCCCTTGGTGGAGGGAGAAGCCCGCACTCTTTCCTCGGCCGCGCTGACGCGCTTCTTCAGCCACCTCCATCTTCGTGATCCTGCCGCCAACCTCGGACGAGCTCTTTGGGCGTGTGGATGTGACGAATGTTCTTTGCCCGAAGCCGTGAAGGGCCAGGTGGAGGCTCTGCTGAAGAGGTTCCACGTCTTTGATCCCGCGCCCTCAACTAGCGGTGCTACTGAACCTGCAACTCCGGCGAGCGGTACGGGTGAGGGCAACGCTGCTATGGAAGAAGCATCCTTTGCAGGTGACGGCGGTGTCCGGGGATGACGAGATAGCTTGCTGGCGACTCCTTTCCTGTTTATCTTCTGCAATATGCACCATGCCTCGTGGAGGCGTTTAAACTTGCGTTTGGTACCAAGAGAACAATATGTCTTGTAATATTTGTTTGAGATTTTGCAATTTCCTTCCTATTTGCTTCATGTTCTACGTCGGCAGGGCCTGACCCCGCGCATACCTCAGCCACCGTTGGGTCGTCCGGATCGCCAGGAAGAGACCAAGGGGTAAGGGGCTACGTGGCAAGTTAGGCTCCTGAGTCGCGATGCTCAGGAGTCCCCCTTGATGCGCAAATAGCTAACAGAAAGGAGATGCAGGAGTAGGCCTAATGTTCTATGTTGGAAGGGCCTAGCCCCACGCGTACCTGAGCCGCTGTTGGGTCGTCCGGATCACCTGGAAGAGACCAAGGGGTGAGGGGCTATGTGGCCAGTTAGGCTCCTGAGTCGCAATGCTCAGGAGTCCCCCTTGACGCTCAAACGACCTTCATTCCTTTTCCCTCGCCGAGGCTCCGCTCGGGAGGGCGCGCGACGACCAGGCCAGAGGGACCTGGCGGGGTGGCATAAGCTTGGGCATGACCCGAGTGCAGCCCCCGTGCCCAGCTCCTCGCGCTACTCTCCCGAGGGGAGGTTATGCGAGGAGGACAGACACTGAGTTTGGAGGCTCCCTGAGGTTGATACGACCATGAGGCTAACACGTCTCCAACTATCTATAATTTATGAAGTATTCATGCTATTATATTATCTGTTTTTGATGTTTATGGGCTTTACTAAACACTTTAATATTATTTTTGGGACTAACCTATTAACCCAGAGCTCAGTGCCAGTTTCTGTTTTTTCCCCTTGTTTCAGTGTTTTGCAGAAAAGGAATATCAAACGGAGTCCAAACGGAATAAACCTTCGGGAGCATGATTTTTGGAATGAACGTGATCCAGGAGACTTGGAGTTGAAGTCAGGGAAGCTTCGAGGTGGCCATGAGGCAGGGAGGTGTGCATGCCCCCTGGGCGCACCCCCACCCTCGTGGGCCCCTCGTGGCTCCCCTGACCGACTTCTTTCGCCTATATAAATCCATATACCCTAAAACCATCGAGGAATAGAATAGATCGGGAGTTCCGCCACGGCAAGCCTCTGTAGCCACCGAAAACCAATCGGTACCCTATTCCGGCACCCTGCCGGAGGGGGGATCCCTCACCGGTGGCCATCTTCATCATCCCGGCGCCCTCCATGACGAGGAGGGAGTAGTTCACCCTCGGGGCTGAGGGTATGTACCAGTAGCTATGTGTTTGATCTCTCTCTCTCTCGTGTTCTTGAGGTGATACGATCTTGATGTATCGCGAGCTTTGCTATTATAGTTGGATCTTATGATGTTTCTCCCCCTCTACTCTCTTGTAATGGATTGGGTTTCCCCTTTGAAGTGATATTATCGGATTGAGTCTTTAAGGATTTGAGAACACTTTATGTATGTCTTGCATGTGCTTATCTGTGGTGACAATGGGATATTCACATGATCTACTTGATGTATGTTTTGGTGATCAACTTGCGGGTTCCGTAACGTTATGAACTTATGCATATGGGTTGGCACACGTTTTCGTCTTGACTCTCCGGTAGAAATTTTGGGGCACTCTTTGAAGTACTTTGTGTTGGTTGAATAGTTGAACCTGAGATTGTGTGATGCATATCGTATAATCATACCCACGGATACTTGAGGTGACAATGGAGTATCTAGGTGACATTAGGGTTTTGGTTGATGTGTGTCTTAAGGTGTTATTCTAGTACGAACTCTATGATAGATCGAACGGAAAGAATAGCTTCGTGTTATTTTACTACGGACTCTTGAATAGATCGATCGGATAGGATAACTTTGAGGTGGTTTCGTACCCTACAATAATCTCTTCGTTTGTTCTCCGCTATTAGTGACTTTGGAGTGACTCTTTGTTGCATGTTGAGGGATAGGCATATGGTCCAATTATGTTATTATTGTTGAGAGAACTTGCGCTAGTGAAAGTATGAACCCTAGGCCTTGTTTCAACGCATTGCAATACTGTTTTTGCTCACTTTTATCATTAGTTACCTTGCTGTTTTATATTTTCAGATTACAAAACCTATATCTACCATCCATATTGCACTTGTATCACCATCTCTTCCGAACTAGTGCACCTATACAATTTACCATTGTATTGGGTGTGTTGGGGACACAAGAGAGTCTTTGTTATTTGGTTGCAGGGTTGTTTGAGAGAGACCATCTTCATCCTACACCTTGCACGGATTGATAAACCTTAGGTAATGCAATTGAGGGAAATTTGCTACTGTCCTACAAACCACTGCACTTGGAGGCCCAATAACGTCTACAAGAAGAAGGTTGTGAAGGAGACAACAAGCTCTTTTTAAAGCGCCGTTCTAGGGATGTGAGTGCTTGAAGGTATATCTTTAGATCTTGCAATCGAATCTTTTAGTTTTTTGTTTTATCACTAGTTTAGTTTATAAAAGAAAACTACAAAAAAATGGAATTGAGGGTGCCTCATATGCTTCATCTTTTTAATGTCTTCCGTGAAAATAAGGATTCCGATAATTGTGCTCAATTGCTAGAAGAAGAATGCATTAGAATGTTTGGCACTAAATATTTGAATGATGAGCATGATTGCAATGTTGTTAGTATGAATTCTTTGAATACGCATGATGCTAATGATACGCAAAGCCACAAGCTTGGAGATACTATGTTTGATGAAGATGATATGTTTAGTCCCCCAAGTATTGATGAGCAAATTTATTATGATGAAAGCATGCCTCCTATTTATGATGGTTATTGTGATGACACGTATGCTATAAAGAATAAAGATAACCATGAAACTTGTCATCTTGATTTTAATTTTCAATTGGATTATGCTTCACATGATAGTTGTTTTGTTGAGTTTGCTCCCACTACTATTGATGAGAATAAATTTTCTTATGTGGAGAGTAATAAAAATTCTATGTTGGCAAATCATGAAAAGAATGCTTTATGTGATGGTTATATTGTTAAATTTATTCATGATGCTACTGAAAATTATTATGAGGGAGCAACATATGCTTGTAGGAATTGCAATAATATCAAGTTTCCTCTCTATGTGCTTAATGTTTTGAAGTTATGCTTGTTTTGCCTTCCTATGTTAGTTGATTATTGTTCCCACAAGTTGTTTGCTCACAAAATCCCTATGCATAGGAAGTGGGTTAGACTTAAATGTGCTAGTCATATTCTTCATGATGCTCTCTTTGCGTTTCAATTCATATCTTTTATGTGAGCATCATTGAAATCATCATGCCTAGCTAGGGGCGTTAAACGTTAGCGCTTGTTGGGAGGCAACCCAATTTTATTTTTGTTCCTTGCTTTTTGCTCCTGTTTAGGAATAAATAATCCATCTAGCCTCTGTTTAGATGTAGCTTTATGTTTTAATTAGTGTTTGTGCCAAGTAAGACCTGTAGGATCTTTTTGGATGATAATTATTTGATCTTGCTAAAAAAGACAAAAACTTTCTGCTCACGAAAACAATTGTTAGAAATCACCAGAAAGTGATAAAATACTAACCCCAATTGCACTAGATCAATAAAAAAATCATCTAGGTCGTCCTATTTTGGTAGATTTTTTCTGAGTTCCAGAAGTTCGCGTTAGTTACAGATTACTACAAACTGTTCTGTTTTTGACAGATTCTGTTTTTCATGTTTTGTTTGCTTATTTTGATAACTCTATGGCTAGTAAAATAGTTTATAAACCATAGAGAAGTTGGAATACAGTATATTTAACACCAATACAAATAAAGAATGAGTTCATTACAGTACCTTGAAGTGGTGTTTTTTTTTCTTTCGCTAACGGAGCTCACGAGATTTTCTGTTAAGTTTTGTGTTGTGAAGTTTTCAAGTTTTGGGTAAAGATTCGATGGACTATGGAATAAGAAGTGGCAAGAGCCTAAGCTTGGGGATGCGCAAGGCACCCCAAGGTAATATTCAAGGACAACTAAGAGCCTAAGCTTGGTGCCCCGGATGGCATCCCCTCTTTCGTCTTCGTTCATCGGTAACTTTACTTGGAGCTATATTTTTATTCACCACATCATATGTGTTTTGCTTGGAGCGTCATTTTATTTTTTTTAGCTTTTCTTGCTGTTTGAATAAAATACCAAGATCTAAAATTCTTAAATGAGAGAGAGTCTTCACATAGCTACATAATTATTTAACTACTCATTGATCTTCACTTATATCTTTTTTGGAGTAGTTCGTCATTTACTTGTGTGCTTCACTTATATCCTATGAGTAAATGGTTGAATGATTTGAATGTAATAAATCTAAAATTATATATGTTTCATATGCTTATCCCATGGGTAGTAATGACTTCACATATAAGAAGTAGAGGTGGTAAATTTATTGAAGGTTAACAAACATTGTATTGGTCACTTGAACAATTCATGAAAGAATATTGAAGGAAGGGAGATTTCACATATAAATATACTATCTTGGACATCTTCTATGATTGTGAGCCCCATTAATTATTTTCAAACCTGAACAAATTAGTTGAAGTTGGACAAGGAAGACAACATAATGAGTTATGCTTGCGTATATTTGTATAGAAGTTATATTGTTATGGATCCTCTAACATGTGGTGCTTGCTATTTAGAATCCTTTGCTAGCCAAAATATCTGTACTAAGCGCGAATCTTGCTTGTGCATCCAAATTCCTTGAACCAAGTTTCTTCCAGAGTGTCCACCATATCTACCTATATGCGGTATTTACCTGCCGTTCCAAGTAAATTTGCATGTGCCAAACTCTAAACCTTCAAATAATAATCTATTTTGTGTGCCCGAATCGCTCATGTAGCGACTAGGGGCTGTCAGTATCTTCCATGCTAGGTGGGTTATTCTCACGATGAGTGGACTCCGCCCATATTCACGAGAAAATGGCTGGTAACTTGGATGCCCAGTCCTATGATCAAAAGATCAAAAACAAAATCGCATATAATTTAAACAAAAATCCCCGAGGATTGTTGAAAGTTGCACGCCACCCGTTGTTTCGGACAAGCCGTGGAGTGTGATTGTTGGTGGAGGGGGAGTAAAATCTTTACCTTTCTGTTTGGGAACCGTCTATAATGTATCTAGTATGGAAGATATTGGGAACTCTTGGTCGTTATGTTGACAATGAAAGCATACCTCTCAAAATTATTTTCATCTCTGTTTTAGCTTCGAGCTCTGGCACCTCTGCAAATCCCTGCTTCCCTCTGCGAAGGGCCTATCTTTTACTTTTATGCAAGAGTCAGTATTATTCCTTCTCATTCCAACCCGCTCTTTAGTTGGCAAGCATCATGTGATGGAAAGATCTAAGCGTATATGGCCATTTAAATATATTTGAGCATGAATTATTATTGTTGACATTACCCTTGAGGTAAAAGGTTGGGAGGCGAAACATTAAGCCCATATCTTTCTCTGTGTTCGATGAATACTATTTGTTATAAAAATATGCTTTGAGTGGTAGCAATCATGGAAGACTAAATGATAGTTGAGTATGTGAAGTTTGCTGAATCAAAGCTCTGACATAGAGCATAATTGGTTTGATGCCAATAATTGGCATTGCCAATATTTGGCGAGCCAACATTTGGCAAAATCAAAATTTGCCAAATGTTGGCAACTTTTTGTGAGGTTGAGAAGAAAAGTTGGTAGCCAACCAATCACTAGCCAACATTTGGCATTTGCCAAATATTGGCATGCCAACTTTTGGCATCAAACCAATCATGCTCATAGACTCTTCCTGAAAATAAGATGAATTGTAATTGTTTGATGACTAATAACACGGTTTGTTAGTTTTCAAGAAAGTTTATGATCTATGCTTTAACATGTGAATAGGTTGTTACTTGATCATGAAAAGTTTTATGAGTTGAGCTACTGTTATGACATATAATGATGTCAGAAAAGGTGATTGAAATTATCATTGATCAAACTTGTGCAATTGCTAGCATTCACACTTCATAAATTATTTCTTTTATCATTTACCTACTCGAGGACGAGTAGGAATTAAGCTTGGGGATATTGATACGTCTCCAACGTATCTATAATTTATGAAGTATTCATGCTATTATATTATCTGTTTTTGATGTTTATGGGATTTACTAAACACTTTTATATTATTTTTGGGACTAACCTATTAACCCAGAGCCTAGTGCCAGTTTCTGTTTTTTCCCTTGTTTCAGTGTTTCGCAGAAAAGGAATATCAAACGGAGTCCAAACGGAACGAAACCTTCAGAGCGTGATTTTTGGAATGAACGTGATCCGAGAGACTTGGAGTTGAAGTCGAGGCAAGCTTGAGGTGGCCCACGAGGCGGGAGGCACGCCGCCCACTGGCGCGCCCCCACCCTCGTGGGCCCCTCATGGCTCCCTTGACTGACTTCTTTCGCCTATATATATATCCATATACCCTAAAATCATCGAGGAACAGAATAGATCGGGAGTTCCGCCGCTGCAAGCCTCTGTAGCCACCGAAAACCCATCGGGACCCTGTTCCGGCATCCTTCCGGAGGGGGGGATCCCTCACCGGTGGCCATCTTCATCATCCCGGCGCTCTCCATGATGAGGAGGGAGTAGTTCACCCTACGGGTGAGGAATATACCAATAGCTATGTGTTTGATCTCTCTCACGTGTTCTTGAGGTGATACGATCTTGATGTATCGCGAGCTTTGCTATTATAGTTGGATCTTATGATGTTTCTCCCCCTCTACTCTCTTGTAATGGATTGATTTTTCCCTTTGAAGTGATCTTATCGGATTGAGTCTTTAAGATTTTGAGAACACTTTATGTATGTCTTGCATGTGCTTATCTATGGTGACAATGGGATATTCACGTGATCTACTTGATGTATGTTTTGGTGATCAACTTGCGGGTTCCGTAACATTGTGAACTTATGCATAGGGGTTGGCACACGTTTTCGTCTTGACTCTCGAGTAGAAACTTTGGGGCACTCTTTGAAGTACTTTGTGTTGGTTGAATAGATGAATCTGAGATTGTGTGATGCATATCGTATAATCATACCCACGGATACTTGAGGTGACAATGGAGTATCTAGGTGACATTAGGGTTTTGGTTGATGTGTGTCTTAAGGTGTTATTCTAGTATGAACTCTATGATAGATCGAACAGAAAGAATAGCTTCGTGTTATTTTACTACGGACTCTTGAATAGATCGATCAGAAAGGATAACTTTGAGGTGGCTTCGTACCCTACAATAATCTCTTCGTTTGTTCTCCGCTATTAGTGACTTTGGAGTGACTCTTTGTTGCATGTTGAGGGATAGTTATATGGTCCAATTATGTTATTATTGTTGGGAGAACTTGCACAAGTGAAAGTATGAACCGTAGGCATTGTTTCAACGCATTGCAATACCGTTTTGTGCTCACTTTTATCATTAGTTACCTTGTTGTTTTTATGTTTTTTAGATTACAAAAACCTATATCTACCATCCATATTGCACTTGTATCACCATCTCTTCGCTGAACTAGTGCACCTATACAATTTACCATTTGTATTGGGTGTGTTGGGGACACAAGAGACTCTTTGTTATTTGGTTGCAGGGTTGTTTGAGAGAGACCATCTTCATCCTACACCTCCCATGGATTGATAAACCTTAGGTCATCCACTTGAGGGAAATACTTGAGGGAAATTTGCTACTGTCCTACAAACCTCTGCACTTGGAGGCCCAATATCGTCTACAAGAAGAAGGTTGTGTAGTAGACATCAGAGGCCGCCCTCAGTTGTTTATCACCAGCGCGGAGCATAGCGCTTCTGCACTTGCACGGGCATAGCCGCTCCTCTGCCGTGTCGACTGCTAGCGCGGAGCATGGTGCTTCCACTAGTGCGTGGGGTGAGGGCTCCCTCCGAGTGGAGCCCCGGGGCATGTCTGACCCGCCCCGACACGTGGCTTGCACGGCGAGGCTGGGCCGAGGTGTGTGCAGGCACTTTCGTGAGCCTGCGCGGGACTCACGAGGCCCTACCTCAAGGCGGGTTGCGCCTGGTCTTGGTTCTTGTTGACTGCGGTGGTCCTGCGAGATGGTCAGGAAACCTGCATCGAATGAATCTCCTGAGGCTATCGCATGAGAAGCCCAAACACCAACGACACCAGGAGGTGAGGTGAATGGGGCCGGTCCGCCAGACAGATCTCAGCCATTGGGTTTATCGACGCTTCTGAGGCGGATTTTAAGCACGTATTATCGCGGTTTAGCCTTCTTATGCGAAGGATCCTGAAGAAAGATGATCGGCTCGCGGCTCCCGTGGTGGGTGATAATCAAGCAAGGGGTGACCATAAATAACTCATGCATGGGAAGTGAACTAGGTTAGATAGATGCAAGAACGATACATGCCATCGGGACGGACCCGAGAAGCTTGGGGATGATGCAGCTCGAGGGGTGCCCCCAGTAGGGTAAGCTAAAGATGCAAAAAGATACATGCCGCGGGGACAGGCCCATGCGACCTGGGAATGATGCGGCACGAGGGGCGCTCCCAGCTAAATAAACTTGGAAAATGTTACCTGGTTCCATTGTCAAAGGGATGTCGCGGTAGCTGAAGATGCATGGCGAAGGGGTCGCCCCTCATGAGCCAACAGGGCCCTGAGCCGCGGGAGGCTCTGGGCCTCAGGCGGTTCCTTGAGGACCGTCTCCATCTCTGCCAGGACCGCGTGATGCCTGGCCTCCTGGGTCGCCAGGACGCTCCGCAGGTTGCGCTGGAAGGCGGCTTCCATGCTCGGCAGGCCAAACGCCATGCAGACATAGCTGTGGGGTGGACCCTCACACCGCCCAACGTGCGAAGGCCAGAAGCACTCCTGGGATGCGGCCCTGTTGAGCCCTGGGATGTCGATGCAGCCGCGCAGCCCGCCATCCTCGCCTAGATGGGGAGCTGCGCCAGGTGGGCGACCGCCGGCCATGGCTCTTGCATCCTGTAGCTCCTGAGTGGTCTTGGCGATGAACTCCTAAGCGCTGGGCGCTCCTCGCCCATTTTCCTCCCGAGGGAAACGTGCCGCAAAGCACGCCTCCACGTGGTGCCCAAGCACCTCCCTCGTGATGTTGGCTAGGTTTGAGGCCCTCCAGAACAGAGCCCTCAAGCCCTGCCCGAGGAGGGCGCCGGGCGCGCCTTCCTATGCGATGGAGGGAGGTGCCCCAACCGCGGGCGTTGATCCTGAGGCGGTGCCGCTAGAGACGCCACCCCCCTGGGGCCCTGTGCGGAGTAGCTGCTTCTTCTTCTTGGGAATAGCCTCAGGAGGGTACTGTGTGCCCTTGCTGTCAGGGTCTTCGATTGCTGCGGCTTGGAAAGCGCGCTCGAGGGAGCACACCGCATCTCTTTCTTCGCAGGGGACTGTGATGATTCCGCCGCTTCGCTGGCCGAAGATGATAGGGAGGCGACCTGCCCTATCAGGGTGGTGTAGTCGTCGGTCACTCCTGAGAAGGGTTAGTAGGCTGTACCTGATCGTATGGCACTTGGAGGCTGTCGAATGTCTCGACGGACAGGACATTAAGCCCTGCGCCGCCGTCGATGAGGGTCTTGGTGACTTGGACGTTCTGGCGACGCGGGCGAGCACATCATCGGGAGGGCGCTGCGTCGCCAAGACTTGAGCTGGTCCGCCGAGTGAAGGTGATGGCGACTTGGACCACCTGAAGCGGCGCTGCGGCCTCGAGCCTAGGAAGGGCTGCATTCACCTCGCGAGAGAACTGCTTGAAGATCTTATTTGGGATCTTGGGGCACAGCTGCGCCCAAGAAAGGGCGATAGCATAGACGGCTCTGGAAGCCCCCAGCCCCCTCATCCTGATGGTGGTCGTCGTTCCTGCCTGGCGGTGGCGGCAATGGGGGGAGACCAGCATTGCCCTGAGGGCGGTCCTCGCGAGGCTGATCCCTCCAGGCACCCTCACGAGGCTGGTCCTGCTAGCGGTCCCGACGAGGCCGGTCGCGCCACTCCTGGCAGGGGCCGCGATCGTCCCAGCGTCCTCCGCCTCGTGCTCCTCCTTGGCCGTAACCCCGGTCGTTGCGCTCGGGGCGTCGGCCGAAGCGTCCATCTCGAATGGCTCTGAGCTCTTGACAGTCATTGGTGTTGTGGCTGTGTACATTGTGGAAGGCATGAATCTGTCTGCTCTTGCACGACTTCGGGATGGTCCCGGCAGGCTTGCGTTGTGCTCCGCTCACGAAGCACGGCCACCCCCTTGCGCTTCACATCTTTGGCCTTGGCTTTCTTCTCCTCTGGGTCGGTAGCAGGGAGCTCGAGGAGAGAAAGGCGCCCTTCCTGAGCTCTTGCACACTTGGCTGCCATGTTGAACAGCTCCAGAGCCGTGCATAGCTCCTCCTGGATGGCGAGCTCCTTCTTCATCTTGACGTCACGGACGCTGTCGGAAAATGTGGAAATGATGGCCTTATCTGTCACCTTGGGGATCTTTAGACAAATGTTGTTGAAGCGTTGGTTGTACTTCTGCAGGGTCTCTCACAGCTCTTTGTTTGATGCGGCCTTGAGGGTCGCCATGGCCGGCAAGCGGTCGCGAGTGCCCTGGAAGTTGGCGACGAAGCGGTCGCGGATCTCATCCCAGGAGGAGATCGAGCCCGGGGGCAGGTTCAGGAGCCACGAGCGAGCACCATCCTTGAGTGTCATGGGGAACCAGTTCGCCATTACTTTCTCGTCGCTGTTGGCCGCCTCGATGCTCAGCTCGTAGAGTTGCAAGAACTTCGCAGGGTCGGGGGTGCCGTCGTAGCGAGGAGGCAGGTCTGGCTTGAACTTGCGCCGAACGACGCTTATGTAGCTCCGGAGTGAAGCGCGGCTCTGCTTGTAGCCACCGGGCCTGCTAACGTCTGAGCCCGCCCTTGATGTCCGCGCCGCCACCATAGGCGTGCACACGGTCTTGTCGTGGTGGCGGCTGGGGCGCTTGAGGCGTTTTCTGCGGCCGAGGAACCTCTTGGCAGCTTCCTTCTTCTGCGCGGGCGCCGACACGGTGGGTCGTTCGAGGGCCGCGCTCCTTACGGCGTGGCACCGCCTTGATGCTGGCGGTGGAGGTGCTCTGTGAGCTGCCGCAGCTTGGGGCGAAGCGGCGATGAGAGGGGACGGTGAGGGGGAGCCCCGGTAGCGCCGATGAGCTTCAGCGATGCGGTCCACCCAGTCCTCGTAGAGAGGTCGTTAACCGGGTAGCGCCAGGAGCACCGCGTGCGATGAGCAAGCGGCTGCCTGCTGCCCTTGGGCACGCGACGGCGTGAAACGATGAGCGGCTGGGGTTAGTAGCCGGAGTGGCGGTGCGGCCGTCCACCGCCGCGGAGGAGTGCAGCGAGGGACGCTTGTTGCTGCTCATTTCCGCCCGGGCAGGTGGCGGCTTTGGCAGTGAAGCGGGAGAAACGTGCAGGGAGGCCGCCGATGGAGGTCGTCCCGAGTGACATGGGCGGTGAGGGCCGCCCGGTGCTCGGCGCTGGCTCGACGCGCATCTGCCATGGATGCGGTGGGACGGTGGAACGCGTATCAGCAGAAGGAAAGCTTCAGCGCACCCCTACCTGGCGCGCCAAATGTCGGATTGCGGGTTTCGGCAAAACCCTCGAGGTTCGAACACTGGGGTGCGCATGAATATCTCTCCCCCTCTAGCTCACGCACTCATCGCGATCTCAAAGCTCAGCGCGTCTAACTCGCAGAACAACGGACATAGGATTTATACTGGTTCGGGCCACCGATGTGGTGTAATACCCTACTCTAGTGTGGTGTGTTGGATTGCCTCTTGGGCTAAGGATGAACAGGTACAAGGGAAGAACAGCCTCCTGAGGAGAGGTGTCCTTGAGCTCGGTGAGCTTGTGTGGTTGAGGATGATCTGAATGGCCCAAGATCAGTTGCCTCCTACTATGGTGGCTAGTCCTATTTATAGAGTCCCTGGTGCTCTTCCCAGATGTAGGCGGGAAGGATCCAACAACGGCCAAATTTGAAGGGAGACAACTAGTACAAGTTATCCTAACTAAAGGTGGTCTTCGCCTGCCAAAGGCTCTGGTGGTGACGCTGTCTTGGGCTCCACGGTGACCTCCATCCTGCCGTCCTGCTGGTCTTGGTCTCGTTGCACCGATATGGAAACCTTTGCCTGATGCATCGGGACTCCTCGCCTACGCTTTACTCTTTAGCACCAAAGAGGAAGCGAGTCCGCTGCACGCTCTGGCGCCCGCCTGGCCTTGGTCGTATGGCTTGCGTCACAGGTACCTCGCGAGGTGCCCCTTGCCTTGATCTCTCCACTCCTCGCGAGCCATCCTAGTGAGGCCGCACCCGAGGAGGTCTTGCGTCGTCCGCCTCGCGAGGCTTGGACCCTCGCGAGGGTCTTGAGTGTTCGCAGAGGAAGATGGGCCGTACAGGGCCACTGGAGGAGCCACGCCGTGGGCCGTAGGCAGGCAAGTCTGGGTCCCCCGTTCCCAGGACACCGACAGTATGCTTTCCAATGTGGATCGCACACACTCATTTAGTTGAACCGTGTGTGGAGCAATTGCCAGGCTAAAACAAAAGTATCCCATTTTGAATCGGCACGCAAAAAGCAAATTCACCAGAATATTCAATTGAACAAATAGTGTCCACAGGAAGAACATTCATCATATTTCGCAACAATTGCAATTGAACATATGGTAGCTAAATTCCAATGATTTTTCCACACATATATGCATTAGATATTTAATCGTAGTGTACAAAATACGAAGACCTCATCAGATGGAAAACAATGGATCCATGCATTATATATTTAGCGGCTAACTCTTACTCAATGTTTCAGGAGAACGCATGCTGAAATCTTCATTATCACCAATGGGATTGTTGTAGTGATCCAGGAAGAAGTCCTTGATAAATCTCCGAACCATCAGCAATTCACCAGCCGGGAGCGGTTCAGGGGTCCTCGGTTTTTAAGATGAGCTGTAGTATTTTTAAGATCAGAATGTGCCATATGAGTGGAGTAGAAGATATTAATTAAGATAGACTTACTAGTATTAATTCGCGAGGATCGTCACAACTATCAACAGATTTGGAGATGGAGATCATGTAATAATACGCAAACATAGTATCCACAAAGGTTGGTCCACGCTTCTTCTTTGAGGACAACTGAAATTTTGTACAAAATTAGTCATGTATTTGTCTTGTTAGGAACAACCTAACCGGTGTTAGATGTATTATTTTTTCTTTGGACAAAATAGAAAGAGGTTTATTTAGAAGCTTGAACAATTGACTAGCGTAAGGAAAGGTATTTGTAGACTGTTAGATAAATTTTCTGAAAATAACGGATTTCAGTGTGTTACCAGAGAAACGATCTCGTGCTGTAGAGGTTGTTCCGTCTTAAACAGGTTCCCTGGTTTAGTTTTCCACAATGCGAGCACACTGCAAATGATGATGAATTTTGACAACATCAATTATTGAACCAGATATGAATGCAAATTAATTTCAACATCATAGAATTGAATACCTATCCAAGAATTGCTGAACATGCGTCAGATCCTGAGCGTTTGTTGACTCTCTGAGAGAATCGATATAGTGAAATGTGTTCTTGTTTGGAACAATGAATACCAATATCCAGTGATTGCTACATATTAAGAAAGCCATGAACTTACGAATGATGTCGAAATCTGAAAGACAATCAGTGTATGCGTGGTTGTTTACTTGACTTACCGTTCATGATATGGCCAGAGAAATGATTCTGCATGGGACGTGTTTTCAATGATACGGGCGCCCGTGTTAATGGCCCAGTCCTGTCGGTCCTTACCCTCTAATGCTGTGCCATTTGCTAATGCAGGATCTATGAAATACACACTCTCCTTTTTTCTTCTCTGCGTGTTCAATCCCCTGAGAGGAATAAAATGCAGTTAGTTGTTTATCATTTACAACCTTGTATGGAGAAGTTGAACAGAGTTTGTTAAGTACTTACAAAATCAGGCATCTAACAAGAGTGGCATCGAGCACGTTGAACTTGAAGAAGAGATGTAAGTCCTCGAAACTCACATTGATGGAACCAGCATTGTGTCGGAAATGATCTATGTTGTAGTGGACTAGCAAACCTTGATGACCTTTTGACATTTGATCCATGCAATATTCATGTAACTCGCGGCAACTGGAGCTGCACTTATCAAAGTATTCACCAACAAGAAATGGCTGGCCATGGACGTACTTGCGTGCTTGAAGTACGGTTGCTTTACTTTTAGCAAGCAACAATTCTACTTCATCATCCGTGGTGTCAGAAATAATATTACTCCCCGATTCGAACAAGCTGCTGTTAATTTGGTTCTGGGCGAAGTAAGAGGCAATCTTTCTCTTTCCTCTTCACTCTCCCTATGCGCTTCCTCGTGGGTGTAGCTTTTTTGGCCACTTCCTTCTTAGTACTTGAAGCATTTCTGGCAGAACGTCTGGTTGGCTGCAAGGTAGACTGCCGAGCAGACGGTGAAGCTTGGACGGACTGCTTAGCAGACGCTTTATCTATGCCGGATCACCGAAATGGCGGTGCTCTGTAATGATTGCCGGGTTGTAGAAGTAGAGGCATTGAATTTGCCGACCATGCGTTGAAGCTATGTCGGGTTTACGTGCGGTGGTGCCAACTTGTCGGTGGTGAGGAGGCCATGCAAGCAGCGTTGGTTTCTTTGGCGGGAAATCTTGGCGACGATTGGTATGCTGATCACGCAGCGCCTCCGGGCCGGCGAATTTGATGAGCGATCGGTTACGGACCTCACGGACTGCTTAGCAGGCGGTTCCGAAGCATCGATCGCTTAGCGATCTATTCCACCGAGTTGGTACGCTTAGCATGTCTTTGCGGTGTCTCCCCACCGCCGCTTCAATGGCCGACATCTGAACGGTGGTGCGTCATCGCCAGCTTGTGAGGCCTTGCCACTAGCTGCTTTGGGGTGGAGGATGACATGGCCTGTACGCCACAAAGTCGGGCCGGCTAATCACAGGTTGATGCATCAGCCCGCGAGAGCTGCTGTGGCAAGGAGAGCGTCGCCGTTTGAGGGGCGATAGTGGTTGCTCTTGGCTGGGCTTCAGGAATCTCATCGATGAACTCTATTTCCTTTCGTGGCCACTGGATGTGATGTAACAGTGTTTCTCCCAAGGTCCTTTGCTCATCGAAGTATCCTAGGACATTCTTTAGCGGAAATTCATTGAATCCAAGCTTTACTTCAGTCACGTAGCACTTCACACAGCCCGGCTTCAATGGCACATTGTCCAAGAAGAGGCCATCTTCCAAGAAAAGTGGGAAAACCGAGGCTGTTGCACATTTTAATGTACCTTCATAATGTGTAAGCACGCCCTTCAGTCTGTCTTTCATTCCAGATAGATCAGACATAGCATCATCACGAGCAGCTGCAGTCTCGATGTCATTTGGGGTCGGTGATGCACAACTAATCTTGTGCAGTGTTGTCGCGCAATAAGCAGCATCCTCCATGCCCGCCTCCCCTCCCATCTGCTGGCTATCTGTCAGTGTTAGAGTCTTCTGCATCATCATTGACTCCTCAACATCCTTTCGAACAGCCGGATAAATCTCCTTCTTCAACCTTTCATACAATGCATTCTGCTTCATTTCACTCCTCGCTTTTTTCATGCTGAGCCTCTCTTCTTTGCTGAGTGTGAAATCCCTCTTGTGCGGGACATTAACACCTATACCCCATGCACAGCCAGGGGGCTCTTTTGTATCCAGAGCAATGGACAGAATGTCACATGGCCCTGAGTTCCTGTAGAACCTTCCAGGGATCTTGGAAGCCTCTAACATCACTTCATACAGTTTGGCATCACGTGTGTTTTCAAATTAATAAGTTTCGTCATGACGCCTCTTTGCTTGTGCCCTCAAGTAGTCTCTGGTGCGTTCGCCCTTGATTTCAATAAAGGTCGGATTCCCACCCGCCGCCATCGCTTCTTCGTCCTCCTGTTCCTTATCGGTTTCATGTCAGAGTATCTTGCCACACCCATACGGTGGGGGTGTATGTTCTTCTTCTGAAGTTCCAATTGCTTGAAACTCTTCTCAGCAAACTCTTTAGTTGCCCTGACCCTTTTGAATTCTTCCCAGTCTGCCTTTGTAATTTGGTGGTATGCGGGGATTGGGTCTTTGCCTTCACTCAAGTAACTCTTGTACAGCACGTGCTTCCAGTTTCTCCAAGCATCCCTAGCCTTCTTCAGTGCAGCATGTTCCACCTGCATTCTCCACTACTCTGGAACGTTGAAGTCATCCATGATCTCCTGGACTATCCTTCGCGTGTTTACGTATCGACCTTCGAAACCCCGACAGATTAATGTTGAGCCTTGCCCTGCCAACAAATCCACACACACTCTTGAACCTCATGCGTGCTTTATCTGGTTTAGTTGGAGCCCAGGACTTTAAATCAATCTCGGTTACTTCATATACACCTTTAGGCTGGTGTGTGGGCTTCCTTGGAGCGTTCCTCCGTGTCCTGACCGGAAGGGTAATTGCTGCAGCTCTATCCCGTTCAAGACTACTTGATCCCTCACAATCTGCTGAAGACCTAGGGTTGTCCGAATCAGATGAAGATACATGGCCTGAATGAGTGTTGTCGCTGCTACTCGGCATCCACAGAGAACACATGCGAAACTTCGTGAAAGGAGGATAAGCATAAAACTAACAACTTGGTATCAAGCTTTCTAAACATGCCATGCAATAATTTAGAAAATGTACGGCTAATTTGTTAAGTTTGTGTGACTTGGGCGCCCATGATCGTAAATAAGCGATAACTTATTGGAAAAAATACATCTTATATGTAGCAAGGAAGGTATATAATGGACATATATACACTCTCCGTCATTTTATAGCCAATTTGGGAACATACAGAATGAATTGGAAGAGGGATTGCGAGGAAATATGCCTCACCACGATGGAGAGCAGTAACTAACATGCTTCTTAATGCAAAACCTGCCGGACAACAGGAGAGGCGAGGGTTATCTTGATCGATATGCTTTCGAGGGTGGTGGCGAGCAAACGAAGACGGCGTGGCGCGGGCCGCCGTGTGTTGGGAACGACAGTGGAGGTAGGCTTGACGCCGAAGAGCGGGCACACGGCCGGGGTGAGCACGGCGGCGCCGGAGAGGGTTCTGCTATGGATTTGGGGGAGGGGGAGAGCTGCTGAAGGTGATTGGTTGGACTAGTTGAGTGAAACACGGGCAGACGGTGGGGGCGTTGGGGACTCCGGGTGTTGGCGGCCTAGGTGAAAAGGGTGAAAAATATCCCTGGTCGCCGCGCGTGCGGAAAGGCCTATGCAAACGGTTGCCTCTAAGCACTCGTGTGCACAAACAGAATAATTTCGTTTGAAATGAAGACGTACTAATTTTGAAATGAAGACGTGAGTTCATCGTTTCGCCTCTAAATTTTTCCCACGTAAACCGATCACACTTTTACCACGGGTTTGATTTGCTGGTGCATTTCAGGTCTCGTGTGCTATATGTAAGACATTTTTTGGCATTTACGGTGCATGTTGGCATATAAATCAATTCCTAGCCGGACTGCATTTCCTGTCGAAAGGGATGAGGATTGCCGTTCGATCTGGGAGCATCCAATGGTGCAGACGTACGATCTGTGGGGTTTGGGTTCTGGCCAATCAGAACGTACGACTCAGATCATGTGCGCAGCAAGGGGGGGATCGGCCATGGTTTGGTAGGCACACGGCTTTCGTGTGTGAACCGTGTGCTATTTGAAAACATTTTTTTGGAGGGGCTATTTGAAAACATTTACATGTGTTGTCGAAAGGGATGAGGATCGCCGTTCAATCAAGGAGAATCCAACGGTGCAGACGTACGATCTGTGGGGTTTGGGTTCTGGCCAATCAGAACACACGACTCAGATCGCGCGCGTGGCAGAGGCGTGGGGGTGCATCGGCCACGGTTTAGTGGACACACAGCTTTCGTGAGTGAACTGTGTGCTCTTTGAAAACATTTACATTACCTAACATCATATTTTTGTTCGAATGAAAACATGAGTTCATCGTTTCGCCTCCAATTTTTTCCATGGTAAGAAATCACGAGTATAGTGGAGAGTGTCATATACTAGTATCATGAATATACAGTATATATGATACTAGTCTATGATACTACCTTTAATTAATTAGAGCGCAATGTATAATACAGAGAGTATAGTATCATATATAGATCATATTTATTGCCATGCATGACACAAATTAGCATCGCATTTAACATGATACGGTATCTACCTATATGTTACTCCAACCCTCTTTATATATATATTTAGTTCTTTGCCACATCAGCATACTTGCTATTTCCGAGTGCATGACATCGTCGGCTATGATACCACCACTATGGCCAGCCTTATATAGTGAGGAGTATCATATACTATATATATATATATATAGTATCTTGCATATGATACTAGTGTATGATACTACGTACGTACCTTCATAGTGCATATATAGTATCATAGAGTAGTATATATCATAGATAACCGTATTTATGGCCATGCATGACACAAAGTAGTATAGCATTTGTTATATGTATATGTTACGGTATCTACCTATGTTACTGCTTCTTCGCCACATCATCATATTTTCTATTCCCGAGTGCATGATACCGGCTATGATACCCTCACTATGACCACCCTAATAAGGTTGGTCGTAATATGGGAGTATCAAGCGGTATGATGCATGCCAACGATACTTTTAGGATGATGTGGCACAGAGTTAAATGAGGAAGGAGAGGGTGTGGTATCATATCATGATACCGTACCATATTAAATGTTGTACTACTTTGTGTCATGCATGGCAATTAATAAGGCAACCTAAGATACTAACTTATGATACTATGCATGCGCGCATTACGGAGGTATTGCCGATCATATACTAGTATCATGCATATATACTCCCTCCTTTCCGGTTTATAGGCTTATCTCAAAATTTTAGTTTTTCCATTTTATAAGGCTCAATTTGGTTATTCCCCATCACATGTCCAGATTCCAAGGTGCATTAAATCATTGCATGCAAATATTAAGATAAAAGTTGACCAATGCATGTACTTTATGCATGCATGTATCGCAACTAATACATTGGAAAACATAATTTTTGGAGGGAAAAAATTAATTGGGTGTTTTTGCAAACTACAAAAAGTATTCCACCACTCACCATCTACCTTGGTTGGTGAGATTTTTGAATTGAGCCCTATAAGGCTGGTTGTAATGGGGAGTATCATATACTAGTATAATGCATATGATAGTGTATGATACTACTTCCATAATGCATAGTATCATAAGTTAGTATCTTAGGTTGCCTTATTAATTGTCATGCATCACACAAAGTAGTAGTACAACATTTAATATGACACGGTATCATGATATGATACCACATCCTCTCTTTCCTCATTTAATTGTGTGCCACATCATCCAGAAAGTCTAATTGGCATGCTTGATACCGCTTATGATACTACCATTACAACCAGCCTAAACCGGAAAGGAGGGAGTATGAGACTAGCCACAATGGAGATTAACATACACATATCCCTAGACTATGTTACTACATTCATAGTGGGTAGTAACATAAGTGTAGTGTCATGCAAAGCTTCATTTATTAGGCTATAGACTCATATTGCATTGGGACATGTGATGTTACAGTAACTAGCTAAGTTACTGAAACTATCTCTCTCCTCATTAACTTATTGCCACATAAGCAAGTTTGCTGAGTTGGAGTCGATGTTACTGCTGAAGTTACTCCCACTGTGGCTAGTCTGATACTAGCTAGTCGTCTATGATATACTAGCTACCTCACTAAGATCATGGTTCATAATACAGCCAAGGGTCGGCTATAAGAAGTTGCCATGTCATATACAGCCAACCTCATAGCGGGCATGTACAATAATAAGTTTTAAATACGTACTAGTTTATCAATAGTTGGCCCACCTTACATCCTCATAAAGTGTCTTGGGTCTCGTGTTGCAGCTGGCTCTACTAACTAAGAGCCCGCTTCTCTTCTCTTTCCTCCAACTAATAAGCACATATATATTATTTTATTCCTTATAGCCTGCTTAGACTACCCACAGTGGGAGTAACATAGGTAGTAACATCATACGTATCTAGATAAAAATAGATGATGTGGCAAGCAATAAATGAAGAATGAGAGGAAAGGGGTAACATAGCTAGTTACTAGTAGTTTGAGTAACATCACACATCTCAAGGCAAGATGAGTCTATAGCCTAATAAATGAAGTGTTGCATGTTACTACACATATGTTACTCCCCACTATAGAGGTAGTAACATAGACTAGCAACATTATATGTTACTACACATTGTGGCTAGTCTTATGTCACTCTATTGTGTACTTGCTCTAATGCATAGTATCATAGAGTAGCTAGTATCATATGTAGTACTTTATTTATATTGTCATGCATGACACATAGTAGCATGGCATTTATTATGATACAGTTTCATGATATGATACTTAACCCTCTCTTTCGTCATTTAATTAATTCTATGACAGCTCATCAAAATCGCCTAGTTGGCATGCATGATACTAGTTATGATACCCCCTTACTATCAGCCTAGCAAAGAAGGTGTACAGATCATTCGTGCGTCGCTTTGTGAGTTTTCATCCGTTTGTTCGAGAAGCGGGGAGAAGTTTCAAACATTTCGGCCGCGAGGTGCAGCCACTGGCGTAGGCCTAGTTGGTATTTTAATTATAGGAAATTCAGATGGAGTTCGGACATCATCAAAATCAATGTGTGCCCGTGGCGTGCTCTCACGATCCTGTGGAAAAAAATTTGGTAAAGTTTGGCACAAGTTTTGATGACCGCTCCTTCCAAACTGGAGCATCTCACATGATGGATCATGGTTTTCCAAAAGGAGACGTGTCAATTCAAACTCCTGTGGCCGGTGACTTCATCGTTTGGCCTCATAAAAATTTCCATGGTACGCTATCACTATTATACCACGGGTTTGATTTTCTGGCGCATTTCAGGTACCGTTAGCTATATTTAAGACATTTTTTGAGATTAACGTGCATTTTGCGCATAAAAATAAAATTACAACCGGAACTGCGTGTGCTGTCGAAAGGGATGAGTATCGTCGTTCGATCTGGGAGCATCCAACGGTGCAGACGTACGATCCGTAGGGTTTGGGTTTTGGCCAATCAGAAAGCACGACTCAGATCGTGGGCGAGGTGGCGGGGTTTGGTCGGCACACGGCTTTCATCAACGAACCGTGTGCTATTCGCAAACCAAATTGCATATTTTTGTTCACACATACTGTAGTGAGATCAATTGAGTGTGCTACCTCTATGATATAATAATAATAATATAACAAAAAATAGTTCATATTCATTGCATGAGCTGACAGCATATCAAGGTCAACATATTAACAGTTCTTACATCAACAGAAAACCGGGCATAACTCACAAATTCAGTACACGCGACAGTTCTAAATTGAATGAATTAAGTTGCAGGGTAGGCATAAGGACTAGTCTTGTGGCTTAATTCCCATGTACATGGGGGAACTGGGATCATTAAGTTGACCCCAAATGAACTTGGGGTTTTTGATAATTTTACGCTGCTCTGTTACACGGGTGCGTGATCCCTTGGCTAGCAACTCATCAAATTCATCGTACTCGTCCTCATCGGCAACATCGTCGACACCCAGTACCATTGTCTTCCCATGCATCGCTAAATGGTCGTTCTTATGCAAGGGGTCTTCCACAAAGAAAATCTGGGTAGCATCGCTGGCAAGAATGAATGGGTCCGCGTGATATGCCATCGTTGTCCTGTTAACACGTGTCTTCTGTACTCATCAAGCCTTACGACCAAGAGGGATCCATGCGCACCTGAATAATGCCACCTTAACTTTCACATAGTCAAGCTCGCAAATCTCTTTGATGGTTCCATAATATACCCTTTTATCAGCTTCATTTATAGTTATGCATTCTATTCAATGAGCTGTTACGTCACGAGGTCTTGATCACGTTCCTCGATGTAGAACGATGTATCCATTTATTTCATATGCTTGGTACGTCAACATCGTAGGTGATGGCTTTTGTGCCTACCACGTAGCAATGTCATCGATGGATCCTTGTGCCAAACGATTCTTCAGCCATTCGGTGTAGTTCTTAGTGTGCTCCTTCATCTCCACATCTGATGAAGGCACCATTGGTAAGAAGCTTTGGCATATCTCCGCCATGTGTTCTTCGACATAAGCGATGAGAACTGGGATGTTAAGCAGTACCGTCAAATGGGTTTTCTCTGCCAATTCTCCGGGAGCAGCCATTTGCGTGCCAGCAAGGACCGGCTTACCTTTCAGCCTTCCCTCGTGGCGAGAGGGGTAAACCTATAGGTCTTTGTTTCATGTATTCGGTGCAAAACTCAACCACCTCCTCCGCGGTATAACCTTGTAGGATGCTTGCCTCTGGATGGTTTCGGTTCCGACAAAAGCGCTTCAGTATTCCCATGAACCGCTCGAAGGGATACATGTTGCAAAGACACACAGGACCATAATACTTTATCTCGTCGACAAGGTGCATAGTGAGATGGACCATGACATCAAAGAATGACAGTGGGAAAAACATCTCTAGGTTGGACAATATTCTTGCAATATCATCTTGTATATGATCCAACTCTTCAGGATTTACAACTTTCTACCATAGTTGGTTGAAGAAATCACAGAGGTCAATGAGTGTGTTTCTTATATCTTTTTCCATCAGATTCCTGATGGCCACCGGGAGGATTTTTGTCAACATTACGTGGAAATCATGTGACTTCATGTGTCCCAACTTCATTTTACCTGAGCTCACATCCACGAGACTTCTGATGTTTGGCGCAGATGGGAAGAGGGTGTCTTAACCGACAACAAATAGGTGAAGAACTGTGTTGCTTGTTTTGTACTGAAATTGTAACTCTGGCGAGCTTTGATGAATTTTTCATCATCTTCTGCTTCACTCTTGCGTTTTGATTGATCAACAAGCATATCGAGCCGTGAACCGCCACCATCCTTTCTTTTACCTTTAATCATGAGCAGAGTACCAAGGATGCTTTCACATACATTCTTCTCTACGTGCATGACATCGATGCAGTGACGTACACGTAGAATCTCCCAGTAAGGTAATTTCTAGAACACCGGTTTCTTCTTAAACACTTGACCCTTGGGTGTTTGTTTCACCGACAAAGGGTGGTTCTTGCCAAGCAGAACATTAATTTTTTTAGCCATGTTGTGGACCACCTCCCCGTCATAGGGTCTTGGGCCCACACCTGCCTCTGCCGTACCATCAAATTCAGCTTTCATCTTTCGGTATGGGTGATTTTCCCGCAAGAACCTACGATGACACGAATACACTATTTTGCGCGAGTTGGGAAGTCTTCTGCTAGCTGTCCTATCCATGCATGTGACACACCCTACATCTCCCTTTGTTTTCTGCCCCGATGTGTTGCCTAATGCTGGCATATCTTGAATGGTGTGCACCAGCATCGCATGTAGATCGAAAATCTCCTTTATATAAGCATCATAACATTTTACAGCAGGCGCATCTATGCACTGTCAGCAGTTCTTCTACTAGTAGCTGAAAGTAAATATCGATGTCATTTCCAGGTTGCTTCGGACCTTGGATAATCATTGACATCATAATGTATTTTTTCTTCATACACAACCAAGGAGCTAGGTTATATATGCACAGAAGCACCGGCCATGTGTTGTGATTGGTGCTCATATCGCCAAAAGGATTCATCCCGTCAGTACACTCCCCGAGCCTTATACTTCTAGTATCCCTGGCAAAAATTTCAAACTTTTTGTTGATTAATTCCCACTGAGCCCCATCTTTCGGCTGCCTCATAAATCTATCCGCAATTCGCTCATCATGATGCCACCGCAACCTCTTTGCCTCTCTAGGGTTTGCAAACAAACGCCTCAACCTTGGAATTAATGGCAAGTACCAAACAACCTTGAACGGGATTCCTCTCTTGATCTTGTCGTCCAATTTGTACTTCTCCTTTGCTCTCCTGCGCTTGTACCGTGGATGCTTGCATGTGGGACATGCACGCTGAGGGAGTCCTGGATTAGGGGGTGTCCGGATAGCCGAACTATCACCGTTGGCCGGACTCCTGGACTATGAAGATACAAGATTGAAGACTTCGTCCCGTGTCCGGATGGGACTTTCCTTGGCGTGGAAGGCAAGCTTGGTGATACGGATATGTAGATCTCCTACCATTGTAATCGACTCATGTAACCCTAGCCCTCTCCGGTGTCTATATATAAACCGGAGGGTTTTAGTCCGTGAGGACGAACAACAATCATACCATAGGCTAGCTTCTAGGGTTTAGCCTCTTTGATATCGTGGTAGATCTACTCTTGTACTACCCATATCATCAATATTAATCAAGCAGGAGTAGGGTTTTACCTCCATCGAGAGGGCCCGAAACTGGGTAAAAACATCGTGTCCCTTGTCTCCTGTTACCATCCGCCTAGACGCATAGTTCGGGACCCCCTACCCGAGATCCGCCGGTTTTGACACCGACATTGGTGCTTTCATTGAGAGTTCCTACGTATGCGTCACCTTTAGGCCCGATGGCTCCTTCGATCATCAACAACGACGCGGTCCAGGTGAGACTTTTCTCGCGGACAGATCTTCAGATCCGGCGGCTTTGCATCATGGGCCAATTCACTTGGCCATCTAGAGCAGATCGAAGCTTCGCCCTGGCCATCATGTCGATTTGGGAGTTTGAACTACACGGTGACATCCGCGGAGACTTGATCTTTGACGGATTCGAGCCACAGCCAGGCGCGCCCGCCCTCGATGGGCACGATCTAGCTCTCACTGCGAGCAGTGCCTGGAGGCCGCACCAACGTCCGCTCTAACCCTTAGCTCGAGCCGACTCCGGATCGAGGGCAGTGGTGGACACCGCCTCGGGGCCTACGATCTCTCTGGCGATTGAGCCAAACTCCATCCCCTGTCGCTGCGAAGACCATGACTCCAAGGTGCGGACTCCTCTCCGGGACTCTCGAACCCTCCATACCGCCAATTGAATCCAATTGGGCGCCGGTTATGGAATTCACTACCATGACATCTTTCAGCACTCGCCCTTTGGCGACATCCTGAATTCACTAAAGTCTCTCTCTTATCTCGAGAGCTCCGCCGGACTACGGTCGGGAAGGTTGGGATGCGGATGACGAAGAAATTCAACGCCCACCCACCACCCACTTTGTAGCCACCGTCGATGATTTAACCGACATGCTCGACTTCGACTCGAAGACATCGACGGCATGGGCGGCGATGCAGAGACAACCAGAACCAGCGCCCTCTGAGGGCCTTTGGAAGGCCACCTCGTCATACGACATATACATGGTGGACACCCCAAAAGATGGGAATGGTGATGGAACAGCGGAGGATGACCCCTCCAAGAAACAGCCCAAGTGCGGTGTGTCGTGACGTCGCTCTAAATCCGCCCACAGCAAAAGCGGTGATTCCGCAGGAGATAATAACACGCCGGACGGTCGAAGACAACCCCTCCGGCGAGGATTCAGCACGGGAGGAGGGAGAAGCCAGCCCTCATAATAGAGCGGCGTATGAGAGGTAGAGGACGATAATTATATGCCTCCCTCCGAAGACGGGCAAGCCTCGGCAACGGCGAATTTGTCGTGCCCGAGGATCCCGTCGAACAAGAGCGTTCAAGCGCAGGCTTATGGCCACGGCAAGCAGCCTCAAGAAAAAGCAGCAGCTTAGAGCTGACCAAGACTTGCTAGGCGACAGATGGATGAAGTCCTTGCGGCGAAGAGTACGAACTCGATCGCCCCTCCAAGAGCTACCCAAAACGCAGGCTGCTGCCCCAATTAGAGGAGGAAGCACGAAACCTACATCACCCGGTAGCATGGCCAGCGGTCGACCGGCCACCTCGTGGCTGCGACAGAGAGGCCTCTAGGCCCTCCACTAAAGCCGCACCCTGGCGTCGCTCGAAAAGTACAAACCCACTGGGAAATGCGCCAGACTTGCGAGACATATTGGAGGACAAGGCAAGGCAAACAAGATCGATCTACGGATCGCGTGGGCGCCCCACGACACGTGATGACAACCGTCACGCCGGATACAGAATTCCGCCGGGCGAACACGATGAACAAAGCTCATTTGAGCTGCGTCGTGATATAGCCCAATACAGAGGCGCCGCACACCCACTATGCTTCACAGACGAAGTGATGGATCATCAAATACCCGAGGGTTTCAAACCTGTAAACATCGAATCATACGACACCACAACAGATCCTACGGTTTGGATCGAGGACTATCTCCTTCACATCCACATGGCCCGCGGTGATGATCTATACGCCATCAAATACCTCCCACTCAAGCTTAAAGGACCAGCTCGGCATTGGCTCAACAGCTTGCCAGCAGAATCAATTGGTTGTTGGGAAGACTTGGAAGCCGCATTCCTTGATAACTTCCAGGGCACATATGTGCGACCACCAGATGCCGATGACCTAAGCCACATAATTCAGCAGCCAGATGAATCGGCCAGACAATTCTGGACACGGTTTTTAACCAAGAAAAATCAAATCGTTGACTGTCCGGATGCAGAGGCCCTTGCAGCCTTCAAACATAACATCCGCGATGAGTGGCTTGCCCGGCACCTAGGACAGGAAAAGCCGAAATCCATGGCAGCCCTAACATCACTCATGACCCGCCTGCGGGAGAGGACAGCTAGCTAGCTTCGCGGTAACAACCTGACCAAAATCCTGGTAGTTCGGATACCAAGGACAGCAATGGCAGGTCAGCGTCGCAACAAGCACAAGCGTCGCATTAGCGGTGATAATGCTGAAGATACGGCGGTCAATGCCGGATTCAGAGCTCTAAACCCGGTCGTGAAAAAAGCCGTTCAAAAGAAATACCCGGGGCCCGTCCAATTTGGACCGAATACTCGATCGCTCGTGCGGATACATGGCACCCCGAAAACCAGCCAACCACACCAGCGAGGATTGTTGGGTGTTCATGCAGCAGGCAAGTTAAATGCGAAAACAACGACAAGGGCTGCATAGCGATGACGAGGAGGAGCCCGGCCGCCCGAACAATAGAGGGCGGAAGGATTTCCCCACAAGTGCGGATGGTGAACATGATATACGCAACCCACATACCCAAAAGGGAGCGAAGCGTGCACTAAGGGGCGTATATGCGATGGAGCCGATCGCCCCAGAGTTCAACCCGTGGTCCTCCTGCCCGATCACTTTTGATCGAAGGACCACCCACTAGCATCCACCACGGCGTATTCGCGCATTGGTTCTTGACCCAATCATTAACGGATTTCACCTCACTAGAGTCACGATGGGCGGCGGCGGCTGAACACTGCTTTACCCGGGGATACGGTCGCCAAAATGGGCATAGACCATTCAAAGTTAAACCCACAAAAGCGAACTTTAAAGGCATCATACCAGGTGTAGAGGCCGGTATGCGAACTTCAGTTACACTCGAAGTGGTCTTGGATCCCGGATAACTTCGAGGCGAGAATTAATCTTGACATAGTCCCGTTCCGCGGCTATCACGCCTTTGCTCGGACGAACCGCATTTGCAAAGTTCAATGCGGTGCCGCTTTTCGCATGCCTCAAGCTCAAGATGTCGGGCCCTCGAGGAGTAATCACGGTCAATGGAAACACCGACGCTCTCTCCGAGCGGAGGAGCATCTGGCGGCCCTAAGCGGCGAAGTACAAAGCAGCCTCTTAAGGCAATTCTCGAGTCCGACTACTAAGCGTCCGGACACCGTCAAGCGCGCAAGGAGTAACCTACAACAAGGCCGCCTGGCACGTTCCGAGCACGTGTAGCAATGCGGCCCCAACGCCAGCCCTCGCGAAATTGCGAGACTAGTACCGCGCGTACATAACTATGCTCTGGAGATACCATGGGCATAGGGGGAGGGGCACGACCATGACATGCCCAGAGTGCGGCTCAACCACACCAGGGGCTCCCAATTGTGTCATTCTTTTTTTTTCTTATTCTCAGGACTCCGTTTTCCAGAAACCCTGTGATGCGGAGCATCCTTCGGTCATCCCCATGGACCTTCCGTCGCCACACCAAGCACCAAGAGGACCCATGACTAGAGCACGATCTCGAGCTCTCGAGACCGAGGTGACTTCTCTCCTTAGTGATATCGCATATGACCCTCTCGAGACATGGCTACTACCTCAATCCGGAATGTTATGCATGATCAGGTACCAAGAGGACCCTCCCGAGGATGCACATGAAGATGGACAAGACCCCAAGTCCACGGATGAAGAGAACCAAAGGAAGAAGGCAAAATCAGCTTCCAGGCACCGGACATCCGGCCCAAGCACCGGACATCCGGTCCCTAGAGATCCACACCAGTAGCAGCTGCAGAAGAAACCTACAGCCACCGGACATCCGCCAGAACCACCGGACATCCGGTCCCTCCGGAAGCACCGGACATCTGGTCTCCCTACCGGAAATCCGGCCCCTCCTATCTGAGAATGCACACAGAGGTCCCCCTTGAGACCGGACATCCGGCGACAAGCCGGACATCCGGCGCCCATGGCTGCCGGACATCCGGCGGGGCAGCGGACATCCGGGCGCCTGCTGCTGCGCGCAGCTCCCCTTTGGGCCATGACCCGTGTACCCCTTCGCCCTTTGACTATATATACTCCCACCTCCTGTACGTTTTAGGGTTAGCGTTGATTTAGCTCAAGTTAGAGATAGAGCTTCGCTCATCCATCGGATCTCCTCGTGAGAGACCGCGGCCTCCTCGGAGAAGATCCTATCGGATTCAAGACCCCCTTCTAGGGTGGACCCCCATCAAGACCTCCTCACGGAGAAGAACCCGGTTACTCTTGTATCATCCTTTGTTGATTTTGAATCTTGTGCTACCATATGTGTTCAGTGATCTATCACCTGTGTGATTGATCCTGTTGGTTAAGTGATTCCCTCTTGTTTCCCCGTGTTTTCCCTTTGTGCTTCCGCGTGTTCTTCGTGTTTCTCCGTAGGATCCACTCCAAACGTGAAAGATAGGCCCCTAGGGTTCCGCCCTACATCATCTTGGTATCATGAGCCACGTTGATCACGTTTTTGGAGCACCTACCCCTCTTTTTCTAGCTTGATTTTGTTGATTTCGTCCTAAATCCGAAAATCCCCACCAAAAATAGCCCCCAAATTTTTTTGTGATTTGTTGGTTTGTTGAGATTTTGTTGGATTTGATCCATGGATTTGTGTTGCTACGTGTGGATCTAGGTTTCCCCACCCTCCCTACCCTTTTCCATCCACAAATTCTTCCGAATTTCACCCCGGAGTTGCAATTTTTCCCGTGGAGTTCACCGAGTTCGTGCCCGATCCAGGAGCCCGGACATCCGCCGAGTCCACCGGACATCCGGCGCCTGGCCCGGACATCCGGCCCCTGGCAGCAGAAACTCCACCCCCCCAAGCCCTTTTGCCACCATAATTTCGCCCAATTTTTTTCCCGGAGCCCATGACTACTTCCGCATACCCATACCACTTACCACATACACCACCACCGATCACCGCTACCTCCTATGTCGATTTTGACACGTTTTGGTCTCTGAGAGTTTGGGTTGTGGTTTCCCGTATCCTATTGTGTTTGACTATCTAGAGTGCAGTTCGACTTCATCATCACCACCGCTCATCTACATCGACTAGTCCTCATCGCCAAGGATGGTAACTTTGACGACATCTTTGTCATACCTTGCAATTGCTTGGATAACCCAGATTGCCTCATTTTGCGTAGCTTACCCATCGAGACTAGCCATTGAGTATTGCAGGCAACGTGACTTGTGCACATTAGTGATCATACTCCATAGCATACATAACATACAATAGTGGTGCATATCTTGAGATCAACTTGTGTGTCACAAAGTTGTCATCGCATACACAATTGCTATCTTGGTTCGTGAAGTTTTGCATGAGAAAAGAGCTCAAAAGTGAAAGAGCCACCCAAGCTTTTAAGCAAAGAGGAAAGATAAGCAAAGAGCTTATGAGCAAGAACCATAGCAACATACAACATTAAGATTCTCATATCCGATCATCTTGGATCATAGCACCGAAACATCATACATATAGCTTGGGATAGAGATAGTTGCATTTTGCCTTCTAGGTTGTGCACAAGTTTGCGTATCCGCCTATTGAGCAATCGTGCTAGTGTCTCTCTAGTATTGTGTAACAAGAGCATTTTCGTGGATTCCACATTTTGGCTCACTTTTGGTTTGCACAATCCCACTTATCTATTTGTGTGTGTGTTTCTGTGTTCCCATACTTGCTTGGTCTACTTGTTGCATTTGCAAATTTGTGAATCTTTTCCAACATTATTGAAGCTCACTTACAGTTGCATCAAATTTTGTGCCACCATCCTCACCAAGCTCCACCATAAGCTTTTATTTGTGTAGGTGTGAGAACCGACAAGGATTGGTACCAATAGTGCTATTTCATTGTCCGCATTTGAGTGAACTTGATTCATCATCAACATCGGTCAAAGGTACATTGGTATAAGTTCTTGTCCTTCTACCACTCACATATCTTTGCTTGGAATGATGGATAGGCCAAGTACCTCTACCAACCCACTCTTCATCGAGCAAGACGACGACATGTCCTCATCGTCACCAAGATCCACCTCTTTGGTGCACAACGAAGCGTTGCACCAAGAGCAACAAGCAATGAGCGACCGCATCGACAACCTGCGCCACCGACTTGCGACTCTCCGAGCAGCGTACAAGAGACTACTTCGACAACAAGTTCGGACGCTCACAAGCAAGAGAATGATGCAAGAATGGGCGAGATCCGGCGCATTGATGAGGAACCGACATCATTCCACTTCTTCATCCTCAAAAGGCCGGAGCGCTCAGTCGACACTCCGGCGACACCTTCTACGACTCAAGTACACCGTCATCAAACACACTTGGACGAAAGCAAGCGTCAAGAGGCATCATGCATCTACGCAACCCGCTACATGACAAGCATTCACAAGAACAAGTCGATGAGCAAGTCCCTCGTCCTCAATCGAACCAAGCCGCTTTTGCCCAAGCTCAAGAACGACAATGACTACGGGCGCCAAGAGGAAGAACGAGCACGTCTACACCAAGAAGAACAAGACGCCGGCAGAAACGCGTCTCCAACAACAACAACGAGAAGCGCAAGCTCTTGAGGCGCAGCGTGCCCTTCAAGAATCAAGTCGAGCAATCGCCAACCGCAATCATGAGCAGGCGCAATCAAGAGGAAGCCCTTCGAGAAGAAATCCAAGAGAGGAACTACCAATCGCGTTTGCAACGTCAAGTTCCTCAAGCTCCTCCACAAACTCGTCAAGCTCCACCTCAACCTCAAGTTCAACAAGAGCAAGTTGATCTTGGTCTTCCTGCACGCCAAGAGCAACATGAAGATGATTGCAATCCACGTCAAGGGCGTCATCATCAACATTGCCAACAACACAATGAAGAGCAACGCTATGGAAAGCTCAAATTCACCATGCCCAAGTTCAATGGAAGCAATGACCCCGAAGAGTACCTCTCATGGGCATTAAAGGTCGACAAAATCTTAGGTTGCACAACTACGATGAAGAAAAGAAGATCGCTATGGCATCACTTGAGTTCCAAGACTATGTGCTCATATGGTGGGAACAAATCCTTGAGCGACGACAAGCAAGAGGTGAACCTCCAATCACCACTTGGGCTCAAATGAAGGATGTCATGCGAGCACGTTTTGTGCCAACCTACTACAACCGTGACCTCTTCAAGAAACTCCAACTCCTCAAGCAAGGAACAAAAAGTGTTGAAGAATACTACAAGGAAATGGAGATAGCCATGATTCGAGCCAATGTGAAGGAAGATGATGAGAAAACTATGGCACGTTTCTTGAATGGACTCAATCATCCCATCAAGAAGATCGCCGACTTCCAACCCTACACCACCCTCATTGAGCTCGTCCATCAAGCTACCAAGGCGAGCGTAAAGTGCAAGATGACTTCAAATCGCCAAGTACTCATCCAAGACCTCTGACTTCTCCAACAACCAAGCTTCAACGACTACTCCAACATCTACTTCAACCAAACCTTCTCCAAACAATGACGAGAAGTCAAGTTACAAGAAGACTTCAGCAAGTTCAAGTCGTCTTCCTCCTACTACAAGCAACATCAAGCCGCGTGCTTCATCATCTACTCCGACCGATGAGACCATCAAGACAAGCTCCTTCAAGTGTTTCACTTGCGGAGGCCGTGGCCACAAGTCCTAAGAATGCACCAACAAGCGCACCATGATCCTCAACGACGATGGCACCTATGACTCCATGAGTGAAGAGGAGATGGAAGCTCTTGAGCAAGTGGCCATGCACTGGCGAGTGAACGAAGATGAAGATGATCAAGTCTTTTGTGATGAGGATTCGAGCCCCGCTCTCGTTGTCTCCAAGATCTTGACTCTTCAACATCAACAAGAAGAAGACCAACGATGCCACATCTTCCACACAAAGGCCGGCATCAATGGGAGGTCCGTCAAGGTCATCATCGATGGAGGTAGTTGTCACAACTTGGCAAGTGAAGAACTATGCTCCAAGCTTCAATTGGTCAAAAGGAAGCACCCGCACCCCTACAAGGTTCAATGGCTAAGTGACTCCGGCACTATCCGCATTGAGCATACGGTCCAAGTCTCCTTCAAAATTGGTGCATACGAAGACACTTTGGAGTGTGATGTGGTCCCAATGACCGTTTGCCACCTACTTCTTGTGCGACCATGGCAATTCAACGTGGTGTCATCCACAATGGGCGTACCAATCACTATAGCTTCAAGATGAAAGGGAAGGAATATGTGCTCGACCTATGTCTCCTAGTCAAGTGATAGCCGACAAGCAAGCCACCCACCATAGAGACAAGAGTGAGAAAGTGATACACCAAAAAGCGAGTGAGAGCCACAAGCCAAACTTGAGCGCCTCTTCGCCTAGAGAGAAAAACCTCATCCTATTTGCCACCAAAAGTGAGATGAGAGAAGTGTGTGAGAACCCATCGAGTGTGATGCACTTTGTCCTTGTGTGCAAGGATGGAGATCCACAAACTAACACCTCTCACGAGTTACCTTTAGTGTTTCAATCTCTTTTGCAGGAATTCCAAGATGTTTTCCCCGATGAGCTAGCTCCGGGTCTACCTCCTCTTCGAGGCATTGAGCATCGAATCGACCTCATCCCCGGAGCACCTCTACCAAACAAAGCTCCATACCGAGTCAATCCCAAAGAAACCAAGGAGATTCATCGGCAAGTACAACAACTCATCGACAACGGTCATGTACGTGAAAGCCTAAGCCCTTGTGCCGTTCCCGTTATACTTGTGCCTAAACCCGATGGAAGTTTCCGCTTGTGTTCGATTGTAGACCTATCAATGCTATTACCGTTCGATATAGGCATCCCATTCCTCGCTTAGATGATATGCTTGATGAACTTAGTGGAGCCAACTTTTTCTCAAAAATTGATCTTAAAAGTGGCTATTATCAAATTCGCATACAAGAGGGTGATGAATGGCAAACTGCTTTCAAAACCAAATTTGGTTTGTATGAGTGGTCAGTGATGCCTATGGGTCTATCGGAAGCTCCCGGTACTTTTGTGCGTCTTATGCATCATGTGCTTCATCCTTATATTGGAATCTTTGTTGTGGTTCACTTCGACGATATTATTGTGTTTAGCAAAACCATGAAAGAACATCTTGATCATGTTAGGGCTGTTTTGCAAACCCTTCGCAAGGAAAGTCTTTATGCAAACATGAAGAAATGCACATTTGGCGTTGACAAAGTAGTTTTCTTGGGTTTTGTTGTTTCTTCAAAGGGTGTCCATGTTGATGAATCTAAAATTGAAGCAATTAAAACTTGGCCCCAACCCACCAATTTGCAACAAGTGCGTAGCTTTCTTGGTCTTATGGGTTTTATCGTAAACTTTGTGAAAGATTTTAGCACAATTGCCGCTCCTTTGCATGCTTTGAGTAATAAGAATACTCCTTTTTTTGGGGATCTTTGCAATCCACCGCTTTTCATGAGCTCAAGTCTTTGCTTACTCATGCCCCGATTCTTGCTTTGCCCAATTTTGACAAAACTTTTGAGGTTCATTGTGATGCAAGTGGGACCGGAATTGGCGGAGTTTTGATGAAAGAAAAAGCGAGCCATTGCTTATTTTAGTGAAAAACTCTCCGGTGCTCAACTTAACTATCCCATATATGACAAAGAATTATATGCTTTAGTGCGTGTGCTACATGTTTGGGAACATTACCTTAGACCTCATGAGTTTGTCATCCATACCGATCATGAAACGCTTAAGTACCTAAAAGGACAAACTAAGTTGAACAAGCGTCATGCCAAATGGAGTGAATTTATTGAATCTTTTCCTTATGTGATCAAGTACATCAAGGGTAAGGAAAATGTAGTTGCGGATGCACTTTCACGCATATGCATGCTTGTCACTCAACTTGAGTTGAATGTTATTGGTTTTGAGCATATAAAAGACTTGTATGAGCATGATCCTTCTTTTGCTACTCCTTATGCTAAGTGTTTGGCACACACATCTTGGGAACGATACTACATAAAGGATGATTATCTTATGAGAGCTAACAAACTTTGCATTCCCGAGTCTTCTCTCCGTTTGCTACTTTTGCAAGAGGCTCATGGAGGCGGACTCATGGGACACTTTGGACGCGGCAAGACATTCGCCACGCTCTCCAAAAACTACTTTTGGCCCAAGATGTTCCGCGACGTCCAATGCTTCACCAACCGATGCTTTATATGTCTCAAAGCTAAGTCTAAAGCTCAATCTCATGGTCTTTACATGCCTCTTCCTATTCCATATCAACCTTGGGAAGACATTAGCATGGGTTTTATACTTGGTTTGCCTAGAACTCAAAATGGCAAGGATTCCGTCTTTGTTGTTGTGGACAGATTTTCCAAAATGGCACATTTCATTCCTTGCAACAAGATATACGATGCTTCACACATTTCAAATCTCTTTTGTAGGTAAATCTTGAGACTTCATGGAGTACCAAAGACAATCGTCTCCGATCGTGACGTCAAGTTCTTGAGTTACTTTTGGAAGACCCTATGCGCCAAGCTCGGCATCAAGCTATTGTTCTCTTCGGCATACCATCCTCAAACCGACGGCCAAACGGAGGTGACGAACCGTACACTCTCCTCTCTACTTCGCGTGTTGATCAAGAAGAACATCAAGGAGTGGGAGGCATGTCTACCCATCGCCGAGTACGCCTACAATCGTGCAAGACACTCGACTACCAACAAGTCCCCCTTCGAGGTCGTCTACGGCTTCAACCCGTTGTCCCCATTGGACATTCTACCTCTTCCTCTACAAGAGCGCACCAACCTCGACGCAAGTGCCCGTGCAAGCTACATCAAGAAGATGCACGAAGATACAAGGCACACCATCGAGCGCCAAGTACATCGACTCGCGACCAAGCTCAACATCAACAAGCACCCCATGATATTCAACATTGGAGACCTCGTGTGGCTACACCTTCGCAAGGAAAGCTTCCCCAACGAACGCAAGTCCAAGCTTCTCCCTCGAGCCGACGGACAATGCAAGGTGCTAGCACGCTACAACAACAATGCTTACAAGATCGATCTCCCACGAGACAAGTACAACGTGAGCGACATCTTCAACGTCTCCGATCTCTCTCCGTACCATGGTGATGAGGATTTCGATCCGACGTCGGATCTTCCGCAAGTGGGGGGAGATGATGCGGAGCATCCTTCGGTCATCCCCATGGACCTTCCGTCGCCACACCAAGCACCAAGAGGACCCATGACTAGAGCACGAGCTCGAGCTCTCGAGACCGAGGTGACTTCTCTCCTTAGTGATATCGCATATGACCCTCTCGAGACATGGCTACTACCTCAATCCGGAATGTTATGCATGATTAGGTACCAAGAGGACCCTCCCGAGGATGCACATGAAGATGGACAAGACCCCAAGTCCACGGACGAAGAGAACCAAAGGAAGAAGGCAAAATCAGCTTCCAGGCACCAGACATCCGGCCTAAGCACCGGACATCCGGTCCCTGGAGATCCACACCAACAGCAGCTGCAGAAGAAACCTACAGCCACCGGGCATCGGCCAGAACCACCGGACATCCGGTCCCTCCGGAAGCACCGGACATCCGGTCCCCCTACCGGAAATCCGGCCCCTCCTATACTGAATGCACCTGGAGGTCCCCCGCCAGACCGGACATCCGGCAGCAAGCCCGGGCATCCGGCGCCCCATGGTTAATCGGACATCCGCCGACGCCCAGACATCGGCGCCCCTGCACACTGCAGCCTCCCCTTTGGGCCATGACCCGTGTACCCCTTCGCCCTTTGACTATATATACTCCCACCTCCTGTACGTTTTAGGGTTAGCGTTGATTTAGCTCAAGTTAGAGATAGAGCTTCGCTCATCCATCGGATCTCTTCGTGAGAGACCGCGGCCTCCTCGGAGAAGATCCTATCGGATTCAAGACCCCCTTCTAGGGTGGACCCCCATCAAGACCTCCTCACGGAGAAGAACCCGGTTACTCTTGTATCGTCCTTTGTTGATTTTGAATCTTGTGCTACCATATGTGTTCAGTGATCTAGCACTTGTGTGATTGATCCTGTTGGTTAAGTGATTCCCTCTTGTTTCCCCGTGTTTTCCCTTTGTGCTTCCGCGTGTTCTTCGTGTTTCTCCGTGAGATCCACTCCAAACGTGAAAGATCGGCCCTAGGGTTCCGCCCTACATCACCCTCGTCTGGGCAAGAGAATCGCCGAACTCACGATGCAACAGCCGTGGAAGCGTAAAAGCTACGTCGAGTGTCCAGGTGGTCTCTATTACGAGCAGTATACCTGTTTTACATACCATCCCGCAGCCTACCCCTGGAGGGGACATGTTAAATAGTCCCATCCCTTGCTTATCGCACTATTTGTATCGTTCTGCTTTCATTGCAGTATCTTTTGAATAAACAATACATAGCTTCTGTTTATTATTGCATTCCTTTTTTTATATATGTTCATCTATGACATGTTGCACCCGTAGAACTTGGTACGGTCAATACACCGAGGCTTAAGTACCCCAAAATATGGTGTGATAAGTCCAACACTTTCACAAGTGCGGCACCCCAAACTTATAGCATTATATGCATCGGCTCGAATCATGTCTTGATCAATAGTTGGGTTTGCCGGCTCCCATGTTTTGGTACCTTACGCTCATTATATCGGCTAAGGTAGCTATTTGGGAGAACCACTGCGATTGTGCCCCGTTGAGCTGGGTTGAGCACCTCGGTGGAGAAAGCTAAAACTGACCGCCGTCATGATAGGGCGAGAGCGATCGCTGTTCGAGAGGTTTTTTCGGTCCCTAAAGACTTATGCCGCTTAGAGCGAGGAGTCGGCATTGTCCGCCAAAGGCGTGGATAGCGCCCGAACTCGGTCTTCGAATACTAGGGGCTTCTGCAGAAATTTAAAATTATAGAATTCTATGGCTAAGTGAGAGTGTTCAAGCACTATAGTCTGGTTGCCTTGTTAAGTTGCTATGCTGAAAGCGCCTCCTCGAAGGACCCAAGAATGGGAACAAGAGCGCTCAAGTTTATCCCGAACACCCCAAAGACTTTCGTGGCATGGGGGTGAAGCCAACGACTTGCCATCTCTCAAATTTGATAAACGGCCGCACATAAGGTAATATTTTAAATTCACAAGCGTTGCTTAGTGCATATGAACAAAGTTTTTCGCGTCTGGGATAACAAATGCGAGTCTACTCAAAATTACATCTTTGGAGCATTCACCCGCTATAAAAGGCGGGCACCCTTGAGGGCGCCTCATAATACATTTCAGCTTGCGATGCTCCTTGCCCGGGTGGTCCGTCCTTCACAAGCTTCTCGGCGTCCATCTTGCCCAGTGCACCTTAGCACGGGCAAGGGCCCTACTGCACCATCGATGCAGACGGAGCGCTTGATGACTTCAAGCCTTGGATAGGCATCCACCGGCCGCTTTACCACCTCGAAGTAGCTTCCGGGCATGGCCTCCACGGGCCACCGGACTGCGAGACCTTCATGGCCTGTTCGGCCACCTTATGGAGCTCGACCAGCTGCTTTCAGCTGGTCGCTCAAAAACACCGGGTGTCCGCCTCGATATCGAGACCAGAACACCTTTCTCCGACGAGCTTCCCTCCTCGGCTCGGTAAGCGGCAGATCGGACACCTGCTGCTAGACCGCGAATGCTCCCCGGAGAGCTCGGATTGGGTAAGTAATGATAATTCACTTTTACATGCTTGCTTTGCATAAAGAATGCCTTACCCGCCGCTATCTTTTTTATCGCCTCAATCTCCTGGAGGGCCTTCTGGGCTTCAGCCTTAGCGGCTTTGGCACTCTCAAGAGCCAAGGCGAGCTCGGACTCTCGAGTCTTCGAGTCACGCTCCAAACTCTCGTGTTTTTCCACGAGAGCCTGGAGCTCTTGCCGCACCTCCGCCACTCGCGCCTCCTGTTTCTCTCGCTCGGTGCGCTCCGCGGCCGCTTTGCTCTCGGCCGTGGACACCGCTTCTTTCAGGGTCGCCACCTCGTTCGTGGCCCCTACAATACCCACGTTAGTCCTGTCATTTTTGCAACCAAATCCTTTCTACAAGGTATTACTTTAAGAAGGTATTACTTACATTCCTTGTCCTCGAGCTGCTTCTTGGCAAGGCCGAGCTCATTCTCGGACCGCCGAGGCTCTCCTTCAATGCATTGACCTCCACACAAGGTCTTGGCAGAGGTCAGCAGCGCAGCCTGCATTTCCATATTGACATATTTATGTTAGACTCCTGCGTATATCTTTTTTTAGATCCTCAGCTCGGCTTTTCTTTTCGAATACAGAACAAAGCATCAGAGGCTACTGTCTACGCGGTAATATTTTTACATATTCTAAACTTACCTCAAAACCTGTTAGAAGGCTGGTACAGGCTTGATCGGCCACTCTTGGCGGATCGAACTTTCTGGATCACCACACTCATAACAGTGCGGTGCTCCTCGTTGATGGAGGCGCCCGTTAAGCGCCTCCAGCCAAGCTATCCGGTGCCTCCGATGGGCCGGAGGTCACCGGCGCCGCAATCTTGCCCTTCTTACAAAGGGCCGCTTGCTGGACTTGAACCACCGGGAAGGTTCAGATGCGAGTCCCGCAGGGCCGGACTTAGAGCCCTCTGGGTTTCGCCCCTTGCGCCCGGAGTCAGGAGGTCGCCTTGCTGGCGCCTCCGGGACCACCTCCTCTGGTTGGGTCCCTTTGGGACTCCACCACAAGGCTGCCTCAAGGCCACGAGGAGGAGGCGGTCGGAAGTGAAGTGCTATTCACATCCCGACGAATCAGGAGCAACTCGGCGAGCGAGCCTCGTCCTTGGGTAGGCTACATGGTTGTATTCGGCGTTAGAAGACACTATGCGACAAATGAAAAATCATGAGTTATTCTGGAATCCGGACACTTAAGATCTCGTCAGGGGCTTGGCCCTCGAGGGCCACTCCTCTTCGCCGTCGTCGGCGTTGGTGGAAAAGTCCGGAGGCAGGGTCCTGCCGTTCGTGGACGCTCCGCCCAACCGTGGCGGCCTTCCTTTTCTTCTCTCCCGCATTTGGTTGAGAGGCTTCTTTCCTCCTCCTCGTCCTCGTGGGAGGATTCCGCCTCGAGTCGTCCGGACGATGAGTCCGACAATACCGGGCGCCGGAGCTCCTTCGAAGTTCCCGTGGCCTTCTTCTTGGCCTTCTTCTCGGCACCACGTGAGGGTGTGCCGAACCCCGCAACCCCGTCAATCGGGCGTCCGCTGGAGTCTTCGGCAAGGGGCCGGACAGTCAATCTGTCCGGACGTCTTGACCAGTCTGTCAAAAGGTTACGGAGTTTTAGATCCCGCATAGAGTCAAACTATGAAAAAGAGTCCCATAAAGGGTAAAATAACTTACCTCGCTGGCTTGACGCTGCGAGCTGAATCCGCGATCTTGGTGGCGGATGCGGAGCTTGGCGCCCTTGAACAGCACCTTCCGTGCATCTTCGTGCGTAGTGTCAAGAGCCGCTCAAGGTTCGGTCTTGTGCGGATCAAACTCCCACAAATTGAAGGCCCGTTCTTGGCATGGGAGAATCCGGCGGATGAGCATCACACGGATTACGTTGACAAGCTTGAGATTCTTGTCCACCAGGTTTTGGGCCTTGAGTTTGAAGTCCTGGCCGCTCTTCCGAATCTCCCCAACGTTAGGGGCCTGTCTCTTTCCAGGAGGTGAGCCGTGGTGGGGAAACCAGATCGAATTCGGGGTCACGCCCATTTATTTGAGTCGCGGCTCGGTGATGTAGAACCACCCCGATTGCCACCCCTTTATTGTCTCCACGAAGGAGCCCTCGAGCCATAGGACGTTGGCCATCCGACCCACCATGGCGCCTCCGCACTCCGCTTGGCGGCCGCCCACTACCTTCGGCTTGACATTAAAAGTCTTCAGCCATAAGCCAAAGTGGGGCTGGATGCAGAGGAAGGCCTCGCACACGACGATGAACGCCGAGATGTTGAGGATGAAGTTCGGGGCCAGATCGTGGAAATCTAGGCCATAGTAGAACATGAGCCCCGGACAAATGGGTGAAGTGGAAAACTGAGTCCGCGGAGGAAGTGGGTGAGGAACACCACCCTCTCATGGGGCACTGGGGTGGGGATGAGCTGCCCTTGTTGGGGAGCCGACGCACGATGTCGCCGGACAAGTATCCGGCTTTCCGCAGCTTTTGATGTGCCCCTCCGTGACGGAGGAGGCCATCCACTTGCCTCCGCCTCCGGACATGGCTGGAGAAGGTTGAGGAGGGATGTGCGGACTTGGGCGCTGGAGCGAAAAGGAAATGGATGAGCAAAGGAGGAAGAAGGCGTGGGTGAAAAGGTGGATCCTTATCCCTTATATGGACTGACGAAGCTAAGCGCCCCCACCAGCCCAGTAAAACTTCAAGCTTATCTCCCAAGCGCCATAAATTAATGGCGCGGTTGGGTTACCACGTCCGTATTGATGAGAATCCCGAATAAGGGACACGATCTACTGCTTTGACAAGACGTGCCAAGGAAACCGCCTCGCTAAACGCTACCGAGGTGGTACAGTAAAAACGATTCGAATAAAGACTTGGCCGTGGCGTGATGGCACGCCGCGAATACGCCACGTGATTGATTTTGTGTAAGTATTATTCTCTCTACGGTGTTATGTGGAAATTATTTTGCGAGCGGACATCGCCCTTGTGTTCAAAATCTTCTATGAAGTATTCGGAGGAGGAACCCGCCTTGCAATGCCGAAGACAATACGCGCCCGGACTAAATCGTCATTGAAGCCTGGTTCAGGGGCTCTTGAGGAGTCCTGGATTAGGGGTGTCCGGATAGCCGAACTATCATCGTTGGCGGACTCTGGACTATGAAGATACAAGATTGAAGACTTCGTCCCGATGTCCCGGATGGGACTTTCCTTGGCGTGGAAGGCAAGCTTGGCGATCTGGATATGTAGATCTCCTACCATTGTAACCGACTCTGTAACCCTAGCCCTCTCCGGTGTCTATATAAACCGGAGGGTTTTAGTCCGTGGGGCCGAACAACAATCATACCATAGGCTAGCTTCTAGGGTTTAGCCTCTTTGATCTCGTGGTAGATCTACTCTTGTACTACCCATATCATCAATATTAATCAAGCAGAGTAGGGTTTACCTCCATCGAGAGGGCCCGAACCTGGGTAAAAACATTGTGTCCCTTGTCTCCTGTTACCATCCGCCGAGACGCACAGTTCGGGACCCCCTACCCGAGATCCACCGGTTTTGACACCGACACACGCGAATCTTTGTACTCACCACGGTACAATATACAATCATTCACACAAGCGTGTATCTTCTGTACTTCAAGTTCCAATGGGCAAATAATTTTCTTCACTTCACTCGTGCTTCTGTGGAGCACATTATCTTCCGGAAGAATTTCTTTGAAAAGACCAAACATCTCTGCAGCACCAATTGTACATCTGGTCCAACGTGTATATCCATCCATGAATCCCCTAGAGACTAAGTGCATCTGGACATCTGCAACTTCATGTGACTCTGTATTGGCACAATCAGTACATGGACACAGGATGTAATCCGCATCACCAATTCTCCACTTTGTACTTTCAGCCAAATTCATGAACACTGTCAGGCCACTGATAAAATCTACAGTTTTTCGATTCTTCATCCATCAAGATCGTCCCATCTGCAGCACACGAATGGTAATTAAAAACAAAACAACTACATTAATACACAGATTAACTGTTGCCCAAAGATGCGTGCATAAATCACAAGGTTTTATTTTAATAATTACTGAGGGCTCTCCATGTTGTTATCTAGACGTGGAATGACAAAATTAATGGCCAGTCAATTTACACGCAGAGTACTAGTACAACACTACCCTTAGGAATTGAATACCTTAATTAAGCCACTCATGAAAAGAATACCTGGTACGGGGCTAACCCGGTGTAGGCCGATCTTTCACGTTTGGAGTGGGATCCCTCGAAGAGCACGAAGAACACGGGGAAGAACGGGGAGTAATCACAAGGGGAAACACTCAAGAACAAGTCCAATCACACATCCTATAGACAATCAAACACACAAGATCCACAAGGTACATGAACAACAAAGGGAAAGATACAAGGTAGCGTTCATCCCAAATCCAAGAGGAGATGAGGTCTTGACGATATCCTAGACGGATCTTCCCACGAGGGGGTCTTGATGATATCCCGCAGGATCTTCTCCTAGATGGAGGTCTTGGCCTCCAATGGAGTAGTGGTCTTTCTCTCTCTCTCAAGAGTAGAGATAGGTAGGAACAAATCTCACATACAAATGAGCTATCATATTTGCTAACCCTAGAAAGGAGGTGGAGGTGGTCTATTTATAGTCTAAGCCACGAAGGGGTAAGTGGGAGAGGGATACAAGGCCAAGGCCCATGGCTGCGCCAAGACAAAGTGGCGGTAGTACGGACACATGGGCGGTAGTACCGCTTGAGGGTCTGAGCGGTAGTACCGCTTGCTTTGGCGGTAGTACTGCCCTTTCTCGGATCAAGGCAGAGTCCTTCTTCTTCCGCCTTCGCCTTCGTGCTTCTCTGGATGGTGTAGTGGTTCCTTGGCGCTTGCACTCCTCCTGGATATCCGTGAAGCTCCAACAATACCTATGCATGCACACGGGAGAAGTTTCAAGTAGTATACCATCCTCGAAGGGATCAAGTGAACACGTGTAAAGGAGAAGATTCACCTTTATGTATGAGAAGTAGAGATCGCACGTGTCACTTGCCAAATGGACTCTTGACATGGTGATGACCGTAGGATGCTCCGCATCAATACCTTAATTAATTAGCCGCGCGGCGACCTCCACCCAGCAGACAGACAAGCGTGATGCGGCGGCACGCCGAGACAGCAGGGTCGAGGAGCAAAGCTTAGTGCGGCCGCCACCAAGTCTCGACTTCCACTATCCCGCCATCGCCCACGATGGATGTGCTCGAATCACGCCACGCCGACCTCGATGGTTGAGCTCCTCCTATCTCCCGCCGCAGTACTCAAGGATTTGTTGGGGAACGTTGCGTAAAAATTAAAATTTTCCTACGGTTTCACCAAGATCTATCTATGAGTTCATCTAAGCAACAAGTCAAGGGAGTGAGTTTGCATCTACATACCACTTGTAGATCGAAAAGTGGAAGCTTTCAAGGGATGGTGGTGATGAGGGAGTCGTGACTAGTGATTCGGATCACCGACTGTCACCAAGCGCTGAAAGGACAGCACCTCCTGCTCAACACACGCGTCACGGAGACGACAGCGTCTCCTCCGCCTTGATCCAGCAAGGAGGAAGGAGAGGTTGAGGAAGACAATCCAATGGCAGCACGACGGCGTGGTGCGGTTGGTGCAAGTTCTCCGGCTGTGGCTTCGCCAAGCTCAGACGGGAGAAGGAGAGGTGTTGGGGAGGGGAGGGGCTGCGCCTTCAATTGTGTGTTGCAGCCCTCCCCTCACCCCTCTATATATAGGAGAGAGAGGGCAAGGGGGCCCGGCCCTCTAGGGGAAACCCTAGAGGGGGGCGGCGGCCAAAGGGAGGAGGAAAAGGGGTGGCTTGCCCCCTGCCAGGGGGCGCCCCTTTAGCCCTTTAGGTTTCCCTCCCCATGCCCTAGCCAGATGGGCCTTTGGTGGGAGGCGCGCCCAGCCCACTAGGGGCTGGCCCTCTCCCACACAGCCCATGTGGGCCCCCGAGAGGTGGCCCCTCCCGGTGGACCCCGGAACCCTCCCGTGAGCCCCGTACAACACACTGCATGCCCCCAAACTTTCCGGAGTCCGCTTAACAACTTTCCATATATAAATCTTTACCTCCCGACCATTCCGGAACTCCTCGTGACGTCCCCGGATCTCATCCGAACTCCGAACAACATTCGGTAATCACATACAAGTCTTCCTAATAACCCTAGCGTCACCGAACCTTAAGTGTGTAGACCCTACGGGTTCGGGAGACATGCGTAGACATGACCGAGACGACCTCAGTCAATAACCAACAGCGGATCTGGATACCCATGTTGGCTTCCCACATGCTCCTCGATGTTGTCATCGGATGAACCACGATGTCAAGGGTTCAAGCAACCCCGTATTCTATTCCCTTTGTCGACGCAGATGTTACTTGCCCGAGACTCGATCGTCGGTATCCCAATACCTCGTTCAGTCAATTACGGCAAGTCACTTTACTCATTACCGTAATGCATGATCCCGTGACGCAGACACTTGGTCACTTTGAGCTCATTACGATGATGCACTACCGAGTGGGCCCAGTGATACCTCTCCGAATACGGAGTGACAAATCCCAGCCTCGATCCGTGTCAACCCAACAGACACTTTTCGAGATACCGTAGTGCACCTTTATAGTCACCCAAATCCGCTAGGACGCTTTGGTACACCCAAAGCACTCCTTACGGTATCCGGGAGTTACACGATCTCATGGTCTAAGGAAAAGATACTTGACATTGGAAAAGCTCTAGCAAAACGAACTACACGATCTTGTGCCATGCTTAGGATTGGGTCTTGTCCATCACGCCATTCTCCTAATGATGTGATCCCGCTGTCAATGACATCCGATGTCCATAGTCGTGAAACCATGACTATCCGTCAATTCAACGAGCTAGTCAACTAGAGGCTTACTAGGGACGTATTGTAGTCTATGTATTCACACGTGTATTACGATTTCCGGATAATATGGGGCTTATAGCATGAATAAAAGACAATTATCATGAACAAGGAAATATAATAATAATGCTTTTATTATTGCCTCTAGGGCATATTTCCAACAGTCTCCCACTCTGCACTAGAGTCAATAATCTAGTTACATTGTGATGAATCGAACACCCATAGAGTTCGTGTTGATCATGTTTTGCCCATGAGAGAGGTTTAGTCAATCGGATCCTGCGACATTCAGATCCGTATGCACTTTACAAATTTCTATGTCTCCATCTTGAACATTTTCACGGATGGAGTTGAAGCGACGCTTGATGTGCTCGGTCTTCTTGTGAAACCTGGCTCCTTGGCAAGGGCAATAGCTCCAAGGTTGTCACAGAAGAGTTTGATCGGCCCCGACGCATTGGGTATGACTCCTAGGTTGGTGATGAACTCCTTCACCCAAATTGCTTCATGCGCTGCCTCCAGGCTGCCATGTACTCCGCTTCACATGTAGATCCCGCCACGACGCCTCGCTTGTCAGCCGCATCTACCATCGCTTCTCCACCATTCAACATATACACGATCCGGTTTGTGACTAAGAGTCATCCAGACCGTGTCGAAGCTTAGCGTCGACGTAACCCTTTACGATTTAGCTCTTCATCACTTCCATAAACGAGAAACATGTCCTTTGTCCTTTTCTGTACTTCAGGATATTCTTGACCGCTGTCCGGTGTTCCTTGCCGGGATTACTTTGGTACCTTCCTACCAAACTTACGGCAAGGCTTACATCAGTCCTGGTACATAGCATGGCATACATAATAGATCCTATGGTCGAGGCATAGGGATGACGCTCATCTCTTCTTTATCTTTTGTCAGTGGTCGGGCTTTGAGCTGAGCTCAATTTCACACCTTGGCAAAGCATAGGCAAGAACCCTTTCTTGGACTGATCCATTTTGAACTTCTTCAAAATCTTATCAAGGTATGTGCTTTGTGGAAGACCTATGAGGCGTCTCGATCTATCTCTATAGATCTTGATGCCTAATATATAAGCAGCTTCTCCAAGATCCTTCATTGAAAAACTTTTATTCAAGTAGGCCTTAATGCTGTCCAAGAGTTCTATATCATTTCCCATCAAAATTATGTCATCTACATATAATATGAGAAATGCTACAGAGCTCCCACTCACTTTCTTGTAAACGCAGGCTTCTCCATAAGTCTCAAGATAAACCCAAACGCTTTGATCATCTCATCAAAGCGAATGTTCCAACTCCGAGATGCTTGCACCAGCCCATAAATGGATTCTTGGAGCTTGCATACTTTGTTAGCATTCTCGTGATCGACAAAACCTTCCTATTGCATCATATACAACTCTTCCTTAAGATAACCGCTAAGGAACGCTGTTTTGACGTCCATCCGCCATATCTCATAATCATAGTATGCGGCAATTGCTAACATGATTCGGACGGACTTAAGCTTCGCTACGGAGAGAAAGTCTCATCGTAGTCAATCCCTTGAACTTGCCGATAACCCTTAGCGACAAGTCGAGCTTTATAGATGGTGACATTACCATCCGCGTCCGCCTTCTTCTTAAAGATCCATTTATTTTCTATCGTCACGATCATCGGGCAAGTCTGCCAAAGTCCATACTTTGTTTTCATACATGGATCCTATCTCGGACTTCATGGCTTCGAGCCATTTGTTGGAATCCGGGCCCGCCATCGCTTCTTCATAGTTCGAAGGTTCACCGTTGTTCTAACAACATGATTTCCGTGACAGGTTGCTGCATTCACTCTAGTGCGGAACGTGTCCTAGTGGACCTAATGAAGTTCAAGAGCAACTTGATCCGAAGTACCTTGATCATCATCATTAATTTCCTCTTCACTGGTGTAGGCATCACAGAACATTTTCCGAGCTGCACTACTATCCCGCTCAAGAGGTAGTACTTCATCGAAGTTCTACTTTCCTCCCACTTACTCCTTTCGAGAGAAACTCATTTTCCGTAAAGGTTCCGCTTCTTGGCAACAAAGATCTTGCCTTCGGATCTAAGGTAGAAGGTATACCCAAGGGTTTCCATAGGGTATCCTATGAAGACGATTTTTCCGACTTGGGTTCGAGCTTTTCAGTTGAAGTTTCTTGACATAAGCATCGCATCCCCAAACTTTTAGAAACGATAGCTTAGGTTTCTTCCCAAACCATAATTCATACTTGTCGTCTTCAACGGATTTAGACGGTGCCCTATTTAAAGTGAATGTAGTCTGTCTCTAGAGCGTATCCCCAAAAGATAGCGGTAAATTGGTAAGAGACATCATAGATCGCACCATATCCAATAGAGCGCGACATTTACGCTCGGACACACCGTTCTTTACCGAGGTGTTCCAAAGTGCGTGAGTTGTGAAACGATTCCACATTTTCTTAAGTGTGTGCCAAATTCGTGACTTAAATATTCTCCTCCACGATCCGATCGTAAGAATTTTATCTTTCGGTCACGTTGATTCTCTACCTCATTCTGAAATTCCTTGAACTTTTCAAAGGTCTCAGTACTTGTGTTTCATCAAGTAGACGCACTCCATATCTACTCAAGTCATCCGTGAGAGTGAGAACATAACGATATCCTCCATGAGCCTCAACACTCATTGGACCGCACACATCGGTATGTATGATTTCCAATAAGTTGGTTGCTCGCTCCATTGTTCCGGAGAACGGAGTCTTGGTCATCTTGCCCATGAGGCATGGTTCGCATGTGTCAAATGATTCATAATCCAGAGACTCGTAAGTCCATCAAGATGGAGCTTCTTCATGCGCTTGACACCAATGTGACCATATGCAAAGTGCCACAAGTGTGTGGGACTATCGCTATCAACTTTACATCTTTTGGTATTCACACTATGAACATGTGTAACATTACGCTCGAGATTCATTAAGAATAAACCATTGACTATCTGAGCATGACCATAAAACATTTCTCTCATATAAATAGAACAACCATTATTCTCGATTTAAATGAGTAGCCATCTCGCATTAAACGAGATCCGTATACAATGTTCATGCTCAAACTTGGCACCAAATAGCAATTATTAAGGTTTATAACTAATCCCGTAGGTAAATGTAGAGGTAGCGTCGACGGCGATCACATCGACCTTGGAACCATTCCCGACGCCAAGATCGTCACCTCGTCCTTCGCCAGCCTCCGCTTATTCCGCAGCTCCCCGTGAGTTACAAATATGAGCAACGCCGGTATCAAATACCTGTGAGTTACTACGAGTACTGTAAGGTACACATCAATTACATGTATATCAAATATACCTTTTAGTGTTGCCGGCCTTCTTGTCCGCTAAGTATTTGGGGCAGTTCCGCTTCCAGTGGCCCTTCCCTTTGCAATAATAAAAGCACTCTGCCTCGTGCTTGGGTCCATTCTTTGACTTCTTCTTCCCGGCAACTTGCTTTACCGGGCGCTGCAACCTCTTTGCCGTCCTTCTTGAAGTTCTTCTTGCCCTTGCCCTTCTTGAACTTAGTGGTCTTATTGACCATCAACACTTGATGTTCTTTCTTGATTTCAACCTCTCACGACTTCAAAGATTGAGAATACTTCGGGAATGGTCTTCACCATCCCCGCATATTGTAGTTCATCACAAAGCTCTTGTAGCTTGGTGGGAGCGATCAAGGATTCTGTCAATGACCGCCTCGTCCGAGGTTTATGTCCACTGGGACAAAGGCGGTGATGCAACCCTTACATTTTGAGTATGTGCTAACCGACGTAACTGTTTTCCTCCATCTTACAACTATAGAACTTGTCGGAGACTTCATATCTCTCGACCGGGCATGAGCTTGGAAAACTAGTTTCAGCTCCTCGAACATCTCATATGCTCCGTGCTGCTCAAAACGCTTTTGGAGCCCCCGGTTCTAAGCAAAGAAAGCATGCCGCACCGAACGAGGGAGTAATCATCAAGACGAGACTGCCAAGCGCTCATAACGCTTTGGTTCTCCTCGATGGGTGCTTCACCTAGCGGTGCTTCTAGGACATATTGTTTCCTAGCAGCTATGAGGATAATCCTCAGGTTCCGGACCCAGTCCGAATAGTTGCTGCCATCATCTTTCAGCTTGGTTTTCTCTAGGAACGCGTTGAAGTTCATGGTGACATGAGCGTTGGCCATTTGATCTACAAGACATATTATGCAAAAGTTTTAGACTAAGTTCATGATAATTAAGTTCATCTAAAAAATGAACTCCCACTCAGATTAGACATCCCTCTAGTCATCTAAGTGTTACACGATCCGAGTCGACTAGGCCGTGTCCAATCATCACGTGAGAGGGACTAGTCATCGTCGGTGAACATTCTCATGTTGATCGTATCTTCCATACGACTCGTGTTCGACCTTTCGGTCTCCGTGTTCCGAGGCCATGTCTGTACATGCTAGGCTCGTCAAGTTAACCCTAAGTGTTTTGCATGTGTAAATCTGTCTTACACCCGTTGTATGTGAACGTAAGAATCCATCACACCCGATCATCACGTGGTGCTTAAAAGCGACAAACTTTAGCAACGGTGCACAGTTAGGGGAGAACACTTCTTGAAATTGTTTTAAGGGATCATCTTATTTACTACCGTCGTTCTAAGTAAACAAGATGCATAAATATAATAAACATCACATGCAATTATATAATAGTGACATGATATGGCCAATATCATAAAACTCCATTGATCTCCATCTTCGGGCTCCATGATCATCTTGTCACCGCATGACACCATGATCTCCATCATCATGATCTCCATCATTGTGTCTTCATGAAGTTGTCACGCCAACGACTACTTCTACTTCTATGGCTAACGCGTTTAGCAATAAAGTAAAGTAAGTTACATGGATGCTCTTCAATGACACGCAGTGTCATACAAAAATAAAGACAACTCCTATGGCTCCCGCCGTCGTCATACTCATCGACATGCAAGTCGTGATTCCTATTACAAGAACATGATCTCATACATCACAATGTGTCATTCATCATTCATCACAACTTGTCCATATCACATCACATGACAATTGCTGCAAAAACAAGTTAGACGTCCCCTAATTGTTGTTGCATCTTTTACGTGGCTGCAATTGGGTTCTAGCAAGAACGTTTTCTTACCTACGAATAACCACAACGTGATTTTGTCAACTTCTATTTACCCTTCATAAGGACCCTTTTCATCGAATCCACTTCAACTAAAGTGGGAGAGACAAACACCCGCCAGCCACCTTATGCAACTAGTGCATGTTAGTCGGTGGAACCGGTCTCAATGTAAGCGTCGTGTAAGGTTGGTCCGGGCCGCTTCATCCCACAATACCGCTGAAGCAAGATACGACTAGTAACGGCAAGCAAGTTGACAAGATCTACGCCCACAACAAAATTGTGTTCTACTCGTGCAAAGAGAACTACGCGATAGACCTAGCTCATGATGCCACCGTTGGGGAACGCTGCAGAAAATTAAAATTTTCCTATGGTTTCACCAAGATCTATCTATGAGTTCATCTAAGCAACGAGTCAAGGGAGTGAGTTTGCATCTACATACCACTTGTAGATCGAAAAGGAAGCTTTCAAGGGGATGATGATGAGGGAGTCGTGATCGCCGTGATTCGGATCACCGGCGACCAAGCTACCGAAAGGACAGCACCTCCGTTCAACACACGTACGGGACGACGACGTCTCCTCCGTCTTGATCCAGCAAGGAGGAAGGAGAGGTTGAGGAAGACAACTCCAATGGCAGCACGACGGCGTGGTGCAGTTGGTGTAGAAGTTCTCCGACAGGGCTTCGCCAAGCTCGTACGGAGAAGGAGAGCTGTTGGGGAGGGGAGGGGCTGCGCCTTCAATTTTGTGTTGCACCCCTCCCCTCACCCCTCTATATATAGGAGAGAGAGGGCAAGGGGGGCCGGCCCTCTAGGGGAAACCCTAGAGGGGGGCGGCGGCCAAAGGGAGGAGGAAAAAGGGTGGCTTGCCCCCCAAGCTAGGGGGGTGCCCCCTTTAGCCCTTTAGGGTTTCCCCTCCCCATGCCCTAGCCGCATGGGCCTTGGTGAGGAGGCGCGCCCAGCCCACTAGGGGCTGGCTCCCTCTCCCACACAGCCCATGTGGCCCCCCGGGAGGGGTGGCCCCTCCCGGTGGACCCCTAACCCTCCAGTAGCCCCTGCATAACACCGGCATGCCCTCGAAACTTTCCGAGTCCGCTTAACAACTTTCCATATATAATTCTTTACCTCCGGACCATTCCGGAACTCCTCGTGACGTCCGGATCTCATCCGGGACTCCGAACAACATTCAGGAATCACATACAAGTCTTCCTAATAACCCTAGCGTCACCGTACCTTATGTGTAGACCCTACGGGTTCGGGAGACATGCAGACATGACCGAGACGACCTCAGGTCAATAACCAACAGCGGGATCTCGATACCCATGTTGGCTCCCACATGCTCCTCGATGTTGTCATCGGATGAACCACGATGTCAAGGGTTCAAGCAACCCCGTATTCTATTCCCTTTGTTAGATTTGCGGTATGTTACTTGCCCGAGACTCGATCGCCGGTATCCCAATACCTCGCTCAGTCTCAAGTATCGGCAAGTCACTTTACTGCATCAGAATGCATGATCCCGTGACTGCACACTTGGTCACTTTGAGCTCATTATGATGATGCACTACCGAGTGGGCCCAGTGATACCTCTCCGTAATACGGAGTGACAAATCCAGCCTCGATCCGTGTCAACCCAATGACACTTTCGGAGATACCGTAGTGCACCTTTATAGTCACCCACCACGCCAGGACGCTTTGGTACACCCAAAGCACTCCTACGGTATCCGGGAGTTACACGATCTCATGGTCTAAGGAAAAGATACTTGACATTGGAAAAGCTCTAGCAAAACGAACTACACGATCTTGTGCCATGCTTAGGATTGGGTCTTGTCCATCACGTCATTCTCCTAATGATGTGATCCCGTTGTCAATGACATCCGATGTCCATAGTCGAAACCATGACTATCCGTCAATTACCAACGAGCTAGTCAACTAGAGGCTTACTAGGGACGACAGTAGTCTATGTATTCACACGTGTATTACGATTTCCGGATAATACAGTTATAGCATGAATAAAAGAAAATTATCATGAACAAGGAAATATAATAATAATGCTTTTATTATTGCCTCTAGGGCATATTTCCAACAGGATTGACCTCCTATGACGCCGCCACCGCCCACCGACCGAGGATTGACCTCTTCTCCGGTAGCCGCTGCCTAGGACGCCGCCGCCATCTATATACACAGAGCGGCTATTTTTTTAGGATATCCGCAGAGCGGCTATTTACACGGTATCTCACCGTAACTCAATTATATGGACAGGGTAGTACATCACATACGGTTATGTAACGGCAACCGTGTCTAACCTACGTTGTCTTCTCACACGGTCAGGTGTGAAAACGTGTGTGACATTGTAATACCTAACACACAAACGACATGTATAAACAGTGTGTCGTATACAACATATAGTGCCATAAGTAGTTCCCGACCGTTAACTTATCTCCACAGTTTCCCCATTTCCAAATCCTCGTGATAGCCTCCAAATTCCCTTGGCCGACATTGGGGGAATGCGACGAGTGGTGCTTGATGGTTTCTTGCGGTTGCTCCCTACTGTCGCCGCCACGATGGCTGTCGCCACGAGCACTTGCTTAAGGTTATCGGAAGGCAGGTGTACTACGGATCCGAATCATCCTGTCAGGTTCCAATCTATCCCGATCTATATTAGCATGTACAAAGTACAGCTCCTTGTTGAAACCGTCCTGAATAACCCCCCCACCCCAAGGAAAGCAATCTGCCACCGGATTCGGAGCATGACTCCAGACTCCCGCAACACGAGTTCGACTCCAAGTTTTGCGCCACCGAGAAGTACCAAAAGCTGAGTTGTGTGCATGGGCACTCCCGCTCGACGTGTATGCGTGGAGGGATTTGACATTAGCAGGCGATTTCTCAGTTGTCCCTTAGAGTTTACTGCTAATTAAGTTCATCATTTTACTTCAGTTAATGCCACCGCTCATCCAGAATACTATTTAACACTAGTAGGGATATGAGGCTTGTGCCTTTGTTAACTGGCTGGATGAAGAATGGCATGGCAGGGCTTGGAGTGTTATCACCAAGCTCGCAGAAGATAATGTAAAGATGAAGGAGAAACTGGCTAATCTGGAATGTACAATCAGTACGATGAAGCAAGAAAGAATCAATCACAGGCAACGGATGACAAAAAGAGATGAGAAGGAACTAGCATGTGTAGTTGCGGTTGTCGCATTAGCCATGTTCTATGCGCTGTTTACAATGATGATTAGGGGTTTTGTTTGACAGTATTGCTAAAGCACATCTAGATGTGCTCTAAGTAATGCACATCTAGGTCCTATGGCATTGATGTTACGTGAAGATTCGTGCAGATATTTTTCTTTGTCTTTTTTTCTTTTGCTTTCTAGTTTGATTATTACTGGCTTTATCAATAAGAAGAGCTCAATGTATTGCTTGCCAATTGTACTACTCCGTTTGTACCGGTACCGGTGCATAATCCCAAAACTCGTTCCTTGTTTTTGTCCTAAAAAAGGAAACCAGCCAAATAGCCAACAGGAGTCTTGCGCAACCCCGGGAATTTGGATCGACTGGGTACAAATAATTATGGTTGATTATATCAGCGGTTAGATAATACGTCAACCCCCACTTCAATCCCTGCTTCAATTGGCAGTTCCTCTTCTCTGCATACCGTGCTTAAGTGTCCACCATGTTCATCGTCCCCGGCAGGCCATGCTACACACTGGCACACACTCTGCAGCCATGTTGAGCGATAGCGAGGGCAGCGATTCGGCCAGCGATGCGGCGCCCGATGATAGGTCAACATCGGAATCATCCCGCTCGTCTTCCATGAGTCCAACGTTGAGCCCAGACCTTGGTTATATCCGGTTCATGGAAGGGACGCCGCCTCCGGAGTCATCAGACGACAACCAGATGGACGAGGAGCCGTCGGAGGACGAAGAAGAGGATGACGATGATGATGAGAAGGAATGGTGGAACAAGGAGGAGGACGACGACGAAAGCAATGATGATGACGATGGCGGCGGTGATTAAAAGCCAACGGTCAGTGGCAAGAAGCGTCCTTGCCAAGACGATGTCGCGGGCCATCCAACAACAACAACAAGAAGAAGAAGGACTAAATTTAGCAGATTGTATATATCTCTATTAGATGGTTAGTAATATGTATTCGACGGAGATCTTCTACATTATCACGCACAGGTTGGTTTGTTGAACTATGTGCCCTGACAAGCACACAATTCACACAAAAGACCGTATGGGCTGTCTATAATGACAGCACACAATTCTGATTACCGACCTGTTTGCCGGGTATCACACACATCTTGTTACACTGAATCGTTTGTGTTCACCTCAATCATCGCAAACGGTTCATCGGAGTGAACTGTATGCCATATATCACACACACCTTGATCTGGCTGCCCGTTTCTGTTGTTCTGTCTCATCGCAAACAGTTCGTACAGATCAACCGTATGCCCCTCATCGCACACGCAACTAAAATCTGAACCGTGTTTGATGTATCATCCATGCAAAGGTTTTGCACATTTTTTGACGGTTTTTTTACATCACCATTTGTGATTAATGCATCGCGACAGATTTACGCCAAAAGGGTCTTTGACGTAGTGTCGCGTTAGCAGCATCCTGCGGTAGGGGTGGCAGTGGCAGTCCATTTTCTCGTCCAGGGAGTGGGTGGGGGGTTTGCCGTATAGGCCACGACGTTGATATCCTTGTCCATGTCCTCGGCCTCCTCGGAAGCATAGTCCAACATATCAGTTAAATCTTCGATAGTGGCTACTAAGTGCGTGGTGGGTGGGACGTAAAATTCCCCATGGCCTGCATCAAACCCGATTTGATCGTAGACTGAGGAAGGGACGCCCGTGATGTTCATTGCCTGGATCCGATCGAGCATCTCATTTAACAGCAAGGGATCGGCCGGATCCATCTCCTGGAGTTCTTCGGAGTCAACCTCCGGTGTGTTAACATGGGGGGTGCATTCGGCCAGGGCTGACCCCTAGTCCTCGGACGCCAAAGCCGCATCCGACCTTAAAGGCAGATCCGAGGTAAGGGCCAACCCGGAGATAGGGTCAGAAAAAAGGCTCGAAGTTAAAGATTCAAGGTTTCTGGGCTCCTCAGGCAAGGCTGAGAACCTAGTGAAAATCAGATTGCCCAGGGCGTCAGCGGCATACTCTAGGTTGCCGAACCTGATTTCATGCTCAAGGACGAAACTATCAACCTGGTCGAGGTGACCGGCCGAATTGGCATGCAAAACGATGCCGCCGAACGCGAAGAGCTGGCCGGGAACAAAGATGTCCACGGCACGGACACCATCTCCAATGACTAGGCGAGCCATTTGTCCTTCCGCGATCCCACAGCGGAACTCTAAATGAAAGCACCAATGTCGGTGTCAAAACTGGCGGATCTCGGGTAGGGTGTCCTGAGCTGTGGACCTTGGATCAGTGGAGAATAGGAAACAAAGGGACAGTATTTACCCAGGTTCGGGCCCTCTAAAAGAGGTAAAACCCTACGTCCTTCTTGATTATATTGATGTGTGTATGAGGGTTACCGAGTTGATCTAGCACGAGATAAGATGAACAAAACCCTAGATGAATAGGATGATGGTTCTTCTAGCCTCTATGGACTAAACCCTCTAGCTTATATAGACATCGGGGGTACCTAGGGTATACATGGTCAGTTACCATCAGGGAATAAACATGCTGATTCTTCCATCTTGACTTGGACGACACACCAAGGCTTCGGAGGTTTCCTTCACGGACAAGGAATCGCCTTATAGCCCGGCCTTCTAGTAGTAGTTACCGAGCGGCCCACCTGTCCGGCCCATGAGAGCTAGACCGGTAGCCCGAGGACCCCTTAGTCTAGGACTCTCTCAACTGGGGACTTGCCCGTGAAGAGTATCATGCTCGATTGTAGGCGTACTCGGCGATGGGCAAGAATTCCTCCAATTCCTTGATTTTCTTCTTGATCAACACATGGAGAAGTGTAGAGAGCATCTGTTTGGTGAATTCTATTTGACCGTTGGTTTGTGGGTGATATGCTGAAGAGAATAGTACCTTGATTCTGATCTTGGCACATAGTGTCTTCAAAAAGTAGCTTAGGAACTTGACGTCGCGGTCTGACACAATCGTCTTGGGAACTCCATGCAACCTCAAGATTTCCCTACAAAAAAGATTTGCAACATGTGTAGTGTCGTCTATCTTATTGCATGGGATGAAATGTGCCATTTTAGAGAAATGGTGCACACCAAACAAATACTGTATCTTTTTCCATTCTAAGTCCTAGGCAAACCAAGCACAAAATCCATACTAATATTTTCCCGTGGTTGATATGGAATAGGAAGTGGCATATGTAATCCATGAGATTGAGCTTGTGACTTAGCTTTGTGGTATGTAGAGCACCGGTTTATGTAGTGTGCAACATCGCGAAACATCTTTGGCCAAAAGTACTTGAAGAAAGCATCGCAAAAGTCTTGTCGCGACCGAAATGTCCCATAAGTCCTCCATCGTGAGCCTCTTGCAAAAGCAACAAAAGAAGAGAAGACTCAGGTACACAGAGTTTGTTAGCCTGCATAAGATAGCCATCCTTAACATAATATCGCTCCTAATAAGTGGGCTTGACATTTGGCAAAAGGAATCGCAAATGAAGGATCACGCGCATAGAAATCTTTAATGTGCTCAAAGCTAATAGCATTCAATTCAACTTGACTAACTAACATCCACTTGCGGGAAAGAGCATCCGCCACAACATTTTCCTTACCCTTGCGGGAAAGGACTCAATAAATTCACTCCATTTGGCATGCCGTTTATTCAACTTGGTTTCACCTTTTAGGTATTTAAGAGTCTTATGATCGGTATGTATGACAAACTAACGTGGATGGAGATAATGCTCCCAAACATGCAAGACTGGCATCAAAGCATATAACACTTTGTAATAGATGGGATAGTTAAGTTGTGAGCCAGAAAGTTTATCACTAGAATATGCAATGGGTCGCTTTTCTTGGATTAACACACCACCTACACCATTGCCACTAGCGTTACAATGCACTTCAAAAGTTTTGTCAAAATTAGGCAAGGCAAGTATTGGAGCATGTGTAAGCAAAGATTTAAGCTTATTAAACACGACATCTTGGGAAGGTCCCCAAACAGAAGGCGCATTCTTTTTACTCAAAGCAAGTAACGGTGATGCAATAGTCCTAAAATCGTTAACACACCGGCGATAAAATCCAGCTAGGCCAAGGAAACTATGCACTTGAGCTAAATTGTTTGGTTGTGGCCTGATGACCTACAAATATAGGGAATCAATCATAGTCCTTTCGATAAGTAAGAGTGTCGAACCCAACGAGTGGAAGGAAATGACAAGCGGTTTTCAGCAAGGTATTTTCTGCAGGCACTAAAATTGTCGGTAACAGAAAGTTTGGTAGCAAGATAATTTGTAACGAGCAAGTAATAGTAACGGTAACAAAAGTGCAGCACGGTCTCTGATATGACAATATTACTTCTATGTGAATATGAACAAACATAAATCATTACGTTGTCTTCCTTGTCCAACTTCAACAATATGTCATAAAATATTTAATGGGGGCTCACAATAATAAAAGATGTCCCAGATAGTATATTGGCATGTGAATCTTCTCTTCCCTTATTATTTCTTTCATGAATTGTATCATTGACCCATTCTATGTTTGTCAACTTTCAATAAAGTTTACCACTTACAGTTTTTCTTATGTAATGTCATTACTTTCCACAAGATTAGCATATGATATTTTTCATTATTTTCTTTATTTGGTTTGAAACAAAAAGGTAAAGAAGCAAAATCTCAAAACAATCTTTACTATATAACTCTCACTCGATTGCATAGATAGGTAGATCACGAAACTAGCACTCGAAAATATATCATACCAAACGTTTATTCTACTAAATCACGAAACAACTAAAGATTGAACTAAGATAGGTTAAGGTAATAAAAGTGATGGTGATACGATACCGGGGCACTTCCCCCAAGCTTGGCACAAGCCAAGGGGAGTGCTCATACCCGTGTGTTTAAGTCTCCTTCTTTGGTGATGGTGGTGATGTTGAGGAAGTAGCATTCTTCCTCTTCAGCTTACGCTTGAGAATAAAACTTACCTCCCTCAAGTCATCATTTTCTTGGTCAAGCTTCAGTATCTTTTTGCATAATGTATCCTTGCTTTCCTGCAGAAAATGGGACAAGATAAATTAGATCTTAGATTTGTTTGCTCTATTAGGGAGACTTGGCTTCTTGAATTCCACGTGCATATTGATACGTCTCCAACGTATCTATAATTTATGAAGTATTCATGCCATGCTTACAACAATTCTATATGATTTTGGTATGATTTGATTAGAACTAACCCGGACTGACGCTGTTTTCAGCAGAATTACCGTGGTGTTGTTTTTGTGCAGAAATAAAAGTTCTCGGAATGGGCTGAAAATTTACGGAGAATATTATTGGCAAATATAAAAAATACTAGAGCAAAAAGATACTAGAGAGGAGTCCCGGGGTAACTACAAAGGTGGGGGGCACCCCCACCCCCCTAGGGCGCGCCCCCCGTCCTTGTCGTCGCCTCACGGGTCCCCTTGACTTGTCCCCGACGCCAAACACTCCTATAAATCCCAAAAACTCCAGAACAAAACCTAGATCGGGAGTTCCGCCGCGGTAAGCCACCGTAGCCTTGAAAAACCAATCTAGGCCCTCTCTGGCACCCTGCCGGAGGGGGACATCATCACCGGAGGCCATGGAGGAGGTTCCCGGAGGGGGCCATCATCACCATGGAGGCCAAGGACCAGAGGGAGAATCTCTCCCCATCTAGGGAGGCATGGAGGAGGAAGCACAAGGGGAGAACCTCTCCCCCACTCTCTTGGTGGCGTCGGAGTGCCATCGGGGGAACCATCGCCGCGGTGATCGTCTTCATAAACATCACCATCATCATCATCATCATCATCATCATATCTTTTATGGTGTCCACTCTCCCGCACCCCGCTGTAATCGCCTACTTGAACATGGTGATTTATGCCACATATTATGATCCAATGATGTGTTGCCATCTTTTGATGTTTTGAGTAGATTTCCTTTGTCCTTTGGGTTGATTGATGATATAGATTGGTTTGAGTTGTATGTTTTATTTTGGTGCTGTCCTATGGTGCCTTCTGTGCCGCGCACACGCGAAGGATTCCCGTTGTAGGGTGTTGCAATACGTTCATGATTCGCTTATAGTGGGTTGCTTGAGTGACAGAAGCATAAACGCGGGTAAGGGGGTTGTTGCGTGTGGGATAAAGGGTACTTGATACTTTAATGCTATGGTTCGGTTTTACCATAATGATTTTTAGTAGTTGCGGATGCTTGCTAGAGTTCCAATCATAAGTGCATATGATCCAAGGAGAGAAAGTATGTTAGCTTATGCCTCTCCCTCATATAAAATTGCAATGACGACTACCGATCTTGTTAACAATTGCCTAGGACAATTCCGCTTTACCGACCCATCATTATTCCATACTCGCTATTTATAATATATAGTAATATATTCTAACTTTATGTTAACAGCACCTACTTTTATATTTTAGTTCTCCGATATCATGCAAAGTTATCCCCTTCATACCCAGAACGTAGTTTTATTTCTTGTTTCTAGTTAGAAGAAAATGTTCGGTGTAGGTAGAGTTGTATCAGTGGCAGATAGGACTTGAGAGAATATTGAACTTACCTTTAGCTCCTTGTGGGTTCGACACTCCATACTTATCACTTCCACCTTTGGAAATTGCTACGATGATTCCTTGCACTTGGGGATTATCACATATCTCCAGGTTGAGGTAGTGGGACTTCATCCTCATTCGAGCTATCATCCCTTGTTTCCTTCACCTCGGTGTCCTCCTCCTCTTTGATGGACCATAAGTAGGGATAAATCTCCCCAATGATCTCTGGATCTGCAACATTGTGGGGAAAATAGCTCTCTCCATATGAATCTTATTACGACATATTTTCAGATCTACCAGAAAAATAGCAAGAAACAAGAACAGAGGATATTTCCGCGATGCGGTGGTCAAATCATCTGGGGGTATATATAAAGAATTTTTATCTTGGGAAACAAGTATACTATAGGAAAACAGAGTCGGGAAGGTGCCCGAGGGTCCCACTACCCACCAGGGTGTGCCAGGTGGGGCAGGTGCACCCTGGTACCTAGTGGGCACCTGGGTTGCCTTCCTGGTAGTTTCTTATTTTTTTATTATATTCCAAAACTAGCAGAAAATATTTTTTCGGAACTTTTGGACTCGGTTTACTTACCGCACCATGTGCCTCTTCCTTTTCATGGTTCTGGAGTGTACTGGAAGGTCTCTTTTATGTATTCCTCCAGTGTCATGGTTTGAATAATATTAGTTTCAACATTAATACGTGTACCTGAAATATAGTGCTTAATTCTTTGCCCATTGACCACCTTCGGATTGGTTCCTTCGGCATTATTGATCTTGATAGCTCCAGAGCGATAAACTTCTTCAATGATATATGGTCCTTCCCACTTGGAGAGTAAGATTTCCAGCAAAAAGTTCTAAAAGGAGAACTGTACAATAACATATTCACCAACTTTGAATTCCCACTTTTGGATTCTTTTGTCATGCCATCTTTTGACTTTTTCTCTGAATAGTTTGGCATTCTCATAAGCTTGGGTTCTCTATTCATCTAGTGAGCTAATATCAAATAACCTCTTTTCACCGGCAAGTTTGAAATCATAATTGAGTTCTTTAATTGCCCAATATGCTTTATGTTCTAACTCAAGAGGCAAGGGACATGCTTTTTCATAAACCATTTTGTATGGAGACATACCCATAGGATTATTATAAGCAGTTCTTTAAGCGCATAGTGCATCATCAAGTTTCTTAGACCAAGTTTTGCTAGATATGTTAATAGTCTTTTGTAATATCAGCTTTATTTCTCTATTGCTAAGTTTAGCTTGACCACTAGATTGAGGGTGATAAGGAGATGCAATTCTATGGTTGACATCATATTTAGCAAGCAATTTATGGAAAGCACCATGTATAAAATGTGAACCACCAACAGTCATTAAATATCTAGGGACTCCAAACCTCGGGAAAATAACTTCTTTCAACATTTTAATGGAGGTATTATGATCAACACTACTGGAATAGCTTCTACCCACTTAGTGACATAATCAACAACAACCAAAATATGAGTATACCCATTAGAGGAAGGAAAAGGTCCCATATAACCAAAGCCCCAAACATCAAATGGTTTAGTAACAAGTGAATAATTCATAGTCATTTCCTGATGTTTACCAATATTACCAATTCTTTGACATTCATCACAAGACAAGACAAACTTACGTGCATCTTTGAAAAGAGTAGGCCAATAAAAATCAGATTGTAATACCTTGTCAATCATAGAAGAATTTTTTCTTTTGTTGGTATGTGAAACTAGGTGGTATAAATTTAGCAACAATATAGTTAGCATAGTCTGCATACCAAGGAGTGTTATGAGAAGCATTTATGACAGCTAGTTGTTTGATGCGGAGCATCCCACGTTCATCCCCATGTACACTCCGACTACTCTCCAAACCCCAAGTGGACATATGACGAGACCTCGAACATACGCCATTGGACACAAGGTGAACTCGCTCCTCTCCGAACCATCACTTTCTACATGTGAGATATGGCTACTACCTCCAACGTGTGTTCTATGCATGATCAGTACTTGGAGGAAAGCCACGAACCCACCACATCCAATGGAACAGCTAGCGAGGACGCCAAGTACAAGGACCAAGAGAAAAGCTACGCTGGTTACAGCCCGGACGACCGGCCCAATGACGTCCTGCCCTGAGGACCCAGGCGAATCTACAGACGACCAGAGCCACCGGACGTCAAGCGACTCTCAGCCTTTGGGCGACCGCCAGACACCGGACGTCCGAGCACTCTCAGCGCCTAACGACCGGGCGCCACCGGACATCCGACGCCACCTTTACAGCGCCAAAACGCCGGAGGTCCGACATGCACCCGACGACCGGACCCTCGCGAGCCACCGGTGTCCGGTACCTGTCGGACGTCCGACGCCTGTGCGTCCGCCCGTGTTTTGGGCCGAAGCCACTTACCCTTTCATTTACCTAGACTATATATAGTCCTCCACCTCCTCCTAGTTAAGGTTAGCATTGATTTAGCTCATTTATGAGATAGAGCTTCGCCCATCCATATCTGATCTCCTCCTCATGAGAGACCGCGGCCTCTTCGGAGAAGATCCACCATGGATTCAAGACCCCTTTACGGGAAGATCCCTCGTGGATTGAAGACCTCCTCTCGGAGATGAGCTACCGCCACTTGTATCGTCCGTTGTTGACTTTGGATCATGTATCTCCTTGTGTTCATCGATCTAGCGCATGTGTAATCGAATCTTGTTGGTTTGAGTGATTCTCTTGTGTTTTTCCCCGTGATTTCCCTCGTGTTCTTTCGCTCGTTCTTCGTGTTCCCTGTAGGATCCACTCCAAACGTGAAAGATCGTCCACATAGGGTTCTGCCCTACATCATCTTGGTATCATGAGCCACGTTGATCACGTCTTTGGAGCCCCTACCCCGTATTTTCTAGCTTGATTTTGTTGTTTTGTCCTAAATATGAAAATTCCCCACGAAAAATAGCCCCAAATTTTTTTGTGATTTGTTGGTTTTGATGAAGTTTTGTTGATTTTGATCCATGGATTTGCTTGGTTTCGAGTGGATCTAGCATTTCCCCAAGTTTCCCCATCTTTCATCCACAAAATCTCTTCAATTTTGATCCCGAAATCTCCATTTTCCGCTCAAAATCGTGCCCCGGATCTCGGATTTCGCGTTGACCCCGACCCACCGGACGACCGGCGTTTTACGGACGTCCGGAGCCCCAGGAACGACCGGACGTCCGACCTTTCCGGACGACCGGAACCCCTAACCCGAACCGAATTTATAGATTTCCGACTTTGCCGGACGTCCGACGCCCCGGACATCCGACCTTTACGGACGTCCGTAACCTGTAGTTTCAGACTTCGGCTGATTTTTGTTTTGTCCATAACTAATTCATCCGAACTCCGATTTTGATGTTCTTTAGCTCGTTTTGAAGCTCCTGACATCCCCCTTCCCACAAAAATACGACCAACACAATTTGACTCCATAAAAGTTTCGAAAATGTGGCAAGTTTGCCTAGACCTTCCACCATATCATCTGCATAACCACCATAACCTTCCGCAACCTAACCAATTTTGTTCCCCATTGTATATGTGGTTGCTTGAGTAGTGATTCCAGTCTCCTAAGGTGTTTCGGCTACTTAGGGACAATTGCTTCTTCATCAACCACCACCACCACTTCCGCATAGACGTGCCCACCATACATTTCCACCCCAACTTAACCCAATTTTGTTTGAGTTGTGGCTTGTGTTTCCTAAGGTGTTTCGGCTACTTAGGGACGGCAACTTCAACTCCGACACGTGTATAGCCCATCATTTCACTTCCACATTGCCAAGTGCAAACCACCACCACATTCCCGCTACCACCGTTTGACATTTGTCATTTGAGATTTTATGCGTTCATGCGGTTTTTCCGTTCCTAAGGTGTTTGACTACTTAGGACGAAGTTTCCATCATCTTGGTATCTACATCAAGAACACCGCCACTCATCATTGCAAAGGACGGTAACCTCGACGACACCATTGTATATTCCCTTGCAATTGCATTGTTAGCCCCTAGCCCATTTTGCGTCACTTGCCTATCGAGACTAGCCATTAGAGTATTGCCGGGCCACGTTACTTGTGCACATTAGTGATCTACACCATCCATTGCATACATACCATATCATATTGGTATCATATCTTGTGTCACAAGTTTGTTCCCGCATATACACAATTGCGATCTTGGTTTGTGCATTGTGCAAAGTGGCCATACATAGAAAAAAACAAATAAAGCTTTTAAGCAAAAGAGAGAGAGAGCAATGAAGCTTGTAAGCAATAGCCATAGCATCATACCACATTGCATATAAGATTGTCATATTCGATCATCTTGGATCATCTTGAGGAACACCGGGAACCATACATATATAGCATACTTGGGATATAAAAGTTGCTACATTTTGCATCTTATAGGTTGTGCACAAGTGTCGTATCCGCCTATTGAGCAATCCTGCTAGCGTCTCTCTTCAGTTGTGCAACATGAGCGTTTTGGTGGATTCCACATTTTGAGCTCATTCCTTGGTTGCACGGCCCCATTTATCTATCCGTGTGTGCGTTTCCGTGTACCTTTCATTGCTATTGGTCTACTTGTTTTGCTTGCAAATTTGTGAATCTCTTTCAACATTATTGACTCTTGCTAACATTTTGCATCAAATTTTTGTGCCACTATCCTCAGCGAGCTCCACCATAAGACTTACTTGTGTAGGTGTGAGAACCGACAAGAATTGGTACCAATTGTGCTATTTCCTTGTTACACATTTGAGTGATCATTGGTCCATCTTCAACATCGGTCAAGGTACATTTGGTCAAGTTCTTCTCTTTCTCCCACTCATATTTGCTCGAGTCTTGTGATGGATAGGCAAGGCATTTCATCTCCGGTCTTCGACAACGACGACGGCGTGAACAACTACATCACCAAAGCGTCAATCTTCGATCTACAACGACAAATGCAAGGCGCACAATCAAGATTGCGAGAGCGCATCGAGAACATCTCCATCGACATTCGTCACTCCGAAGCAAGGAGAAGGGACTACATCGACAAGAAGCTTGCCTCACATAAAGAGGAGCAAGATGCAAGGATGGAGGAGATTCGGGCCTTGCTCAAGTCTACTTCCCCTTCATCATCTTCAAGACGGCGACATTCAAGCCACAAGTATTCGGAGCGCGGAAATTATGCAAGTGCAAGTCGTCCACGTCCACATCTACATGGCGACCACCATCACGTTCATGATACACATCGTCATGAAGGGCAAGTCACCTCCAAGCATCATGTGCATGACGGCGATTTACGACGACATCTACTACGAGCTCAAGCACGACAACGACATCATCATCATGAAGATGCTCCACAAGCGCAAGTGCACAAGTCCCAACAAGCCCTACTTCACGCCAAGTCCAAGCTTCAAGAGCACAAAAGAAGACCGCGAAACGACCACCACCAAGACGGTGCTACGACTACAACAACCACTTCGGCATCTTCGCCTTTGGACGTACGGCATCTTCGCCTACTTCCCACGAGTACGCCTACTACGACTTCGTCAAGTCCAAGGCCACTACCTGCGAGCGAGGGTGACACTTCTATCTTCAAAAGCCCCTCAAGGAAGATGGCCGAGCATGGGAAACTCCCTTCGGTCATGGAGACGAGCTATGAGGTGCCACATCATATGGGCCTCCCACACCAAGACGGTGACAAGACGGTCGAGCGAGGGCCATCCCCTTCGACTATGGCGACGAGTGTGAAGCTCTTCAACAACATGAAGATGACACCCATATTGGACTCATACTCCGAGTCAAGCTACGCGACCGCACATGGAGACATTTGCACCAACATCTCTCCGACACCCACATATGTTGAGATGCCCCAAGTTCCATGTGAGGAGAGCCACCACCACATGAGTGACATGAGTGACTCCACCATACGTGACATTGAGAGCATTTCCTATGAGAGGATGAGTGTGACCACCACTAGCCCCACACATGGGAGCATGCCACACATCCTATGTGAGGTTGAGCGCCATTTGAGTGACTCCACCAACCATATGAGTGAGAGCATCCAAGAGGGAGTGAGTGAGCCACAACACTTAGTGAGTGAGGCCACCATGATTTCTAATGACTTAACCTCTACTCCTAGTGTGTTTTCTTCTTTGGTGCTAGGTCTCCTACATGACGACATGCCTATCCTCGACGAGTCCATCCCTCCAAAGGGAAAAACGAAGGCCAAGGTGGACAATGATGCAACCCCACATGGTTCCATCAAGATGAAGATGACAACGGCGATCTTCAACACTTCACCTACAACACATGAGCGGCGGCTCCAACGGTAACATAGGTGATGGTGCTTCTCTTGTCCCACTAGTGGACTCTCTTACCATCGATTGCTCCCATGATGTTGACCCACCTATTCCCATGCTTCATGCTAGTGAGACTTCTTCATGCCTTGACTTACCTATTTATGATGAATATGATGATGAGCATGTTGAGTTGCCTAGTTGTGATGCTATGCTTCATAGGATATCTTGTGAAAATTCTATTGGTCACTTCATGTTTGACAATCCATTGAACTTGTCATACGCTTTGAGTGAGATCTCACATATTGCGTCATTTCAATCTCAACGTAGTAACTATGCATGCCCCATTAAATTAATCCTATTTACACCTATGGCATAGATGACGAGATGATGATCATTGGCTTTTTCTTCTCTTGTGATGATATTGCCATGCTTCCTTTGCATGATTTCCATGATTGCTTGCACCATATGCATTCCATGAATAACAATGCTCTAGATATTTCTCATGATGCATTACATCCTTTGAGTCTCCATTATGCAATACAAAATAACAAACCTATCATGATGGATGACATGTTTCTATATCACGCATCTCATTTATTTGAGCATTGGATATTTTGTGCTAACAAACACACGCACGTGCGCATCATGATGGATGATGTGTACATATACCATGCACACACAATTTTTCCTTTGTCTTTGTTTTATGTAGGTACACACGTATACTCGTCAACATCTCAATCCCAAGAGTTGACGAAACGAGCTCTTGAGAGCAACGATGACTTGGGATCCCGTGGACTATCATTCCCACCATTCCTTTTGTGCAAGGACTACGCGCATCTCTTTTACTTGTCTCTCACACGGCTATGGGCTATTTACCACTTGTCACCTTATGCTCATTTTCCCGTGTTCACTTTGCATGTTATTTTTACTCCTATGCCTTTGCCATGCAATTGTGACCCTTGCTTGCATCTACCCATGATTCACCATTATGATAAATTCTATGTGTATTTGCATGCTTGGTGGAGATACTAGTAGCTATTTCCATGATTTCTTTGTGCCCCATGCTATTGATGCTTGTTGTGTTGGGAGAGTCATGATGCCCCGTTGCTACCTACATATGGCTTCTCACCAATACGTTCATGCTATTGTCCTCATATCTTGCTTTCATGTTTGTGCTATGTCATGTGATTTACTCATGCCCACTATTTGCACACATGACATGATTGCCATGATTCCCTCTAGTATGTTGCATCTTCGCACTACTAGCTTGCTTGACTTGATCACTATGATTGCTTGCTATGTTGCATCACCCATGTTCCACTCTTACTTGCTTTCTTGGGTTGATGACATAGATGTTGATGCCTCTCACTTGATTTGTCATGATCATTGCCTCTTGTCTCCATTAGTTGCATCTCTCATATCACCTTGTATTGAGTGCCAACTTGCTATGCTTATTGATCTTGGAGACTTGGACACTTTACTTGTGATTCATGATTGTTTGATTGAGCCTCTTGTATTTGGTTGTTCTTACATCATATGCCTCCATACCATGAAATGCTCCCTTGTACTTTCTTATGATAAGCATGATGCATACACTTGTTGGGTATCTTACCACACGAATGATAGGTTTTGCACTTCCGCTAACCTCATTTGTCTTTCCGAGTGTTTGTCATTTTCTTTCATTTTGAAGGATTCACAAGGCGGTAACATCACGAGACAACTTGGTTATGTGAAGGCATACAAGATGTGCAACTCCATCATCCTTGAGAACCTCCTAAAGGTGACCTCCTTCTCTTTGAGCCATCCTCAAATACGCATATTGGATGGGTCATTCCTTCATTGTTGTTCCTTCTTGTTGCATACATGATACATCTACGCGAATGGAGGAAGCGACATTGAAGATTGGCTCTATGGACCTTCAAGTTGAGGAGTGCCACGACATCGAGATATGGTACAACACCACCCATGACAAATTTGCACCATATGCATGGATTGACACACATTATGATTGTCTTGTTGCACCTATTCCCATGTCATCCATGATATATGAGCTTGTGCATTTTGTTAGCAAATTTGTTGTGATCTTTCTTGATGGCATATTCATACATCGTGATCATATTGCCTACCATCAATTGCATGATAACATAATCATATTGAACATCCATTGCCATATTCATGCCATTGATAAACCGTCTCACTATGACATCATTTTGCACCGTGGTTGCATTGATCATATTTACAACACATTTGTGTGCACAATGATTGCATTTCCTCCCATGAATGCTTTGCATCTCATTCTAGATAATCTTGATAAGCTTCATGCGTTTTGTCACGACCAATCTTGCCGCACGGACTCATTCTTACATGATGGACACTTTGTGTGTGCTAACCATTGTATTTCTGAGTGTTGCTTGTGCTTGCTCTTTTTGCATGTATATCACTCCGGCGACACCTTGGACTACTTGGATTGCGCCATGTCCTCAACTTCGTCCAACTACAAGTCCGTCTGCGACAATCGTTTCCATGGTGATGAGGATCACGATCCGAGGTCGGATCTTTCCCAAGGGAGGGGAGATGATGCGGAGCATCCCACGTTCATCCCCATGTACCTCCGACTACTCTCCAAACCCCAAGTGGACATATGATGAGACCTCGAACATAGGCCATTGGACACAAGGTGAACTCGCTCCTCTCCGAACCATCACTTTCTACATGTGAGATATGGCTACTACCTCCAACGTGTGTTCTATGGATGATCAGGTACTTGGAGGAAAGCCATGAAACCACCACATCCAACGGAATAGCTAGCGATGACGCCAAGTACAAGGACCAAGAGAAGAAGCTACGCTTCTGACAGCCACTGACGATCGGCCCGGCCAGACGTCCGACCCTGAGGACCCGAGCCGAATCTCGAATCGACGGAGCTAATGGACGTCCGAATGCTACCGGCGCCTTGGACGACCGCCATACACCGGACGTCCGACACTCTCAGCGCCAGACGACCGGCGCCGACCGGACGTCCGGCGCCACCTGTCTAGAAACCAAAAGCACGGACGTCCAGGCATACTGCCGGACGACCGGACCCTCGCGAGCCACCGGACGTCCGACGCCTGTTCGTCCGCCCGTGTTTTGGGCCAAAGCCACTTACCCTTTCATTCACCTAGACTATATATACTCCTCCACCTCCTCCTAGTTAAGGTTAGCGTTGATTTAGCTCATTTGTGAGATAGAGCTTCGCTCATCCATATCGGATCTCCTCCTCGTGAGAGACTGCGGCCTCTTCGGAGAAGATCCACCATGGATTCAAGACCCCTTTACGGGAAGATCCCTCGTGGATTCAAGACCTCCTCTCGGAGATGAGCTACCGCCACTTGTAATGTCCGTTGTTGAATTTGGATCATGCATCTCCTTGTGTTCATCGATCTAGCGCATGTGTAATCGAATCTTGTTGGTTTGAGTGATTCTCTTGTGTTTTTCCCCGTGATTTCCCTCGTGTTCTTCCGCTCGTTCTTCGTGTTCCCCGTAGGATCCACTCCAAACGTGAAAGATCGTCCACATAGGGTTCCGCCCTACATCATTGTTCATCAAGGAAGCTATCATCAATAGGTAGTGGGTCATCAAGAATGTTTTCTAACCTATACAAGTTATCTGCTACGGGGTTCTCAGCTCCTTTCCTATCAGGGATGTGCAAGTCAAACTCTTGGAACAAAAGAACCCACCTAATGAATCTAGGTTTAGCATCTTTATTTTCCATAAGATATTTAATAGCAACATGATCGGTGTGAACAATTACTTTAGAATCAACTATGTAAGTTCTTAATTTCTCACAAGCAAACACAACTACTAGAAATTCTTTTTTAGTAGTAGCCTAATTTCTTTGGGCACTTTCTAGAGTCTTACTAGCATAATGTATAACATTTAATTTTTTATCAACTATTTTCCTAGAACATCACCAACAGCATAATCACTAGCATCACACATAATTTCAAAAGGCAACTTCCAATCAGGTGGTTGAACAATAGGTGCAGAAGTTAAGGCTTTCTTAAGTGTTTCAAAGGTTTCTACACAATCATCATCAAAAGCAAACGGAACATACTTTTGCAAGAGATTGGTAAGAGGCCTAGAAATTTTAGAGATGTCTTTAATAAATCTCCTATGGAAACCAGCATGACCAAGAAAACTTATAATACCTTTAATATCTTTAGGACACGACATTTTCTCAATTGCATCAACTTTAGCTTTATCCACCTCAAAACCTCTTTCAGAAAGTTTGTGCTCCAACACAATACCTTCATTCACAATAAAGTGGCACTTCTCCCAGTTCAAGACAAGATTAGTTTGTTCACATCTCTACAAAACTCGATCAAAGTTGCTTAAGCAATCATCAAAAGAAGTTCCAGAAACTGAAAACTCATCCATGAAAAACTCAACAATATTTTCATAAAAGTCAGAGAATATAGTAGTAATACATCTTTGAAAGGTAGCACATGCATTGCATAAACCAAAATACATACGTCTATAAGCATAAGTTCCAAAAGGGCAAGTAAAAGTGGTTTTCTCGTGATCAAGTTGTGATACGGGTATTTGAGAGACACTAGAATATCCATCAAGAATGCAAAAGTGTGTGTGCTTAGATAACCTTTCTAACATTTGATCAATAAAAGGTAGAGGCTAATGATCCTTGATAACCCACAAGTATAGGGGATCGTTTGTAGCCTTCTTCAATAAATAAGAGTGTCGAACCCAACGAGGAGCTAAAGGCAGAAGAAATATTCCCTCAAGTTCTATCAACCACCGATACAACTCTACTCACACTTTAACGTTTGCTTTACCTAAAACAAGAATGAAAATAGTTTGTAGGAGTGATGCTAGAATTACTTTGCAAGAGTAAAACTAGAAGTACTTTGCAAGATAATAAAAGTTAGGTGTTTAGTAAAGGGGTTTATGTCAACAAGAAAGTTATTTGTCCCTAGGAAATCGATAACAAGTACCGGTAATCATTTTTGAAATTTTATATGAGGGGAGGCATGAGCTAACATACTTTCTCTACTTGGATCATATGCAGTTATGATTGGACCCCTAGCAAGCATCCGCAACTAGTAAATATCATTAAGGTCATGAAACCCAACCATAGCATTAAGTATCAAGTCGTCTTTACTCCCATAAGTTATGCCCCACTTACTCGGGTTTAAGCTTTTGTCACTCTCGCAACCCACCATAAGCGAATCATGAACATATTGCAACACCCTGCAGCGGGGGCCCCTCACATTTGCGCGAGAATGGAGGGCACCGTAGGATAGCACCATAAATAAAATATACAATCATACCAACCAATATCACGATTAACCCACAGGACAAAACGGATCTACTCAAACATCATAGGATAACCATAGATCATTGGGAAATAATATATGGAGTTGAGCACCATGTTTAAGTAGAGATTACAGCGAGTAGAAAGAGGTGTTACACCGCTGCATAGAGGGGGGGAGAGTTGGTGTTGACGGTAGCAAGATTGTTGATGTAGAGCGTCGTCCCGATCATTGCCCCGGTGGCACTCCGGCGCCACTAGAAGCAAGGGGAGAGAGCCCCCCTCCTTCTTCTTCTTCCTTGGCCTCCACCCTAGATGGGAGGAGATTTCCCCCTCTGGTCCTTGGTCTCCATGGAGGCGGAGGGGCGGGAGCCCCTCCTAGATTGGATCTCCCTCTCTGTTCTCTTCGTTTTCGTGTTCCCCTGATCTGGTCGAAAACCGTTTCTTATATTCCGGGAGATCCGTAACTCCGATTGCGCTGAGATTTTTTCGGGATATAAGCTTCCTTACGCCCGAAGTAGATATTCAACCGACGTTCGAGGAGGCCACAACCCACCACCACGCGTCAGGGGCCTCTAGCGCGCCCTGGTGTCTTGTGGGCTGTGTGGGCCTCCATTTGTGGTGATTCCAACTCCCAAAAATCACATATATTCCAAAATAATTCTCTGTAAAATTTTATTGCGTTTGGACTTCATTTGATATGGATTTTCTGTGATACAAAAAACATGCAAAAAACAGGAACTGGCACTGGGCACTGGATCAATAGGTTAGTCCAATAAATCATATAAAAAGTTGCCAAAAGTATGTAAAAGTTGTATAATATTGGCATGAAACAATCAAAAATTATAGATACGACGGAGATGTATCAGCATCCCCAAGCTTAATTCCTGCTTGTCCTCGAGTAGGTAAATGATAAAAGAGATAATTTTTGATGTGCAATGCTACCTAGCAAAACTTGATCATATATCTAATCATGGCATGAATATTAAGACATAAGTTATTCAAAGCAATAGTCTATAATTTGACATAAAGACATCAATACTAAGGCATCCCAACAAAAAATCATGTATTTCAAAATATCAACGCTAAATAAAGCTATCCCTACAAAATCATATAGTCTTGTCATGCTCTACCTTCTTAACACAAAGTATTTATCATGCACAACCCCGATGACAAGCCGAGCAATTGGTTCATACTTTTTCACACGCTTCACCGTTTTCAACCCTCATGCAATACATGAGCGCAAGCAATGGGTATAGCACTACGGTTGGAATAGAGTATGATGATAGGGGTAAATATATAGAAGACAAAAAAGTAAGAAAGTCTCACACCAATGCGGCTAACCAACGGGCTATGGAGATGCCCGTCAATTGATATCAACGTGAGTAGTAGGGATTCCCATGCAACGGATGCACTAAGAGCTATAAATGTATGAAAGCTCAATATGAAAACTAAGTGGGTGTGCATCTAATCCTATAATGAAAAATTCCCACTTGCATATGAAAGTGACAAAATAGGAGACTCTCTATATGAAAAACATGGTGCTACTTTGAAGCACAAGTGTGGTAAAGGATACTAACAATGGGCCTTCTCTCTTTTTTTATTTTTCTCTTTTTCTTTTTTCTTTCTTTCTTTCTTTTTTTCTTTTTTTGTTCTTTTTTTATTTTTTATTTTTTCTCTCTCATTGTACGGAGTCTTATCCCGACTTGTGGGGGAATCATAGTCTCCATCATCCTTTCCTCACTGGGCCACTGCTCTAACAATGAATAATGATGATCATCACACTTCTATTTACTTATAACTCAAAAGAAATAAAAATTACAACTCTATACCTATGAAAAAGTATGACTCTATATGAATGGCCTCTGGCGATGTACCAGGATGTGCAATGATCTAGCGTAACATGTATAAAAAATGATGAACAATGACTGAGCCACAACTACTATGTCAGCTATATGATCATGCAAAGCAATATCATAATGAATGCTCAAGTCATCAAACAGAAGCGGTGGAAGTTGCATGGCAATATATCTCGAAATGGCCATGATAAAGCCATAATAGGTAGGTATGGTGGCTGTTTTGAGGAAGATATAATAAGGCTTATGTGTGATAGAGCGTATCATATCACGGGGTTTGGATGCACCGGCGAAGTTTGCACCGATTCTCGATGTGAGAAAGGGTAATGCACGGTACCATAGAGGTTAGCAAATTGCGGAAAGGTAAGAGTGCGTATAATCCATGGACTCACATTAGTCGTAAAGAACTCATATACTTATTGCAAAAGTTTATTAGCCCTCGAAGCAAAGTACTACTATGCATGCACCTAGGGGATAGATTGGTAGGAAAAGACCATCACTCATCCCCGACCGCCACTCATAAGGAGGACAATCAATAATAAATCATGCTCCAACTTCATAGCATAATGAGAGACTATACGTGCATGCTTCGCGAATCACAAACCTTAACACCAATATTCTTACTGACCACAAGCGTTTACTAGTACCTCCCACATATTACCATCTCTATCTCGCAAAACTATTGCAAGGAATCAAACATATCATATTCAGTGATCCAATGTAGGATTTTAGGACCAACCATGCAATTGACCAATTCCTTTTGACTCTCTAAATAGATATAATGAAGCATGAGAGTTCAATTCTTTCTACAAAATGCAATGCTCTAATAAATATAAGTGAAGCAAAAGAGAATTCTTAAAACTACGGTTTTCTATGTGAAGAGAAACAGGCAATCCAAACTTCAAATGATATAAGTGAAGCACATGAAGCATTCTATAAAGGCCATGCTCAAAAGATATAAGTGAAGTGCAATGAGCATTCTATAAATCAACCATGGAATATCTCAGACGAGCATGGTGCATAAAAGAAAAATGAAAACTAAAAGCAAAAGATGCTCCAAGATTTGCACATATCACGCGAATGAAACAAAACCGAAAACATACCGATACTTGTTGAAGAAAGATGGGATACCTTCTGGGGCATCTCCAAGCTTAGACGCTTCAGACTCCTTGAATATTTACTTGGGGTGCCTTGGGCATCCCCAAGCTTGAGATCTTGCCTCTCCTCCTTCTCCTCATATCGAGACCTCCTCGATCCTTGATCACTTCAACCACACAAAACTCAACAAAACTCGGTAAGATCCGTTAGTATAATAAAGAAAATCACTACTTTAAGTACTGTTGCAAACCAATTCATATTTTGTTTTTGCATTGTAGCTACTGTAATATAACTTTTCCATGGCTTATACCACCGATAGAATCGATAGTTTCATCAAAACAAGCAAAACAATGCATCAAAAACAGAATCTGTCTTAAGCAGGACAGTCTATAGCAATCTGAACATCTACCATACTTCTAGTACTCCAAAAATTCTGAAAAATTAGGACAACGTAAACTATTTGTATAGCAAGACTGTGAAAAAAGTTTCAGAAACGTTTGATGTTCCAGTAGAAAAATGAAAATTCACACGCTACAGCCGAAGTTTTTGTTTCTGCGCCGCACATACCAACAAGCAATCTAATCATCCCAAAGGCAAACCTTGGCACATTATTTTTATAATAAAATGGAATTGTACAATGGGATAATCATTTTTGTTGAAAAGTTTTTGTGCTTAAGATTCACAAAGTTTCCGTGAGCATGAACAAAGTTCAAGGAGCTCCCCCACTTCAAAAATGCTTGTCTCTCTCACTTTCACTTTCCTTTTTGAAAAGTTTTAGGTTCCCCTCTTTTTTTTTAAATCTTTATAAAAGCACTCAAAAGAAATAAGTGACTCTCTAAAACTTCAGGGTTGTCTCCCTGGCAGCGCTTTCTTTACATCCATTAAACTAGGCATAAAGTGCTCAAGTAATGGATCCACCCGGATCCCAAGGTATATCAAAGCCAATTTTAATTAGCGATAATTTGGCATTCAGTAGTGAGCACAAAGCAACATATATCAAGCAATTGACGAAGTCTAACTCTCTTTCTACGCATCGGCATGTCATACAAGAACAATTCATGCATATCAAGTAAAGGCCAATACATAGCATAAGCAGTTTTTTGCAATTTTATCGTGTTGGAGACATAGAGAGGTGGAGATATAGTTCCTCTCTCATAATAATTGCAAGTAGGAGGAGCAAGCACATGCATATTATATTCATCAAAATCATCATGTGCAACGATAAAAGGCAACCCATCAATATAATCATTAACAAGAGCAAACTTCTTCGATATAGTGTAGGTGGGAGAATTCAAAAGGATAATAGGACTATCATGAGTGGGTGGAATAACAACAATTTCATTCTTAACATAAGGAACTATAGCAAATTCATCTCCATAAGCATAATTCATATTGGCATCTTGGCCACAAGCATAACAAACCTCAAGTTCATCAAAAAGGGATATTTCAAATGAATCAACGGGATCATAGCATTCATCCTTCGGTAAGAACGAAGGGGCATTGAATAATGTATGAGTTGAAGAGTTACTCTCATTAGAAGGTGGGCATGGGTAGCTAATCCGCTCTTCCTACGTTTGTTCTTCGCTCTCCTCATCATCCTTTTCATCCAATGAGCTCGCAGTTTCATGAATTTCTTCTTCCATAGACTCCTCCAAAATATTAGTCTCTTCTTGGACAGCGGAGTTATTCTTAATAAATATATCAATATCGTAATTGTATTTATAATTATCATAGCAATATTTAAGGATAGCAAGATTTTCAGGTCTATAAACTGAATCATCAAAATCTTCAAACTTCTTAAACAAAGATTCAATTTTCATGTGCACCCTTAAAAGCAACAAATTCTTCTATTCATTCCACATCATATTAATCATATATACCATTTGCATAAGAAGCTAAGGTTTCATTATCATTAAATTTGCATGAAAAGGGAAGATGTGGAGCATTCATCCTAGAGCAACAAGTATAATCATATCTAGAGCATAGATTCCAAGCATACCACTTCAATATATGAATTTGATCCCATAACAGTTTCCCTTTATGAATCAAGCGATAATCCCTAAAGTATTCACGATGATCCAATGTTACTCCCATTATATAGTCGAATGGGGTTTTCTCAGGATTATCAAAGTAGTGCATAATATCTTTGACATAACAAGCATCGAGGGTTTTAGGAAGTTCCCCATCTCCATGAGTAATAGATACAACTAATTTTTTTGGTGTTTTGTGTTCCATATCCATAACTAAAGATAGAGAACCACTTAGAACAGGAAACAAAAACTACTTAGTGATAAAGCAAACAAGGACACACGAGAATATTCACCACATGCTATAACTCGTTGGCAACGGCGCAAGAAAAAGGTCTTGATAACCCACAAGTATAGGGGATCGTTTGTAGCCTTCTTCGATAAATAAGAGTGTCGAACCCAACGAGGAGCTACAGGCAGAACAAATATTCCCTCAAGTTATATCGACCACCGATACACCGCTATGCACACTTTAATGTTTGCTTTACTTAAAATAAGAATGACACTAGTTTGTAGTTGTGATGCTAGAACTACTTTGAAAGAATAAAACTAGAAGTACTTTGCCAGATAATAAAAGTTAGGTGTTTAGTAAAGGGGTTTAAGTCAATAAGAAAGTTATTTGTCCCTAGCCAATCGATAAAAAGTGCCGGTAATCATTCTTGCAATTTTATATGAGGGAGAGGCATGAGCTAACATAGTTTCTCTACTTGGATCATATGCACTTATGGATGGACCCCTAGCAAGCATCCGCAACTACTAAAGATTATTAAGGTCGTGAAACCCAACCATAGCATTAAGTATCAAGTCCTCTTTACTCCCATAAGCCATAAGCCACTTACTCGGGTTTAAGCTTCTATCACTCTCGCAACCCACCATAAGTGAACCATGAACATATTGCAACACCCTACAGCGGGGGCCCCTCACGTTTGCGCGAGAATGGAGGGCACCGTAGGACAACAAGATAAATAAAATATACAATCATACCAACCCAGATCACGCTTAACGCACAGGACAAAACGGATCTACTCAAACATCATACGATAACCATAGATCATTGGGAAATAATATATGGAGTTGAGCACCATGTTTAAGTAGAGATTACAGCAGGGACAAAGAGGTGTTACACCGCTGCACTCCGGCGCCACAGGAAGCGAGGGGGAGAGAGCCCCCCTCCTTCTTCTTATTCCTTGGCCTCCCCCCTAGATGGGAGGAGAGTTCCCCCTGTGGTCCTTGGTCTCCATGGCGGAGAAGGGGCGGGAGCCCCTCCGAGATTGGATATGCCTCTTTGTTCTCTTCTGTTTCGCGTTCCCATGATCTGGCCGAAAAACGTTTCTTATATTTTGGGAGATCCATAACTCCGATTGCGCTGAGATTTTAACACGATTTTTTTTCCGGATATAAGCTTCCTTACGCCCGAAGTAGAGCTCCAACCGACGTTCGAGGTGGGCACAATCCACCACCATGCGCTAGGGGCCTCTGGCGCGCCCTGGTGTCTTGTGGGCTATGTGGTCTTCCGTTTGTGGTGATTCCAACTCCCAAAAATCACATATATTCCAAAATAATTCTCCGTAAAATTTTATTGCATTTGGACTTCGTTTGATATGGATTATCTACGGTAAAAAAACAGGAACTGACACTGGGCACTGGATCAATAGGTTAGTCCAATAAATCATAAAAAAGTTGCCAAAAGTATGTAAAAGTTGTATAATATTGACATGAAACAATCAAAAACGACCAAAAACGTCCACCAAAATACTTTTCTGCCATTGTAACCTTCTGTTCCCCGAAGATCCCATCTTGGGGCCTGTTCCGGCACCCTGCCGGAGGGGGAGTCAATCACGAAGGGCATCTACATCAACTCTATTGCCCTTCTGATGATGTGTGAGTAGTTTATCACAGACCTACAGGTCCATAGCTAGTAGCTAGATGGCTTCCTCTCTCTCTTTGATCTTCAATACAATGTTCTCATCGATATTCTTGGAGATCTATGCGATGTAATTATCTTTTGTGGTGTGTTTGTCGAGATCGATGAATTATGGAATTATGGTTAGATTATCTATGAATATCATTTGAATCTTCTCTGAAATCTTATATGCATGATTTTATATCTTTGTATTTCTCTTCGAATTATCGGTTTGATTTGGCCAACTAGATTGGTTTTTCTTGCAATGGGAGAGGTGCTTAGTTTTGGGTTCAATCTTGCGGTGTCCTCACCCAGTGACAAAGTAGGGGTAGTTAGGCATGTATTTGTATTGTTGCCATCAAGGGTAAAAAGATGGGGTTTTCATCATATATATTGCTTGAGTTTATCCCTCTACATCATGTCATCTTCCTTAAGGCGTTACTCCGTTCTTATGAACTTAATACTCTAGATGCATGCTAGATAGCGATCGATGTGTGGAGTAATAGTAGTAGATGCAGGCAGGAGTTGGTCTACTTGACACGGACGTGATGCCTATATTCATAATCATCGCCTTAGATTTCGTCATAACTTTGCGCTTTTCTACTGATTGCTCAACAGTAATTTGTTCACCCACCGTATTATTTGCCTTCAAGATAGAAGCCTCTAGTGAAACCTATGGCCCCCGGGTCTATTTTCCATCATAAATTTTCAGATCTAGGTACCAAAAATTTCTTGCCGCAATTTATTTACTTTTATTTTGTTTTACGTTTTAGTAATCATTTATATCTATCTCTATCAGATCTCACCTTTGCAAGTGACCGTGAAGGGATCGACTACCCCTTTATCGCGTTGGGTGCAAGCGTTTGATTGTTTGTGCAGGTGCATAGATTGGGGACTTACTTGTTTCTCCTACTGTATTGATACCTTAGTTCTCAACTGAGGGAAATACTTATCTCTACTTTATTGCATCACCCTTTCCTCTTCAAGGGAAAAACCAATGCAAGCTCAAGAAGTAGCAGGAAAAATTTCTGGCGCCGTTTCCGGGGAGATCTACATCAAGCCTACCAAGTACCCACCATAAACTCTCATCTCTTGCATTACATTATTTGCCATTTTCCTCTCTTTTCCTCTCCCCCACTTCTAAAACGTTTTCAAAAAACACAAAAAGATTTCCCTTTTTATTCACCCTTCTTCCGTTCGTCTTCTCGTTTGCTTTTTGTTTACTCGTTCGTTAGATCGGTTGGCTGCCACTATTTTCGTATCTCGTGAAGTTTCAATTGAAAAAGATAGTAATAATCTTGAGGGAAATTTTCATGACTTTGCTAATAACGATCCTCATGAAGAACCTACTATCACGCATACTAAAAAACTCTGCATAGGTAGTGGCAATATTATTGGAAAAGGCATTATTCAAGATTTCTTTACTTGTGCTGGTACACTACACACATTAGGAGGATCTATTCTTCATAAAACTAATAGTCTTGCGGATGCAATAACTTTTCTCATAATTGAACTCGAAAGACAATTTGTTCATATGCACCCTTGCATACAAAGGATTTTTCTAGAGTTCTCTAATATTCAGCATTCTTCTGTTAAGCGTGCCACCACTATATTTTTAGCCCATGAGTTTAATTTTTTCATGAAAAAGGCTAGCGAAACTTTTGCTCATTACAAAATAAATCGTGGTGGTTCCCCTATAGAGGAGATCCTTTTTAATCAAGAAGAAATAATGAGATTGCAATCTCCCGGTTATGTTGCCTATAATGAAAATATGAGAAAAAGAGTCCCTACCGAGGTTTTGGTTGATAAGATTTCTGAACTTAATGATAATTTTGCTATGCAAAACAATGGATTAGGGTTCATATTACGAGATAGGCTTATGACATTCCACCAACAGAAAGCTTACAACGATGAGGTGATTATAAATTATAGGGGGCCGAACGAGGAACCTATCCCTCCTGCACTCGATCTTAGGGATCCTTATCCTATTAAATTTAGCCCTTTTGATTATTTTTTTCTTACCACAAAGGAAACTTGCCGCTGAAAGAAGGGAGTATGATATGAGCATGGATTATCTCCCTTACTATTATGACAATGCCTAGATCTCTGTTTTATGCCTAGCTAGGGGCGTTAAACAATAGCGCTTGTTGGGAGGCAACCCAATTTCATTTTTGTTTTTGTTTTTGAATAATTTTTTCATCTACGCTATGGTTAGATGTGTTTTGGTGTTTTAAGTTAGTGTTTGGGCCAAGCTAGACCTTTGGGATGGTCTATGGTGATAGTTGATTCGATCTTGCTAGAAAACAGAAACTTTTGCGCTCATTGCCAGAATTTCTAAAAATCACAGAAGCATGGAAATACTTCGAGTTATTTACACAAGATCGATATAAAAATTTCCCAGAACTTCCTAATTTTTCAGAATTATTGGAGTTACTGAAGTATTCGAAATTTTCAGATTGCTACATACCGTTCTGTTTTTGACAGATTATGTTTTCTATGTGTTGTTTGCTTATTTTGATGAATCTATGGGGGGTATGAACCATGGAAAAGATGGAATACAGTAGATATTACACCAATGTAAATAAAGAATGAGTTCACAACATTACCAAAAAGTGGTGATTTATTTTCTTATACTAATGGATCTCATGAGTTTTCTTGTTGAGTTTTGTGTTGTGAAGTTTTTGAAGTTTTGGGTAAAGATTTGATGGACTATGGAATTAGGAGTGGAAAGAGCCTAAGCTTCGGGATGCCCAAGGCACCCCAAGGTAATATTCAAGGACAATCAAGCATCTAAGCTTGGGGATTCCCCGGATGGCATCTCCTCTTTCGTCTTCGGCTATTGGTAAATTTACTTGAGGCTATATTTTTATTCACCAAATGAAATGTGTTTTGCTTGGAGCATCTTGTATGATATGAGTCTTTGCTTTTTAGTTTGCCACAACTATCCTTGCTGTACACACCTTTTGAGAGGGACACGCATGAATCGTGAATTTATTAGAATACTCTATGTGCTTCACTTATATCTTTTGAGCAGGCAATTTGCTCTATTGCTTCACTCATATCTTTTTAGAGCACGGCGGTGGTTTTATTTTACAGAAATTGTTGAACTCTCATGCTACACTTATATTATTTCTAGGGTCTTTCTAAACAACATGGTAGTTTTCTTTGGTTATGAATTTAGTCCTAATATGACGGGCATCCGAGAGAGATATAATAAAAACTTTCATATAAAGAGCGTTGAATGCTATGTGAAGTTTGATTCCTTATGATTGTTTTAAGATATAAAGATGGTGATATTAGAGTCATGCTAGTGAGTAATTGTGGATTGGTAGTAATACTTGTGTTAAAGTTTGTGAACCGTAGTATGCACGTATGGTGAACCGTTATGTGATGAAGTCGGAGCATGATTTATTTATTGATTGTCTTCCTTATGAGTGGCGGTCGGGGATGAGCGATGGTATTTTCCTACCAATCTATCCCCCTAGGAGCATGCGTGTAGTACATTGTTTTGATGACTAATAGATTTTTGCAATAAGTATGTGAGTTATTTATGACTAATGTTGAGTCCATGGATTATATGCACTCTCACCCTTCCACCATTGCTGGCCTCTCTAGTACTGCGCAACTTTCGCTGGTACATTAAGCCCACCATATACCCTTGCTCAAAACAGCCACCATAACTACACTATAAAAAAATACACTTTCGTGGTGATACGTGTTTGTCACGGTAGGTCACGTTTTCTGTCTTCTGTCATGCCAGTACATCCATGACGATTTGATGACAGAATCTAGATAGTCATACATGTGCTGTCGTAGAAGTGTTCCATGACAATACAAAAATTATCATCACGGAAGTGTCCACTTCCATGACGATAAATGGCGCGTCATACAAGTGCTTTCGTCAAGGGTAACCGACACGTGGCATCCACCATAACGGGTCGCCCTTAAGCTATCAGGTTCTGGTTTGGATCTGATAACCCGTTAACAGCCCCGACCAATGTGTATTTTCCATGTGAAAAATCTCATTCGCTGGAGGATCGACGTGTCGGCTCAGCGTTGGGATAGATGTCATCCCCTTATAGTACGGGAGGCGCCTATGATACGTCGGCACCTGGCAAAGCCCAATAGTGGCCCATTCCAGTGAAAAAGGGCGGCCCAGTAAAAATTAGCAGGCCGGCCCATATAAGGCCTACTTGTGTCAGGTCCATTTAAGCCCACGTCCCATACAAGATGTGCCAATTCGGCCCGTCAATGATTTGACACCATTGCAGCCCATCGTCAGTTCGAGCCCATTAACAGGCCGCTATATATTTGGTCTCAATATTGGCCCGATGTGGTTTCGGCCTGTTAACGGCCCATTCAAGGGATGGGCCAATTTTCAGGATGTACGTCTTTCGGCCTTTTAGCGACCCATTTAAGTGTTGGGCCAACTTCCGGCCCGGTGTGTCTTTCAGCCTGTTAATGACCCATAAATGAGTTGGGCCATTTGTAGTCGGACCTGAGTTTTGGCCTTTTAACGGCCCATGCTCTTCATGGTCCAATACCAGCACGGTTTCTATTTCAGCCTGCTAAAGGCCCCCAACACACTTGGGCCATATACAGTACGACCTGACATTCGACCTCTTAGCGGCACATGCTCTTCATGGTCCAGTACGAGCCCGCTGTCTCTTTCGGCCTGCGAAAGGCCCACATTATAGTTGGGCCATATGTAGCCCGACCTTAGTATCGGCATGTTAACGGCCCGTTAAATCAAATGGGCCCACCTGTTGCCCGCTTTGATGTCGGCCTGTTAACGGCCCAGGAGGTAACAGGGCCGAGCATTAACAGTCGGCCCGTTTCAATTATAGCGACCTAATAGAGCTTTCGGCCTGGTTACGGCCCATTAACTTATGGGCCCACTAAAGTTCGAACATGTCTCTAGGCCCAATTAGATAATTTGAGCCCATTATGACGAGCAATTATGCATAGGACCAAAACCGATCAATCAAAGGCCTATGAGAATTTTGGCCCCTGGGAGCCCATTAAGGAAGCCCATTAAAGGCAGTGGGTTGCATCCTTCATATAGGGCCCACGACTATTCGTGCTAACTAATAATTTTTACTGATTTTTTAGCTTCCTAGCGACCAGTTAGCTAGAATGCGAGGCGCACTAAGCAAAGGTACGGCATACACTGAAAAACATTGCACATCCAGCATATATTACAGGAAATTACATCCACTTGGCAATCAAAGATTGATGACGGTGCAAATAAATGAATAGAATCTACAACGTCAAAATCTGCAACCTTAGTGCACATGACACCCATAAGCATGTGAGCAAGTTCTTCCTTCTTTGCTACACTATCTCTGAAAACATTGATCGGTTGTTGTTGAGGAAGAATGTGCACCTCTGATTACTCCATGATTTCCATCATTGCTTCAGCCAGTAATTGGTTCACAAACATACATTTTTTCCATTACATTCGAGAGCGAGAGGAAACTGAGCAGATTAGGATGGCGATTTTGGCGACTTGTATTATTGATAGTGGAGAGTGTCTCGACCATTGCATCATAACATAAATTAGGAGGGAACCGAGCAGACTAATCAAGAGTTATTTCCATATTACACAGCCTAGATTTATTGGAAAGAAGCAATGGGGTTGCCTTCTTTGTTTTCGAGTTTGTCTTCCTATCTTCAAAGAAATGCACTAAATTAACACACTAGCATTGCTATCATTGGCCGTGTCGATAATAGGAAAGCAACATTGACACAACGAACGTTTGGGCAACCAGACCACACCAGCCTACACCAAATTAACACAATATGGCATAGCTATCATCAGCCAGGTAAGGTATAATAGAAAAGCAACATTGAAACAATGAATGAATGGGCAACCAGAATAGCACTACAATTCAGTAATGTTCATGATATGAGATAGTACACTCATGCAGCTCAGTATGGAAAACTACCAGGCAGTTTTCCTTACAAAAATCAACATTGTCGCCTTTAATTATACATTTTTGCTACAACTAAATTTAGATCAGATAAAGGTTGGATTCACGCCGATTAATAAGATACATTCTGATGTAAAAATATAGTGATATATAACAGGTACTTACATCAGCATTGGAGCACAAAGAATTCCCACAAGATACTTTCCTCTAATCCGATCCAAGTGCAGAAAGTCTTCTATCCTTCAAGCTTATTTTCTAAAAGAGAGATGGATAAGAAACATGCAGAAAATATGATCAGAATGCTACAAAATTTCATGATGCGAGGATACGCACATGCTTCTTAGAATGGAGTTGACATATTTTTGCTGGATTGGAGCGGACTAGTTCTTTGGCCACTGGAATCTGCTTATTATTAGTAGGAGTTGGGTTTCTCTGTGCTGGAGTAGTATCTATGAACACTGGAGTTGGTTTACTATCTCCTTGCATTTGGATCTTTAGCAAAGACCTTGTTTGTAACCCTTCAGATTCTAACATAGCCGTCTTCCCCTTGCATGCCTTATATAGAAGAATGGTGCTTCAATTATAAAACATGCTACAACAGAGAGATAGAATAGGTACTGAAGAATAGAAAGGCATGACATATTGACATGTATTCCCTCCATCTAGAAATAAGTGGATGGGTCTAGGCATATTTCAGTTCTAGATACATCCATTTTTATCCATTTCTGCGACATGTAATCCGGACGGAGGGAGTATGATGTAAGAGCTAGGGATACTACAGGACAACAAAGTAAAAAAAAACACTAGTTGAATGTAAAACTGTATGCTAGTGGAATACATACAGAAAAACACTAAGGCAACATATGCGTGTATGATTGGGAAACTAAGATGGCATTGCAACAGACCACTAGAACAGCACTTCAATGTAAAAAAACATGGTATGGTATACTGATGAATAACAATGCATAAGATATTTAGAAGCATGATGTCCAAACTAAGCAGATGGCATTGCGATAGAGTAGAATGACAGTACTTGTTGGGGATATAACTATTGGATATGACCCGCCCAGGAGGCGCCGGGTTATCTCGATGGCGGTTCATCTAAGCAGAGCCCATGAGTATGTTGAAGATGGAGGTTCATGAAGCAGGATTGTTAAAGGGCCCAAACCCGAAGGAGGCTTAAGGCCCGTAAGTGTAAACCGCCATGTATATGTAACTTGCATTGTAAGGCAGGTAAGATAACTCACCGGGCCAGACACGTTGTATGAGCCAGTCGGGACTCTGTAGGCCGCAGGGCGTCAACCCATGTATATAAGGGGACGACCCGGTAGCGGCTTAGGGCAAGAAACAACAGATCAAAATCCAGGCAAAGCATATTCACTCCCTGCTAATCAAAACCCTAGCAATACCACCTCAAACTGGATTAGGCTTTTACCTTCACCACAAGGGGCCGAACCAGTATAAACTCCTCGTGTCCTTTGTCCCGTTTTAACCCCTTTAAGCGAACCTCCTCGCCATGGCTCCATAATTAAGTCCTTTCACTAGGACATCTGCCTTGACAATTCCATGACATTTGGCGCCCACCGTGGGGCCAGCGCACGGTGGTTTTGAGTTCTTGAAGGGCAGCTTCGAAGGGATCAAGGGATACGCTGTGGGCCGGATGACCAAGAGTCGTCGCGGCAAGCTCTACATCGACGATGCAGGCTGGGGCCCCAAGGCCGGCTCAATTGAGTACGGGTACCGGGTCCCCTTCGGCAGAATCCACGTCTTCATCGGCAAGATCAGCGAACCGGGCCCTGAGCCAGACATCTGCATCGACATCATCGAGACGGCTCAGCATGCACGACCCGCCCGGGTTCAACCCGCCGTGAAGCGTGCCTTCATTCGATTTATCCACGGGGCTGAATTGGAAGGCTCTGTGTCTGGCGGTGAGACGGCCATCTACTCGAATGGTGAGTCGTCCACAGGCGAGACCGACTCAATGTATCAATTACAAGATGGACGGCTTGGGGGCTGTTCCGATGGCAACAGTATTCCAGACCCCTGTGAGTCCCCAAACAGGGTGGCGATCTTCATGGCTGGCACTCAGCCGGTTCTCGCTTCGACAGCCGCGGCGGCCATGACTTCGGTGCGGCAAGCAGTAGCGGCGGTGGGTCTTTGGCGGTTCAAGCTACCACGGCTCAAGTTTTAACAGATCTGTTGGAAGCTCTGGCGACTCTGATGGAGGTTGATGTAACCCTAGACAACCAGAAGCAGCATAAGGTAGAAGTGGCTAATTTGCGTGATGAGATAACGCAAGCTAAGGCAGAATTGGCAGTGGAAAACGCTATGATGGCTGCAGAACGGGCCGTCTTAGACGCCCAAGCACAGCGGATTCAAGCGGATTCATACCGGCTCACGGTGAATCAGAACGCGTCAAATGAAGTCTTGAGGAGAAAATATCAGAGTCATCTGCCCTTGGTTTACGAGTCAAGGAACCTCTTCAATACACCTGGAGCAGGGGCCAGTAACCCGCCGGTGATAAACCAGACCGTTGACGCACGAGGGGGTGAGACGCCGGGTCAACCGCGCGTGTCAGGTTCTCCGCATGTGAATAACATCCCACCTTAGCATGTGGAGATGCCGCCGGGTCACTACTCCGCCCCTTTAGATAACATGATTGCTGCAGCTACGCGACTGGCGGCTCTACCAGTCGAGGGCGAGACTCCGACGGTGGTTGAAACCCGAAGGGCCAGGGAGCTACTTCAAACGGCTTGGGTATAGCAGCATGCTTATTCTTATAGTCGTGACCGGATTCATTCAACCCCTCGTCCAAGCCGGGGCTACAGTAGGCACATTGACTCGCCGGCAGTCTCGAGAACTGAGCAGCACCGTAACCAGCCTCATGGACATGACCCGGCGTGCAATGGTGCCAATGCACATGATTTGGTGGACCAGGGCAGAGCGCGTCGAGAGGCCGAGCTGGTGGCTCATCAGCACGCGCCGGTTTACCCGACGGCTTCAGTTGAGGCAGGTGTAACTTTTAGAGCTTTGGGTATGCCGTGCTTAACGGTGGCTCTTCGAAACGAACATCTACCTAAGGACTTCATAGGCCCTCGTAAGGTGCCTAATTACACGGCAGATCAGCCCCTGAGGCTTGGGTGGAGAGGTATGAGATGGCTATGGAGATGCTGGATGTTAGCGAGGCTGCATACGCTAAGTATTTGACTATGATGCTGGAACGGACGGCTCGTACGTGGTTGAAGGGACTGTCGGCCAACTCCATCGGGTCATGGGCAGGCTGAAGGCCCGGTTTATCCAGAGTTTCAAGGACACGTGCAAGCAGCCCATGTCGATTGTGGATTTGGTCTCTTGTGTTCAAGCCGAAGGCGAGTCAACGACCAGCTGGGTGCGCCGGGTCTTGACTATCATACATTCTTCAGATAATATCAATGTCGGCTCAGCGGTTTTAATGTTGGAGAAAAATTGCCATTTCATTCCACTTAAGCAGAAGCTTGGGCGGCTTAAGCGTCATTGCAACGACATGGGGGAGCTTATGGCGGCTCTTGTCAAGTATGCCGACTCTGATGGTACCAAGGACCGCGACTCTGAGGATGAACGATCAGGAAAGGGAAAGAAGAGTAGCGGCATGAAGGGATAGCAGTATAACCCAGCCAATCAGGGCGGCAACGGTAAGTTCAAGGCTGATGATTTTGTGGCTAACACCGGTGCGCGGAGTTATAACTAGCGTCGTAAGGGGAGGCAGTCTCAAGGGACAAAATTTGACCTTCAAGCAATATTGAATCAGCCATGTCCGAAGCATGGAACGGAGGAGAGGCCAGCTACCCACTTGTGGAAAGATTGCAGTATCATGAGACACCTCAGGGAGTCTGTCCAGCACAACTGTGGCCCGAACGGCGGTTCAGGATCCGGCTCTCATGGTCCGGTTCATGGAGGCGGCGGCTCAAATTCCGGGTTTCACGGCCAAGGCAATCAAGGTGGTTACAACCAGTAGAATAATCAGGGAAATCAGCAGCAGCAACAGTCTGGTTATTAGAGTAACCCGAAGCAATTGAATAGTGGACAGTACCACGTCTTCACCACCAGCCTGTGTAAGCGGGATCAGAAGCTTCACAAGAGGGCAGTAAATGCTATTGAGCCGGCGGTGCCACGTTATTTACGGTGGTCAGAGCAGCCTATTGTGTGGAGTCGTGAGGATCATCCGCCTTGGGTTGATAATCCGGGTCACCTGGCTCTGGTGGTGGCACCTCGGGATGGGGGCTATAAATTTACTAAGGTACTCATGGCTGGAGGTAGCAGCATTAATATACTTTATTATGAAACCTTCCGTCGCATGGGGCTGACTGACAAAAATCTTAAGCCGTCAAACATTCTGTTCCATGGTGTGGTGCCGGGTAAGTCAGCATATCCATTGGGTAAGATATCTTTGGAAGTTGCCTTTGGAGATGAGCATGATTCCAGGTCTGAGACTCTAACCTTCGAAGTGGTCAAGATCAAGAGCCCTCATCATGCTCTGTTTGGGCGGCCGGCTTATGCTAAGTTCATGGCGAGGCCTTGTAATGTTTACTTGCAGCTTAAGATGCCGGGTTACAAGGGCACCATCACAGTGCATGGGAGTCGCAAGGTGGCCCTAGAGTGTGAAGAAGGTGATGCTTCTTATGCTGAATCAGTTTGTGCGACAGAGGAGCTGAAATTTTACAAAGACAATGTTGACCCGGCGGACATGACATCCTTGAAGAAGCCAACCACGGAGCATGATCCTTCATTAAAGTTTAAATCGACAGATGACACTAAGTTGGTTGATTTTGTTCATGGCGACTCATCTAAGCAGTTCAGCATCAGTGCCAATCTGGATCCGAAATAGGAAAGCGCGCTCATTGAGTTCATCCCTGAGAACCGAGACATCTTTGCATGGAAGCCTTCAGACATGCTAGGTGTACCGAGAGAACTCGCTGAGCACACTCTTAATATTGATCCAAAATTTAAGCCGGTCAAGCAATTCCTCCGTCGTTTTAACGAGGAGAGGTGGAAGGCCATTGGTGAAGAAGTGGCCCAGCTCTTAGCGGCCAGGTTTATCATTGAAGTTTTTCATCCTGAGTGGTTGGCTAACCCGGTGTTGGTGCTTAAGAAGAATGGCACTTGGCGAATGTGTGTGGACTACACGGACTTAAATAAGGCTTGCCCGGCTGATCCGTTTGCTCTCCCTCGTATTGATCAAACCATTGATGCTACGACGGGTTCTGAGCATTTGAGTCTTTTGGACGCTTATTCTGGTTATCGTCAGATCAAGATGGAGGTTAAGGACTAGGAGACGACTGCTTTTATTACTCCATTTGGAGCCTTCTGCTATGTGTCTATGCCTTTGGGCCTCAAGAGTGCCCAGGCGACTTTCCAAATACTGTGTGCGTAATTGCCTTCACAAATGATCGGGCGTAATGTTCATGCTTATGTAGATGACATTGTGGTGAAATCCAGAAAGAAGGAGACCCCGATTGATGATTTAAAGGAGATGTTTGACAATCTCCGGGTTTATAAGATGATGCTTAATCTAGCCAGGTGTGTTTTTTGTGTACCGGCGGGTAAGCTTTTGGGTTTCTTGGTTTCAAACTGAGGTATCGAAGCTAACCCAGAGAAAATCAAAGCCATTACTTCCCTGGCTAAGCCAAAGTGTGTTAATGCCGTCCAACACTTGGCGGTCAGATAGCGGCTTTGAGCCGGTTCATAAGCCGCCTAGGAGAAAAAGCCATCCCTCTGTATCAGATGATGAAGAGGATAGATAATTTTGTCTGGAGTGATGCGGCTAATGATGCATTTGAGGCGCTTAAAAAGCAACTGGCTGAGCCGCCGGTTCTTGCTGCTCCTATTGACAAGGAGCCTCTGTTGTTATATGTGGCTGCCAATAGCCGAGCCGTCGGTGTCGGTACTGTGGTGGAAATATTGTGGTGGAAAGGAAAGAGGCAGGCAAGGAGTACCCGGTTCAACGGCCGGTTTACTACATCAGTGAGGTACTTATTGAGTCCAAGCAGAGGTATCCGCACTGGCAGAAGCTTGTGTATGGGGTCTTTATGGCAAGCCAGAAGCTTAAGTAATATTTTCTGGGTCACCCCATTACCGTGGTTAGCTCTGCTCCTTTAGGGGACATCATTCAAAACAGAGAAGCCACTGGCTGGGTCGCCAAGTGGGCAATTGAGCTTGGACCCCATGGTTTGAAGTATGTGCCTCATACGACCATCAAGTCCCAAGCACTCGTGGATTTTATCAATGATTGGAAAGAGTTGCAGACGCCCGAGGAAAAGCCGGACAACACATATTGGACTATTCACTTTGATGGATCCAGGCAGTTGGAAGGCTCGGGGGCTGGAGTTGTCTTGACGTCCCCACGAGGTGATAGGTTTTCTTATGTTCTCCGGTTAATGTTCCCTTGTACTAACAATGCAGCTGAGTATGAGGCCTTGCTCCATGGTCTTCGGATGGCTAAGGAGATGAACTTAAGCCGAGTGAGATGTTTCAACGAGTCACATCTCGTAGCTCAGCAAGTTTCTGGTACTTGGGATTCTAAGGATCCGCTCATGACGGCTTGTCGTCAAGAGGTTGATGCCATTGCAGGTCATTTTAAGGGTTACCAAGTTGAGCATATTGATCGTAGGAAGAATGAGGCGACTTACACTTTAAGCCGGTTGGGATCTCAGCGTAAGCCGGTGCCACCCAACACGTTCCTGGATGTTCTGCTCAACCCTTCTGTCAAATTACCTACTGAGGAGGATCTTGCTGTTCCTTACCCGGAGGCGCAATTGGTGGCGGCTCTTCATGCTATTCCTGATTGGACAGTATCGTATTTGGCTTACATGACCCGGGGCGAGTTACCTGAAGATGAGATCTTGGCCAGGTAGATAACCTGGCGGTCTAAGTCAATGATGATTGTTAATGGGGAGTTGCACCATCGCAGTGTTACAGGGGCGTTTCAACGTTGTGTCTCTCATGAAGAAGGCTATGAGATTCTGCGAGAGATTCATGAAGGATATTGTGGTCATCATGCCGGCTCTAAATCTCTTGTAGCCAAGGCTTTCCGTCATGGGTTCTATTGGTTGACGGCTCATGTTGATGCTGAGGATTTGGTCAGCAAATGTGACGGTTGTCAGAAGTTTTCACGACGAGTTCATGCACCGGCTCAAGAATTGAGGATGATTCCAATTACTTGGCCGTTTGCAACTTGGGGGCTTGATATGGTTGGGCCTGTCAAGAGATCCAAGGATAAGAAGACCCACCTTTGGTGGCGGTTGATAAGTTTACTAAGTGGGTTGAAGCAGAGCCGGTTAGTAAGTGTGATACGGCAACGACGATTCAATTCATCAAGAAGGTGATATTCCGTTTTGGCTTTCCACACAACATTATAACAGATAATGGTACTAATCTCCCTAATGGTGATATGAAATAATTTTGTCAACGGGAGCATATTCGACTTGAACTTTCCTACGTGGCTCAACCTCAGTCTAATGGTCAAGTGGAACAAGCTAATCAAGAGATTCTGCGAGGTATCATGCCCCGGCTTATGGTTCCTTTGCAAAGAACACCGGGTTGTTGGGTGGAGGAATTGCCTTCGGTGTTATGGAGTATAAATACAGCCCCCAATAGGTCGACGGGTTACACACCTTTTTTCATGGTTTATGGGGCAGAGGCGGTTCTCCCTAGTGACATCCATCACGATTCACCCCGCGTGGCGGCTTATGTTGAAGCTGATAATGAAAAGGCGTGTCAGGATGCACTTGACCTGTTGGATGAGGAGCGTGATCTCACGGCGGCTCGTTTGGCGATTTATCAGCAAGACCTACGTCTTTATCACAGCCGCCGGGTCAAAACCAGAACCTTTCAAGAAGGCGACATAGTGCTCTGGCTCGTCCAGGATCAGACAGATATGCATAAGCTATCACCGCCTTGGGATGGAACTCTTGTGGTCAACAAGAATCTGCATAATGGGTCATACTATCTTATTGACATTCGAGACCACAAGGAGTCACATAAGTCGGAGGAGGAGACTCGTCGGCCGTGGAATATTGCACATCTTCGGCCTTACTATACTTGAGCCACCGGCTCTCATGATGTACATAGTCTGATGGTGTATATATTATAAACAGTATAATAAAGCCGGCATCCCTGATAATTCAGGGCCTCTGTCGTTTCACTTCTTCAAAGATGAGTCTTTATCATCTTCTTACATGTTCATTTAAGAGGCTTGATGCCCAAACTACGGGGACCAAAGAGATTGGATGCATAGCACAGCTCAAACATAGGTCCCCGACGAGCACAATTCGTATGTATGTCACTTGGGGGCTTCCTGATCAAACATAGGCGTATTCGACCAAAGAGAACATAGTGTGACTACCCTCTTGACCAGGTTATCTTGTTCAAACATAGGCGTATTCGACCAAAGAGAACATAACCTTTTCGGGTCATCCTACCTGTAGCCAGGTGCTTCAACTCCATCGGGTAATCCCGATTGACCCGTCGAACTCTTAACAATCAACCTTTTACGATGTATTCACCAAAGATCCTGAGCTTGTTAAGGTTAAAATGCCAGTTTGTCATGTGAGAGCACGGCTTACAGATAGTCAGGATAGATCCAGGCTTCATAAGCCGCCTTCCTTGAAACTTGGATAAATCGGCCCGTGAGGCATGCTGCTACTCTGACCCTGCGTACTCCTGATAAGTCTATCTTTAGATAAGACCTGAACTTATCTAGGTTCAAATGTCGATTGGGTACTGTGAGTGCCGGCTCACGGAAAGCACGTACCTTCCAGTGGTTCAGGCTAGTTTCATTGAAGAAGAAACTTTGTCTTGCCGGCCTGCAAAAGCCTCGAATTTTTGATTTCTTATTTCTTTTCTTTATATGATCTCTTTTTTGCCATCTGGTTTTTACAATCGGGAAGGCTGCCTTACTTATGGCTCATAGTTGACGCATCTTTTGGGTTTCTACAACCCGCCAGGATGGCAGACTCTAAGTCGCCAGAGGATAATAATCTTATGTTTTAGAGTCATCGCTCTAAAAACTCTAGCTGCGTGGAACTGATAAGCCGGCAATCTAAACATACACCACAAGTATGATTGTTTATTTAACAATTGAGTTAGCATTGTGATTAGACCGGCCCTGGTTATGGACTATCTGTCCAAGTGGTTTCAATTGGGTATCATGACCCGCCCGGCGGTAAGCCGCCGGGGCACTTGGGATCTCTTTATGTGCAGGGTAATGATTAATTAGATCTGCATAAATCAATGATATCATAAGTATAGAGCGATGGTTTCTCAAATTGGCGGATCCGCAATATTGCGCAAAACAGAAAAGTGCACGATGGCACGGCAGATTAAAGTTTTCCTACCCTATTACCTCACTCCATGAGCCAAATAAGATCAAGTGTTTTGTCCAAGGGTCAAATATATAAACCGCCCGGCGGTTCACTCTTCTTGGCCTTGCTGACTTGAGGCTTCTGGGTCATCCTTTTCTGGCTCTTCGTCTTCTTCCGCCGTCTAGAAGTTTGGTGATGACCAGTCGATGCCACATAAAGCTTGAAATTCAGCTTCATCATCTATAAGTTCAGACGGCTCAACTTCAGGGGCAAAAGTATGCTTATGAATTGGAGGGATTAGGTCCATCACTCTATAAGCCAGGGTCGGCATCTTCTGATTCTCCTTGTTATAAGCCGGATGGTACTTGGAAAGGTCCGAGACATTGGCAATCATAGTTGCCATTGGACGTATTTCTTTCACGCAAGCCGAGAAGTCATTTTGATCAAATGGGGTACCATCTTCTTTCAAGCTTGGGTATCCAGTGGCTACCTCAGACAGTTCAAGCTCTGGTACCCATGCCTTGGCCCGACTCAAAGCCATCAAGGCACCGGCTCTGGCAGACGATAGCTTCATTTCATCCATCCTAGCAGGCAGCACAAAAAGTTTTTTCAAGACATCTATCAAAAGAGTAGGTGCTTGATTGGTTGGAGAAATAGTAGCCAGTGCACGCTGAGCTCCAGTATATAGCTGTTCAACAAGAGTATACACAGCTTTGAGCTTCACCAGCATATCTTGGTTCAGATTACTGCTCCTAGGACCTGAGTAAATCACAGATTGGTTAGAGGCGGGTTTACACTATCACAGGAAAAGATTCCCTTTTGATACTCAAGAAGGTGACTCACCAAAGATAGCAGAAACCATCTGAGATACACGGTGTTTTAAACTGGTGAGCTCAGTGGTCACCTCTTGAAGAGCCGCCTCGCTTTTTTAACTCGTTGTGTTAAAGCGGCCTTTTCTTGAGCCAAGTGTTTCTCTCTGCATCAAAGTTGGTTTTCAGTTTTCGCCTCGAGATATGCTTGAATCGAATTTTGACTCAATATACGGGTCTCGATTCCTGATTCGCCACCAGGTCTTTGCATCCGTTAATTGTGACACAAGCTCAGCAATGGCAGCCTGTATCAGCATAGAATTATCAATACATTCATATCAAGGTTACAGGAATATAAGTCCCAAGTCTTTTGCTTGCAACAACACTTGGCACTTGGGGGCTAACGCTTGCCGAAACAATTCTCTATACAACGGCTCATTTCAGTAAAGTCCAAAGGACTTTGCATGCAAGAATACTTGGCACTTGGGTGCTAATGCATATTGCTTGTGTTTATTTACTGTTTTATGATAACCCGGTTATGTTATGACAATCACATCCGGGTTATGGGGGCTATGCAGATAAGTGCTCTTTATAAACAATGGTGAAACAGGACCGGCTCATTCATGCTGATTAAACTGGCCCTTGGGGGCTACGGATGCAAAGTTAATTGTTCGAAAATCCGGTTCAATTATAAAGACGAACGCCGGCTTTGGAAGGATTCCACTACAGATACTTGCGGTTATTTTAAGTCTACAACCTATTCAAATTTATCGTACCCAGTAGACTTCGGAGATGGCAGGATGTACATAACCTATTTAAGCAGGAATTTGAACCTCATATTTCTGATGCATGTGCTCCACCTTATCAATTTCAAGATTGCGGCTGGAGTGTACCTGGCTCAGGTGGCCAGAGAGTATTTCACTACTGCTCAATTGTGCGTAATGGGAGACGTCAAACCTCACTTTTCGCCTTTCAATAACCTCTTGTTTGGCAGAGTGCTTGGCCAAAGCTATTGGATTTCCCGGTTCTGTAAAGCCGGTGCCAGTGATCAGAGCGTCATCAGTATGAGTCTCCGACGGCTTAAGTGGGCTTGATGGTGCAGTGTTCGAAGAATTGATATTGGTGTCATCAACGGGGAGATCAGGAATTTCAGGTGGAACATCAGGGGCAAGTTCGTCTGGTTGTTTTTTAGAAGCATCAGGTGCAGAGACTTGCTGTTCCAGCTCAACAACTTTAGGATCCTCAGCTGGCTTGGTCACCTTTGTTTTCTTGCTAGGCTTTGCTTGTCCACTACACGGATTGTGACAAGTTAGTATAATTGTAAGAGTATAAAGAGGTACAGAATAAAAAGTAGTTGTTGTTACCCAGGGGCAGTTTTAAAAGCCGACAGCTCGGTCTGTGATGAGTTGCCACAGGAAGACCGAGAAACCTCCTGGTCAATTGAATCGGCAGAGTCAAGTGGCTGGCGAATGAGACCCGTCAACGGGTAAAAATAGTAAGTTCGAAAGAACCTCGTTTCCACGTTTTCGATGAGCTGGAGTGTTCGGTAAGCCAGAAGACAATTCTTCACCTCCACTGGTCCGGGTTTGTCGCCGGCTCTCGTGCTGCTGTTGCATCAAAAGAAAGTGAGGATCTAGATAAGCCAAGGGGTGTGAAAACCTTAGTTTCCGGGTTACTTGTCGAAGTTTCTGTCTTGGCAAAGGTTCTGAGCCGGAGGAAATAATAGTTACCTCTTCTTCAACTGCTTGACTGGCCCCCGTATCATCCTGAGAGTAATCAATGTCAATAAGATAATTCAAAAAAGATCCAAGAGAGTCAAGGGCTACCTCCAACTCAGAGGTGTCATCTAGATTAGGCATTTCAGAGGCAGTTGGTTTCTTCTTATGCTTCTTGGTGGTTTTCTTGGCGGCTTTTTTGGCCGCCCTGGCCTTTTTGGCGGCTTCATGGTCATATTTTGCCTTCCAAAAATCTGATTTAGCCTGTGGAAGTCAGCAAAGTTGAGTTAATACAATATTTGAACGATCAGATAAAAGTGAAGTAAGTTAGAGATTTACATCTGGCAGCGGGTTAAGTTTGCAGAAAGGGTTCAGACACACTTTGCGGCAGTCTTCTGAGTCTTCATTCAGAAGGGTCTTGGTCATTTTAGTAATTGCATCATCAGTCAAACGCAAGGGGCTGTGGCGTAATGGATCCTTTGTACTGCCGGTATAGGTACACATTAAGCCGGGTCAGTGGCTCAAGGGTATTATTAACCACGAGACCCGGCATCGGACTAAATCAATGCCGGTTAATCCGTTCCCAGCAAAGCCCTGACCTTCGCAATAGTGGGGGCAAGCTTTTTACGTTCAGCGGCTGTAAGCTTTTCAGGAAGATTATGCTTCGGGTCAAGACGTTCAACACGATAACCCGACAATGGATTCTCGTCAGCCGGAGAGGTATCCTTGCATTGAAACCACGTCAGGCATGTATAAGGGAAAATGGCATCTCTTCTGCGTTGAATCGAGATTCCGCCAGGTTCCAAGCTGGGCCAGTTCGTGAACTCATTCTGGCGGTTCAAATAATAAAAATCCCTAAAGATCTCGACACTGGGCTCCTCTTGAGGTATACTTCACAAAAGACTTGAAAGTTGCAGATGTTTGACACGGAATTGGGTCCGATGTCTTGAGGATGGAGTTAAAAGAACTGCAGAATATCCCGGAAAAATTTAGAACTGGGCGGCGAGAAGCCCCGATTTATATCATCAGAAAACACAATGACTTCATCATCTTTTACTGCATGACATTTTTTGCAGGCAAGTACCCGATTTTGACGAAGTCTTTCAGTGTGCTCTCAGTAACGATGGAGGGAACCCGATTCATGTGAAGTAGTGTCTTTTGGCGGCATTGTGAAGAAGCCTAAAAGATAGAAACAATTTGCCGGTTCAAATTGATTCATTAAGCCGGCAGCAAAAGTTACAGTATATATTCAGAATGGCGGCTTAGATGGGGCCTAATGATATATGGATAACTATAAGCCGGTGATATAAGCCGCCATGACAAGTATTGTTGATTAAAATCTTACAGGAGGGAAATTTTACTAAGTGTTGGAACAAATAGGTTTCACAGATTCAAGCTGTAAGATTGGATCTGCGGCAGTTCAAAAAAAGGAAATAAAATCTAAACTTAAGGTGGCGGCGGCAGAAAAACGGGGGTGCCCAGATGAGATCTGTTGCAGTGAGGATATGTTCTAATATCAAAAAACAAGTGCTAAAGCTGCTACCGCGCAAGATCAGTGTCGTTTTTCAGATCAAAACTAGGCAGTCTAGGAAAGGGAGGAAGGAACGTTGATGAATACCAACGAACAGGGAAACCCTTAAAACAGATCTACTACGAGGAAAGGTTAAGGCTTACTGACGCTGATGGACAGCGGAGGGGCGCTGCGGCGTTCTGGTCCGTTCAAGGTGATGCAGCGGCCGGAGTCGAAGTAGTAGACGAAGGTCGATGGCGGCGGAGCTCGGCCGCGCTGGAGTGTTGTGAGGAGGAAGAAGAAGGCGAGAAGGCAGAAGGGGGAGAATGAAAAGAGGACCTATGGCCCTATTTATAAGGCTGGAAGGATAAGTGGCATGCGTGAGAATCGAGGAGACAAGAAAATGGATATGTGACATAGCGCCTCGATTTTCGGAGGTTCAGTAAAGGAAAGGATTTATTAAGATTTGGGCCGTATATAATATTAAAAACAGGTGACATCATGGTGGGTTGCCGCAATTTCAGGAGATGACGTCATGGTGGGTTATAGATAACACAGGAAGATGAAGAAGGATTTTTTTCTAAGTGTTGAAGATTGACATGAACAAGTTCAAATCAACCTGGGGCCTAATGTTGGGATATAACTATTGGATATGACCCACCCAGGAGGGCCCGGGTTATCTCAATGGCGGTTCATCTAAGTAGAGCCCATGAGTATGTTAAAGATGGCGGTTCATGAAGCAGGCTTGTTAAAGGGCCCAAACCCGAAGGCGGCTTAAGGCCCATAAGTGTAAACCGCCATGTATATGTAACTTGCATTGTAAGGTATGTAAGATAAGTCACCGGGCCAGACACGTTGTATGAGCCGGCCGGGACTTTGTAGGCCGCAGGGCGTCCACCCATGTATATAAGGGGACGACCCGGCAACGGCTTAGAGCAAGAAACAGCAGATCGAAAGACAGGCAAAGCATATTCGCTCCCTGGTAATCGAAACCCTAGCAATACCACCTCAAACTGGATTAGGCTTTTACCTTCACCACAAGGGGCCAAACCAATATAAACTCATCGTGCCCTTTGTCCCGTTTTAACCCCTTTAAGCTAACCTCCTCGCCATGGCTCCACAATTAAGTCCTTTCACTAGGACATCTGTCGTGACAATTCCACGACAGTACTTGAATTTGAAAACATGTTATCATGAATGGAATAGGTACTGAAAAATAGGAAAGCATGACATATTTACATGCATGATCAGCAGGCTACGCACATGGCATTGCAACAGAGTAGATGCACTCCAGAACATTATATGCATGTTGTACCCATATCACGGGCCAAGTTAGAGGAAGGACCTTGTGGGGTGAATAGGATTCATCATCTTTCTGCAAGTCCTCTGAGGAACTGCCTTTACATGTTCCACCATATTGAGTATCATTGACATCAAGTTTGGTGGCCGTTAATTACATTGCTCCGTGAGGTTCTTATGGATATATCAGTGTGTGCAATTATACCGGGCAGGCCATCGTATTTCGTGAAAAAAATGTTTCCCCCCTGACTGCTGGGTGATGACCCACAAGTATAGGGGATCTATCGTAGTCCTTTCGATAAGTAAGAGTGTCGAACCCAACGAGGAGCAGAAGGAAATGATAAGCGGTTTTCAAAGAAGGTATTCTCTGCAAATACGAAATAAGTGGTAACAGATAGTTTTGTCATAAGATAATTTGTAACGAGCAACAAGTAACAAAAAGTAAATAAAGTGCAGCAAGGTGGCCCAATCCTTTTTGTAGCAAAGGACAAGCATGGACAAACTCTTATATAAGGAAAAGCGCTCCCGAGGACACATGGGAATATCGTCAAGCTAGTTTTCATCACGTTCATATGATTCGCGTTCGGTACTTTGATAACTTGATATGTGGGTGGACCGGTGCTTGGGTGTTGTTCTTACATCCCACTTATGATTAACCTCTATTGCAAGCATCCACAACTACAACAAAAGTATTAAGGTAAACCTAACCATAGCATGAAACATATGGATCCAAATCAGCCCCTTACGAAGTAACGCATAAACTAGGGCTTAAGCTTCTGTCATTCTAGCAACCCATCATCTACTTATTACTTCCCAATGCCTTCCTCTAGGCCCAAATAATGGTGAAGTGTTATGTAGTCGACGTTCACATAACACCACTAGAGGCTAGACAACATACATCTCATCAAAATATCGAACGAATACCAAATTCACATGACTACTAATTGCAAGACTTCTCCCATGTCCTCAGGAACAAACGTAACTACTCACAAAGCATATTCATGTTCATGATCAGAAGGGTATTAATATGCATAAGGGATCTGAACATATGATCTTCCACCAAATAAACCAACTAGCATCAACTACAAGGAGTAATCAACACTACTTGCAACCTACTAGTACTGAGGGAGTCCCGGACTAGGGGGTGTCCGGATAGCCGGACTATCGTCACGGACGGACTCCAAGACTATGAAGATACAAGATTGAAGACTTCGTCCCGTGTCCGGATGGGACTTTCCTTGGCGTGGAAGGTAAGCTTGGCGATACGGATATGTAGATCTCCTACCATTGTAGCCGACTGTGTAACCCTAACCTATCCAAAGGTCTATATAAACCGGAGGGTTTCAGTCCGTAGAACAACAACATCAACAATCATACCATAGGCTAGCTTCTAGGGTTTAGCCTCCTTGATCTCGTGGTAGATCTACTCTTGTACTACCCATATCATCAATATTAATCAAGCAGGAGTAGGGTTTTACCTCCGTCGAGAGGGCCCGAACCTGGGTAAAAACATTGTGTCCCTTGTCTCCTGTTACCATTCGCCTAGACGAACAGTTCGGGACCCCCTACCCGAGATCCGCCGGTTTTGACACCGACATTGGTGCTTTCATTGAGAGTTCCTCTGTGTCATCACCGATAGGCCTGATGGCTCCTTCGATCATCAACAACGACGCGGTCCAGGTGAGACTTTTCTCCCGGACAGATCTTCGTGTTCGGCGGCTTTACCTTTGCAGCCAATTAAGCAGCCATCTGGAGCAGATCGAAAGCTACGCCCCTGGCCATCAGGTCAGATTTGGAAGTTTGAACTATACGGCCGATATCCGCGAAGACTTGATCTTTGACGGATTCAAGCCGCAGCCAAGCGTGCCGCACTGTCTCGATGGGCATGATCTAGCTCTGCATTCGAACAGTGCCCTGGAGGCCGCACCAGTATCCGCTCCGACCCTTAATCCGGAGCCGGATTCCCCGATCGAGGACGAGTGGTTGGACACCGCCTCGGGGCTACAATCTCTCTGGCGATCGAGCGAACTCCATCCCGTCGCTGCGAAGACCTCGACTCCGGTGCGGACTCCTCTCCGGACTCCGAACCCTCCGCGCCCTGCCAATCGAATCCGATTGGGCGCCGGTCATGGAGTTCACTGCCACGGACATCTTTCAGCACTCGCCCTTTGGCGTCATCCTGAATTCACTAAAGTCTCTCTCTTTATCCGGAGAGCGCTGGCCGGACTACGGACAGGAAGGTTGGGATGCGGACGAAGAATTCAACGCCCACCCACCACCCACTTTGTAGCCACTGCCGATGATTTAACCGACATGCTCGACTATGACTCAAGACATCGACGGTATGGGCGGCGGCGATGGAGACAACCAAGACCAGCGCCTCTGAGACGCTGGAAGGCCACCTCGTCATATGACATATACATGGTGGACATCCCGAAAGATGGGAACGGCGATGGAACAGCGGAGGATGACCCCTCAAAGAATAAAGCGTCGGCGTCGTGACGCCGCTCTAAATCCTGTCATAATAAAAACGGTGATTCCGTCACGGTAGATAATAGCACTCCGGACAGTGCCGAAGAGAACCCCCTCCAGCAGGACTCAGCGCAGGAGGAGGGAGAAGCAAGTCCGCACGACAGTGCGGCAGAAAGAGAGGTCGAGGGCGATAATTATGCGCCTCCCTCCGAAGATGAGGCAAGCCTCGGCGATTTACGAATTTGTCGTGCACGAGGATCTCGCCCGAGCAGGAGGCGTTTCAAACGCGGGCTTATAGCCACGGCAAGCAGCCTCAAGAAAAAGCAGCAACAGCTTAGAGCTGATCAAGACCTGCTAGCTGACAGATGGACTAGAGGAGGAAACACCCAAGTCACCAAATAAGACGACATGGCGGACCCGGCCACCCGTGGCGCGACGGAAGCCTCTCGGCCCTCCGCTCAAGCCACACCCCGACGCCGCTCAAAAAAAACAAGGCAAGGGAAAACGTGTCGGACTTGCGAGATATATTGGAGGACAAGGCAAAACATACAAGATCGATCTACGAATCGCGTGGGCGCCCAGCAACACGGGATGATTACCGTCGCGCCGGATACAGCAAAACCGGCCGGGCCGAACACAGTAGACAAAGCTCATATGAGCTACGTCGTGACATAGCCCAATATAGAGGCGCCGCACACCCACTATGCTTCACAGATGAAGTAATGGATCATCAAATCCCCGAGGGCTTCAAACCCGTAAACAACGAATCATACGATGGTACCACAGATCTTCTTGATGCGGATCGAGAATTATCTCGTCCATATCCACATGGCCCGGTGATGATCTACATGCCATCAAATACCTCCCCACGAAGCTTAAAGGACCATCTCGGCATTGGCTCAACAGCTTGCCGGCCAGAATCAATTGGTTGTTGGGAGGACACGGAAGCCGCATTCCTTGATAACTTCCAGGGCACATATGTGCGATCACCAGACGCCGATGAACTTAGCCACATAATTCAGCAGCCAGAAGAATCAGCCAGGCGATTACGGACTCGGTTCCTAACAAAGAAAAATCAAATCGTTGGTATCCGGATGCACGAGGCCCTTGCAGCCTTCAAACATAACATCCATGACGAGTGGCTTGGCGGCACCTAGGACAGGAAAAGCCGAAATCTATGGCAGCCCTCACAAACGTCATGACTCGCTTTTGTGCGGGAGAGGATAGCTGGCTAGCTCGAAGCAACAACTTGGCCAAACATCCGGATACTCCGGATACCAAGGACAACAATGGCGGTCGCGTCATAACAAGAACAAAGCGCCGCGTGCCGGCAATAATACTAAAGATCTGGCCGTCAATGCCGGATTCAGAGGCTCTAAACCGGTCGTGGAAGAAGCCAATCAAAAGAAATACCCGAGGCCCGTCAACTTGGACCGAATACTCGATCGCTTGTGCGGATACATGGCACCCCGAAACCAGCCAATCACACCAACGAGGGACCGTTGGTTGTTCAACAAGCGAGCAAGTTAAGTGCGAACTCAATAACAAGGGGCTGCATAGCGATGACGAGGAAGAGCCCGACGCCAAGCAATAAAGGATGTAAGGGTTTTCCAACGCAAGTTCGGACGGTGAACATGATATCGCAACCCACATACCCAAAAGGGAGGCGGAAGCGTGCACTAAAGGGCGTATATGCGATGGAGCCAGTCGCCCCAAAGTTCAACCCATGGTCTTCCTGCCCGATCACGTTCGATCGAAGGGACCACCCCACTAGCATCCGTCATGGCGGCTTCGCCGCATTGGTTCTTGACCCAATTATCGACAGATTTCACCTCACTAGAGTCCTGATGGACGGCGGTAGCAGCCTGAACCTGCTTTATCAGGATACAGTGCACAAAATGGGCATTGACCCCTCAAGGATTAAACCTACAAAGACGACCTTTAAAGGCGTCATACCGAATGTAGAGGCGGTTATGCTGGCTCGTTACACTCGAAGTGGTCTTCGGATCTCCGGATAACTTCCGGCGAAGAGTTAATCTTCGATATCGTCCCATTCCGGCCGGCTATCACGCCTTTGCTCGGACGAACCGCATTTGCCAAGTTCAATGCGGTGCCGCACTATGCATACCTCAAACTCAAGATGCCAGGCCCTCAAGGAGTAATCACGGTCAATGGAAACACCGAACGCTCTCTCCGGACGGAGGAGCATCTGGCCGGCCCTCGCGGGCGGAGGTGCAAAGCAGCCTCTCACGGCAATTCTCGAGTCCGGCCACTAAGCGTCCGGACACCGCCAAGCGCGCCGAGTAACCTGCAACAAGACCACACAGCACGATCCAAGCACGAGTAGCAATCCGGCTCCAACCCCAGCCCTCGCGAGTGCGAATCCAGCATTACGCTGTACATAATTACGCTCTGGAGATACCATGGGCATATGGGGAGGGCAAGACAACGGCACGCCAAGAGTGCGGCTCGACCGCACCGAGGGCTACCGTTTGTGTCATTTCTTTTCTTTTTTTCCTTTTTCTTTTCTTTTTACTTTCAGGACTCCATCTTGAGAAGTTCTGTCTCACTTGAATCGCTGAACTCACGATGCAACAGCCGAGAAGCGGAAAGCCACGTCAAGTGTTCAGTGGTCTCTCTTACGAGCATTATACCTGTTTTACATACCATCCCGCAGCTTACCCACGGAGGGGGACATGTTAGATAGTCCCATCCCTTGCTTACCGCACTATTTGTATCGCTTCGCTTCCATTGCGGTACCTTTTGAATAAACAATACATAGCTCTTGATTATTATTGCTTTACTTTCTTTATATATATACATATGTTCATTTCACGACATGTTGCAACAAGTACACTTTAGTACGGCCAATACACCGAGGGCTTGAGTATCCCAAAATTATGGTGTGATAAAGTCCGAACACTTTCACAAGTCGGCACCCGAACTTATAGCATTATATGAATTGGCTCCGAATCATGTCTTGGGTCAATAGTTGGGTTTGCCGGCTCCCGTGTTTTGGTACCTTACGTTACGCTATATCGGCTAAGGTAGCACCGGAGAACCACTAAGATTGTGCCCCAGTTATTACGGGTCGAGCACCTCGATGGAGAAAGTTAAAACCGACCGTCATGATAAGGCGAGAGCCGATCGCTGTTCGAGAGGTTTTTCGGGTCCTTAAAGACTTATGCCGCTTAGAGCGAGGAACCGGAATTATCCGCCAAAGGCGTGGATAGCGCCCGAACTTCGGTCTTCCGAATACTAGGGGCTTCGCCGAAATTTAAAATTATAGAATTCTATGGCTAAGTGAGAGTGTTCAAGCATTATAAGTTCGGTTGCCTTGTTTGTTGTGTTGGCGCCTCCTAGATGGACCCATGAATGGGAACAAGAGTGCTCAAGTTTATCCCGGACACCCCAAAGACACTTTCGTGGCATGGGGGTGAAATAACGACTTGCCATCTCTCAAATTTAATAAACGCATCGCATGAAGGTAATATTTTAAATTAATAAGCGTTGCTTAGCGCATCTGAACAAGTTTTTCAGCGTCTGAGAATAACAAACGCGAGTCTATTCAAAAATTACATCCTTGGAGCACTCATCCGCTATTCGGCGAGCACCCTTGAGGAGGCCCTCATAGTACATTTGGGCGTCACGATGCTCATGGCCCTTGGTGGCCCGTCTGTCACAAGCTTCTCCGCATCCAGCTTGCCCCGATTGCACTTTAGCACGGGCAAGGGCCCGACGGACCCCTCAATGCAGGCGGGCGCTTGATAACTTCAAGCCGCGGACGAGGCATCCACCGGCCGCTGCACCAAGCCGAAGTAGCTCCGGGCATGGCCTCCAATGGCCCGCAACCGCTCCTATCGGGCCCCTCATGGCCTGTTCGGCGACCTTGTGGAGCTCGACCAGCTGCTTCAGCGGGTCGCTTAGGGGCACTGGATGTCCGGCCTCGGCATCTTGAGACCAGAACACCTTCTCCGTGGAGCTCCTCCCTAGGCGGTAGAATGCTCCGGCATCGAGGGCCACTGAGGCAAATCTGCGAATGCTCTGAGAGCTCCGAATGCAGGTAAGTAATAGGTAATTGACTTTTACATTCTTGCTTTGCATAAAGAATGCCTTACCCGCCGCTATCTTCTTTAGTGCTTGATTTCTTGGAGGGCTTTTTGGGCCTCGGCCTTAGCAGCTTTGGCACTCTCAAGAGCCGAGGCAAGCTCGGGCTCTCGGGTCTTGAGTCACGCTCCAAACCCTCGTGTTTTTCACGAGAATCTGGAGCTCTTGCCGCTTCGCCATGCGCCTCCCTTTCTCTCGCTCGGTGCGTTCATGACCGCTTTGTTTTCGGCCACGGCCACCGCCTCCCTCAGGGTCTCCACCTCGTTCGTGGCCCCTGCGGTACCCATGTTATTCCTGTTATTTTCTGCAACCAAAACCTTTTTTCATAAGGTATTTCTTTAATAAGGTATTTCTTACCTTCCTTGTCCTCGAGCTGCTTCTTGGCTTGTCCGAGCTCGTTCTCGGATCGCTCGAGGTTCTGCTTCAATGTATTGACCTCCATGATCGGTCTTGCGGAGGTCACAAGCGCGCCTGCATTCCCATATTGACATACTTATGTTAGACTCCTGCGTATATCTTTTTAGATCCTCGGTCCGGCTTTTCTTTTTCGAACACCGAACTAAGCATCGAGGGCTACCGTCTATGCGGTAACATTTTTATATGTTTTAAACTTACCTCAAAGCACAGAAGAAGGCTGGTACAGGCTTCACTCGATCCGCTCTTGGCAGATCGAGCTGTCGGATCACCGCACTCATAATAGTGCGGTGCTCCTTCCTCGATGGAGGCGCCGTTGGCGCCTCGATGCTATCCGGTGCCTCTGGTTGGGACGGAGGACACGGCGTCTTACCTTCTTAAGGGTCCCTGTCCGGACTCGGGAATCACTGATGGTTCCGGCATGGAGTCCGGACGAGGTCGAGCTTAGAGCCTGGGGTCTTGCCCCTCGCGCTGGAGTCCGGGAGGTCGCCTTGTGGCGCCTCCTGTGCTACCTCCTCTTGACCAAGCCCCCCTTGGGGCCCCACCGCGGTATCGTCCGTGGCGTGAGGCGAGGAGGCGGCCAGAAGCGAGGCACTCTCCATCTCCGACGAACCCAGGGACCCGCTCAATGAATTGGCAAGCTCGCCCTTGGGCGGGCTGCATGATTGTTCGGCATTAGAGAACACTATGCAATTATGAAAAACTATGGGTATCCGAACACTTACGATCTCGCCAGGGGCTTGGCTCTTGTTGGCCAGTCCTCCTCGTCATCGTCGACGTTGGTGGAGAAGTCCGGAGGAAGGGTTCACCCCTTCTTGGACCCTCCGGCCTCCCCCGGTGGGGCGGCCTTCCTTTTCTTCTCCTCCCTCACTGGGGGAGGAACTTCTTCTTCTTCCTCCTCGTCCTCAGGAGAAGATTCTGATTCAGAATCCGACAGCACCTGGCGTCGGGAGCTCCTTCGAGTTCCCGTGGCCTCCTTCTCGACCTTCTTCTCCGGCACCACATGAGGCGCCGGAGCCAACAGCCCCGTCAATCGGGCGTCCTTCGGGTCTTCCGGCAAAGGAGCCGGACAGTTAATCTGTCCGGCCGTCTTGACCAGTCCGCTGTCAAAAATTCAGGAGTTTTAGATCCCGCATAGAGTCAATCTATGAAAAATGAGTCCCGTAAAGGGTAAAATAACTTACCTCGCCGGTACGGGCCTTGCGCGTCTGTACCCGCGATCTTTGGTAGAGGATGTTGGGGCTTCAGCGCCCTTGAACAAGACTCTTCCAAGCATCTTCGTCACGTGGTGTCGAAGAGCGGCTCAAGGTTGGTCTTTGTGCCGGATCGAACTCCCACAAATTAAAGGCCCGTCGTTGGCAGGGGAGAATCCGGCGGATGAGCATCACCTGGATTACGTCGACAAGCTTGAGATTCTTGTCCACCAGGTTTTGGACGCATGTCTGGAGTCCGGATAGCTCTTCCGAATCCCCCCACGTCAGGCCCGTCTCTTTCCATGACGAGAGCCGTGTGGGAAGCGGATCTAAATTGGGGCCGCCGCCCATTCGTGGTCGCGTGGCTCGGTGATGTAGAACCACCCCGATTGCCACCCCTTTATTGTCTCCACAAAAGGCGCCTCGAGCCATAGGACCTTGGCCATCTTGCCAACCATGGCGCCTCAAGACTCGCTTGGCGGCCGCCCACTACCTTCGGCGGACGTTGAAAATCTTCACCATAAGCGAAGTGGGGCTGGATCACGAGAGGAAGGCCTCACACCACGGCGATGAACGCCGAAATGTTGAGGATGAAATTTGGGGCCAGTCGTGGAAGTCCAGGCCGTAGTAGAACATGATCCCCCGGACGAATGGGTGAAGTGGAAAGCCTAGTCCGCGGAGGAAGTGGGGTAGAAACACTACCCTCTCATGGGGCCCGGGGGTTGGAATGAGCTGCCCCGCTTCGGGCAGCCTATACGCGATGTTGCGGGACAAGTATCCGGCCTCCCGCAGCTTGGTGATGTGCCCTTCCTTGACGGAGGAGGCCATCCACCTGCCTCCCGCTCCTGACATGGTTGGAGAAAGGTCGAGGTGGGATGTGCGGACTTGGGCGCTGGAGCTTGAGTGCGCGGAAATGGATAAGCAAAGGAGGAAGAAGTCGTAGGTGAAAAGGTGGATCCTTATCCCCTTATATGGACGGACAAAGCTATGCGTCCCCCACCAGCCTAGAAAAACTCGCTTATTCCCCAAGCGCCGTAATCAATGGCGCGGATGGGTTACGCACGTCCGTATTGATGAGAATCCCGGAATAAGGGGGCATGATCTATGCTTTGATAAGACGTGCCAAGGAAACTGCCTCGCTAAACACGCTGAGGTGGAACAGTAAAAAAACGATTCATATAAAGGCCTGGCCGTCGTGTGATGTCACGCCATGGAATACGTCAGCAGATCTGTGCAAAAATTATTCTCTCTACGGTGTTATGTGGAACTTGTTTTGTAGAGCCGGACACTATCCTTGTGTTCAAAACATTCTATGAAGTATTCGGAGGAGGAACCCGCCTTGCAATGCCGAAGACAATATGCGCCACGGACTCATCGTCATTGAAGCCAGGTTCGAGGGGCTCTTGAGGAGTCCCGAACTAGGGGTGTCCGGATAGCGGACTATCGTCAGCGGCCGGACTCCAAGACTATGAAGATACAAGATTGAAGACTTCGTCCCGTGTCCGGATGGGACTTTCCTTGGCGTGGAAGGCAAGCTTGGCGATACGGATATGTAGATCTCCTACCATTGTAGCCGACTCTGTGTAGCCCTAACCTATCCAGTGTCTATATAAACTGGAGGGTTTTAGTCCGTAGAACAACAACATCAACAATCATACCATAGGCTAGCTTCTAGGGTTTAGCCTCCTTGATCTCGTGGTAGATCTACTCTTGTACTACCCATATCATCAATATTAATCAAGCAGAGTAGGGTTTTACCTCCGTCGAGAGGGCCCAAACCTGGGTAAAAACATTGTGTCCCTTGTCTCCTGTTACCATCCGCCTAGACGCACAGTTCGGGACCCCCTACCCGAGATCCGCCGGTTTTGACACCGACAAGTACCAATCCCGGACTTGGAGACAAGAACTGGATACAAGAGATGAACTAGGGTTTGAGAGGAGATGGTGCTGGTGAAGATGTTGATGGAGATTTCCCTCTCCCAATGAGATGAGCGTTGGTGATGACGATGGCGATGATTTCCCCCTCCCGGAGGGAAGTGTCCCCGGCAGAACAGCTCTGCCGGAGCCCTAGATTGGTTCCGCCAAGGTTCCGCCTCGTGGCGGCGGAGTTTCGTCCCGAAAGGTTGCTTATGATTTTTCCCTCAACGAAGACCTCATATAGCAGAAGATGGCCATCGGAGAGATAACAGGGGGCCCACGAGGTAGGCGGCGCCACAGGGGGTAGGCGCGCCCCACCCTCGTGGCAGTGGGTCCCCTCTGGTGTACTTCTTCCGCTCAATATTTTTTATTATTTCCAAAATGAACTTCGTGGAGTTTCGGGACTTTTGGAGTTGTGCGAGAATAGGTCTCTAATATTTGCTCCTTTTCCAAATTCGTAATTCCAAATTTGGCATTCTCCCTCCTTATGCAAACCTTGTAAAATAAGAGAGAATACGCATAAGTATTGTGACATAACGTGTAATAACAGCCTATAATGCAATAAATATCGATATAAAAGCATGATGCAAAATGGACGTATCAAATCCCCCAAGCTTAGACCTCGCTTGTCCTCAAGCGGAAAGCCGATAACGATAAATATGTCCCCATGTTTAGAGGTAGAGGTGTCGATAAAAATAAAATACGGACACGAAGGCATCATGATTTTTCTCATAACAGCAATATATATAAATATTGTCATATGATTTCTTATGCTCAAGTAATAATCTATTCACAATGCAAAGTACGAATCATAAACTTTATTGAGAACCAACAAACTATAATCCCAGTCATTGAAGCAATTGCAATTTATCATAACATCAGAAAGAGTCTATGTCAGAGCTTTATAGCAAGTCCACATACTCAACTATCATTTAGTCTTTCATAATTGCTAACACTCACGCAATACTTGTGTTTACGGAGTTCTAATCGGACAAGGAGAAAGATAGGGGCTTATAGTTTCGCCTCCCAACCTTTTACCTCAAGGGTAATGTCAACAATAATAACTCATGCTCCCCTACATCCAATTAGATATATCTATCAGGATCTTTCCAACACACTGTGCTTGCCAAAGGATAAAATGTAAAAAGAAAAAAAAAGTGAAGATCACCATGACTCTTGCATAAGGTAGAAGATAATAGTAACAGATAGGCCCTTCGCAGAGGGAAGCAGAGGTTGCCATGCGCTTTTATGGTTGGATGCACAAAATCTTAATGCGAAAGAACGTCACTTTATATTGCCCTTGTGATATGAACCTTTATTATGCAGTCCAAATTCGCTTTTATTTCTTCCACATCACAAGATCGTATAAAGCTTATTTCCTCCACACCAATCAATCATACATATTTAGAGAGCAATTTTTATTGCTTTGCACCGATGACAACTTACTTGAAGGATCTTACTCAATCCATAGGTAGATATGGTGGACTCTCATGGCAAAACTGGTTTAAGGGTTTTTGGAAGCACAAGTAGTATCTCTACTTGGTGCGAAGAATTTGGCTAGCATGAGGGGGAAAGGCAAGCTCAACATGTTGGATGATCCATGACAACATACTTTATCTCTGATATAAGAAAACATAACCCATTATGTTGTCTTCCTTGTCCAACGTCAACTCAGCAGCATGTCATATTTTAATGAGTGCTCCCAATCATAAAAGATGTCTATGATAGTATATTTATATGTGAAACCTCTCTTTCCTTATTACTTCCTATTAATTGCAACGATGACCAAAGCTATGTCTGCCAACTCCCAACAACTTTTAATCATCATACTCTTTCTATGTGAAGTCATTACTCCTGATAAGATCAATATGAACTCTTTGTTTCTTTTTATTCTTTTTATTCTTTTCTTTTATTCACTCAAGATCATGGCAAAATAATCAAGCCCTTGACTCAACATTAATCTTTATTATATATAGCTCACGGACTCGATTACATAGAGAGATCATAAAGTGGAACTCAAAACTAGATCATGCCATAAACTTTATTCTACTAGATCAAGATACTACTAATAGGATCTAACTAAGAAAAATGATAAAGATAGGAGTGTGATGGTGATACAATACCGGGGCACCTCCCACAAGCTTGGCAGTTGCCAAGGGGAGTGCCCATACCCATGTGATTTATGTCTCCTTCTTTGTTGTTGGTGAAATATTCTTGGCGATGATGCCCCTCAGGATATGATTCTCCTCCTCGAGCTTATTGACTTGTTTCTTGAGGTCCATTATTTCCTTACGAAGTTTTCACCAGAATCGCTAAGGCTCCTTGCACCCAAGGGTGTTGCATAGCTGTGGGAAAACAAGTGACACTCCTCTTCATATTTTCATAAGAAAGAAATCTAACATTGGAAGGATAACCGAGTTTGGAATAGCTGAGCTCTGTAGTTTCCCCATCACAACCCAGCTTCGAAGCGAGAAGTAACTTCTTGATCCTCGATGGCATCTACCCACATCAAGTCAGCCTCCATCTCTTCCTCCGTTCTTTGGCCCAAAGTGGTCGGTGTCATTGTTGCCCTTGGTTACGATGCGGGATGAGACACCCGGCTCTCCCATCGACTCTTGAGAAGACATCTTGCTCTAATCTGCGGCAGCTGACATTTCGAAACAAAAAGCGAGAGGATGTTTGCGTGATATGGGAGTCAAAACCTTTGGGAGAATATATAATTAATTTTTACCGACCAAAATACGTATTGTGCAAGAAAACGGAGTCCGTAGGGCACACGAGGTGCCCACAAGGTAGGGGGCGCGCCTAGGGGGGTAGGGCGCGCCCTCCACCCTCGTGGAGCCCTCGTATCCTTCCCGGACTGCTTCTTATTTTTCTATTTTTCTAAATATTCCAAAACGGAGAAATATTGCCTTAAAAACTGTTTTGGAGTCGGTTTACTTACCGTACCACATACCTATTCCTTTTCGGAGTCTGGAACATTTTGGAAAGTGTCCCTTATGTATTCCTCCGGGGTTTGAGTTTCAATAACATTGGTTTCAACATTTATAGGATTACCTGAGATATAATGTTTGATTCTTTGACCGTTCACCACCTTCGGATTTGTGCCTTCGAAGTTGTTGATTTTTATGGCACGGGCGATAAACCTCCTCGATAACGTAAGGGCCTTCCCATTTAGAGAGAAGTTTTCCTGCAAAAATCTTAAACGAGAGTTGTATAGCAATACATAATCACCTACGTTAAACTCACGCTTTTGTATCCTTTTATCATGCCATCTTTTGACCTTTTCTTTAAACAACTTGGCATTTTCATAAGCTTGGGTTCTCCATTCATCAAGTGAGCTAATATAAAATAACCTCTTCTCACCGGCAAGTTTGAAATCATAATTGAGCTCTTTAATAGCCCAATATGCCTTATGTTCTAGTTCGACAGGTAAGTGACATGCTTTTCCATAAACCATTTTATACGGAGACATACCCATAGGATTTTTATATGCAGTTCTATAGGCCCATAATGCATCACCAAGTTTCTTGGACCAATTCTTTCTAGACCTATTAACAGTCTTTTGCAAAATTGATTTGAGCTCTCTATTGCTCAATTCTACTTGACCACTAGACTGAGGATGATATGGAGATGCAATTTTATGATGAACATCATACTTAGCAAGCATTTTACGGAAAGCACCATGAATAAAATGTAGACCACCATCAGCCATTAAATATCTAGGGACTCCAAACCTCAGAAAAATAACTTCTTCAAGCATCTTAATGGAAGTGTTATGATCAGCACTACTAGTTGGAATAGCTTCTACCCACTTAGTAACGTAATCAACAGCAACTAAAATATGTGTATAACCATTAGAGGTAGGAAAAGGTCCCATATAATCAAAGCTCCAGACATCAAATGGTTAATAACAAGTGAATAATTCATAGGCATTTCTTGAAGTCTACTAATATTACCAATTCTTTGACATTCATCACAAGATAGGACAAACTTACGGGCATCCTTGAAGAGAGTAGGCCAATAAAAAACCGTATTGCAATACCTTATGTGCGTTCTATCTCCAAAGATGGTGTCCTCCATAAGCTTCGGAGTGACACTTGCATAGGATCTGTTCTGTTCATGCTCGGTACACAACGTCTAATAACACCATCTACTCCTTCTTTATAAAGATGTGGGTCATCCCAAAAGTAATGTCTCAAATCATAGAAAAACCTTTTCTTTTGCTGCTATGTGAAACTAGGTGGTATAAATTTAGCAACAATGTAATTAGCATAATCCACATACCATGGAGTACTACGAGAAGTATTTATGACATTTAATTGCTCATCGTGAAAGCTATCATCAATAGGTAGTGGGTCATCAAGAACATTTTCTAACCTAGACAAGTTATGCATGCAACGGGGTTCTCAGCTCCTTTCTATCAACAATATGCAAATCAAATTCTTGTATCAAGAGAACCCATCTAATAAGTCTAGGCTTAGCATCTTTTTTTTCCATAAGATATTTAATAGCAGCATGATCCGTGTGAATAGTTACTTTAGAATCAACAATATAAGGTCTGAACTTATCACAAGCAAATACAACTGCTAAGAATTCTTTTTCAGTAGTAGCATAATTTCTTTGAGCATTGTCTAGAGTCTTACTAGCATAATGGATAACATTTAATTTCTTATCAACTCTTTGCCCTAGAACAGGACCTATAGCATAATCACTGGCATCACACATAATTTCAAAGGGTAAATCCCAATCAGGTGGCTGAACAATAGGTGCAGAGATCAATGCTTTCTTAAGTATTTCAAATGCTTCTACACAATCATCATCAAAGACAAATGGTATATCTTTTTGTAATAAATTGGTCAGAGGCCGAGAGATTTTTGAGAAGTCCTTAATGAACCTCCTATAAAAACCGGCGTGACCAAGGAAACTTCATATACCTTTGATGTCCTTGGGACATGGCATCTTTTCAATAGTATCAACCTTGGCTTTATCAACTTCAATACCTCTTTAAGAAACTTTATGCCCCAAGACAATACCTTCATTAACCATAAAGTGGCACTTTTCCCAATTCAAGAGAAGATTAGTTTCTTCACATCTCTGCAAAACTCGATCAAGGTTGCTCAAGAAATCCTCAAAAGAGGATCCATAGATGGAAAAGTCATCCATGAAAACCTCACAAATCTTTTCACAAAAGTCAGAGAATATAGCCATCATGCATCTTTGAAAGGTAGCAAGTGCATTACATAAACCAAATGGCATGCGTCTATAAGCAAATGTACCAAAAGGGCATGTAAAAGTGGTCTTTGATTGATCATTGGCTGACACAGGTATTTGAGAGAAACCGGAATAACCATCTAGAAAGCAAGAATGTGTACGTTTGGATAATCTTTCTAGCATTTGATCGATAAAAGGTAAGGGGTAATGATCTTTTTTAGTAGCCTTATTTAATTTATGGAAATCAATTACCATCCTATAACCTCGTAATAATTCTTTGTGGAATCAATTCATCTTTATCGTTAGGGACAACGGTGATACCTCCTTCTTAGGGACACAATGGACAAGACATACCCTTGACTATCGACAGCGGGATAAATTATACCTGCCTCAAGGAGCTTTAGTATTTCCTTTCTTACCACTTCTTTCATTTTAGGATTCAGCCGTCGTTAATGATCAATAGCTGGTTTGGCCTCTTTCTCCAAATTTATTTTATGTTGACATAGAGTGGGACTAATGCCCTTAAGATCATCAAGAGTATATCCAATAACAGCACGGTGCTTCTTCAGAGTTTTCAATAATCTCTCTTCTTCATGCTCTGAAAGGTTAGCACTAATAATAACAGGATGTATCTTCTTTTCATCAAGATAAGCATATTTAAGAGTATCAGCAACGGTTTAAAAGCTCAAACATGGGATCACCCTTGGGTGGAGGGGATCCCCTAAGATTTCAACAGGCAAATTGTGTTTGAGAATAGGTTCTGTTTAAAGAATACCTCATCTATTTCCCTTCTTTCATTCATAAACATATCATTTTCATGGTCTAGCAAATATTGTTCTAAAGGATCACTAGGAGGTACGGCAATAGAAGCAAGACCAATAATTTCATCCTTACTAGGCAATTCTTCTTCACGGTGTTGTCTACTAAATTTAGAGAAATTAAACTCATGAGACATATCACCCAAACCAATAGTAAAAACATTCTTTTCGTAGTCTATTCTAGCATTGACAGTGTTCAAGAAGGGTCTACCAAATATAATGGGACAAAAGCTATCTTGTGGGAACCAAGAACAAGAAAATCAGCAGGGTATTTAGTTTTCCCACACAAGACTTCAACATCTCTTACAATTCCCATTGGTGAAATAGTATCTCTATTGGCAAGTTTAATTGTGACATCAATATCTTCTATCTCAAAAGTGCAATATCATGCATAATTTCTTTGTATAAGTCATAAGGTATTGCACTAACACTAGCACCCATATCACATAAGCCATGATAACAATGATCTCCTATTTTAACAGAAATAACAGGCACGCCTACCACAGGTCTATGTTTATCTTTAGCACAAGGTTTGGCAATTCTAGCAGTTTCACCGCATAAATAAATAACATGCCCATCAATATTATCAGCCAAGAGATCTTTAACAATAGCAATACTAGGTTCAACTTTGACTTGCTTAGGAGGTGTATAAGTTCTAATATTGCTTTTACGAACCACAGTTGAAGCTTTAGCATGATCCTTTATTCTAACAGGGAAAGGTGGTTTCTCAACATAAGAAGTAGGAACAATAGGATCATTATAAGTGATAGTCTTTTCTTCAACTTTAGTAGGTGCAGCTACTTTTACTTCTATGGGAGGATGATATTTAAACCACTTCTCCTTGGGGAGATCAACATATGTAGCAAAAGATTCACGTAAAGAAGCTACTATCTCGTAGTCAAGTCCATATTTAGTGCTAAATTTACGGAAAACATCGGTATCCATAAAAGATTTAACACAATCCAACTTAGGTGTCATACCTGACTCCTTACCTTCGTCGAGATCCCAATCTTCGTGAGTTGCGTTTAATTCTATCCAATAAATTCCATTTGAATTGAATAGTCTTCATCATAAAAGAGCCAGCACAAGAAGTATCAAGCATGGATTTATTATTATGAGAAAACCGAGCATAAATTTTTTGAAGAGTTATTTCTCTTGAGAGCTCATGATTGGGGCATGAATATAACATTGATTTAAGCCTCCCCCAAGCTTTAGCGATGCTTTCTCCTTCGCGAGGCCAAAAATTATATATAATTGCGATCACGATGAACAAGATGCATAGGATAATACTTTTGATGAAATTCCAATTTCATTCGTTTATAGTTCCATGATTCCATGTCATCACATAGCCTATACCATGTCGATGCATCTCCCTTCAAAGATAAAGGGAAGACCTTCTTCTTAATAACATCATCGGGTATAACTGCAAGCTTAAATAATCCACAAACTTCATCCACATAGAGTAGATGTTCATCAGGATGCTTTGTTCCATCTCCTGTAAAAGGATTATCTAGCAGTTTTTCTAACATACCCGAAGGAACTTCAAAGGGAACATTTTCATTTTCAGTAGGTTCAATAGGTTGAGGAGCAATTCTTTGCTCTACTGGTCGGGGTGAAGATACCCCGAACAAACCCCTCAGAGGATTAATTTCCATAGTAACAAGTGACAGTAAAACAACAAACTATATAAATTTTTCCTTACCAAATTCCACCTACCAAAGGCGCTTCACTCCCCGGCAACGGCACCAGAAAAGAGTCTTGATGACCCACAGGTATAGGAGATCTATCGTAGTCCTTTCGATAAGTAAGAGTGTCGAACCCAACGAGGAGCAGAAGGAAATGATAAGCGGTTTTCACCAAGGTATTCTCTGCAAGTACTGAAATAAGTGGTAACACATAGTTTTGTGACAAGATAATTTGTAACGAGCAACAAGTAACAAAAGTAAATAAAGTGCAGCAAGGTGGCCCAATCCTTTTTGTAGAAAAGCACAAGCATGGACAAACTCTTATATAAGGAAAAGCGCTCCCGAGGACACATGGGAATATCGTCAAGCTAGTTTTCATCACGTTCATATGATTCGCGTTCGGTACTTTGATAATTTGATATGTGGGTGGACGGTGCTTGGGTGTTGTTCTTACTTGAACAAGCATCCCACTTATGATTAACCTCTATTGCAAGTATCCGCAACTACAACAAAAGTATTAAGGTAAACCTAACCATAGCATGAAACATATGGATCCAAATCAGCCCCTTACGAAGCAACGCATAAACTAGGGTTTAAGCTTCTGTCACTCTAGCAACCCATCATCTACTTATTAATTCCCAATGCCTTCCTCTAGGCCCAAATAATGGTGAAGTGTTATGTAGTCGACGTTCACATAACACCACTAGAGCCTAGACAACATACATCTCATCAAAATATCGAATGAATACCAAATTCACATGACTACTAATAGCAAGACTTCTCCCATGTCCTCAGGAACAAACGTAAATACTCACAAAGCATATTCATGTTCATAATCAGAAGGGTATTAATATGCATAAGGGATCTGAACATATGATCTTCCACCAAATAAACCAACTAGCATCAACTACAAGGAGTAATCAACACTACTAGCAACCTACTAGTACCAATCCCGGACTCGGAGACAAGAATTGGATACAAGAGATGAACTAGGGTTTTGAGAGGAGATGGTGCTGGTGAAGATGTTGATGGAGATTGCTCTCTCCCGATGAGAGGAGCGTTGGTGATGACGATGGCGATGATTTCCCCCTCCCGGAGGGAAGTGTCCCCCGCAGAACAGCTCACGTGAGCCCTAGATTGGTTCCGCCAAGGTTCCGCCTCGTGGCGGCGGAGTTTTGTCCCGAAAGGTTGCTTATGATTTTTTCCTCGACGAAAGACCTCATATAGCAAAAGATGGCCATCGGAGAGCCAACCGGGGGCCCACAATGTAGGGGCGCGCTACAGGGGTGGTAGCGCGCCCACCCACGTGGGCCAGGTGGGTCCCCCTCCGTGTACTTCTTCCGCTCAATATTTTTATTATTTCCAAAAATGACTTTCGTGGAGTTTCAGGACTTTTGAGTTGTGCGAATAGGTCTCTAATATTTGCTCCTTTTCCAAATTCCCGCATTCCAGTTGACATTCTCCCTCCTTATGTAAACCTTGTAAAATAAGAGAGAATAGGCATAAATATTGTGACATAACGTGTAATAACAGCCCATAATGCAATAAATATCGATATAAAAGCATGATGCAAAATGGACGTATCACTGGGACCCACCAACTACATCTTCACACGCAAGGAAATACGTCCATATTATGGGCAAAAAATATGATTCTCCCGCTGACAGCTGGAACCCACCAGCTATATCTTCGCACGCAAGGAAGTGCCTCCTAAAGGAAGTATGCCCTAGAGGCAATAATAAAGTTGTTATTTATATTTCCTTATATCATGATAAATGTTTATTATTCATGCTACAATTGTATTAACCGGAAACTTAGTACATGTGTGAATACATAGACAAAATAGAGTGTCCCTAGTATGCCTCTACTTGACTAGCTCGTTAATCAAAGATGGTTAAGTTTCCTAACCATAGACATGTGTTGTCATTTGATAAACGGGGTCACATCATTAGAGAACGATGTGATGGACAAGACCCATCCATTAGCTTATCATAATGATCGTTTAGTTTTATTGCTATTGCTTTCTTCATGACTTATACATGTTCCTCTGACTATGAGATTATGCAACTCCCGAATACCGGAGGAACACCTTGTGTGCCATCAAACATCACAACGTAACTGGGTGATTATAAAGATGCTCTACAGGTGTCTCTGATGGTGTTTGTTGAGTTGGCATAGATCAAGATTAGGATTTGTCACTCCGTGTATCGGAGAGGTATCTCTGGGCCCTCTCCGTAATGCACATCACTATAAGCCTTGCAAGAAATGTGACTAGTGAGCTAGTTGCGGGACGATGCATTACAAAACGAGTAAAGAGACTTGCCAGTAATGATATTGAACTAGGTATGATGATACCGACGATCGAATCTCGGGCAAGTAACATACCTATGACAAAGGGAACAACGTAGGTTGTTATGCGGTGTGACCGATAAAGATCTTCGTAGAATATGTAGGAGACAATATGAGCATCCAGGTTCCGCTATTGGTTATTGACCGGAGATATGTCTCGGTCATGTCTACATAGTTCTCGAACCCGTAGGGTCCGCATGCTTAACGTTCGACGATGATTTGTATTATGAGTTATGTGTTTTGATGACTGAAGTTTGTTCGGAGTCCCGGATGAGATCACGGACATGACGAGGAGTCTCGAAATAGTCGAGAGGTAAAGATTGATATATTGGACAAAGGTATTCGGACACCGGAATGGTTTCAGAGAGGTTCAAATATTTTTCGGGGTACCGAGGGGTTACTGGAACCCCTAGGGGAAGTTTTGGGCCTTAGTGGAAAGGAGAGGAGGGCCGCAAGGGGTGGCCCCCCCCCCATGGCAAGTCCGAATTGGACTAGGGAGGGAGCGGCGTCCCCCTCTTTCCTTCCCCCTCTCCTCGTCCTTCCCTCTCTCCCCCTCTTGGAAAAGGAAGGGTAGTCCAACTAGGATTGGGAATCCTACTTGGACCCCCCCTATGGCACGCCCTCCTTGGCCACCGGCCTCCTCCTCCCTCTCCTTTATATACGGGGGCTGGGGGCACCCCAAAGGACAACAGACAATCTCTTAGCCGTGTGCGTTGCCCCCCTCCATAGTTTAACACCTCGGTCATATCGTCGTAGTGCTTAGGCAAAGCCCTACGTCGGTAACTTCATCATCACCGTCGCCACACCATCATGCTGACGGAACTCCCCCTCATCCTCAACTGGATCAAGAGCTCGAGGGACGTGATCGTGCTGAACGTGTGCTGAACACGGAGGTGCCGTACGTTCGGTACTTGGATCGGTTGGATCGTGAAGACGTTCGACTACATCAACCGCGTTACTAAACGCTTCCGCTTTCGGTCTGTGAGGGTACGTGGATACAGTCTCCCGTCTCATAGCTATACATCTCCTAGTTAGATCTTGCGTGATCATAGGAATTTTTTTGAATTAGTACGTTCCCCAACGGTGGTATCAGAGCCAGGTCTATGCGTAGATGTTATATGCACGAGTAGAACACAATGAGTTGTGGACGATAATAGTCATACTGGTTACCACCAACGTCTTACTTTGAATCGGCGGTATTGTTGAATGAAGCAGCCCGAACCGACATTACATGACCGCGTTCATGAGATTGGTTCTGCCGACGTGCTTCACACACAGGTGGCTAGCAGGTGTTTGTTTCTCCAACTTTAGTTGAATCGAGTTTGACTACGGCCGGTCCTTGTTGAAGGTTAAAATAGCACACTTGACGAAAAATCGTTGTGGTTTAGATGCGTAGGTAAGAACGATTCTTGCTAGAAGCCCGTTGTCGGCGTTCTGGGAACGGGGGTCCCCAGACTTGCCTGCCTACGGCCCACGGCGTGGCTCCAGTAGCGGCCCAGTACGGCCCGTGTTCACCAACAAGCACTCAAGACCCTCGCGAGGGGCCAAGCCTCGCGAGGCGGATGACACGAGACCTCTTCGGGAGCGGCCTCACCAGGCAGGCTCACGAGGGGCAGAGAGATCAAGGCAAGGCGAACCTCGCGAGGTTCCTACGACGTCAGCCATGATGACCAAGGCCAGGCGGGCGCCAGCGCGCTCAGTGTCCTCGTTTCCTCTTTGGTGCTAAAGAGGCAAGCGCAGGCGATGAGTACGGAGGCATCAGGCAAAGGTTTCCATATCGGTGCAACGAGACCAAGACCAGCAGGACGACAGGACGGAGGTCACCATGGAGCCTAAGACGGCGTCACCACCAGAGCCTTTGGTAGGCGAAGACCACCTTTAGTCGGGATAGCTTGTACTAGCTGTCCCCTTTCAAATTGGCCGTTGTTGGCTCCCTTCCCGCTCAATATTTGGGAAGAGGACCAGCCTCTATAAATAGGACTAGCCACCACAAGAGGGAGGCATATCATCCTGGACTAGATCCATCCCATCCTTACACCCACCAAGCACAAGAACACCTCTCCTCGAGGCTGTTCTTCCCCTTGTCTTGTTCATCCTCAAATTTCAAGAGGCAATCCACCACCACGACCTTTGGAGTAGGGTATTACACCACAATGGTGGCCCGAACAAGATAAATCTTGAGTCTCTTGTGTTGCGAGTTCATCGAGCTAGCCTTTGAGATCGTGGCGAGGTTGAGGGCGTGATTAGGTAGGTGGATATCTTTGCGTGCACCCTAGTGTTCGAACCTCAAGGGTTTTGCCGGAACCCGAAATTCAACATTTGGCGTGCCAGGTAGGGGTGCGCCGAAGTTTCCTTCCGTCGATTCGCGTCCCATCGCCTCGTCGTTTCCATGGCGGACGCTCGCCGTGCTCGCGCTGAGTGCCGGGCCGCCCTCGCCGCCTGCGCCGTTCAGACGGCTCCCGTCGGCGGGCCACCCCATTGTTCTCCATCGCCTGACGCCAACGCCGTCACCGGCCCGGTGGGGAACGAGTAGCAAGCGTCCTCGCGGCACCCCTCGGTGCGGCGGGACAGCCGCACCACCATTCTATCGCTAACCCCGGCCGGCTCGTCGTCTCACGCCCGTCGCGCTCCGCACGGCCAGCTGAGCCGCGCATGCATGGCACGCGAAATCCTGCACTATTGCCCCATCGACAACCTCTACAAGGACTGGCTGGACCGCATCGCCGAGCTCATCAGCGCCGCAGGGGGCTCCCCTGCGCCGTCCCTCTCGCTGCCTCGCCCTCCGCCAACTGCGAGTGATGTGGCCCATGGAGCGCCACCGCCACCACCTCCGCACCAAGACGGCGTCCTGGCGCCAAGGTGTGTGGCCTCCTGACGCGACCCACCGCGTCGGGCACCCGTGCGCGAAGAAGGAAGCTGCCAAGAAGTTCTCGTCTAAGAAGAAAACGCCCTGCCCGCCCCAAAGACCTCTCGCAAGAATAAGACTGCGGCGCCACCTCAAGAAGGGCGCTGGAATCAAGGGCAGGCTCCACATCAACAAAGGGTCCCGGTGGCCACCGTGGGCTGCCGCGCCTTCACTCCCGAGCTGCGTAGCGTCGTGATACGTCTCCAACGTATCTATAATTTTTTATTGTTCCATGCTATTATATATTTTGTTTTGGATGTTTAGTGGGCTATATTATACACTTTTATATTATTTTTGGGACTAATTAACCAGAGGCCAAGCCCAAATTGCTGGTTTTTTGCCTATTTCAGTGTTTCGAAGGAAAGGAATATCAAACGGAGTCCAAACGGGATGAAACCTTCGGGAACGTGATTTTCAGAACAAACATGATCCAGAGGACTTGGAGTTGACGTCACGCAATCAACGAGGAGGCCACGAGGCAGGGGGCGCGCCTACCCCCCTGGACGCGCCCTCCACCCACATGGGCCCCTCGTAGCTCAACCGACCTACTTCTTCCTCCTATATATACATACGTACCCCGAAAACATCAGATACGAAAAAAACCCTATTTCCACCGCCGCAACCTTCTGTACCCGTGAGATCCCATCTTGGGGCCTTTCCGGCGCTCCACCGGAGGGGGCATTAATCACGGAGGGCTTCTACATCAACACCATAGCCTCTCCGATGATGTGTGAGTAGTTTACCTCAGACCTTCGGGTCAATAGTTATTATCTAAATGGCTTCTTCTCTCTCTTTGGATCTCAATACAAAGTTCTCCTTGATTCTCTTGGAGATCTATTCGATGTAATCTTCTTTTTATGTGTGTGTTTGTCGAGATCCGATGAATTGTGGTTTATGATCAAGATTATCTATGAATAATATTTCAATCTCCTCTGAATTCTTTTATGTATGATTGGTTATCTTTGCAAGTCTCTTCGAATTATCATTTTTGTTTGGCCTACTAGATTGATCTTTCTTGCAATGGGAGAAGTGCTTAGCTTTGGGTTCAATCTTGCGGTGCTCGATCCCAAAGGATGTATGGGAAATGACACGTATTGTATTGTTGCCATCGAGGATAAAAAGATGGGGTTATATCATATTGCATGACTTTATCCCTCTACATCATGTCATCTTGCTTAAAGCGTTACTCCGTTCTTATGAACTTAATACTCTAGATACATGCTGGATAGCGGTCGATGTGTGGAGTAATAGTAGTAGATGCAGGCAGGAGTCGGTCTACTTGTCACGGATGTGATGCCTATATACATGATCATACCTAGATATTCTCATAACTATGCTCAATTCTACCAATTGCTCGACAGTAATTTGTTTACCCACAGTAATACTTATGCTATCTTGAGAGAAGCCACTAGTGAAACCTATGCCCCCGGGTCTATTTTCTATCATATTAATCTCCCGTCAACAAGTTATTTCTATTACCGTTTATTTTGCTTTCTTTACTTTTAGTCTTTATCATAAAAATACCAAAAATATTATCTTATCATCTCTATCAGATCTCACTTTTGCAAGTGGCCGTGAAGGGATTGACAACCCCTTTATCGCGTTGGTTGCAAGTTTCTTATTTGTTTGTGTAGGTGCGTGGGACTTGAGCGTGGTTTCCTACTGGATTGATATCTTTGTTCTCAAAAACTGAGGGAAATACTTTACGCTACTTTATCGTGCATCACCCTTTCCTCTTCAAGAGAAAACCAACGCAGTGCTCAAGAGGTAGCAAGAAGGATTTCTGGCGCCGTTGCCGGGGAGGCTTACGCCAAGTCAAGTCAGGATTTGATCTCCCAGCAACTAGCCATTTCTGGCGCCGTTGTCGGGGAGTCTAGACACAAGTCAAGACATACTAAGTACCCATGACAAACTCTTATCCCTCGCATTACATTATTTGCCATTTCCCTCTCGTTTTCCTCTCCCCTACTTCACCCTTGCCGTTTTATTCGCTTTCTATTTCATTTGCCTTTTTCTCGCCAGATCTATTATTTGCTTGTGTTACCATGTGCCTTCTATTTGCTTGCATCTTTGCTTGCTAAAAATCTATTGATATGGATCCACTTAAAGTGTTCTACTTGGATCATCTTCGATCCTTATGCGCTCGTGCTGAAACCCCAACTAGCCTAGTTGATGGAAAATCTTTAGATGATCATGCTCATTTTGTGCCACCGCTTGTATGCGAAAAGGGGAGACTCTTATGGGATCAAATAAACAGATTGATGTGTTATTCTTGGAATCTTTGTGAAATTTATGATTTTACTTGTTGCTCTGAAAACCTTAAGAAACACCTTCCCTACCAATGTGAGTTTAGTGATAATTGAATCGTATCTTCGTATGGTAAGGGTGTTTATAATTACTATGAGGTTCAACAAATTGAAGAATTTGTTGCTTTTAAGGGTGCTTATGAAATTGCTTCTTTGATTGAAACGTATGATGCTACTCTTTACAAATCTGAAAATTTTTCCATACTTAAATATTGTTATGATAATTATGCTTCTAATGCCTATGTTAAACCATATATTGAGGACTCCTCCGCTATCCAAGAAGAGGATAATATTTTGCAGGAGTCTATGGAGGAAGAAAATAATGATATACATAAATCTATAGATAATTATGATTCCGATGATTTGATTGAAATATCTCTTGATGAACATGATGTTTTCTATTCTTGTGGCCACGATGCCAATATCTATAAAAATGAATTTGCTATAGTTCCATATGTAAAACATGAGATCGCTGCTATTGCACCCATACTTGATAATTTCTTCGATGAAAAGCATGATTGCAATGGTTTTAGTATAAATTCTCCTGATGTCAATTGTGCTAATAATATGCAAAACCCTAAGCTTGGGGATGCTAAGTTTGCTATGTCTACTACTTGTTGTAATGATCATGATTGGGGTGATTTTTCTTATGATCTTGAAAATTTATTTAAGCCCCATGATGAATATGAGATTGATAATAATGTTTGCAATAGTATTGAAAGTGGGTTTGGAAGAGTGTCAACTTTAGATCCCCCATATTTGGATTTTGATCAATCTTATGAAGTTTTTGATATAAGTGGGTTTGGAGAGGTCATGACTTTAGTTAATGATAATCCCACTATTTTGGAAGAGTGTCAACTTCGCATGCATGTGGATCATCTAGAGAATATGTTATGTGAAAGCTATTTTGTTGAATTTTCCTATGTGAAAGCTATTATGAGAGAGTAAAATATGGTTGTAGAAATTTTTACCTTACTAAATTACCTCTCTTCATGTTGAGATTGCTATCGTCACTTTCTTCTTCCTTGCATATGCTAGTTTTTGCTTGCCTTGCAAATTTGTTTGCTTATAATATTCCTATGCATAGGAAGTATGTTAGACTTAGATGTGTTTGTCACGTGTTTTATGATGCTCTCATTGCGCTTCAATTCTTGTCTTTCATGTGAGCATCATTAAAATTATCAATGCCTAGCTAAAAGGCTTTAAAGAAAAGCGCTTGTTGGGAGACAATCCAATATGTTTCCTTGCTGTTATTCAATAAATAATTCATCTAGCCTCTGGTTAGATGTGTTCTTATGTTTTAATTAGTGTTTGTGCCAAGTGAAACCTATAGGATCTTCTTGGATGATAGTTATTTGATCTTGCTGAAAATTCCAGAAACTTTCTGTTCACGAAAACAATTGTTTAAAATCACCAGAAGGTGATAAAATACTGATTCCAATTGCAGTAGATCAATAAACAAATTATCTAGTTCTTCCTATTTTGGTAGATTTTTCTGAGTTCCAGAAGTTTGCGTTAGATACAGATTACTACAGACTGTTCTGTTTTTGACAGATTCTGTTTTTCGCGTGTTGTTTTCTTATTTTGATGAATCTATGGCTATTAAAATAGTTTATAAACCATGGAGAAGTTGGAATACAGTAGTTTTAACACCAATATAAATAAAGAATGAGTTCATTACAGTACCTTGAAGTGGTGTTTTGTTTTGTTTCGCTAAGGAGCTCACGAGATTTTACGTTAAGTTTTGTGTTGTGAAGTTTTCAAGTTTTGGGTAAAGATTTGATGGATTGTGGAACAAGGATTGGCAGGAGCCTAAGCTTGGGGATGCCCAAGGCACCCCAAGGTAAAATTCAAGGACAACCAAAATCATAAGCTTGGGGATGCCCCGGAAGGCATCCCCTCTTTCGTCTTCGTCCATCGGTAACTTTACTTGGAGCTATATTTTTATTCGCCACATGATATGTGTTTTGCTTGAAGTGTCTTGTATGATTTGAGTCTTTGTTTTTTTAGTTTACCACAATCATCCTCGATGTACACACCTTTTGAGAGAGACACACATGATTCGGAATTTGTTAGAATACTTGATGTGCTTCACTTATATCTTTTGAGCTATATAGTTTTTGCTCTAGTGCTTCACTTATATCTTTTAAAGCACGGTGGTGGTTTTATTTTATACAAATTATTGTTCTCTCATGCTTCACTTATATTATTTTGAGAGTCCTACAAAACAGCATGGTAATTTTCTTAAATTGTGAAATTAGTCCTAATATGATAGGCATCCAAGATTAGTAAAAACTTTCTTATAAGTGCGTTGAATACTAGGAGAAGTTTGATACTTGATAATTGTTTTGAGATATGAAGATGGTGATATTAGAGTCATGCTAGTTGAGTAGTTGTGAATTTGAGAAATACTTGTGTTGAAGTTTGTGATTCCCGTAGCATGTACGTATGGTGAACCGTTATGTGATGAAGTCGGAGCATGATTTATTTATTGATTGTCTTCCTTATGAGTGGCGGTCGGGGACGAGCGATGGTCTTTTCCTACCAATCTATCCCCCTAGGAGCATGCGTGTAGTACTTTGTTTCGATAACTAATAGATTTTTGCAATAAGTATGTGAGTTCTTTATGACTAATGTTGAGTCCATGGATTATATGCACTCTCACTCTTCCACCATTGCTAGCCTCTCTAGTATCGCACAACTTTCGCCGGTACCATACACCCACAACTACCTTCCTCAAAACAGCCACCATACCTACCTATTATAGCATTTCCATGGACATTCCGAGATATATTGCCATGCAACTTACCACCGTTCCGTTTACTATGACACGTTCCATCATTGTCATATTGCTTTGCATGATCATGTAGTTCACATCGTATTTGTGGCAAAGCCACCGTTCATAATTTTCATACATGTCAGTCTTCATTCATTGCATATCACGGTACTCCGCCGGAGGCATTCACATAGAGTCATATTTTTGTTCTAAGTATTGAGTTGTAATTCTTGAGTTGTAAGTAAATAAAAGTGTGATGATCATCATTATTAGAGCATTGTCCCAGTGAGGAAAGGATGATGGAGACTATGATTCCCCCACAAGTCGGGATGAGACTCCGGACGAAAAAAAAGAGGCCATAAAAATGAGAGAATAGGCCCAAATAAAAAAATGAGAGAAAAAGAGAGAAGGGACAATGTTACTATCCTTTTACCACACTTGTGCTTCAAAGTAGCACCATGATCTTCATGATAGAGAGTCTCCTATGTTGTCACTTTCATATACTAGTGGGAATTTAACATTATAGAACTTGGCTTTTATATTCCAATGTTGGACTTCATCTAAATGCCCTAGGTCTTCGTGAGCAAGCGTGTTGGATGCACACCCACTTAGTTTCTTTTGTTGAGCTTTCATACACTTATAGATCTAGTGCATCCGTTGCATGGCAATCCCTACTCACTCACATTGATATCTATTGAGGGGCATCTCCATAGCCCATTGATACGCCTAGTTGATGTGAGACTATCTTCTTCTTTTTGTCTTCTCCACAACCACCATTCTATTCCACATATAGTGCTATGTCCATGGCTCACGCTCATGTATTGCGTGAAGATTGAAAAAGTTTGAGAACATCAAAAGTATGAAACAATTGCTTTTCTTGTCATCGGGGTTGTGCATGATTAAATACTTTGTGTGATGAAGATAGAGCATAACCAGACTATATGATTTTGTTGGGATAACTTTCTTTGTCCATGCTATTTTGAGAAGACATGATTGCTTTGTTAGTATGCTTGAAGTATTATTATTTTTATGTCAATATTAAACTTTTATCTTGAATCTTTCGGATCTGAATATTCATGCCACAATTAAGAGAATTACATTGAAAATTATGCTAAGTAGCATTCCACATCAAAAATTCTGTTTTTATCTTTTACCTACTCGAGGACGAGCAGGAATTAAGCTTGGGGATGCTTGATACGTCTCCAACATATGTACAATTTTTTATTGTTCCATGCTATTATATATTCTGTTTTGGACGTTTAATGGGCTTTATTATACACTTTTATATTATTTTTGGGACTAACCTATTAACCGGAGGCCCAACCAAAATTGCTGTTTTTTTTGCCTATTTCAGTGTTTCGAAGGAAAGGAATATCAAACAGAGTCCAAACGGAATGAAACCTTCGGGACGTGATTTTTGGAACAAACGTGATCCAGAGGACTTGGAGTGGACGTTAAGCAATCAACGAGGAGGCCACGAGGCAGGGGGCGCACCTACCCCCTGGGCGCGCCCTCCACCCTCGTGGGCCCCTTGTAGCTCCACCGACCTACTTCTTCCTCCTATATATACCTACGTACCCTGAGAACATCATATACGAAAAAAACCTATTTCCACCGCCGCAACCTTCTGTACCCGTGAGATCCCATCTTGGGGCCTTTTCCGGCGCTCCGCCGGAGGAGGCATTGATCACGGAGGGCTTCTACATCAACACCATAGACTCTCCGATGATGTGTGAGTAGTTTACCTCAGACCTTCGGGTCCATAGTTATTAGCTAGATGGCTTCTTCTCTCTCTTTGGTTCTCAATACAAAGTTCTCCTCGATTCTCTTGGAGATCTATTTGATGTAATCTTGTTTTGCGGTGTGCTTATCGTGATCCGATGAATTGCGGGTTTATGATCAAGATTATCTATGAACAATATTTGAATCACCTCTGAATTCTTTTATGTATGATTGGTTATCTTTGCAAGTCTCTTCAATTATTAGTTTGGTTTGGCCTACTAGATTGATCTTTCTTGCAATGGGAGAAGTGCTTAGCTTTGGGTTCAATCTTGCGGTGCTCGATCCCAGTGACAGAAGGGGAAACAACACGTATTGTATTTTTGCCATCGAGGATAAAAAGATGGGGTTTATATGATATTGCATGAGTTTATCCCTCTACATCATGTGATCTTGCTTAAAGCGTTACTCCGTTCTTATGAACTTAATACTCTAGATACATGTTAGATAGCGGTCGATGTGTGGAGTAATAGTAGTAGATGCAGGCAGGAGTCGGTCTACTTGTCACGGACGTGATGCCTATATACATGATCATACCTAGATATTCTCATAACTATGCTCAGTTCTATCAATTGCTCGACAGTAATTTGTTTACCCACTGTAATACTTATGCTATCTTGAGAGAAGGCACTAGTGAAACCTATGGCCCCTGGGTCTATTTTCCATCATATTAATCTCCCATCAACAAGTTATTTCTATTACCGTTTATTTTGCTTTCTTTACTTTTAGTATTTATCATAAAAATACCAAAAATATTATCTTATCATCTCTATCGATCTCACTTTTGCAAGTGGCCGTGAAGGGATTGACAACCCTTTATCGCGTTGGTTGCAAGGTTCTTATTTGTTTGTGTAGGTGCGTGACTTGATCGTGGTCTCCTCATTGGATTGATACCTTGGTTCTCAAAAACTGAGGGAAATACTTACGCTACTTTACTGCATCACACTTTCCTCTTCAAGGGAAAATCAACGCAGTGCTCAAGAGGTAGCACGTCGCATGGCCGATCAAGTTCAAGACAGACCTACCTCCTCGCTACGATGGCGCTCCCGACCCAGCGGAGTTCCTGCAGCTCAACGAGCTGAGCATCGAGGCAGCCAACGGCGCCGAAAAAGTCATGGCGAACTGGTTCCCCATGGCTCTCAAGGATGGCGCCCGCTCATGGCTCCTGAACGTGCCTCCAGGATCCATCTCCTCCTGGAACGAGATGCGCGACCACTTCGTCGCCAACTTCCAGGGCACTCGCGACAGCCCTCCGGCCGCGGGTGACCCGCGCCGCGTCAAGCAGCAGCCAAGGGAGACCCTCCAGAAGTACATCCAACGCTTCAACAATGTTCGTCTCAAGATCCCCAAGATGACGGACGAGGCCATCATCTCTGCGTTTTCCGATGGCGTCCGTGATGTCAAGATGAAGGAGGAGCTCGCCATCCACGAGGAGCTGTGCATGTCTTTGGAGTTGTTCAACCTGGCGACCAAGTGCGCAAGGGCAGAGGAAGGGCGCCTTTCCCTCCTCGAGCTTCCAGCTGCCTACCTAGAGGAGAAGAAGGCCAAGGCCAAGGACGTGAAGCGTAAGGGAGCGCCCGTACTCACGGCAGAGCCGGACACGAAGCACGGCCGCGACCAGCCCGTGCCATCCAAGAGCAGCCGGTCGTTCTGCGCCTTCCACAACATTCACAGCCACAACACCAACGACTGCCAAGAGCTCAGAGCCATTCGGGACAGACGCCTCGGTCGACGCCCCGAGCGCAATGACCGGGGCTACGACCGAGGAGGAGGACATGGTGGAGGACGCTGGGACGACCGTGGCCCTCGCCAGGAGTGGCGCGACCGGCCTCGTGAGGGCCTCTGGCAGGACGAGCCTCGCGAGGGCGCCTGGAGGGATCAGCGTCACGAGGACCGTCCTCAGGGTAATGTTGGGCTTCCTCCGCTGCCGCCACCACCAAGAAGGAACGACGACCACTGTCGGTGTCAAAACCGGCGGATCTCGGGTAGGGGGTCCCGAACTATGCGTCTAAGGCGGATGGTAACAGGAGGCGGGGGACATAATGTTTACCCAGGTTCGGGCCCTCTCGATGGAGGTAATACCCTACTTCCTGCTTGATTGATCTTGATGATATGAGTATTACAAGAGTTGATCTACCACGAGATCGTAGAGGCTAAATCCTAGAAGCTAGCCTATGGTATGATTGTTGTTGTCCTACGGACTAAACCCTCCGGTTTATATAGACACCGGAGGGGGCTAGGGTTACACAGAGTTGGTTACAAGGGAGGAGATCTATATATCCGTATCGCCAAGCTTGCCTTCCACGCCAAGGAGAGTCCCATCCGGACAAGGGACGAAGTCTTCAATCTTGTATCTTCGTAGTCCAACAGTCCGGCTGTCCGGAGACCCCCTAATCCAGGACTCCCTCGGTAGCCCCTGAACGAGGCTTCAATGACGATGAGTCCGGCGCGCAGATTGTATTCGGCATTGCAAGGCGGGTTCCTCCTCCGAATACTCCATAGAAGATTTTGAACACAAGGATAGTGTATGTCTCTGCAAAACAAATTCCACGTACCACCGTAGAGAGAATAATATTTCCACAAACCTAATCTGCTGACACATGACATCGCACCATGGCCCGGTCATTATTCGCACCGTTTTTCTCAACCAGCCTCGGCGCATATTGCGAGGCGGTTTCCTTGGCACGTCTTGTCGAAGTAGAGATCGTGTCCCCTTATCACGGGATTCTCATCAATACGTACGTGGGTAACCGAACTGCGCCATCAATTACGGCGCTTGGGGAATAAACGAGTTTCGTCCGCCCTTATAAAGGGATAAGGATTCACCTTTTTCACCCATGCCTTCTTCCTCCTTGCTCATCCATTCTTGCGCACTCGAGCTCCAACACCCAAGTTTGCGTCTTTCTCCTCAAACCGCTCCAAGCATGTCCTGAGCGGAAGGCAAGTGGATGAAATCCTCCGTCACGGAGGAGGGCATCAAAAAGCTGCGGGGAGCCGGATACTTGGCTGCGGATATCGCGCATCGGCTACCCAACGCGGGGCAGATCGTCCCTACCCCGGAATCTCATGAGAGGGTAGTTTTCCTCACCCACTTCGTCCGCGGACTGGGATTTCCCCTCCATCCGTTCGTCCGTGGCCTCATGTTCTACTACGGGCTGGACTTCCATGATCTGGCCCCAAACTTTATCCTCAACATCTCGGTGTTTATCGTCATGTGCGAGGGCTTCCTCCGCATCCGGCCCCACTTCGGCTTGTGGCTGAAGACCTTCAATGTTAAACCGAAGGTAGTGGGCGGCCAGCAAGGGGAATGCGGAGGCGCCATGGTGGGAAAAATGCCCAACGTCACATGGCTCAAGGGCTCCTATGTGGAGACCATAAAGGGGTGGCAATCTGGATGGTTCTACATCACAGAGCCGCGCAACACCAACTGGGTGGCGGCCCCCGAGTTCCGATCCGGAATCCCCACGCGGCTCACCTCCTAGAAAGTGAAGGGCCTGTCCTGGGGTTCCCCGGTAAAGCTGACCGGACTCCAGACCTGCATCAAAAACATGATGAACAAGAAAATCAAGCTCGTCAACGTGGTCCAGGTCATGCTCTTCCGCTGGATCCTCCCGTGTCAACAACGGCATTCAATTTGTGGGAGTTCGACCCGGCCAAGCACCAGACTCTGCACGAGCTCTTCAACATGACGCACAAGGACGTCTGGAGGGTGCTGTTCAAGGGCGCCGAGGTGCCTCCTTCCCTTACCGAGGACCGTGGACTCAGCGCACAGCACCATGCCAGTTCGGTAAGTTCTTTATACCTCATAGGGTGTTTATTTTCCCCAGTTTAATCATGTGCGGGATCTAAGCTTCCATGCCTTTACCAGGACTAGGTGGAGGCAGTGGAGCAGATTGACCGGCCCCCACAGCCCCAAAGATCCTGCAGATGCTCTCCTAACGGAGATCTTGGCTCCGGCACCTTATGAGGTGCGGAGAAGAAGGCCAAGAAGAAGACCACGGGACCCGAAAAGGGTCTCCGCGTCGAGTGATATCGGAATCATCGTCCGATAACTCCGAGGCGCACTCCTCTCATGAAAACGAGGAGGAGGAAGAGGAAAGTTCTCCCCGCCCCCCAGCCAGGGGAGACAAGAAAAGGAAGGCTGCCCCAACCGGAGAGGCCGAAGGGTCCAAGAAGGGAAGGACCCTTCTTCCGGATTGTTCCACGACCGCCGCCTATAGTGACGGCGAGTGGTTGCCCAGGGACAAGCCCCTGGCGAAGTCGTAAGTATCCGGATACCATAGTAATTCATGGTATGCTTCTATTGCACTGCTTCTCCTTACGCCGAATATGATTATTCAGTCTGTCCCGAGTCCGCATCGACGTATCTTCGTCGGACGGTTCTTTGGACCCGTCGGATATGAATAGCGATTCACTTCCGACCGTCTCCACCCCTTGCCCTATGGACAACGCCGAGGTGTTGTCTCAGAAGGCACCAAGCCGAGGGAGGTAGTCCTGGAGGCGCCTCGAGGCGACCTTCCGGACCCCGGGCGCAAAGGGAGCAAGACTCCATATGGGCTCCAAGTTCGCCCTCGGCCGAACTCGCGGAACCTCCACATGGTTCCGGACTCCGGCAGGCGACCTCCTATTAAGAGGGGCAAGCCACTCGTGCCGGTGACCTCTGTCCATCCAGAGGCACCGGACAACTTGCTGGAAGCGCTTCGCAGCGTTTCCATCGACGAAGAGCACCGCACTATCATGAGTGCGGTGATCGAGAAGGTTTAGTCCGTTTCCGTCTAAAACGGACTGAATGAAGCTTGTGCCAGCCTCCTAACAGGCTTTCAGGTAAGTAATCGAAATATAGGAAAATATTATCAGTATAGACAGTAGCCCTCGATGCTTCGCTTGGCTTTCGCGAAGAAAAGCCGAATAGAGGATCAAATAATAATCACAGGAGTCTAATCAGAATATGTCTATGCAGGCTTCACTGCTGGCCGCTGCCGCACGTACTGCGGAGGTCGCTGCACTGAAGCAGGACCTTGAGCGGTCCGAGGAAGAGCTCGACCTTGCCAAGAGGGAGCTCGAGGAGATCAAAGGTAAGCAATACCTTGTCTATATATAAAAAGAGATTTGGTTGCAAAATAATAGGATCGTCATGGATTTGCCAGGGGCCACTACGGAAGTGGCGACCCTGAAGAAGGCGCTGTCCGAGGCCGAGGACAAAGCGGCCAAGGAGCGCATCGAGCGTGAAAAATAAGAGGCCCGAGTAGGCGAGGTGCAGCAAGAGCTTCAGGCTCTCGTCAAGAAGCACGAGTCCCTGGAGCTTGACTCTAAGACGCGAGAGTCCGAGCTTGCGAAGGCCCTCGAAGGCGCAAAACATGCCAGGGCCGAAGCCCAAAAGGCCCTCTAGGAAATTGAGGCGGTTAAGAAGATAGCAGTGGGTAAGGCATTGATTATGCAAAGCAAGCATGTGAAAGACAATTTCTTTTTACTTACCCGAGTTCGGAGCTCTCAAGGAGCGTTCGCAGATCTGCCCCGCAGTGTGTCAGATGCCGTGGACTTCTACCGGCCCGAGGAGGGGAGCTCGACGGAGAAGTTGTTCTGGTCTCAGTATACTGGGACCGAACACCCGATGCCCTTGAGCGACCAGCTGAAGCAACTGGTCGAGTGATAATCCACAAGTATAGGGGATCACAACAGTTTTCGAGGGTAGAGTATTCAACCCAAATTTATTGATTCGACACAAGGGGAGCCAAAGAATATTCTCAAGTATTAGCAGTTGAGTTGTCAATTCAACCACACCGATAACTTAATATCTCGCAGCAAAGTGTTTAGTAGCAAAAGTAATATGATAGTAGTGGTAACGGTAACAAAAGTAACGGAAGCAAGAGTAATATTTTTGGTGTTTTGTAGTGATTGTAACAATAGCAACGGGAAAGTAAATAAGCGAGAACCAATATAGGAAAAGCTCGTAGGCATTGGATCGGTGATGGATAATTATGTCGGATGCGGTTCATCATGTACCAGTCATAACATAGGGTGACACAGAACTAGCTCCAACTCATCAATGTAATGTAGGCATGTATTCCGAATATAGTCATACGTGCTTATGGAAAAGAACTTGCATGACATCTTTTGTCCTACCCTCCCGTGGCGTTGGGGTCCTAATGGAAACTAAGGGATATTAAGGCCTCCTTTTAATAGAGTACGGAACAAAGCATTAGCACATAGTGAATACATGAACTCCTCAAACTACGGTCATCAATGGAGTGGTCCCGATTATTGTCACTTTGGGGTTGCCGGATCATAACACATAGTAGGTGACTATAGACTTGCAAGATAGGATCAAGAACTCACATATATTCATGAAAACATAATAGGTTCATGATACGGGGTTGCCCAATCTTCACGGAGGATCTGCTTTATGTTGCGAATCAATGCCACCTGAAGGGTACGAAGGAAAACCCTTGATCCCAACCAACAACGCTGTCGGGTAAAGGATAACTAGTGCAACCTGTCGAGACCGAAGCTACCTATTGCAAATGCAACAACCAGCGACAAGTATTCACCCAACCACACTCTTAGTTCCAATCCACGCAACCACGCACGAAGTTGGAAACACGAACTGGTCGCCGCCTCAACAGCTGCTGTTGTAAAATCACAAAGTGAGTTTACCCTCTCACAAGGCAAGATTACAAGAGCTAAGGAGGAAGTGAACTCTCAAACAATATTCTGGTTGCACTTAGCTAACCTATGCTGAAATCAAATTGCCAAAGAGTTGTGGCTGAAGTGGGGGAAGGGGTATTTATACTAGGAACAGCCCTCCTAGTTTAGGTGTGAAACCAGCTGGTCCATGGAGCAAACTCATGGAGCCTCTCGCAGCAATTAATGCCCTGGACAGCTTGCATTGGAACTCTCATATCCTTTGACTCAGGACTCCAAATGATGCACCGTTTGATTTTCCTGAAAGTAGACTTCATATGCTCTCCATTTTGTACTCCCACACATGTTGGATGCTCATATATTTGCGTTGCATGATTCAGCAAGTTCTGGGACGAATTCTGGAACTGCACATGCAACAATAGAGTGTTGAGATGGCTTGCTATTCTTCCTTGCGGTGTAACTAGTTATCCTTGTCACCAAAACAAGGCTTTCATCAGAGTTGAAACATGTTCTCTTCAAACTTCTTGCATTGCTCCAAAACTTGTTTCTTCATGAGCTGAATGTTGTTGGTTGTCCTCAACATTGTACCTAAGTAAAATCAGCAGACGAGATTTAGGCAGTATAAAGTTCTCATGGTCATTTAAATTATGATAAGCTAGGAGCGCGTTCACCTCTTGTGCTATTTGTTTGGCACGGCTCCTTGTCATGGGACCCAAATAGATCTTCTTTGTAGAAACTTCACTTGATGGCTGAGATTTATCATCAGGAGAAGATGATAAACGAGGTGAACCTGGGATGTCCTCATTAGTTCAGATCTGAAATCATGGCACTCGGGCCCTAGTGACAAGCATTAAGCATAGCAAAGTCATAGCAACATCAATCTTAGAACATAATGGATACTAGGGATCAAACCCTAACAAAACTAACTCGATTACATGATAGATCTCATCCAACCCATCACCGTCCAAAGCAAGCCTACGATGGAATTACTTCACGCACGGCGGTGAGCATCATGAAATTAGTGATGGAGGATGGTTGATGATGACGACGGCGATGAATCCCCCTCTCCGGAGCCCCGAACGGACTCCAGATCAGCCCTCCCGAGAGGTTTTAGGGCTTGAGAGCAGCTCCGTATCGTAGAACGCGATGATTTCTTCTCTTTGATTTTTTTCTCTCCGAAAGCAAATATATAGAGTTGGAGTTGGCGTCGGAGGAGCTCCAGGGGGCCCACGAGGTAGGGGGCGCGCCCTGGGGGGCGCGCCCCACCCTCATGGACAGGTGTGTGGGCCCCCCGTCTTCATCTTTGGCAAGGACCTTTTTTATTTCTGAAAAGACGTTCCGTGGAGTTTCAAGTCATCCGAGAACTTTTGTTTCGGCATAAATAACACCATGGAAAGTCTGCTTTGAAAACAGCGTCGATCCAAGTTAGTTCCATTCAAATCATGCAAGTTAGAGTCCAAAACAAGGGCAAAAGTGTTTGGAAAAGTAGATACGACGGGACGATCAACTCCCCCAAGCTTAAACCTTTGCTTGTCCTCAAGCAATTCAGCTTGATAAACCGAAAGTGATAAAGAAAAACTTTTACAAACTCTGTTTGCTCTTGTTGTTGTAAATATGTAAAGCAAGCATTCTAGTTTTCAGCAAAGATTATGACTAACCACATTTGCAATAACTCCTAGGTCTCATGTTTACTCATATCAATAGCATAATCAACTAGCGAGTCATAATAATAAATCTCGGATGACAACACTTTCTCAAAACAATCATAATATGATATAACAAGATGGTATCTCGCTAGCCCTTACTTTGAGACCGCAAAACATAAATGCGTAACACCTTTAAAGATCAAGGACTGACTAGACATTGTAATTCATGGTAAAAGAGATCCAATCATAGTCATACCCAATATAAATTAACAAGAATGGATGCAAATGACAAAGCAGCGCCTCCAGCCTAGTGCTTTTTAATAAGAGGGTGATGACTCAACATAAAAAGTAAATAGGTAGGCCCTTCGCAGAGGGAAGGCGAGGATTTGTAGAGGTGCCGAGCTCGGTTTTGAAATAGAGATAAATAATATTTTGAGCGGCATACTTTTCATTGTCAACATAGCAACTAAGAGATGGCGATATCTTCCATGATACACACATTATAGGCGGTTCCCAAACAGAATGGTAAAGTTTATACTCCGCCTCCACCAAAAAGCATGAATCCATGACTTGCTCGAAACAACGAGTGTCTCCAACTAGCAACAGTCCCAGGGGGAGTTTTGTTTTGCAATTATTTTGATTTAGTTTGCATAAAGCATGGACCGGGCATCCCGAGACCAGCCATTTTCTCGTGAATGAGGAGCGGAGTCCACTCCTCTTGAGAATAACCCGCCTAACATGGAAGATAAGGGCAGCCCTAGTTGATACATGAGCTATTCGAGCATACAAAATGTAATGTTTATTTGAAGGTTTAGAGTTTGGCACATAATTTACTTGGAACGGCAGGTAGATACCGTGATATAGGAAGGTATAGTGGACTCATATGGAATAACTTTGGGGTTTAAGGGATTGGATGCACAAGCAAGATTCTCGCTTAGTACAAGTGAAGGCTAGCAAAAGACTGGGAAGCGACCAACTAGAGAGCGACAACAGTCATGAACATGCATTAAAATTAATAAACATTGGATGCAAGCATGAGTAGGATGTAATCCACCATGAACATAAATATCGTGAAGGCTATGTTGATTTTGTTTCAACTACATGTGTGAACATGTGCCAAGTCAAGTCACTTAAATCGTTCAAAGGAGGATACCACCCCATCATACCACATCACAACCATTTTAATAGCATGTTGGCATGCAAGGTAAACCAATATAACTCATAGCTAATCAAGCATGGCACGAGCAACTATGATCTCTAATTGTCATTGCAAACATGTTTATTCATAATAGGCTGAATCGAGAACGATGAAGTCATCATATTTACAAAAACAAGAGAGGTCGAGTTCATACCAATTTTTCTCATCTCGATCAGGTCCATCATATATCATCATAATTGCCTTTCACTTGCACGACCCGAACGATGTGAATAATAATAAGAGTGCACGTGCATTGGACTAAGCCGAATCATGCGAGCATTCAATAAACGAGGAGAAGACAAGGCAATATGGGCTCTTGGTTAAATCAACAATAATGCATATAAGAGCCACTTCAACAATTTAATCATGGTCTTCTCCTATCGAATTTCAAAGGAAAGAAAAGAAATAAAAACTATTTACACGGGACAGCTCCCAACAAGCAAAAGAAGAACGGGAAATATTTTTGGGTTTTCTTTTTAATTATTACTACTACAGCAAGAAAAGTAAACTACTACTAAATTTTTTTGGTTTTTTCTTAAGGTTTAACAAACACACAAGAAGAAAGCAAGAAAAAGAAAATAAACTAGCATGGATATTACAGTGAAAGAGTATGAGCACCGACATCTAGCAATGAGTGTGTGTAAACATAAATGTAATGTCGGTGGAAAATACGTACTCCCCCAAGCTTAGGCTTTTGGCCTAAGTTGGTTCATTTCCAGGGATGACCTGGTGGATATCCGTAGGTGTAGCTAGGGTCGTACTGCGACGAAGAGGACTCTGACTGCCACTGGCTGGCAGCCATCTTCGGATCCCAAAAGTAATCAGACTGTCGTGGAGGCTCAACTTGTGGTTCCGTCTCCGGGGCTGGTGTAGGGTTCCGGTAGGCTTGAACGGCCGCCCACGGAGCGGGATATGGACCTTCAGATAAATTAAACAAGGAAGGAGCAGGCAAGGTAATAGTCTCAGGGTGATGTTTATTAAAGTACAATGTATATTTAAGCTCCCCTTCCCTATTCTTAACAATAAAGTCATGCGCTAGCATACTCTTATAATCTAAATAAGCATTGGCAGCAATTTTTCTTCTTTCTCATAGAGCCTAATAGGTATGTTAAAGTGTGCAGCTAGGCGTGAAGCATATATACCTCCAAAGATGGGGCCCTTTGTACGGTTCAAACTTAACTGTTTAGCAATAATTCTGCCCATACTAACAGTGTTATCGCGGAATAAACCATGGAACAAAATGATAGTATCAAGGACACTAAGGTTTCCACAGTTTCCGTGACCAATCAAGCAACGACTAGCAAATATGGAAAAGTAGCGTAAAACAGGAAAATGTATGCTAGTGATTCTTGCATCGGAAACCTTCCTGGTTTCCCCCATGGTGATGGTGTGAATAAATTCTTCCACATCTTTACGGTGTGGTTCATCTAAGGTACCCTCAAAGGGTACTTTGCAAACCTTGCAAAATTCAGCTAATGGCATCTTCTTAACAACATCATATAAATGAAACTCTACTGAAGGAGGTGATTCCTTAGGAAAATAGTAGAAGTTTTGCACAAAAGTATTAGTGAGTAAGAGATACTGATGACGTTGGTCGTGGAGGAAGTCGGTGAGGCCAGCATTCTCAGCTAATGAATAGAAATCATCATAAATCCCAGCTGCTCTCAAGAAATCATCGAAAGGCCATTCACACGGCCGGACCTCCGCGGTACGAGGCAAATTAAATTTGGGCCTCTGTGCTTCTTCATTTTGCTTTTCCTTCGAAGCTTCGCTCGATGAACCCCTCAAAAATCTCTTCATTATTTTCTGAAATATTCTGAAATTTTTAGTAACTTCAAACAAAAGTGAACCAAGCTCAACAAAATTGATAGCAACTACTCCTACAAGTGCCTAGAGGATATATCATACATTAGAACTACTTATAACCATATAAATTTGACATGCAAGCTCAAGAACATGGTCACCTAGGCAGCACAAATTTGCAATGAATAAAGCACTAGAGCAAAAACTAATTGGACCAATGGAGGAGTCACATACCAAGGAACAATCTCCCCTAGCAGTTTTGTGAGAGGTGCTTTGAGCAAGGAGATCGAAAATCACAGCAAAGTGAGCTAGAACTCATGCTTGAGCTAGGTATTCGTGTTTGTGGGAGGAAGTAGAACTGTATGGGTGCGGGAATAAGTGGAGGAGGGCCAACGTGGGCCCACAAGGCAGGGGGCGCGCCCTGGGGGGTAGGGCGCGCCCTCCACCCTCGTGCCCAGGTGGTTGACCCCCCTGGCGTGTTCTCAGTACCATATATCCTCAAATATTCTAGAAAAAAAATATTTCATTTTCAGGGCATTTGGAGAACTTTTATTTTTGGGGTATTTTTATATTGCACAGATAAACCAGAAAACAGACAGAAAAATACTATTTTTACTTTATTTTAACTAAATAACAGAAATTAGAAAGAGGGTACAGAAGGTTGTGCCTTCTAGTTTCATCCATCTCATGCTCATCAAAAGGAATCCACTAACAAGGTTGATCAGGTCTTGTTAATAAACTCATTCCGAATAACATGGAACCGGAGAAATTTTGAATAACACTTTGTTACCCCAACGGGGATATGCACATCCTCAATAATAAGAATATCATATTTCTTCTTGACAGTTGGAAGAGGAAATTCAAAACCTCCAAATATAATCGATGCAATTTTTCCAATAGAGTTGATACTATGAACTTGAGATTGTTTCCTCGGAAAGTGTACCGTATGCTCATTACCATTAACATGAAAAGTGATATTGCCTTTGTTGCAATCAATCACAGCACCTACATTATTCAAAAAGGGTCTTCCAAGAATAATAGACATACTATCGTCCTCGGGAATATCAAGAATAACAAAGTCTGTTAAAATAGTAACGTTTGCAACCACAACAGTACATCCTCACATATATCGACAGTGTATAGCAGTTGATTTATCAGCCATTTGCAAAAGATATTTCAGTAGGTGTCAACTTATTCAAGTCAAGTCTACGATATAAAGAGAGAGGCATAACACTAACACCGGCTCCAAGATCACATAAAGCAGTTTTAACATAGTTCTTTTAATGGAGCATGGTATAGTAGGTACTCTGGATCTCCAAGTTTCTTTTGGTATTCCACCCTTAAAAGTGTAATTAGCAAGCATGGTGGAAATTTCAGCTTCCTAAGATTCTTTCTTTTATTAGTGACAATATCTTTCATGTATTTAGCATAAGGATTCATTTTGAGCATATCACCAATCGCATACATAAAAGATAGGTCTAATCATTTCAGCAAAGCGCTCAAAGTCCTCATCATCCTTTTTCTTGGATGGTTTGGGAGGAAAAGGCATGGGTTTCTGAACCCATGGTTCTCTTTCTTTACCATGTTTCCTAGCAACAAAGTCTCTCTTATCATAACGTTGATTCTTTGATTGTGGGTTATCAAGATCAACAGCAGGTTCAACTTCTACATCATTATCATTACTAGGTTCAGCATCATCATGAACATCATCATTAACATTTTCACTAGGTTCATGTTCATTACCAGATTGTGTTTCAAAGATCGGACATAGAGATATCATTGGAATTCTCGTGGTTCAGAAATAGGTTCACTAGAAGTTTATAAAGTCCTATCATTTTCTTTTCCTTCCTTTTTAGAAGAACTAGGTGCAGCAATATTATTTCTCTGAGAATCTTGCTCAATTCTCTTAGGGTGGCCTTCAGGATACAAAGGTTCTCGAGTCATTCTACCAGTTCTAGTAGCCACTCTAACAAAGCATAATCATTTTCTTACTATTCATTTCATTGAGCAAATCATTTTGAGCTTTAAGTACTTGCTCTACTTGAGTGGTAACCATAGAAGCATGTTTGCCAACAAGTTTAAGTTCACCTCTAACATTAGCCATATAATCACCCAAGTGTTTAATCATATCGGAATTGTATTTCAATTGTCTACCAAAATAAGCATTGAAATTTTCTTGTTTGACAATAAAATTATCAAACTCTTCTAAGCATTGTCTGGCAGACTTATAGTGAGGTATATCACCTTCATCAAATCTATAGAGAGAATTTACCTTTACTACCTGTGTCGGGTTATCAAGACCAGGAGGTTCTTCAATAGGTAATGGATTAGAATCATATATTTCTTCAACAGGCGGTAGATTAAGACCATGTATTTCTTCAATAGGAGGTAAATTCTTGACATCTTCAGCTTTAATACCTTTTCCTTTCATAGATTTCTTTGCCTCTTGCATATCTTCAGGACTGAGAAATAGAACACCTCTCTTCTTCGGGAGTTGGTTTAGGAGTAGGCTCAGTAATTGGAGCAGGAGCTGGCTTAGGAAGTGTCCAATTATTTTCATTTGTCAACATATTATTCAATAGAATTTCAGCTTCATCTGGTGTTCTTTCCCTGAAAATGTAAACCGAGCACAACTATCGAGGTAATCTCCGAAGCATCGGTTAGTCCATTATAAAAGATATCAAGTATTTCATTTTCTTAAGAGGATGATCAGGCAAAGCATTAAGTAACTTGAGAAGCCTCCCCCCAAGCTTGTGGGAGACTCTCTTCTTCAATTTGCACAAAATCATATATTTCTCTCAAAGCAGCTTGTTTCTTATGAGCAGGGAAATAATTAGCAGAGAAGTAATAGATCATATCCTGGGGACTACGCACACAACCAGGATCAAGAGAATTAAACCATATCTTAGCATCACCCTTTAATGAGAATGGAAATATTTTAAGGATATTAAAGTAGCGAGATCTTTCATCATTTAACTTAGTAAGATGTGCCACAAGAGTTTCGGATTCATAGCCATGAAAAGGATCAGATTCAACCAAAGTAATTACATCAGGATCAACAGAGAATTCATAATCCTTATCGGCAACACAGATAGGTGAAGTAGCAAAAGCAGGGTCAGGCCTCATTCTATCTTTAAGGGATTGCTTATTCCATTTAGCCAATAACCTCTTGAGTTCATATCTATCTTTGCAAGCTAAAATAGTTGCAGAAGCTTCTATATCAAAAACATAACCCTCAGGAATAACAGGCATATCTTCATCATCAATTTCATCAATATACTCAGTTTCGATAATTTCTTTTTCTCTAGCCCTAGCAATTTCTTCATCAAGAAATTCACTAAGGGGCACAGTAGTATCAAGCATAGAAGTAGTTTCATCATAAGTATCATGCATAGCAGAAGTGGCATCATCAATAACATGCGACATATCGTAATCGAATAGCGAAGCGAGGTTTAGGTGTCGTAAGCTTACTCAAAAGCAAAGGTGAATCAAGTGCGTAGCTAGATGGCGCTTCCTTACCTCCCCTCGAAGTTGAGGGATAAATTGTTGTCTTAAGCGTCTTTCAAGTTCTTCATAGTGACCAGCAGATATAAATCCCAAGTGACTCAAAGAATAGAGCTATGCTCCCCGGCAATGGCGCCAGAAAATAGTCTTGATAACCCACAAGTATAGGGGATCACAATAGTTTTCGAGGGTACAGTATTTAACCCAAATTTATTGATTCGACACAAGGGGAGCCAAAGAATATTCTCAAGTATTAGCAGTTGAGTTGTCAATTCGACCACACCTGGATAACTTAATATCTGCAGCAAAGTGTTTAGTAGCAAAGTAATATGATAGTAGTGGTAACGGTAACAAAAGTAACGGAAGCAAGAGTAATATTTTTGGTGTTTTTTAGTGATTGTAACAATAGCAACGGGAAAGTAAATAAGCGAGAACCAATACAGGAAAAACTTGTAGGCATTGGATCGGTGATGGATAATTATGCCGGATGCGGTTCATCATGTAACAGTCATAACATAGGGTGACACAGAACTAGCTCCAATTCATCAATGTAATGTAGGCATGTATTCCGAATATAGTCATGCGTGCTTATGGAAAAGAACTTGCATGACATCTTTTGTCCTACCCTCCCGTGGCAGCGGGTCCTAATGGAAACTAAGGGATATTACGCCTCCTTTTAATAGAGTACCGAACAAAGCATTAGCACATAGTGAATACATGAACTCCTCAAACTACGGTCATCACCGGAGTGGTCCCGATTATTGTCACTGAGGTTGCTGCACCATAACACATAGTAGGTGACAATAGACTTGCAAGATAGGATCAAGAACTCACATATATTCATGAAAAAATAATAGGTTCAGATATGAAATCATGGTATCGGTGTCAAAAGCCGGCGGATCTCGGAGTAGGGGGTCCCAATTTATGCGTCTAGGCGGATGGTAATAGGGAGACAAGGGACACGATGTTTACCTGTGTTCGGGCCCTCTTAATGGAGGTAAAACCCTACGTCTGCTTGATTGATATTGATATTGTGGATGTTTACAAGAGTGGATCTACCACGAGATCAAGGAGGCTAAACCCTAGAAGCTAGCCTATGGTATGATTGTAAGGGTTGTTGTTCTAGTCCTACAGACTAAAGCCATCCGGTTTATATAGACACCGGAGAGGGCTAGGGTTACATAGAGTCGGTTACAATGGTAGGAGATCTACATATCCGTATCGCCAAGCTTGCCTTCCACGCCAAGGAAAGTCCCATCCGGACACGGGAGAAGTCTTCAATCTTCTATCTTCATAGTCTTGGAGTCCGTCGATGATGATAGTCCGCCGATGATAGTCCGCCGATGATGGTAGTCCGCCATCCGGACACCCCTAATCAGGACTCCTCGGTAGCCCCGAACCAGGCTTCAATGACGATAAGTCCAGCGTGCGTGTAGTCTTGGCGTTGCAAAGGCGGGTTCTCCTTCAAGTTCTACGTACCTGCCGAGCGGTGTCCAGCTTCCTCATCAATGTTGCGCGTCTTGGCTTCCACGCCCAATAATGGCCTTCTTCCACGCTGTCGTGCGAATGTGAAAAGCCGTGGTGTCTTTTATGTTTTACCCCTAGTTGTGCGAACAATCTGCCTATAAGGGAGGCAAGAATCCAGATCCAAGTCACCATCTTCCTCGCAAATACTCATCGGAGCGCTTTCGACCAAGAATCCATTCCATCATGGACCGTCAACGCGGCTCCTCTTCTCGCGCTCCGCCCTTTGCCGAGAGATTGGAGGAGATGCTCTGTTCGCTAGCAGCTGGTGAAGCTCCAATGGGGGATATCTCCCTCCGCCTTCATGGTTCCGGTTCGAGCCGGGCTGGCCACCTACAAAGGTGGGAAGCAAGCGGAGGTTACCCCAAATCCCAACAAAGGGAGCGGGTATGCTTCGTCCCCTATCTGATAAGGGGCTCAGATTTCCAGTAGATCCATTCCTCGCGGGCTCACGGAGTTCTACGTACTCGGCTTCATCACCTCACGCCGCCTCAATCACGCATATTGCGTGTTATGTATCTCTTTATGAAGCTTTTTCACAGGCGTCGAGCCCCACTTCGTTGTGGAAGAGGTTGTTCGCCTTGTACCCGGTCTCACGAGGGGTCCATATATCAAGTGGGCGGCGAAATATGGCGCATTGCCGGACCGGATATCCATCCTAACCCCTAGAAGCGCCCAAGACCGGCCTTGAATGGTTTTATATAGAAGACGCTCCGCTGCGGACCCTGTTGGATCGGCCTCCGGAGTTCAGCAATGCTCCTCTGAAGAAACGCCTTAGTTGGCGTCATGAGCCCCCATCTGGAGGAAGACAAGAGCGTCCATTATTTGATGGGCGAATAAGGTTCTTGGCCCATGCCGGAGTTGACCATGATTGGGATCATGGCAACATGCATTATCGCGGGGTGCAGCCACTACAATACGAGGCCACCCCATGTGGGATTTCAACGGGAGGACGATGCCACCCGTCATGGCCGCAAGGGCGGATTCGGCCGAAGATCCGTGACGATCTTGTCCTAGCCTGTATAAGGGGGAGAAGGAGGATTTCCTTCCTGACGAACCCGTTAAATGGGTTTTCCATGAATAATCCCGGCCTTGGGTAGCGAACACTCGGCGTGTCCGACCCGTGCCTTTCAAACTTAAGTTTCTTATATCGTGTTCTTCTTCGGCGCAGAACTGCGCTGGACCGTTGAGGGAATGCTAAGTCCGGCTCCGCAGCCCGAGGATCCAGAGATCCCGGATCCGGCCTCGAAGAGGATCCGGACATAAAGGTGGAGCTAATCGGCGGGTGTTCCACCAGCTCAGCATGGACAATGCTTTAGTTGCTATCACGGCCGACTATCCCGGACTATATCCGGCTTCCCAGGTGATTGCGGCCAAAGCCCTCACACCGTCATTCCTTCTTTGCTTATTTCTGACCACCGTATATGATGGCACTGCAGTGTGAGGCGCCTAGGGCGAGAAGCCGAGCTCACGGTGGGTCGACCAACAAGGGCCGCCTGACCAAGAGGGCGGAAGAGGAGCGCTGGCGACCAAACGTCGCCGCAAAGGTGTAGCTCACAATTCAGTATTTAGAGCAACGTTCTAGGAAGCGTTTGAGTGCTCATGAGTTTTATAGGGAAAAAGCGTCCACGGACTGCATGGGCGTAAAGTTGTCAATCCAACCTCTACCAGCCGGTCTCCCGCACTTGGTCGAGGGGAGGCGAGGCGAAGGCGCGAGCCGGGACGTTCCTCCGACGGAGGATGCCGGCAGACTGTCCGTCACCAAGTCTCGAGGCGGAGAGTGTCCGAATCACAGCGCCCGCCGGGCAAGATTTAATGTGACGTGCTATGCTTCTCCCCGAGGCGTTGAATGCCTTTAACACGGGGACGCGCACCTTCGTGCTGCTCAAGATGGTTTTATCGAGCCACGGAGCGATATGTAAAGACATACTGGTAAGAGAATTTAACAGCTATATATGCCGGTAGCCCCGAGACTTAAAGTAGTTATATTACACTGATTTAAGGATCATATGAAACGTAGGATCTTACCGAGAAGAATACCCAACTGTCTCGGGGCTGCAAGAGTGCAAGGCCCAACTTGAGGCCGCATTTTACATGCGCAGGAGGAAACACAAGGACCTCTCACAGTAACGCATTATTTGAGAAAGATAAGTAGCGTTTGGCTTTTGCGCAAGTCTAAAAAGCGACATTGCGAGTGCTTTGCGGACAAGATCCGGACAGGCAAGAACTTCTGCGCCAACTAAAGGCCGGCGAGAGGGTCGTATAAGGTGCAGCATGAAAGGAACAAGCTCCAGATGCCCATGCCCAGCTTGGAGAAGAGCCGAAAGAAGCGTTAGGCCGAGCCGTCGAGCTCCGTTAAGGAGAATCAGCGTTTGACCGCGGCATATATAGTAAGTGCTTGAGCGAACTCCTTTGAAAAGAAGAGTTGGCGAGGAAGTCAATTTGATGAGAATATGTCTCAGAGGTATGTTCACAGGTCGCCTGCTGGAGGAGATGCCCGTAATAACGGGTGATCAACTTCCGAATTGTTGCAACTGATCGAACGAAGTTCGGCAGGCTATGAGCGCGCTCGTCCTGTGCGTTATGGCCAGCCTTCTCCATACCCGAGGGTCTTGGGAGCTTGCGGAGAAAGCTGCGAGGGAGTGCGGCAGCGCTTCCATTTATGGAAGATTTCGACCGCCGCCAAGGTGCCAGGAGGCTCGGGCCATGGTAAAGACGCAGCGGTACAAGAAGGCGGATCCCAACCACATGGCCGAGAAGTCGGACTGTGGGGCCCGATGGGAAGGAGATCCCCTGAGTTTAGTATACGGCCAAGTGGAGTTGGTCATGAAATTTTCCCAACAGGACTGTAAATTAGACAACCTGTTAGACGGATTGAGGAAGAATACAATCAACATTTGACAATGTATTATAAAATGACATACAAAATGCCTTCTAGCCGGATTGTAGATCGCTTGTCTTTGCCGACCTTTTCGCTTCCGACCTCGGGACCCTAGAGTCCTGAGTGTGTCCGAATACCTTCTTGTTATGAAACAACCGGGGTATGCATGGAGACCAGGCGTAGGGGTCAATGTGCTTTATCGCATAAGTGCCCAACTAGTTATGTTATATTACATGGGTAGTAAGAAACATCTTCCAGGAGAATAGTTCCGTTAAGGGTTCCTTTCTCTGGGGGTGGCATGCCCTAAAGTGCATGTCCTGACTGCTAAAAAGCAGAAAAAACATCCGGGGCAGATAAATAAGTGGATAAAAAATCATCTTTTAAGTCACCGACGAATATTCCCTTAAGAATGCTAGCTTTGGCTTCACCCGGTCACCGAGGTACACATCTTGTCAACCCGGGCAAGAATAATCAGCAGAGGTGCTCCCTTTACCTCCTAGCCGAACAATCGGGAACGTAGGGGTAAGCAGAGCCAGCAAACCCAGCTTGGCCAAAACTTAAGTCATATCGATGCATATAATGGTGAATAAAAGGTACATGTGGGGCTTGACACATGTGTCGGGCATGAAGCCCGTGATAATTAAGCTTCTGTAAACAAGCCCCAGGTATAATGAGTGCTGATAGCACATCAATTGCGATCTAACGTTGCTCAAATAGGCCCTTTATGGCTTGGATGAATAGGTTTGCGAAGAAAGAGATAAACAAAAGGCATATGAAAAAATGGGAAAAGGAAAAAAAAATTTGGACGGGGGGAAAGGGACGAACTCTTAGTCTGGCGCTAGGCATAGAATCGCCGAGGCGGGCTGCGTTCCATGGGTTCGCTCGAGTCGGTTATCCGATGTATTTAGTAGGACGGTACGCCCGCGGGTCGACTTGATCGATGATGATGGGGCCTTCCCATTTGGGCTTGAGCTTGTCCTTTTTCTTGTCCGGCAGCGTAGAACCAGTTCGCCAACATTGTAAGTCTTGGTCCGCATTTCTCGCTTTGATATCTTCGAGCCTCGCTGATAGAATGCGGAACGAGCCTTTAGCGACGCCGCGCTCTTCCTCCAATGCGTCCAAGCTGTCCCGCCGATCCAACTCGGCTTCTTCTTTCTTCGTACATACGCACTCGAGGTGAGTCATGAATGATGTCGCAGGCAAAACCGCTTCGCGCCAGTATAACATAAAAAATGGTGTGAATCCGGTGAGTACGGTTAGGCGTTGTCCGCAGCTCCCCAGAGTACGGAGTCGAGCTCCTCTACCCAAAGGTCGTGTCGATTTCGTGAGGGACCACACTAGTCCGGGTTTGATGCCGCCATTATTAGACCATTTGCTCGCTCCACTTGACCGTTGGTTTGAGGATGATAGATCAAGCGTAATCGAGCTTGATGCCCATATTTTTGCACCATGATTTAACCTCATCGGGCGGTGAAATTCGTGTCGTTATCGGTGATGATGCTGTGAGGGACACCATAACGGTGTACTACCCGGATATAAAGTCTATCACTTTGGTCCGGACTCTGCCGCTTTAACCGGCTTGGCCTCTATCCATTTGGTGAATTTATCCACCATGACCAATAGGTACCTTTGCTTGTGGGTTCCCCCTTTAAGTGGTCCAACCATGTCAAGCCCCCAGACATGAGCGGCCGTAATGGGTATAAGTTTTGAGGGCGGTGGGTGGCATATGGCTCGATTAGCAAAGAGCCGACAACCGACGCATCTTTGGACTAAGTCCCGAGCATCTGCTTGGCCGTCATTTCGGCCCATCAAAATCCTCAGACGGAATGCTCTTTCCTACAAGGGCCCGAGCTGCGGCGTGGTGTCCGCCCTAGTCCGGCATGAATTTCAGCCAGGAGGTTTCGCCTTCCTCTTTGGAGATACACCTTTGAAGGACTCGGTTGTGCTTTTCTTATAAAGTTCTCCCTCATAGACCTTGTAGGCTTTAGATTGCGGACAATGCAGCGGGCCTCGTTTTGGTCTTCGGAAGCTCCCCGCCTAAGTAAGTAGGTGAGGAATGGTTACATCCCACGGGCAATTACTGCCATTATGTATGACGTGGGCGGAAGGTGTTATGTCATCGGCTGAATCGCCGGTTGGTGCGGCTTGTTCCGGTTTGTTAGTTCCGGACTCCTCTTCCCATAGTATGGATGGCTTGAAAAGCCTTTCCAGGAAGATGTTAGGAGGGACAGAGTCGCGTTTTGCGCCAATGCGTGCCAGTACGTCGGCTGCTTGGTTATTATCCCGGGCTACGTGATGGAATTCAAGTCCTTCAAACCGGCTGACATTTTTAGGACAGCGTTATGATATGCTGCCATTTTCGGATCTTTACGCCAAAGTCTCCGTTTATTTGGGATATTATGCGAGGTTTGAATCTCGCGCACCTCTAGGCGTTGAATGCCCATGGAGATTGCCATCCGAGACCATGTAAAAGGGCCTCGTATCTTCGCCGCGTTGTTGGAGTCCGTGTACATTATCCTGGCGTACGATGGATCGGTGGTCCCGGTGGGGACGTCAATACGACGCCAGCCCCCAGTCCGGCTAACATTTTAGAGCCGTCGAAGTGCATAATCCAATTGGAGTATGCACCGTATTCTTTAGGGAGTTCGGCTTCGGTCCATTCAGCGACAAAGTCAGCCAAAACTTGTGACTTTATAGCTCGCCGAGGTTTGTAAGATATATCAAATGGTAAGAGCTCAATGGCCCATTTTGCAATCCTGCCCGTCGCTGTCATGATTGTTTATAATGTCGTTAAGTGGTACTTGAGGCCTTTGTTATCGAACACTCTTGAAAGTAGTGTCGAGCTTCCGGATGCCATGAACACGCGTATGCTATCTTCTCGATAGTGCGGGTAACGGGACTTGCAGGGGGTTAACAGTGGATACGTAGTATACTGGTTTTGAAGAGGGAATTTATGCCCTTCTGCTTCTCGCTCGACGATGAGTACCAAGGCCATTTACGACTTGATGCGTAGTCTCGATGTATAACAACATTGGTTCGCCCGGGTTGGGCGCAGCCGAGACTGGATTTGTTGCCGTGATGGCCTTTATTTCTTCGAAGTCCCGCGGTGGCAGCATCCGGCCCACTCAAAGTGTTCTGTGCCTAAGGAGGCGATATAGAGGGTAATGCCTTTTCTCCTAGATCGGAGATAAAGTGGCTTAGAGCCGCCACGCATCCAACCAATTTTTGTATTTGCTTGAGGTCTTTTGGGATATCTAGCTGTGACAGAGCTCGGATCTTGGCTGGGTTTGCTTCAATTCCTCTAATGGATACAATGAAGCCCAAAGAATTTTCCACCGGGTACAATCAAAACGCATTTTTCCGGATTCACTTGATGTCATATGCTCCGAGGTTGTCGAATGTGAGCCTCAAGTCGCCTACTAGAGTTTCGACGTGTTTAGTTTTGACGACCACGTCGCTCACGTATGCCTCTACCGCTTTGCCGATCCGGTAGCCGTACATGTCCGAATCATGCGCTGATATGTTGCGCCGCTTAAGTCCAAGGGCATTGTGTCGGGCGTAATGGTCCATATGGAGTAATGAATGCCGCTCATGGGCTTGGATCCGCTTCTGCCATCTTGATTTGATGATAGCTTAGTATACGGCCCGTGAAGCACAATGAATCGTGTTTCGCGGTGGCATCGATGATTTGGTCGATGCGGGGAAGGGGGAAGGTATCCTTTGGGCAGGCCTTATTTAGGTCTTTGAAATCGACACATAGGCGCCAGGATTTGTCCTTCTTTGGTACCATTACCAGGTTTGCTAGCCAATCCGGGTGCTTGATGTCTCTGATGAATCCGGCTCATTAGTTTGGCTAGCTCTTCTCCCATTGCCTGTCTTTTGGGTTCGGAAAATCGTCGAAGAGCCTGTTTGACCGGCTTGAACTTTTTAGGATGTTTAGGCTGTGTTCGCCAATCTGCGTGGGATTCGGGCATATCCGAGGGGTGCCGTGCAAAATGTCCCAATTTTCCCAAAGGAATTCTCGCAAAGGCGAAGCGCCCACATCGTGGTTCAATTGTGCCCCGATGGAGGCCGTCTTTGTCGGGTCCGCTGGGTGGACTCGGAATTTTACTATTTCATCTGCTGGTTTAAAGGAGGTGGACTTGGATCTCTTTATCGAGTATCACATCGTCCCTATTCACCGTAGAGCGCGGCAGTGAGTTCCTCCGCCGCTAGGGCTTTGGATAGTGCCTCTAAAGGCTAATGCGGCTGTCTTGTTTTCGCGCTGAGTGCTATGTCCGGATCACTAACGGTAGTGATTATTCACGCCTGCCTGCATTTTGAGCTTCATGTACCCGTAATGGGGTACGGCTTGAAAAAATGGTGAATGCCTCTCGTCCTAATATAGCGTGATATCCGCTGTTGAACGGGGCCACTTGGAACGTGACTTCTTCGGATCTCAGTAATTGTCCGGTGAGCCGAATACCACATCGAAAGTGTGATTTTTTCTCAGGCAGCGCCTCCGGCATAGGGATTATTCCTCTAAAGGTTGTGCTGCTTCGCCAATGCGGCTCCAGTCTATTTCCATTTTTGAAGGGTTTCTCATAGATGAGGTTTAATCCACGCCGCCATCCATGAGGACTTTTGTAAGTCGAAGTCGCCCATTATTGGACTAAGTACCAGTCTAAGGCCGGAGCTCGGGCTGTCCGAATTTAGGTTCGTCATTGGGCGTTGAAGGTGATGGCTGTGTCGCTCCATGGATTGGTTGTTGCTACTTGGTAGACTTCGGCGAGGCCGTGGATTGTTCGCTTCCGCATATTATTTGATGCGAAAGTCTCAAAGACTGTTGATACCGTACTGATGTTGTTGGGGTAGTTTTCCGGGCTAGAAGCTCCTCTCCACTTTTGGCCACCTGCCCGTAATATCCAACATGCTCGAAGGTTATGTGTTGGGACGGGCGCCTTCTGTATCGCGGAATTTTACAGGTCCGCTTAAGCCATCCCTCTAGTACGGGTTCCGCGTCTTTATGGGGTCTTTGCTTTTTGGTTTTTGTGTCTGTGCCCGAGTGTAATGCACCCTTTTATTGCGGACTAGGGTTGTATTCGGGGCGGATTGTCCCAAAAATTATTTTGATTGCCTTTAAACTCTCCATCGCACAAAGTACTTTTCAGATTATGGACGCCTTGGTCGGTATATGATATTTCACGACGGTCGACGGGCGTTCAAGAGTCCCTCGTCTGCAATTATTGCAAAAATTGAGATTATGCTTTTCCTCTCGGCAGTCCTTTATCCCGGCCCATAACCGGGAGGAATCTCGCCCAAGAGTGGTGTGATGTCTCGGCGGGCACTTGCCGGATTAGAGATAGATCGCATATGTCCGGAGCGGGTGGAATTAAGTCCGGGACCCTACCCATCTCAAGGCTCGAAGGCCGAGAAGTTTCAATTTGGAAGCTTGGATTGTCGGGCGTTGTCCAACGAGTCCGTCCGATGCGACTTTAAGTTCAAGTGCTTGATCAAGTCCGTCCCCTCCATGAGAATCCGCATGGGGATCTGAAGCCGGACATGACTAGTTTTCAATATAGGAGAAGCGTCGCCAAGCATTGTTCCTCTACCACCGCAACGCAGGGTGACCTGGGGAGAGTTAATCTCTCTCGCATCGGTTTTAAGCCCAATCTGTTTGTAGTCCAGGAAGCGACTCTGTATATGACGTGCGATCCAAGAGCTTCGTTCTGACGAGAGCTCTATTGGATCCAGCCAGCGAATTCCGAGCTGACGTGAAATTGCTTTGACAGCGACTTGAGAGCTCATTGTAGAAGCGGTGGTATTGGCGGACAAAGGCGGTCATAAGAAAACCACCTAGCGGATAGTTTGGCCGTGACGTGGCTCCTTTGGTAAAATACCGCCCTTGAAGACGGAGGAGGCATCCTTCCTATCGGTGATTTGACACGGGAGAACTCGTTGAAAGCACCAATGTCGGTGTCAAAACCGGCGGATCTCGGGTAGGGGGTCCCGAACTGTGCGTCTAGGCGGATGGTAACAGGAGACAAGGACACGATGTTTACCCAGGTTCGGGCCCTCTTAATGGAGGTAAAACCCTACGTCCTGCTTGATTGATATTGATATTGTGGATGTTTACAAGAGTGGATCTACCACGAGATCAAGGAGGCTAAACCCTAGAAGCTAGCCTATGGTATGATTGTAAGGGTTGTTGTTCTAGTCCCTACGGACTAAAGCCATCCGGTTTATATAGACACGGAGAGGGCTAGGGTTACATAGAGTCGGTTACAATGGTAGGAGATCTACATACCCAGACGCCAAGCTTGCCTTCCACGCCAAGGAAAGTCCCATCCGGACACGGGAGAAGTCTTCAATCTTCTATCTTCATAGTCTTGGAGTCCGGTCGATGATGATAGTCCGGCCGATGATAGTCCGGCCGATGATGGTAGTCCGGCCATCCGGACACCCCCTAATCCGGGACTCCCTCAATGGCACTCGGGCCCTAGTGACAAGCATTAAGCATAACAAAGTCATAGCAACATCAATCTGAGAACATAATGGATACTAGGGATCAAACCCTAACAAAACTAACTCGATTACATGATAGATCTCATCCAACCCATCACCGTCCAGCAAGCCCTTACGATGGAATTACTTCACGCATCATGGTGAGCATCGTAAAATTGGTGATGGAGGATGGTTGATGATGACGACGGCGAATCCCCCTCTCCGGAGCCCCGAGCGGACTCCAGATTAGCCCTCCCAGAGGTTTTAGGGCTTGGCGGCAGCTCCGTGATCATAAAACACGATGATTTCTTCTCTTTGACTTTTTCTCTCCAAGCAAATATATAGAGTTGGAGTTGGCGTGGGAGGAGCTCCCGGGGCTCACGAGGTAGGGGGCGTGCCCTGGGGGAGGCGCGCCCCACCCTCGTGGACAGATGTGTGGGCCCCCCGGCTTCATCTTTAGCAAGGATTTTTTATTATTTTACGAAAAAGGCGTTCCATGGAGTTTGAGGTCATTCCAAAACTTTTGTTTCTGCACATAAATAACACCATGGAAAGTCTGCTGGAAAACAGCGTCGGTCAATTAGTTCCATTCAAATCATGCAAGTTAGAGTCCAAAACAAGGGCAAAAGTGTTTGGAAAAGTAGATACGACGGAGACGTATCATCGAGCTCCACAAGGCGGCCGAACAGGCCATGAAGGATCTCATAGTCCGGATGTGGCCTGGCGAGCCCCTGCCTGGCAGCTACTTCGGCCTGGTGAGGCGGCTTGTGAATGCCTGCCCCCAGTTTGAAGTCATCAAGCGGTCCGTCTGCATTGAAGGTGCACGTAGGGCTTTTGCCCGTCTTGAAAGTGCACTTTGGAGAAGGTGGGCCTTAGAAATTTGGGTGAAGGAGGGGCCACCGCAGGGCAAGGAGCATCGCCACCCCAAAATGTATTATAGCGGTGTCTGAAGGGTGCCGCCTTGTGGCGAACGAAAGTGTGCCAAAGATGTATTTTTGAATGAATGTGCTCATGTGATCTCAGAATGTGAAACTAGTTCATTTAAGGCTTATGCAACGCTTTAATTTAAAATATTACCTTCTATGCGGCCGTTTATCAAATACGAGAGTTGGCGATGGTCGGCTTCGCCCCCCATGCAACAAGTCTTTGGGGTGTTAGGGATAACTGAGCACTCTTTTTCCCATTTTTGGGTCCGTCGAGGAGGTGCTCAAACAACCGAACTGTAACCAATCGGACTATAATGCTTTATCACTCTCACTTAGCCATAGAAGTCTAAAATTTTAAATTTTGGCGAAGCCCCTAGTATTCGGAGGGCCGAAGTTGGGGTGCTATATACGCCTAAGTCGGACAAGGCCGACTCCTCGCCCAAAGCGGAAAAAGTCTTTAAGGACTTGAGACCTCTCGAACAGCGACCAGCTCGCCTTATCATGACAGTCGGTTTTGGCTTTCTCTCTTTGTGGTGCTCGTCCGAAGAACCGGGACACAATCGCGATGAGTTCTCCCGATACTACCTTAGCCGATATTATGCGGGCGTAAGGTACCAAAACATGGGAGCTGGGCAAACCCAACTATTGACCCAAGACATGATTCGAGCTGATGCATATAATGCTATAAGTTCAGTGGTGCCGATCGTCGTAAAAGTGTTCGGACTTCTCACACCGTGTTATGGGTATATACGAAGCCTAGCGATCTTGGCCGTATACCGTAATGTACAAAAGCTGATTATTGTAAATAAACATATAAGAAAAAGAATAGATAATGCAATAATAGGCTGATGCTATGCATTGTTATTTAAAGAATACGTCAAAGCGTACTGATACAAGTAGTGCAATAAGAAAAAAATAGGATTATTTGACATGTCCTATCCAAGGGCAAGATGCGGACTGGTATTTAAAGCGGGTATTTCGCTCGTTATCAGAGACCACCTGGGGATTCCATTGTACGACGTAGCTTCCTGCCTCCTTGGTTGTTGTATTATGTGTCCGGCAATCTTACTGTCGGATAGGGCTTCCAGAGAGTAAGGTCCTGAAAGAGGAAAAAGATGAAGGTGGGCAGCCCCTAGGGCGGTTGAGCCGCATTGCAGGGCGTGTCCTGATCGTGCCCCCTCCTATGCCCATGGTATTTTCAGTGCGTAATTATGTACGCGCGGCACGGATTTCTGCCGCTTGGATCGACTAGGACGGGGCCGAATTGCTAGGCAAGCTACGAACGCGTGCCGAGCGATCTGCTGCAGAGTTACTCCGGACTCGCTGACGGTGTCCGGGGCTGTATCATGCGAATTGGCGGTTTACCTTAAAAGGCTGTTTTGTGCTTCTGCTGCGAGGGCCGCAGTGTGCTCCTCCGTGCGGAGAGAGCGCTCTGTGTTGCCATTGACTGTTATGACCCACCTAGGACCTGGCATCTTGAGCTTAAGTTATGCGTAATGCGGTACCATATTGAATTTTGCAAATGCAGATCGCCCGAGCAGTGCGTGATAGCCACTGCGGAACGGGACGATATCGAAAATTAACTCCTCGCTTCGGGAGTTGTCCGGAGATCCGAAGACCACTTCCAGTGTGATTGAGCCCGTGCAATGGGCCTCTATACGTGGGATGACACCCTTAAAGGTGGTTTTGGTGGGTTTGATCCTCGAGGGATCTATACCCATTTTTGCGACCTTGTATCCCGATAGAGAGCAGGTTCAGTTCTTTGCCGCCGCCCATTAGGACTCGAGTGAGGTGAAATCCGTCAATGATGGGGTCTAGGACCAATGCGGCGGATCCGCCATGACGGATACTAGTGGGGTGGTCCCTACGATCGAAGGTGATCGGGCAAGAGGACCACGGGTTGAACTTTGGGGCAACAGGCTCCATCGCATGGACGCCCCTTATTGCACGCTTCCGTTCCCTCTTGGGAATGTGGGTTGCGTATATCATATTCACCGTCTTCACTTGTGGGGGGAATCTCTTACATCCTCCCATGTTCGGGTGTCGGGGCTCCTCCCTCGTCATTGCTATGCAGCCCTTGTCCTTGTTTTCGGCATTCAACTTGCCGGCCTGCTTGAACACCCACCATTCTCTATTGGTGTGATTGGCTGGCTTATCGGGGGTGCCGTGAATTTGACACGACCGATCGAGTATGCGGTCCAAACTGGACGGGCCCGGAGTACTTCTTTTGAATGGATTTTTCCACCGACCGGATCTAGGGCCTCTGAATCGGCATTTACTTGCCGTATCTTACCGTTATGTCGCCGTTGTTGCGGCGCTTGTGTCTGTTCACGACGTGGTTCCGCGTTACATTCTTTAGTATCGAAGTTCCCGAATTCCTTGATGCGCCTGTTGCCGCGAGCCAGCCAGCTATCCTCGCCAGCCGCAAAAAGCGGGTCATGAGGGTCCCGAGGGCTGCCATAGATTTCGCTTCTCTGGCCGAGGTGCCGGGCAAGCCACTCGTCACGGATGTTATGCTTAAATGCCGCTAAGGGCCTCAGCATCCGGACAGTCGACAATTTGGTTTTTCTTAGTTAGGAACCGCGTCTAGAATTGCCTGGCCGATTCCCCTGGCTGCTGAGTTATATGGCTCGAGTCGTCAGCATCCGGTGGTCGCACATAAGTGGCCTGGAAGTTGTCAAGGAATGCATCTTCCAAATCTTCCCAATCGCCGACGGAGTCTAGGCAAGCTATTTAGCCAATGCCGAGCTGGTCCTTTGAGTTTTAGTGGAGGTACTTGATGGCATGTAGATCATCACCATGAGCCATGTGGATATGGAGGAGGAAATCCTCAATCCATACTGCGGGATCTGTTGTACCATCGTGCATTTATCTGATATTTACGACTTTAAAACCCTCCGGGAATTCGTGATCCATAACTTCATCAGTGAAGCATAGGGGGTGTGCGGCGCCTCTGTGCCGGGCTATATCACGACGCAGTTCGTATGAATTTTATTTGCTGTATTTGGCCCGGCCGGATTTATCTTTAGTGTATCCAGCGTGACGGTCCTCGTCCCGCGTTGGTGCGTGCCCAGGTGACCCGTATATCGATCTTGTGTGTTTTGCCCTACTTTCCAATTCATCTCGCAGGTCCCGCGTGTTTCCCCGGGCCTTGGTATTTTTGTTTGAGTGGCGGCGGGGTGCAGGCTAAACTTCAGGCTGAAACGCCTCTCTATCTCAGCCATGCGGTGGCCGGTCAGCCGCATCGTACGCTGTTTAAGTAGGTTTCACTGCTTCCTCCTCGAGTAGCGACCTTCGTTTTGGGTAACTCTTGGAGGGCGTCCAGTTCAGATTCCTCGGCCGCAAGGGACGTCTGCCCATCTTTACGCTAGCAAATCTTGATCAGCTCGAAGTCATTGTTGCTTTTTCTTCGTGCTATTTGTCGTGGCTATAAGTCAGCGCTTGAAGCGCCTCAGCTCGATGGCATCCTCAGCACGATAAATTCTTCTGTCGCCGAGGCTCACCTCGCCTTCTGAGAGAGGCATGTAATTGTCATCCCCGCTTTCTCCATCCGCCGCCTGCTGGAGGGCTAGCTTGTTCCTCCTCCTGCTCTAAATCTGGCTGGAGGGGATTGTCATCATCTTCGGCACTATCCGGAGTGTTGTTGTCTCTTGTGCTGGTATCATTACTTTTGCTATGGCGGGAATTAGAGCGACGCCGCTGACGTCGGTGCTTGGGTTGCTTCTTGGAGGGGTCATCCTCCGCTGTCTTGTCGCCATTGCCTTCTTTGGGGGTATCGACCATGTATATATCGTATGATGAGGTGGCGGTCTAGCGCCCCGTGGGCGGTGGTTCCTGTTCTTCTCCTCCATTGTCGTCCATACCGTCGATGTCTTCGGAGTCGAAGTCGAGCATGTCGGTTAAATCGTCGACAGTGGCTACTAAGTGGGTGCTGGGTGGGCAGCGAATTTCTTACGTCGTCAAGATCCCATTCTAGCCGGACATAGTTCGCCAAGGTTCTCTCGACAAGGAGAGACCTTAACAAATTTTGCACATCGCCAAGGGCGAAGTCTTGAAAGATATCCGCGAGGTAAACTCCATGATCGGGCGCCCAATCGGATTTGATAGGAAAGGGCGCAGCGGTTTTGAGTCCGTGGTCGAGGACGAATCCGCAGTTCGGCATCACGGCTCGTGAGGGGTGAAGTCAGTATCCGGCTGCATCGCCGCTAAGAGTGCGGCCTCCATGGCGGGGTCTATCCACCCGTCCTTGGATGGCGCAGTTGCCGGTGTGATCTCCCGAACACTGTCCGACGGCAGAGCTACATCATGCTCGTCGTAATCGTGCGGCACACCTGCCATGGGCTCGAATCCGTCGAAGATCAAGTCTCTGCGGATATCGGCAGTATAATTCAAGTTCCCAAACCTGACCTGGTGGCCAGGGGCGTAGCTCCCGATCTGCTCCAGATGGCCAAGCGAGTTAGCCCGCAGAGCGAAGCCGCCGAATACGAAGATCTGTCCAGGGAGGAAAACCTCACCCTGGACTGCATCGTTACCGATGATCGAAGGAGCCATCAGGCCTTATGGTGACGACACAGTGGAAGTCTCAATGAAAGCACCAATGTTGGTGTCAAAACTGGCGGATCTCGGGTAGGGGTCCCGAATCGCGTCTAAGGCGGATAATGTAACAGGAGGCGGGGACACAATGTTTACCCTGTGTTCGCCCTCTCGGTGGAGGTAATACCCTTACTTCCTGCTTGATTGATCTTGATGATATGAGAATTACAAGAGTTGATCTACCACGAGATCGTAGAGGCTAAACCCTAGAAGCTAGCCTATGGTATGATTCTTTTTGTCCCTATTAGACTAAACCCTCCGGTTTATATAGACACCGGAGGGCTAGGGTTACATGTAGTCGGTTACAAGGGAGGAGATCTACATATCAGATCGCCAAGCTTGCCTTCCACGCCAAGGAGAGTCCCATCCGGACATGGGACGAAGTCTTCAATCTTGTATCTTCATAGTCTAACAGTCCGGCCAAAGGATATAGTCCGGCTGTCCGGAGACCCCCTAATGCAGGACTCCCTCAACCACCATCAAGACAAGGGGGCTGGGGGCTTCTAGGACCGCGGGCTATCGCCTGCATCTTGGGCGGAGCTCAAGCCCCAGCCTCTCAGCGAATCTTCAAGCAGTTTGCTCACGAGGTGAACACAGTCCTCCCCAGACTCGAGGCCACACGCCCGCTTAGGTGGTCCAAGTGCGCTATCACTTTCATTTGGCTGGTGACCGGCTCAAGTCTTGGCCACCTTGGCGCTCTCCTGATGCTTTGCTCATCCGTCATCAGCAACGTGCAAGTTACCAAGACCCTCATCGACAGCGACGCAGGGCTCAACGTCCTGTCCGTCGAAACGTTCCACAGCCTCCAAGTGCCCTACGACCAGCTTCAACCTACCAAGCCTTTCTCGGGGAGGACCGACGGTTCCACCACGCCAATAGGGCAGGTCCACCTCCCTGTCACCTTCTGGACGGCGCAACAACTACCGCAAGACCAGCTCATCGACTTCGACGTCGCCACATCCATCTCGCCATAACGCCATCCTCGGTATCCGCCCCGCCAAGTTCATGGCAAAGGACGTACCTAACCGGCCACAACATCCTCAAGATGCCGTGAAGCGGCGGGATCATTACATAGCCTCACAAGAGAAAGATGCAGATGTGCTCCCTCGAGCGCCGCCTTCCAAGCAGCGCCAATCGAAGACCCCGGCAATGAATGCAGCGGTACCCTCTGAGGTCGTCCCCAAAAAGAAGAAGCAGCTACTCCGCACTGGGCCTTAGGAGAAGGGCGCTGCAAGTGGAGCCACGTCAGAATCAGCGCCGGCGACTGGGGCGCCTCCCTTCCTCGCATAGGAAGGCGCGCCCGGTGCCCTCCTTGGGCAGGTCTCGGGGGCTCTTTTCTGGAGAGCCTCAGACCTTGTCAACGTCACGAGGGAGGCGCTCGGGCACCACATGGAGGCGTGCTTCGCAGCACGTTTCCCTCAGGAGGACACCAGGCGAGGAGCGCCCGGCGCTCAGGAGTTCTTTGCAAAGGCCACTCCGAAACTGTAGGATGCAAGAGCCATGCGCGGCGATCGCCGCTCACCTGGCGCAGCTCCCCATCCAAAGCGAGATGGCGGGCTGCGGGTTCCGTGCATCGATGTCCTGTGGCTCAACAGGCGCATCTTGGGAGCTTTTCGGCCTTTCACGCTGGGACGCCACGAGGCCCACCTCATAGCTACGTCAGACGCTTTTGGCTCGCCGAAGCGTGGCGTCCCGCTTTTCCAAAGGTAACCTCGGAGCGCCCCGGGCGGCTCGAGAGGTTGTGCACCACGCCGTCTGGCGGAGACGGAGACGGTCCTCAAGGAACTGCTGGGGCCCCTCAGAGCCTCCCGAGGCTCGTGGACCCGGGTGACTCGTGAGGAGCAACCCCTTCGCCACGCATCTTCGGGGCCTGCCTCAACATTCCTTCAACAACAAAACCAGGTGACATCTTCTACGCTTATTTATTGAGCGCCCTCAAAGTCCGCATCATTCCCAGGCCGCATGGGTCCGTCCCTGTGGCATGTATCCCTTTACATCTTTAGCTTACTTTGCTGGGGGCGCCCCTCGGGCTGCATCATCCCCGAGCCGCTCGGGCCTGACCCAGTGGCTTGTATCGTTCTTGCATTCACCTAAGCTAGTCTGCTTTTCATGCTTAACCTATCTATGATTATCACCTGCTTGATTGTCACCCACCGCGGGTGCCGCGCGCCAATCGTTTTTCTTCAGGACCCTTTGCGTGAGAGGGTTAGGCACGGCATCCGTGCTCGGGCCCGTCCCTGCATCGTCGATAAATCCAACGGCTGAGCTCTGTCTGGCGGGCCGGCTCCATTCACCTCACCTCCTGGGGTCGTTGGTGCTTGGCCTTCTCACGCGATAACCTCAGGAGATTCGTTCGGCGCAGGTTGTCTAACCACCTCATAGGACCGCCACAGCGAACAAGAATCAAGACCAGGCGCAACCCGCCTTGAGGTAGCGCCTCGTGAGTCCTGCGATGGGTTACAAGTGCCCAGAAATACCTCGTCTAGCCCTGCCGTGCAAGCCACGTGTCGTATGGGCGAGTACGCTGGCCCAGGGCTCTCCGCAGGGAGTCCCCTTCCACGCATCAAAGGAACCACCATGCTCAGGTTGGCCTCGACAATCGCCGAGGAGCGGCTATGCCCGTGCAAGTGCGGAAGCGCTATGCTTCAAGCGCTGGTGATAAACAACTGAGGGCGGCCCCATGGCCGTACCAACCTCAGGAAGCCCTCGAGCTCAGTGTCTGGCCTCACCGCAACACCTTCCCTCAGGAGAGTCGCGCGAGGGGGCTGCGCTCGGGCCACGCCCAAGCATACGCCACCCAGCCAGGTCCCCCGGACCTGGTCGTCGCGTGCCCCTCCCGAGCCGAGCCTCGGCGAGGACCAAGGTATGAAGGTCGTTTGAGCGTCAAGGGGGACTCCTGAGCATCGCGGCTTAGGAGCCTAACTGGTCACGTAACCCCTCACCCCTTGGTCTCGTCCTGGTCTTCGGACGACCCAACGGTGGCTGAGGTACGCGCGCAGCCGGGCCCTGCCGACGTAGAATGCTAGACCTAGCCATGCGTCTCCTTCTTATAAGTTGTTTGCGCGTCCAGGGGGACTCCTGAGCATCGCGACTCAGGAGCCTAACTGGTCACGTAGCCCCTCATTCCTTGGTCTCATCCTGGTCTTCGGACGACCCGACGGCGGCTGAGGTATGCGCGGGGCCGGGCCCTACCGACGTAGAACGGAAAGCATATAGGAAGAAAATCGCAAAATCTCAAGCAAATATTACAAGACATATTGTTCTCACAATACCAAACGCAAGTCTAAACGCCTCCACGAGGCATGATGCATGTTGCAGGAGTAAAACAGGAAAGCAGCCGCGAGCAAGTCATCCCTGGATGTCGCTGTCGCCCGCAAGGGGTGCTCCCTCCTTGGTGGTGTCGCCTTCACATATACCACCTGCCGGAGCTGCAGGATTTGTAGCGCCGCCAGTCGAAGGCACGGAAGCGAAAGCGTGGAACTTCTTCAGCAGGGCCTCCACCTGATCCTTCACGACTACGGCAGGGCCAAGCAGCGTTTCGTCAGTCTACAGCTCCAAAGAGCTCATCTAGGCGGGTGGTAGGATCGCGAAGATGGAGGTGGTTGAAGACACGCATCAGCGCAGCTGAAGAAAGGACGCGAGCCTCTTCCTCCACCATGGGGCCGAGGCCGCTAACGACTTCCTCAAGCACCTCGACCAAGTAGGGAAGCAGCTGGGCGGGGCCGTCCTTGTCGGTGGTCAGCGGCTTCTCCAAGCCCTTCTTGTAGAGTGTCTTCAGTGCCACGCGAGACTTCTCCTCGAGGAGCGCGAAGGCCGCACTGTCCTCAGCCAAAACCTTTGCCTTGGCGTCAAGTTCGGCTTCCTCTGCCTTCACCTTCCGGGCCTGGCTCCTCCAAATTGATCACAGCGCTGGCTTGCGCCTTCACGATCGCCTCCACCGGCTTCAGGACCTCTTGACGGCATCTTCCCGAGCCTTCATCTTCTCCTCCTCCGCTTATGCGGCTACCGGTTTCTTCTGCCTTTCGTTGCTAGGGTCTTCAGCTTCGGCCTCCAAATACTGGCAGCGATTCCGGGCGGCTCCTCGACGTCCTTCTTCACAGGCCATGAAAGCAGCCGCAGCTTAGGCGATGGCTGCCTTCTCCTTCTCGAGGTCGCTGTGGCTCGGCTCAGCCACCAACAGACACGCTGAATGGAGCCAGCCAGAGACTAGTTCCAGACGCCCAGCCACCAGGAGGGGTCGGCGCCCTGAAGATCTTCTCGCGGCCGGGTCATCTCAAGAAGAGCACGCTCCAAGACGTCAAGAGAGGCAGAAGGGCCTGGAATCAGCGGTGCAGCGGGAGGAGGATGAGAAGGTATCGTCACCATAGCCCGGGAGACTTGGGGCTCCTAAGCCTTGGAAACCTCAGCAGTCGGGCCGGACACCAAAGGTTTTCTTGGAGACAGTGGGGCCCGCAGGGGTTGACTTCTCCCGAGGATTCTCCCGTGCCCCTGGAAGACAGCCGGGCCGTAGAGACATGAGCACCACGCACTTCTCCACGGAGGGAGACGCACTGAGCAGCAGTGCTGGTCCCGGCGGACCACCGCCTCCTCCTTCCTCTTCTTCCCCGCAGGCGTCGGCCTAATCGCACAGCGGAGAAGCATCAGGGTCAAGCAGTAGGAGCAAGAATGAAACTAGGCAAGAGCACTTACTGGCCCACCGCGGTGTAGTCCACCCTCCTCTTGCCAAGCTTGAAGCCCAAGAGCCTCCCGGCCCAGGCGCTGACGCAGGAAGCAGAAGAAGGAGGAGGCTGGCAGTGGGCGGGGAAGCAGCTCCAGGCGGTGTTGGAACAGAAGCAGCATCTCGGGAGATCAGCGCGGACCGGCCCCTCGTCGGGATCACGGGGGGCTCTCCCTTCTCTTGGCGGGCGTCGGCCTCGTCGTCGTCAGGAAGGGTCCGAAGGATGTCAGCCTTGCTCAAGGGGGAGGTCTCCCCCATCCCCTCGAGGGTCCCCTCCGAGTCACGCTCCTCGTCTTCCTCCTCTTCCTCCTCCTGGTGAGAGTCGTCGGAGGACACATCCACCGGCGCCGTCGCGGCTGGGACAGCAAGAGGCGCTGGCGGCACCGGCCCGTGCCCATCGAAGGTTGGCCTGGCAGCCACGACCTGCGCCCCGTCCTTGCGGTAGAACAAGGGGACGAAGGTGCTCGACGGGTATTCCTAGTCGTCCCCGACCAGGAGGCGGAGAGCCACAGCAAGCTCTTCGTCGGGCAAGGCTTCCAGGATCATGCGAAGCTTATCCTCTTCACCTCCAAGCCTCCACAAGGGGCGAGTGCGCGCCTGAAGCGGGGCCATGCGCAGCATCAGGAATTCCCTCAGGAGCATGGCCCCTATCACCTTCGCCGCCCTCGCGTTTCCCGGCTTCAGGTCGGCGTTCATCTGCTCCAGCACAGACATCGCCCGGTCATCAGCGAGCTTCACACGAGACCACCCTGCGTCGGACTGGGGCATCTTTGTCGGCAGCACCAAGCGTGGGTGGACGCACTTGGCGTCCACATGACCCACTTGCTCCTGAAGCCATCGGCCTTCTTCCTAGCCTTCGAGATCGAGTTGGTCTTGCCGGCCGCGATGAAGTTGGCGCACCCGGAGATGCGACCCTCGTTGATGCGGAGGAAGAAGAGGTAGCGCAGCAGAGCCACGGATGGCATCACGCCGAGATACGCCTTGCAGTGGAAGGCAAAGATCGACAGGAGAAGGACGGAGTTGGGATGAAGGTGCAGCGCCTGCAGCCTGTAATGGCCAAGGACCTCATAGAAGAAGTCGGAGAAGGGGGGAACCAGCCCCGCGACGACGCTGCTCATGAAGAAGGGGAAGAAGGTGCTTCCCTGGGCTTCGGCACGGCGGAGCCATCCCAGAGCTCGGTCTTCCCCCTCTTGTTGCTTTCTCTTGCCGTCAGCAGGCGCGTGGTGGCGAGACTCTTCTCCGAGACATTGGGCGCATCCAGAGCCGGCTCGTACCAGGCGGGCAGCAAAGAAACCTTGACCTTCCAGGGCGCCATTGGTCGCGGGTGCAAGAGGGGATGCGGACAGATCAGGAGATTTCGGAAGCGAGGGGCAAGAAAAGGGATCTGGAGCAAGGCGGAAGAAAGCAATGAAGGCAAGCGTAGCCCGCGCTAGCCTTTTGTCAGTCGGGGAGTTGCCGAGGCAGCGTGGGGAAGCGGAGACGCCCACGTCTAATCAATTGCCACGCATCGACCAAGGCCGCAGGCTGTTGGGGCCCACCGCGCTCCGCACTTGCCCTTTGGCTTCGCCTTGAAGCCAAGTCCGAGCACGCCTTGGGCCCGGGGGCTACTGTCGGCGTTCTGGGAATGGGGGTCCCCAGACTTGCCTGCCTGCAGCCCACGGCGTGGCTCCAATCGCGGCCCAGTACGGCCCGTCTTCACCAACAATCACTCAAGACCCGCGCGAGGGGCCAAGCCTCGTGAGGCAGATGACACGAGACCTCTTCGGGAGCGGCCTCACCAGGCTAGCTCGCGAGGGGCGGAGAGATCAAGGCAAGGAAAACCTCGTGAGGTTCCTACGACGTCACCCATGACGCACTCAAGACTAAAGCGGCGCCAGCCACAAGATAGTGTCCTCTCGTTCCTCTTTGGTGCTAAAGAGGCAAGCGCAGGCGATGAGTACTGAGGCATCAGGCAAAGGTTTCCGTATCGGTGCAACGAGACCAAGACCAGCAGGACGGCAGGACGGAGGTCACCATCGAGCCCAAGACGGTGTCACCATCTGAGCCTTTGGCAGGCGAAGACCACCTTTAGTCAGGATAGCTCGTACTAGCTGTCCCCTTTCATATTGGCCGTTGTTGGCTCCCTTCCCGCTCAATATTTGGGAAGAGGACCAGGGCCTCTATAAATAGGACTAGCCACCACAGTAGGAGGCATATCATCCTGGACTAGATCCATCCCATCCTTACACCCACCAAGCACAAGAACACCTCTCCTCAGGAGGCTGTTCTTCCCCTTGTACTTATTCATCCTCATTAAGAGGCAATCCACCACCACGACACTTGAGTAGGGTATTACACCACACCAAGTGGCCCAACCAAGATAAATCTTGTGTCTCTTGTGTTGCAAGTTCATCGAGCTAGCCTTTGAGATCGTGGCAAGGTTGAGGGCGTGATTAGGTAGGAGGATATCTTCGCGCGCACCCCAATGTTTGAACCTCAAGTGTTTTGTCGGAACCCGAAATCCGACACCCATAGCAGCCACGTAAAACTTGCAACAACAAAGTAGGTGACGTCTAACTTGTTTTTGCAGGGCATGTTATGATGTGATATGGTCAAGACGTGACGAGATATAAATTGTTGTATGAGATGATCATGTTCTGTAGAAGTTATCGGCAACTGGAAGGAGCCTCATGTAATTGCTTTACTGTATCACTAAGCGGTAGCGATAGTCGTAGAAGCAATAGTTGGCGAGACGACAACGATGCGACGATGGAGATCAAGGTGTCAAGCCGGTGACGATGGAGATCATGACAGTGCTTTGGAGATGGAGATCAAAGGCACAAGATGATGATTGCCATATCATGTCACATATTTTGATTGCATGTGATATTATCTTTTATGCATCTTATTTTGCTTAGTACGACAGTAGAATTATAGGATGATCCCTCACTAAATTTCAAGGTATAAGTGTTCTCCCTGAGTATGCACCATTGCTACAGTTCGTCGTGCCGAGACACCACGTGATGATCGGGTGTGATAAGCTCTACGTTCACATACAACGGGTGCAAGCTAGTTTTGCACGTGAAGAATACTCGGGTTAAACTTGACGAGCCTAGCATATGAAGATATGGCCTTGGAACACTAAGACCGAAAGGTCGAACGTGAATCGTATAGTAGATATGATCAACATAGAGATGTTCACCATTGAAAACTACTCCATCTCACGTGATGATCGGACATGGTTTAGTTGATATGGATCACGTGATCATTTAGATGACTATAGGGATGTCTATCTAAGTGGGAGTTCTTAAGTAATATGATTAGTTGAACCTAAATTTATCATGAACTTAGTACCTGATAGTTTTTGTATGTCTATGTTGTTGTAGATCAATAGCCTGTGCTACCGTTCCTTTGAATTTTAATGCGTTCCTAGAGAAAGCTAAGTTGATAGATGATGGTAGCAATTACACAGACTAGGTCCGTAACTTGAGGAGTATCCTCATTGCTGCACAGAAGAATTACTTCTTGGAAGCACCGCTAGGTGTACCACTAGCGCCAAAGAATCGGCAGATATTGTGAATGCCCGGCAACAAGCGTGTTGATGACTACTCAATAGTTCAAAGGTGCCATGCTTTACAGCCTTAGAATCGGGACTTCAAAGACGTTTCGAACGTCATGGAGCATATGAGATGTTCCAAGAGTTGAAGTTAATATTTCAAGCAATTGCCCGAGTTGAGAGATATGAAGTCTCCAACAAGTTCTATAGCTGCAAAATGGAGGAGAATAGTTTTGTCAAGGAACACATACTCGTAATGTCCGGGGTACCATAACCACTTGACTCAATCGGGAGTTAATCTGGATGATTGTGTCACCGACAGAGTTATTCAATCACTGCCACAAAGCTATAAAGGCTTTGTGATGAACTATAATATGCAAGGGATGGAAAAGACAATTCCCGAGCTCTTCGCAATGCTAAAGGCTTCGGAGGTAGAAATCAAGAAGGAGCATCAAGTGTTGATGGTTAAAAATACCACTAGTTTCAAGAAAAAGGGCAAGGGGAAGAAGGGGAACTTCAAGAAGAATAGCAAGCAAGTTGCTACTCCCTGTGAAGAAGCCCAAGTCCGACCTAAGCCCTGAAACCGAAAGTGCTTCTACTGCAAAGGGACTGGTCACTAGAAGCGGAACTGCCCCAAGTATTTGGTGGATAAGAAGGATGGCAAAGTTAAAGGTATACTTGATATACATGTTATTGATGTGTACCTTACTAATGCTCGTAGTAGCACCTGGGTATTTGATACTTGTTCTGTTGCTCATATTTGCAACTCGAAACACAGGCTATGGATTAAATGAAGATTGGGTAAGGACGAGGTGACGATGCGCGTGGGAAATGGTTCCAAAGTCGATGTGATCGCCGTCGGCATGCTACCTCTACATGTACCGTCGGGATTAGTTTTAGACCTGAATAATTGTTATTCGGTACCAGTGTTGAGCATGAACATTATATCTGGATCTTGTTTGATGCGAGATGGTTATTCATTTAAATCAGAGAATAATTGTTGTTCTATTTATATGAGTAATATCTTTTATGGTCATGCACCCTTGATTAGTGGTCTATTTCTGTTGAATATTCATTGTAGTGATACACATATTCATAATATTGAAGCCAAAAGATGCAAACTTAATAATAATAGTGCAACTTATTTGTGGCACTGCCGTTTAGGTCATATTGGTGTAAAGCGCATGAAGAAACTCCATGCTGATGGGCTTTTGGAATCACTTGATACTTGCGAACCATGCCTTATGGGCAAGATGACTAAGACTCCGTTCTCTGAAACAATGGAGCGAGCAACTGACTTATTGGAAATAATACATACCGATGTATGCGGTCCGATGAGTGTTGAGGCTCGCGGCGGGTATCGTTATTTTCTGACCTTCACAGATGATTTGAGCGGATATGGGTATATCTAATTAATGAAACATAAGTCTGAAACATTTGAAAAGTTCAAAGAATTTCAGACTAAAGTGGAAAATCATCGTAACAAGAAAATAAAAATTCTACGATCTGATCGTGGAGGAGAGTATATGAGTTATGAGTTTGGTCTTCATTTGAAACAATGTGGAATAGTTTCAAGAACTCACGCCACCCGAACACCACAAACAAGCAATGGTGTGTCCGGACGTCAGAATCGCTTGTACTTTATTAGATATGGTGCGATCTATGATGTCTCTTAATGATTTACAGTTATCGTTTTGGGGTTATGCTTTAGAGACGGTTGCATTCACGTTAAATAGGGCATAATCTAAATCTGTTGAGATGACACCATATTAAATGTGGTTTGGCAAGAAACCAAAGTTGTCGTTTCTTAAAGTTTGGGGCTGCGATGCTTAGGTGAAAAAGCTTCAACCTGATAATCTCGAACCCAAATCGGAGAAATGTGTGTTCATCCTAAAGGAGACTGTTGGTTACACCTTCTATCACAAATCCGAAGGCAAGATATTCGTTGCTAAGAATGGATCCTTTCTAGAGAAGGAGTTTCTCTCAAAAGAAGTGAGTGGGAGTAAAGTAGAACTTGATGAGGTAATTGTACCTTCTCCCGAATTAGAAAGTAGTTCATCACAGAAATCAGTTCCAGTGATGCCTACACCAAATAGTGAAGAAGTTAATGATGATGATCATGAAACTTCGGATCAAGTTACTACCGAACCTCGCAGGTCAACCATAGTACGTTCCGCACCAGAGTGGTACGGTAATCCTGTTCTGGAAGTCATGTTACTAGACCATGACGAACCTACAAACTATGAGGAAGCGATGATGAGCCAAGATTCTGCGAAATGGGTTGAGGCCGTGAAATATGAGATGGGATCCATGTATGAGAACAAAGTATGGACTTTGGTTGACTTGCCCGATGATCTTCAAGAAGAAGACTGACGCTGACGGTAATGTTACTGTCTACAAAGCTCGACTTGTTGCGAAAGGTTTTCGACAAGTTCAAGGAGTGGACTACGATGAGACCTCACCCGTAGCGATGCTTAAGTCTGTCCAAATCATGTTAGCAATTGACACATTTTATGATTATGAAATTTGTCAAATGGATGTCAAAACTGCATTCGTTAATGGATATCTTAAAGAAGAGTTGTGTATGATGCAACCAGAAGGTTTTGTCGATCCTAAAGGTGCTAACAGAGTGTGCAAGCTCCAGCGATCCATTTATGGACTGGTGCAAGCCTCTCGGAGTTGGAATATATGCTTTGATAGTGTGATCAAAGCATATGGTTTTACATGTACTTTTGGAGAAGCCTTGTATTTACAAGAAAGTGAGTGGGAGCACTACAGCCTTTTCTGATAAGTATATATGAATGACATATTGTTGATTGGAAATGATGTAGAATTTTCTGGAAAGCATAAAGGAGTGTTTGAAAGGAGTTTTTCAAAGAAAGACCTCGGTGAAGCTGCTTATATATTGGGCATCAAGATCTATAGAGATAGATCAAGACGCTTAATTGGACTTTCACAAAGCACATACCTTGATAAAGTTTCGAGAAGTTCAAAATGGATCGGTCAAAGAAAGGATTCTTGCCTGTGTTACAAGGTGTGAAGTTGAGCCAGGCTCAATGCCTGACCACTGCAGAAGATAGAGAGAAAATGAAGGTCATTCCCTATGCCTCAGCCATAGGTTCAATCATGTATGCAATGCTGTGTACCGCACTGGACACGTGCCTTGCTATAAGTATAGCGGTGGAGGTACCAAAGTAATCCAGAGTGGATCATCGACAGCGGTCAAGAACATCCCTGAAATACGTGAAAAGGACTAAGGATATGTTTCGCTTATGGAGGTGACAAAGAGCTCATCGTAAATGTTTACGTCGATGCAAGCTATGACACTGATCCGGATGACTCTAAATCATAAACCGGATACGTATTTATATTGAATGGTGGAGCTGTAAGTTGGTGCAGTTACAAGTAGAGCATCGTCGCGGGGTTTACGTGTGAAGCGGAGTACATAGCTGCTTCGGAAGCAGCAAATGAAGGAGTCTGGATGAAGGAGTTCATATCCAATCTAGGTGTAATACCTAGTGCATCGGGTCCAATGAAAATATTTTGTGACAATACTGGAGCAATTGCCTTGGTGAAGGAATCCAGATTTCACAAGAGAACCAAACACATCAAGAGACCCTTCAATTCCATCTGCGATCAAGTCAAGGAGGAAGACATAGAGATTTGCAAGATACATACGGATCTGAATGTTGTCGACCCGTTGACTAAGCCTCTTCCACGAGCAAAACATGATCAGCACCAAGACTCCATGGGTGTTAGAATCATTACTATGTAATCTAGATTATTGACTCTAGTACAAGTGGGAGACTACGGAAATATGCCCTAGAGGCAATAATAAAGTTGTTATTTATATTTCCTTATATCATGATAAATGTTTATTATTCATGCTAGAATTGTATTAACCAGAAACTTAGTACATGTGTGAATACATAGACAAAACAAAGTGTCCCTAGTATGCCTCTACTTGACTAGCTCGTTAATCAAAGATGGCTAAGTTTCCTAACCATAGACATGTGTTGTCATTTGATAAACCGGATCACATCATTAGAGAATTATGTGATGGACAAGACCCATCCGTTAGCTTAGCATAATGATCGTTTAGTTTTATTGCTATTGTTTTCTTCATGACTTATACATGTTCCTCTGACTATGAGATTATGCAACTCCCGAATACTGGAGGAACATCTTGTGCGCTATCAAATGTCCCAACATAACTGGGCGATTATAAAGATGCTCTACAGGTGTCTCTGAAGGTGTTTGTTGAGTTGGCATAGATCAAGATTAGGATTTGTCACTCCGTGTACCGGAGAGGTATCTTTGGGCCCTCTCGGAAATGCACATCACTATAAGCCTTGCAAGCAATGTGATTAATGAGTTAGTTATGGATGATGCATTACGGAGCGAGTAAAGAGACTTCTTGCTTCGGTAACTAGATTGAACTAGGTATGATGATACCGGCGACCGAATCCCGGGCAAGTAACATACCGATGACAAAGGGAACAACGTATGTTGTTACGCAGTGTGACCGATAAAGATCTTCGTAGAATATGTAGGACCAATATGAGCATCCAGGTTCCGCTATTGGTTATTGACCGGAGATGTGTCTCGGTCATGTCTACATAATTCTCGAACCCGTAGAGTCCGCACGCTTAATGTTCGATGACGATTTGTATTATGAGTTATGTGTTTTGATGACCGAAGTTAGTTCGGATTCTCGGATGAGATCACGGACACGACGAGGAATCTCGAAATAGTCGAGAGGTAAAGATTGATATATTAGGCGAAGGTATTCGGACACCGGAATGGTTGCGGAGAGGTTCGGATATTTTTTGGGGTACCGAGGGGTTACCGGAACCCCTCGGGGAAGTATTGGGCCTTCATGGGCCTTAGTGGAAAGGAGAGGAGGGCCACAAGGGGTGCCCCCCACATGGCAAGTCTGAATTGGACTAGGGAGGGGGCGGCGCCCCCCTCTTTCCTTCTCCCTCTCCTCCTCCTTCCCTCTCTCCCCCTCTTGGAAAAGGAAGGGGAGTCCAACTAGGATCCCCCTATGGCGTGCCCTCCTTAGCCGCCGGACTCCTCCTCCCTCTCCTTTATATACGGGGGCAGGAGGCACCCCAAAGGACAACAGACAATCTCTTAGCCGTGTGTGGTGCCCCCCTCCACAGTTTAACAGCTCGGTCATATAAATCGTTGTGCTTAGGGCGAAGCCTCATGGCGGCGTAACTTCATCATCACCGTCGCCATGCCGTCGTGCTGATGGAACTCTCCCTCGTCGTCAACTGGATCAAGTGCTCGAGGGATGTCAACGTGCTGAACGTGTCTGAACACGGAGGTGTCATACGTTCGGTACTTGGATCGGTTGGATCGTGAAGACGTTCGACTACATCAACCGTGTTACTAAACGCTTCCGCTTTCGGTCTACGAGGGTACGTGGACACACTCTCTCGTCTCGTTGCTATACATCTCCTAGATAGATCTTGCGTGATCATAGGAAATTTTTTGAATTGCTATGTTCCCCAACACCTCCTTATCTCCCTTATAGCTGGGACCCACCCGGTCGAACCGTACGTAGGGTTGTCTGTCTGGTCGCGAACGCGTAATGCATACATCTTTGGTCGTCGGTCATGCTGCTGCGCTGACGAACCGTGGCCGAGTAAGGAAGGGCATGTGTCATAGTAGAGGCGCAGACGTAGCATGTCACGTAGTCCCGTTTATATCGTGTTCATGTACGTACAACCAGGGTGCAAGAAAGTAAATACGGCCACGTACGTACATACGAGCGGGGTCTCGAATGCCTACTCGCGCATACGTATGGCCAGGGCTCGTGTACATGGAGCGGCAGTGGAGAGCAGCGACGGCGTCCTGCTTAGCAGCAGCCAACCGGCTGGGTCGGAACGGAGAAACTATGTCGTGTTCATCAGGAGCCAATGGAGTCATGTTCATCGGGAGCCAACCTGCTTGGACGGAACAGCCGAAACGAGGCCTGGTGTACCACAGAACGGAGGAAAGGGCCTTCTGTTCGACCGCCTATGGTCAAAACGGGATCATGTTCATCGGGAGGGGTCTTGCGTACCGCAAAACGGAGGAAACGGACTTCTCTTCGACCTCCTATTGTCGAAACGGGGTCCTATTGATCGGGAGGGGTGTGGCGTATCGCACAACAGAGGAAATGGGATTCTCTTCAACCTCCTACGGTCGAAACGGGGTCATGTTCATCAGAAGGGGTGTGGCATACCGCAAAAAGGTACTCCACGAGTTACTATTCATCCACAGTCTACTGCCTTGCTCCAGCCTCCATGGGCTACTATTCGTCCACCGTCGACCTCCTCCAGCCTCCACATGCGACTGTTCATCCACGGCGTCTCCCTCCTGCCTCCACTAGCTACTGTTCATCCACGGGCTCCTGTTCATCCAGCCTCCACAAGCTACTATTCAACCAGCCCTCCACAGGGTCCTGTTCATCCAGCCTCCACCGGCTACTTCTCAACCAGCCCTCCACGGGGTCCTGTTCATCCACCCCCAACCGGCTCGATCGGGGCGGCAACGACCTCTCTACCACGGGGTCCTGTTCATCCAACCCCCACCGGGAACTGTTCATCCAACCCCCAACAACATTCACTATTCATCAAGAGGTAGCAGGTTCGATCGGCTTCAGTTAGCAGTAGTAGCGTAGGAATCGCTTGGGTTCAGTTAACAACCAAGGGATCGATCGCTCGGGTTTAGTGCAATCGCTCGGTTTCAGTATGAGAACGCCTCGCTCGGGTTCAATTAGAGCCCAACGCCTCGCACACATTATATACGTGCGAGAAATGAGAGAAACGCAGCAACCTCCATGCATCGCTTCGCCCCGACCACCCACCGTAACCGTGAACTCCCCGATATTTTCCTCGCCTGCTTCTACCATGGTTTTTCCGTCATGGACGCCCAAAGAATGTCATGCAGCTGCATCTCCGGCCCGCCAGACGAAAAGCCCATTTTCTATCATGATTTTTTGTCATAGAAGTAGGAGCCCACCACATCTATGATGATACCAGGTTTTGTCACAATTATCGTCATAGAAGTGTCATAAGCATGACAGAAAAAATTCGTTCGGCCCAAAATGTCACGGATGTGTCTTTTTTTTGTAGTGCTACCTATTAGGCATTTCCATGGCCATTCCGAGATATATTGCCGTGCAACTTCCACCGTTCCATCTTATTATGACACGCACCATCATTGTCATAGTGCTTTGCATGTTCGTAAGATAGCTAGCTTGATGTTTTGATGTTATTGCTACGCTACATCATTGCACATCCCGATACACCGCCGGAGGGATTCATATAGATTCATATTTTGTTCTAAGTATCGAGTTGTAATTCTTGAGTTGTAAGTCAATAAAAGTGTGATGATCATCATTATTAGAGCACTGTCCCATGTGAGGAAAGGATGATGGAAGCTATGATTCCCTCACAAGTTTGGATGAGTCTCCAGACTTTATAAAAAATAAAAGAGGACAAAGAAGCCCACTAAAAATAGAAGAGGCCAAAGAGGCCCACCAGGAAAATGAGAGAAAAGAGAGAAGGGACAATATTACTATCCTTTTACCACACTTGTGCTTCAAAGTAGCACCATGATCTTCATGATAGAGAGTCTCCTATGTTGTCACTTTCATATACTAGTTGGAATTTTTCATTATATAACTTGGCTTTTATATTCCAATGATGGGCTTCCCCAGATTGCCCTAGGTCTTCGTGAGCAAGCGCGTTGGATGCACACCCACTTAGTTTCTTTTTGAGCTCTCATACACTTATAGCTATAGCGCATCTGTTGCATGGCAATCCCTACTCATTCACATTGATATCTATTGATGGTCATCTCCATGGCCCGTTGATACGCCTAGTTGATGTGAGACTATCTCCTTCTTTTTTCACTTCTTCACAACCACCATATTCTATTCCACCTATAGTGTTATATCCATGGCTCACGCTCATGTATTGCGTGAAAGTTGAAAAAGTTTGACAACATCAAAAGTATGAAACAATTGCTTGGCTTGTCATCGGGGTTGTGCATGATTTAATACTATGTGTAAGATGGAGCATAGCTAGACTATATGATTTTGTAGGGATAACTTTCTTTGGCCATGTTATTTTGAGAAGACATGATTGCTTTGTTAGTATGCTTGAAGTATTATTGTTTTTATGTCAATATTAAACTTTTGGATCGGAACATTCATGCCACAATAAAGAAAATTACATTGACAAATATGTTAGGTAGCATTCCACATCAAAAATTCGATTTTTATCATTTACCTACTCGAGGACAAGCAGGAATTAAGCTTGCGGATGCTTCACACATCTCCAATGTATCTATAATTTTTGATTGTTCCATGCTATTATATTATCTGTTTTGGATGTTTTATATGCATTATTATGCTATCTTATATTTTTTTGGGGACTAACATATTAACCTAGAGTCTAGTGCCAGTTTTTCCTTGTTTTTGAGTTTTACAGAAAAGGAATATCAAACTGAGTCCAAAAGGAATAAAACTTTCGCAATGATGTTTCTTGGACCAGAAGACACACGTAGGACTTGGAGATGAAGTCAGAGGAGTCCTGAGGAGGCCACAAGCCTTTAGGGCATGCCCTAGTGGGGCGCCCCTAGCTTGTGGGCCCCTCAGAGCTCCTCTAACCGTAATTCTTGGCCTATAAATTCGAAAATATTCCCAAACGACTAGAAGCGTCCACCAAAATACTTTTCCTCTGTCGTAACCTTCTGTTACCATGAGATGCCATCTTGGGGCCTTTTCCGTCACCCTGCCGGAGGGGGATTCGATCACGGAGGGCATCTACATCAACTCTATTGCCCTTCTGATGAAGCGTGAGTAGTTTACCACAGACCTACGGGTCCATAGCTAGTAGCTAGATGGCTTCTTCTCTCTCTTTTGTCTTCAATACAATGTTCTCCTCAATGTTCTTGGAGATTTTCTGATGAAATCTTCTTTTGTAGTGTGTTTGTCGAGATCGATGAACTGTGGATTTATGATCAGATTATCTATGACTATTATTTGAATATTCTTTGAATTCTTATATGCATGATTTGGTATCTTTGTATTTCTCTTCAAATTATCGGTTTGGTTTGGCCAACTAGATTTGTATCCATAAAGGTTTTAACACAATCAAACTCAAGTTTTATACCTGACTACTTACCTTTGTCCAGTTCCCAATCTTCAGAGTTGCCTTTAATTCTTTCCAAGAGATTCCATCTGAATTCATTAATCTTCTTCATAAAAGAAACATTAAAGGAAATATCGAGCATGGATTGATCATTATGAGAAAGCCGAGCATAAAAGTTTTGGATAATAGTTTCTCTTGAGAGTTCATGATTGGGAACATTGACTTAAGCCTCCCCAAGCTTGAGAGATACTATCTCCTTCGTGAGGCCGAAATTTATATATATATAATACCGATCATGATGGACTAGATGCATAGGCTAATTTTTTTGGTGAAATTCCAATTTCAATCGATTCCAATTCCAAGCTCCAATATGATCACATAGCCTATACCATGTCAATGCTTTTCCCCCCAAAGATAAATGGAAAACCTTCTTCTTAACTTCATCTTCGGGTAAACCTGCAAGCTTGAACAATCCACAAATTTCATCCACATATATCAAGTGCATATCAAGATGCTTCGTTCCATGTCCTGCATAAGGATTAGCTAGCAGTTTCTCTACATACCCGTAGGAATTTCATAACCAATATTTCCAGTAGGTGCAGTAGGTTGAGGGGAAAATGTTTGTGTTTCTGGTTGAGGTGAAGATACCTCGAACAAACCCCTCAAAGGATTGTTTTCCATAGTAACAAGTGATCGTAAATTTCAGCACGTAATATAAATTTGTTCCTTACCAAGAGTGCTTCACTCCCCAGCAACGGCGACAGAAAGATTCTTGGTGACCCACAAGTATAGAGGATCAACCATAGTCCTTTTGGTAAGTAAGAGTGTTGAACCTAACAAGGAGCACAAGGAAATGACAAGCGGTTTTCAACAAGGTATATTCTGCAGGCACTAAAATTGTCGGTAACAGATTGTTTGTTAATAACATAATTTGTAACGAGCAAGTAATATTAACGGTAACAAAAGTGTAGCAAGGTAGCCCAAACCTTTTTGTAGCAAAGGACAGGACGGAACGATTCTGATAATAAGTAAAACATTCTCGAGGACACACGTGAATTTCATCTAGTCACTTATATCATGTTTGTTTGATTTGCGTTCGCTACTTTGATAATTTGATATGTGGGCGGACCGGTGCTTGGGTGTTGTTATTACTTGAACAAGCCTCCTACTTATGATTAAACCCTCTCACAAGCATCCGCAACTACGAAAGAAGAATTAAGATAAAATCTAACCATAACATTAAACATGTGGATTCAAATCAGCCCCTTACGGAATAGCGCATAAACTAGGGTTTAAGCTTCTGTCACTCTAGCAACCCATCATCTAATAACTAGTCCAGAATGCATTCCCTTAGGCCCAAAAATGGTGAAGTGTCATGTAGTCGACGTTCACATAACACCACTATGGGAGTAACAACATACATATCATCAAAATATTGAACAAATATCAAATTCACATGCTTACTTGCAACATGACTACTTTCGTCTCCTCGGGAAAAAAAGCAACTACTCACAAATCATGTTCATGCTCAAGCTCAGAGGAGTAATAAATATCATAATGGATCTGAACATATAATCTTCCACCAAATAAACCAACTAGCATCAACTACAAGATGTAATCAACACTACTAGTCACCCACAAGTACCAATCTAGGTTTTGATACAAGATTGAATACAAGAGATGAACTAGGGTTTTGAGATGAGATGGTGCTGGTGAAGATGTTGATTAAGATTGATCCTCCCAAGGTGTAGGGGAAAACGAACAGGGGCACATGTTTTCCCATGACTCGTGCACGGACAAGCCAAGGTCATGTCGGAGTACAAGAGACCAATATCAAGCCAGAATAACAAGACACCACTAGGAGAAAAGCCTCCCTTGCCGGGCAGGCAAGCTCGACAAGGGAGGGGTAACCTCCGGAAGAAGGCGTCCAAGACGTCCCGGGCAGGACACCGGGCTCACTAAGCAACACCACCTCACCCAACCACTGGCCACGGCCCACATCGCTCATCGCTATGTGTCAAGCCGCAAGGTGACTGAGTGGCACCCATTTGCCACATGGTGGCCTCCTCCTACAAGAAATGCCTAGAGATGACACCCGTCCTGTGACGTGTCAAGCGAGCAGGTGTGGAGCTGGCGAGACAGCCTGGCAAGGCTTGCTGGGCAACCATTGACGTGACGTTAAGCGGTGCATTTAATGCGCCTTGTCAGCCTGCAAAGTTAGGTACGATAGCACTGTTTGCTATCTTATCAGTGCATAATGACTACTTTGCCATTGTGGTGACCCCTTGATCTAGAAAAGGAGGCCCATGGCAGCTGTAGAAATTGTTAGAAAGTTAGACAACCATACGCGCGTAGCCACTGTTACCCTGAGGCAACCCCTACTGGGCAGTGTACTACGCCTCACCATCATTCTTCCACCATCAATCCACCAAAGCAGGAGTAGGGTTTTATACCGCCATGCGGCCCGGACTTGGGGTAAATTGTCGTAGGATCTCTCGTCAGGTGCCCCCACACTCGTCTTCTCTTTGTGCAACGCGACGCCTCACCTGCCGAACCAGCAAGGGGCCTTTGGTCCCATAGGTGACCGTGGTTTCCCACGACATCTTTGGCACACCAGGTAGGGGGACCGTTTGCACGAACCTGAAAGCGTGTGCAGCGCGCCTAATCCGTGATAGCCCGTTCGAAGCCTCTGGCATTCATGGCGCCCATAGAGTTATGACAACTAAGCAGGACCATCATCGCGCCGCATTGTTCGTCTCCACGCCTCGTCGTAGCCCCGGCTACGGCAAAGATCACCGCTGGTGGCGATATGCTCCTCTCGGTGACCCAGGCGGTGCACCCACCGCTTAGGTGTCATTTGGGAAAAGGAGGCGAGCCGCGCGGGCGCAAGATCTCTCTTTCCCGATCCCTCCCTTCAATAGAAATCGGGCCGTATTGGCCATGGCATCACCAATGTCGATGACTACCGTGCGATACTCGGTCTAATATTTACCCTATTTTGGAAAATCCTGAGTGAAGCGCTGGTATGAATCCGTTGGTTGATGCCTCGACAAGTATGCTCCGGCAAAGCCATCTGTGTTGGTATAGTGTGGCACCCCGGCTCAGAGAAACCGGAACGCCCCGTATTCCAGCCCAAGATCTAGGAGATGTCTTCTGGAATACGGCACTGCTTAGCATACAACAAATTAGCTCTTTATTACAAGCTATATGGATACAAGGGGATTACATCGGCACGGCGACACTACGCCTTCCACAGTTGCTCTATGCAAGTAGCAGAACAACACGAAGCAGTGGAATAACTCTAGCAGAGGAACAGCAACGACGGTGATGAACTCCACCCCGCAGGGACTCTGGCTGGAACGCTTATCCTAGCTCGCAAACAAGAAATCCACGGCAAACAAGCAATCAAATTTGTCATGACCTGCGAACTGGCATGACACGCCAGGTCAGTACATTGAATGTACTTGCAAGCTCACAACAACCAAAGTAATCAAGACAAACAACAACATGGCATTTACAGGTTTCTTAGCAATGATGAACATCATACTATCAGAATAACAAGGCATGTACAACATGATACAAAGAACAATACGAAAGCATGGCATGAACATATGAACATGATGATACTAGCATGCAACATGATAACGCTATCATGCACCAACTTACTCTGCTCGGGTTACCTCGTTACCATCACATGCATCACTTACCACCGCGGACATCACACGATCATCTCAGGATCAAATCAAGCTTGGTATAAACAATACCGTAGTAATCATTACATGACCACAAGGAGCTTGACCTTTACCCGTGACTCTCGCATAACACCACAAATATCCAACAACTCGGTATCCTCAATACCACGGTGATCATTTCACGATCACAATCAACCTCTTTCTCATCATCGAACCAGGGTTGTTATTAAGCACATCATTATTATTACTATTGACCCATAGTGTGACCAACTACTTAATCGGGCCCTTATTCATGCAAGCGGCCATATCGATAGATTTAACACACACTCTGTAGAGGTTAGCACACTGTACCCACACCACGGAACCCATGGCATCATGCTCCCATTCGGGTGGACCAACAGCATTCCAACAAAACCAATCTATTGCCCATGACACTCTCCCGGCCACTCCGACCAACTCCCCTTTGGGCTAAGTCATGGGTGGCCTCGTGCCTACCAAAGGCATCAACGGCCACACCGTCGTGGCAAAACATAAACGGTCCCAAACGGGGACAATGGTATACCAATCACAACAATGGGCACACAAGGCTTATGCCGTCCTACCCGGCCAAGGTAGCGCCCGCGCATAACCTTCCATCGTTGGAGGCACCGGCGAGAGGCATGACAATAAACCCAATTAGGACTTTCCCATAAAAGGGAAGTGTGGCTGCACTGGTCAGCTCGATTTGGTGGCACCATGACTCAGCCAACAGTTGTTCAAGTTCACTTAAGTCCAGTTAAACTAGAATGCAATAAGCCGAGTCATATGAAAATAACATGATGCAACTACAATGCATGAGCACGATATCAACATAAGCGTGGATGCAACATAAACCTTAAGCATAACAACAGTGAATCATTTAACCAGATCAGCATGGCAAACTGACGAGCATGAATATCACAAGCATAACACTACTCATAAGCATAGCAGAACCACTAGCATCAACAATAAATACCATGCAAGAATATAACTGCAATACTACCAAGTAATCATGTAACCAGCTAGAGGCAAAGGAACATGCACACCCACGGTACTCGGTAACAGATGATTGTCATGCACTGAAGCACAACCAAAACCAACAGGTACTACTACCAAGCATGACATACGTAAGTAATATCAACAAGACAAATGATAACCAGATACATCGAAACATAGCACGAAGGTGAACATGAAACTATAAGCAGTACCGAAACAACGATAATAGTTTCAAATAAACAAACAGACAGTTATTTAATGTTCAAGTTAAAAACCATGGCTACTGCATGACCATCATGCAAGTGGGTGTTGTGGCTTGCCTGGGGGCGAAGAGTGCACCGGGGAGAAGTGCGAAACGATCGCGAAAGGATTCGCCGGAAAAGTTTCTCCCTCGAAGGGGGCTGATTAGGGGCAAGGGCAATATGGTCATTTACAGTATGTCAAACCATAGTGAAAATGATAGGAACATAACGGGCTCGACGAGACGAAGATGTGGGCATTGGAATCACCTCAATCGGAGTTGCGAGTGAAAAGTTGTGGCTGTTCACTTTTTAGGCAAAAAATGGGCTAAACAGTGAACGTTCACAATATAACCACTTCGGCCGGCTAAGCGGAAAAAGAGAAAGTGTATTCAGAAGATTACGCCTTCAGAACAGCGGAGACGTACTCTAAGCTAAAACAGAACTTAAGTGACCTGGCGGGGCGGTGTCAACGCGTGTGAGACTTATGTGCGGGGCCCGCGTGGTGGTGGGGCCTGCTGGCAGGTTCTTCTTCCTCCTCCTTCCTTAGCTCGCGACGTAGAGAGCAGTCACGCACTACGGGCGGCCGTTCCGGTACCCTGGGCCATCTCCGGTGACTCTTGGCACACCGGAGGACTCGGGATGACTAGGCGCACCTGCTCGACCTCCTCTCGTTCGTTGAGATGCACCGGAGCGGGCATGACCTTGGCCACGGCGGACGGCGGGGTCGGCCGAAACTAGACATGGCGCCCCGGTGGTGTATGTGAGGGAAGGAGCATCGGGGAGGGGTCTAGGACGATGGTGGAGGCCCCTGGTGGTGGTGCAAGGAGGGGAGGAGCTCGACAATGGGCCAATTTAGCCAGAGCACCGCGGCGGCCATGGTGGCAATGGAGGGCAACGAGAGCTCCTCGAGCTCGTGGAAGTGGCTAGGCGAGGCTCTGGAAGTGAGGCGAGGCTGCTGGTGGGGTCGAGCGGCCTCGGGGTGGCCTTAAATAGGCTGGGCGATGAGGGAGGTCGAGCTCGGTCGCGTGACACGTTGCCGGAGCCAAGCGACGCCATACCGGACGGCCTTCATTAACTAAGGCGACGGGGAGCAACAGGGGGCAGGCTCACGGGGCAGAAGAGGTCAAAGAGCATGGGGAGGAAGACGCCTTGGAATCGAAAGGCCGGTCGGGCTCTGCCAGTTCGCTTCGTGGACGCCATCGCTCGGCACCGGACGGGGTCACCGAGAAGCAAACGAAGGTGAGAGGGCTCTGTGGGAACGGCAACTACTCGGGGAACACGCTAGACATACCCGTGCTCGCTGGAACGACGAACAAAGAGAGGGAGAAGAAGACAGAGGCGCCAGAGCGCGAAGATGTCATGCCAAAATGGTGGTCACCGCGCAGACTGGCATGAAGAGGACAAGAGTGGCTGCTGTGATATGTGTGGTGAGGAGTCCCTGCAGCACTGAGTCTGAGAGCGGTGATGAATCGACAAAAGGAGCACCAGAGAGATGTGAGGCTTCGAGTAAAGTTTGTTGCAGCAAACTTGGTTGTGCACTGGTGATCAACAGAGGATTGATTGGGGCCAACGGAGTTGTCTGGGATGATTATCTTAGGAAGGACTATAATCCTGGGGGTTTTGGAGGGAAATGGACCAAGGCTTAATATAGTTGCTTTGCAACTGACCAAAATGGTCCAGAAACCTGAGCATGATGATGCACTCACATGGAGTATCAACTTGAGCTCAATTTTGGTAAGGCGGGGTTATTTGGTCATATGAAGGTGATAAAAGTTTCATACCAAATGGACATGCCAAAATAGTACTTGCTTCACAAACATCCCACACTGACCAGAAACTTGCAATAATTTTGGAGGGAAAATGACTTGAGGAAATGGTCTCAGATTTGGTGGGGAGATGTTATATGGATAGGAGCATGATCTGGTAATTTTTCGTAGTTCATGAAGTAATATAAATTATACTTGCTTCACAACCTGAAATATTAACAGAATCAAAGATTTGAAGCTGTGCTCACATAGATGATTGGATGGGGCTGAAAATTGGAGGACGGAAATGCTATGAGCACATGAAGGTGTGTGCAAAATTTCAACTCATTTGGATAATCCTAGCTAGCACTTCCTTCACAAAGGCTTCGCTCAGACAGGAATTTCAAAAATCACTGAGGAAGATTGGATAAGCAAATGAAGTTGAATTTTGGCACAGGGCAAATATTTTGACAGGAAAAGATGTCCAAAAATTTTGGGGTCAAATGGGCAAAGATAAATAGCACTTCCTTCACAATGTGCCATTTAGGGCAGAATCGGAAAGGAATTATTTGAGGATTAATTTTAAATATGGCAAGCAAAAGTTTTGCCATATTTGAGCAAGATATGACCCAAACAATTTATGAGAATTATTTGGGAATTTTAGGAGTGAGGGAAATATAGGTTGCTTCACAACCTAGGGCAAATTGGGTTATTCCTTTAATAGAAAAAGGAATATTCCCAAGGAAAAGAATATTAGGGTTTGGTCCAAGATGAAAATGGCAAGGTCTAGGGATGGATTTGGGGATAACAAGACACTCTGGAAAGAAAGAAGAGGTCATCTTCTTCAGTTTCCAGACCACGTAGCCACGGAAAAAGAAAATTCAAGCAAAATACTCAGAAAATCAAAAGAAAAATAAAGGGCTAAAAATCAGGTTGTGGCATATAGTCCGTGCAATAGCTGCCGTTCGGCTGTTTCAAAGAAAGGAGGGGGAAGGGGGGAGACTGGGAGAGGCCGGCACTGTGCCGCGAGGCCCGCCAGCCTTACAGGACGCTTGTCGGCCCAACCGAGAACGAAAGATCTGCCAGATTGGCTTCCGCTCCTCCGGGCGTAGCGAGCACGCCAAACGCACGCGGCCTGGCAGGGGAGAAAGGAGCCTAAAACGAAAGCTAAGTCCACATTATTGCTTCTTGTTGATACATTCCAGATCTTTGCAGTTGCTTATCCCTTAGCTTTACTGGGTGTTCGTATTGTGAAATCCCTGATGTGATGGAACCTTGGTTAGTTTCTTTCATCGCACCATCGTCCTGTCCCAAGCCATGGTCACAGGTCGAGAGGCTGCATCAAGAGCTACCTAGGAAAAACCTGCTAGGACGCATCCACGCTAAGATGACTACTAAGGGCCAAACTCTTACGACAATCGTGGCAATATGATACCGCTGTGCATCCAAAGGTGCATATAGGGATTGATCATATGAATACAAACATATAAGGCTCAAAGGGATAAACATGCATATAAAATCCAACAGAGAATATTAGTTCCGCGCAAAATCTAGAGATAGAGTGACTAAACACAAAATATACGTCATGTTTCATTACAGGGCAACGCAGGAGCGACAGTGGCCCGATACTTGGTCTGATGGCTAGGCGTACCAGTTCAGACATGGAGGACCCTATCGGCCCGAGGGGCGGCCTTCTCCTTGATAGCTGTGACATCAGCGCCCGCTGGCGGCTTCTTGAATCTGTCATCAAGATCGAGGTCCGGATGGCGGCAGGCAATATTGCTCAAGACCATGAGGGGAGCATCGCGGGCAAGTTTCTGGGACTCGATCGTGAAGCGCTCAGCCCTCCCCTCCTCGTGCACCTTCAGCTTCTTGATCAGCTCGTTGAAGAAGACTCCCGCTTGGAATCTCGTGCTTGTTGACCGAGAAGGCTAGGCCGTCCATGCCCATCACCACAGCTTGAGTGGCAAGACGCTTGGCGATATTGATCAGGCTCTTGATCCAGAGGTCGACCTGCTCGACCTGATTCTTCAGCTTGTCCTCTGCATCCTACCGGAGATGCTTGGTGGTGTCTAGATCCTTGGAAAGCAGCTGCTAGTGGGACTCAAGGGACTCTGCCGATTTTTCCAATGTGCTGATCTGCGCCTTCATGTCTGTGATGGTGCCATTGGCGGTCTCAAGGCTCTGGATCTTGGAAGAGAGTTGCGATTGCGTATCAGTCAAGAGGAACCCCACCTGCCGTGCTTCTTCTTTGAGTGCTTCCGCCTCCTTGACGCTCCCGGCATGGTCCTCATTTAGCTTGGCCACCTGCTGGTCGAGATCAGTCTTGGCAGTGGACGCGGCAGCCAGGTCATCGCTAAGCTTCTTCAGTTGAGCAGTAGAGCCCGCAGCAAGGGCATCTAGGGTAGCTCCATGCTTGTCCTCCATCTCCTTGGTACGTTGACGCACGAGAGCCTCTAGATTGTAATCCTTAGCGCGGAGAGTGGCGTCGATCTTCTCCTCACGGAGGGAGATCTCCTGCTCTCTGGCATCCAGGGATGCCTTGCGGTCCGCCAGGCGCGCCTCGCGGGCCAAGACATCCTCCTTTGTCATCAGGAGCGTCTTCTGCTGCCTCATGAGCACCTTGAATTGCTTATCGTGCCACTCGCGCAACTCCAGACATTTATCCTTCAGCTTCTGGTCCACCTTGCTAGCGGACTCGCGCCGCTCCTTGAGTGCTTGCCACTTCTGGTTGTGCCGGGCCTGCATCTTCTTCATGCCCGTCGCCATGGATTCCGCGAAGGACAAGTCCATCACGACGGGGGTTGAGTCATCAACTTCTCCAACTCCTTGGTACAGCGGCGCCAAAAGGCGTTGAAGCTCTTCCAAGCTCCATGCCCGTCATCAAGGACATGTCGGGGGCTCCAGTTCCAGGTGGCGACAATACCATGGCCAGCGTATTTGAGGAGGGTGGCGGAGTCTCCGTGACGGTTCCAAAGGAGGGGAGTGGATCCATAGTCTGGTGTGGAATTTTCAACTCAACCACCACCTCCTCCTTCGAGGCATCCTCCGAAGTATGCTCCACCACCGCCAAGGAATCCTGGGCACTCCCGGCAGCAAGGTCTCGCCCCTTGGCAGGGGCAATCTCGACAGCCTCATCCGCGGAAGCCCTCCCTATGTCAGCCACCACCTCCAGCAGTTCTGGCTCTTCAGCTTGAGGCTCTGCGGATGAGGAGACCAACGAACAATGGAGAAACAGAAGTTTTAAGCAAATAGGAAAAATCAGAGAAGCAATCAGAGCGAGAAGGGAAAAAGGAATAAGTGGAGTACCTGGAGAAGTTTGTCGGGCAGGGACCTCACTTTCCCCGGCAACGTCCGTTGCCGGGCCATGAACTTCACTCTGTGTCGTGGTAATCACGGCAGCCTTCCCTGCGACCTCATCCACGGAAGGTTCCATGAGAGTTCCTTCGGCTCGAGTGGTGCCAGAAGCGTGCCCCTCTGGGAGGGGCTCACTCTGCATCATCTCGCCTTCCCCTCCGGCCGAGGGGACAGGGAATTCGCCCCCGTCGCCTCCGGCGGATGGTGCCAAGTCCCCATTCCCGGCCGGGGGCTGGACTGGGGGCTCGTCACGAGATCCTCTGCATCGCTTCCCGCCCAGGCCGAGCTCTCCACACCCATCAACGACCCAAGACGACAGAGTCTCTTCCTTGGGTAGTAGACCAGGGCCTCTGTGTCCTCCTCCACTTCCATGCCAACAACAGCAAAACGAAAGGTCAGTTAGCAAAGATAATCAAATAGATCGAAATGCTTATGGAGGGTAGTGAAAATCTTCCTTACTCTTCTTCAATAAGCATGGAGTTCAAATTAAACTCCATGGGAGGCGGTGACTCCCTTCCTCTCTTTGGGGGTGGAGGGACATAAATCCCCGGCAGCTGCGGTTCCTGGCGTGGTGCCGGGGGCTCCAGGGAAGACGAGCTCTATGAGGAGCTCGAGCCAGAGTGGAAGCTGGAATCCCCTTCCGCATCCGCCGACTGCTTGGCGGATGAAGCCTTGGTCCGAGGAAGGCGAGGAGATTGGCAACATGCCACCTCAGCTTTGGTGCACTTGGTAGTGGTCTTCTTCACCATCTTGGTAGCTGGCACGGGGTTGGAGACCGCCGCCCCTCGGCTGGCGGCGCGCCTGCGGGTGCGTTGATCCAAGGCCGGCTCGGGGGCTTGAGACCCAGCCACCAGCCACTCCTCCTCGGGCTCTGCTACCTCCTCCTCCTCCTGGAGCTTCGTTGCTGCCGTGGCTAGGGCCTCTAGCCCGGCAAAGTTGTACCCGAGAGGCTCTTCCCCGGCAGCTCTTTTCGTGGCCTGCACCTCGCTGCCACCCTGAGAGGAGCTCTCATCCTCGGCTTTCCCTTGCCCTTCCCAGCCTTCGCGGCCCTCGCCATCTCCGCGAGGCGGGCCGCCTTGTCCTCCTCAACCCTCTTTAAGATATATGCCACCTCAGCAGAGGAGGTGTGTTTATACATCCTAGTTTCAACCCTGGTGGCCTTCTCCACCAAGGCGCCCGACCACTGAAGCTCCTCATCGAGAGAAGGCAATCGCCAATCTCCTGCCACACCATGGCCATTACAATCCAGCATCCATTTCAATATCTGGTCCCGGGCTGAGTTGATCTTTAGAGGGATGACGGTTGCCGGGAGTTTGAATAGTTCGAAGCGGCCGAACAATTGGTTGCACAATCAGCCATGACCATAAACCGACAAGTTGTTGGCCAGTCCTGGGAGCAACCTCATCCTATCGCAGCAATCCCCATACAGCCAGGCGGGTCTGTACCTTTCCTGCAGCGGCGAGATGCGGCGAAGAAGAAAATCTGCCCCTACATGCTCAATGGTTAGCCCGGCAGCCTTCAAACGGATAATCCTGTTGATTGCCAGGCGCAGCCTATCTCCAGTAAGGCCTTTAGCGCTCCATTCCTTGCTGTGCTCAACACATTCCTTCCGTGCTTCACAAAATTTGGGGGCTTCCTCATCTTGAATCCAGCACCAATCTCCCCTCCACTCATCCCACCTCTCGCGCTGCCTCCTAGGGATGTAATCCCAGAGCTTTCTCGCCACTCGTGGCATCTAGCTGATTTTTCCGGACGGTGACCCTTGTTCTCCACCCGCGGGACGAAATAATGCTGGCACAGATCCACATTGGGTTTGACTCCGAAAAAATTCTCGCACAAGTGCGTGAAAATGGCCATGGTTGCCATCGCATTTCGTGTGAAGTCAAGGAGATGGAATCGGTAGATAGTCATGATGGCTTCAAAGAATTCAGAGAAGGGGGACAGAGAGCGCAGATGAAGTAAGCACAAAAGTACCGATATGAGTCCGGCAGATCTTTCTTCCCCGCCGCAAAAACTATGGGCGCTCCATGCACTTTTGGGACAGGCCTCCCCCACAAATACCCATACCTCTCTCAAAGAACTAGGCCTCTCAAGGTCGATGGAATGAAGACGACGTCTCCCCTCTGTTTCTTGTTCAGCTCCGCCGCCCTCTTGCCCTCTTCAGCGGCAACTTCCTTCGTCGCGGCCATCTACTTTCCTTTCTTTGTAGGTTTCTTCCCCATTTCCGCGGCGGCGATGCGGAAGGAGAAGGGATTCAGTGGAAAGGGCGGCGGTGGACGAGAGAGAGGAAGGGGGAACCGTCGATTGGCTTGCGGAAGAAGATGATGGGGGAGTGAGGCGAGCAATAGATGAACCGTGCCACTCCTCTTTTCCCTGTTTTTAAGGGCGAAAGTGTGGAACAGAGGCGCGACGCTTCAGAAAGTTACCATTTTTACCTCAGATGCAACGGTCCCATGACCCCACGACGCGCAGTAATTGCGCGAAGTGGACGTTGGATTGACTAGTCACCTTGGCAAACTAGCATGCGCAGCCCGCTCCTACCATGGGTCCGTGCACTTTTTGGGGCCTAACCCAACGTGCCACGCGACACGTATGGCTCAGGCCCGGGGGCTTATGTCGGGGAAAACGAACAGGGGTACATGTTTTCCCCTGACTCGTGCACGGACAAGCCAAGGCCATGCCGGACTACAAGAGACCAAGATCAGCTAGAAGAACAAGACACCACCAGGAGAAAAGCCTCCCTTGCCGGGCAGGCGAGCTTGACAAGGGTGGGGTAACATCCAAAAGAAGGCGTCCAAGACGTCCCGGCAGGGCCGGCCGGGGCTCACGGAAGCAACACCACCTCACCCAACCACTCCGCCACGACCCACGTCGTCTATCAGTGTGATGTCAAGCCGCAAGGTGACTGAGTGGCAGCCATTTGCCACATGGCGGCCTCTTCCTACATGAAATGCCTACATATGACACCCATCCTGCGACGTGTCAAGCAAGCAGGCATGGATCTGGCGAGATAGTCCGGAAAGTCTTGCCGGGCAACCATTGACGTGACGTTAAGCGGTGCATTTAATGCGCCCTGTCAGCCTGCAGAGTTAGGTATGATAGCACTATTTGCTATCTTATCAGTCCATAATGACTACTTTGCCATTGTGGTGACCCCTTGATCTATAAAAGGAGGCCCATGGCAACTGTATAAAGGGTTAGAAAGTTAGACAAAGCGCCCACTCATACGCGCGTAGCCACCGTCGCCCTGAGGCAACCCCTGCCGGGCAGTGTACTACGCCTCACCATCATTTTTCCACCACCAATCCGCCAACGCAGGAGTAGGGTTTTACGCCTCACGGCAGCCCGGACCTAGGTAAAATTCCCTGTGTGATCTCTGTCGTGCTGCGCCACGCTCGTCTGCTCTTCGTGCAATGCGACGTCCCCCCTGCCGAACCAGCAAGGGGCCTTTGGTCCCATAGGTGGCCGTGGTTTCCCATGACACAAGGTTAGAGGATTATTGGTGATGACGATGGCTTCGATTTCCCCCTCCCGAAGGGAAGTGTCCCCGGCAGAATTGCTCCGTCGGAGAGCAAAAGTGCTCCTGCCCAAGTTCCGCCTCGAGGCCGTGGCGCTCCGTCACGAAATTCCTCTCCTTATTTTTTTTCTAGGTCAAAAGACCTTATGTACCAGAAGATGCACCGGAGGTGGGCCAGGGCCCCCACTACCAACCAGGGCGCGCCAGGGGGGCAAACACGCCCTAGTGCCTAGTGGGCACCTGGGTGGCCCCTCTAGTATTTCTTTTCTCCAATGTTTTTTATATATTCCAAAATAATTCTCCGTAAAATTTTGGCCCATTTGGAGATGTGCAGAATAGGTATCTCTGATGTAGCTTATTCGGGTCCAGAATTCCAGCTGCCGGTATTCTCCCTCTTTGTGTAAACCTCCCATATTATGAGAGAAAAGGCATTATAATTACTCCACAAATTTTTATATTCAATAAAAACACTATACATAACAGTAGGATAACATGATGCAAAATGGACGTATCATGGCCAAGTTTTAATAGCGTCAATTTTAGACTCATCAACTTCAACAGCCTTAGAAGAGACTACAAAACCCAAGAAAACAAGCTTGTCAACACCAAAAGTGCATTTTTTCCATGTTAACATAAAGGTGCTCATTTCTAAGAACTTGCAAGACGTCTCGAACATGTGTGACATGATCCTCAAAAGATTGGCTAAACACAAGAATATCATCAAAGTAGACCACAATGCAAATGCCAATGTATTTTCCTAGGACGTAATGCATGACTAAATAAATGGCTAGGCGCTTGAGATAATCCCATAGGAATAACCAACCATTCATATAGACCAAATTTTGTATAAATGGCGTTTTCCATTTGTCCCCTTCTTGCATGCAAATTTGATAGTAGCCACTTTTAAGGTCAATTTTGGAGAAACTGGTGGCACCAGTAAGTTCATTTAGCATGTCATCTAGGCGTGGAATGGGGTGATGATACGGAACGGTGACATAATTAATGGGATGATAATCGGAACACATGTGAAAACTACCATCTTTCTTAGGCACAAGTATGACCGGAACAACACATGGACTTAAGCTCTCGATACATGACCGTTTTCCATGAGATGTTGTACTTGCCTTTGTATATCTTTTGTCTCGTCAAGGTTAATGCAGTAAGGTGCCTTGTTCGGTAGAGGTGCATCGGGATGAGTGATGTCTGCTTGAACTACGTCCGTGTTTCACCAAAGAGGAAAGGATTATGAAGCACAGCAACGGTACGTATTTCCCTCAGTGATGAGACCAAGGTCATCGAACTAGTAGGAGAACCAAGCAATACTATGTAAACAACACCTGCACACAAATAACAAATACTCGCAACCCAACGTAATAATGTTGTAGTAGATGGGATAAAGAGATCGCAAATAAAATAAAGTGCAACAAGGTATTTTTGTATTTTGGTTTAATAGATATGAAAATAAAAGCAACTAAAATAGATCACAAAGGCAAATATAATAAAGAAGAGACCCGAGGGTCGTGATTTCACTAGTGGCTTCTCTCGAGAAAAATAGCAAACGGTGGGTAAACGAATTACTGTTGGGCAATTGATAGGACTTCAAATAATCATGACGATATCCAGGCAATGATCATTATATAGGCATCACGTCCAAGATTAGTAGACCGACTCCTGCCTGCATCTACTACTATTACTCGACACATCGACCGCTATCCGGCATGCATCTAGTGTATTAAGTTCATGGAGAAATGAAGTAATGCAATAAGAACGATGACATGATGTAGACAAGATCTATTTATTCATTGGGTTGTCTCCCAACAAGCGCTATAGTTTTACGCCCTTAGCTAGGCATAAAGCAAGGATCTAAGTATTGTCATCTTTATCCTTAATTTCCTTAGAGGTATTTTGGTCATGAGGTTTTGTAAAAACAGCATAAAACATATTATCCATAGAAGCTTTAGCACTATTAAGTTGCTTATCATCATAACCCCTTTGATTTCCGGCAATAATCCAAGAGTGGTGTTGATTAACATTATTCAAAACTTGTTAGATTACATCTAAAATAGGGACTTCCTTTTTAAGATTCTCATCAAAGATTTGATTATCCCCAAGCAAATGTCTTAACGTGTAATCACTATTGTAAAGAATTTCATCTATCACGGGCTTTTCACGATTCATACCATAAAAATCAAAGATTTCCCTAGCTTCCCGTGTTATGTACTCAAATTCATTCATAAGAACGAGAGTGGCCAACTTTTTAGCTTTAGGATTCTTTATAATGGGAAACTCAAAAAACAATCTTTGCAAAGTAGGATGAGTACGGATAAATTTCCTTTCAAGTTTCTGAACTAGTGCTAAAATAGCTTCCACATAAGATCTAGTCCTTCTAAGTATAGGAGCATCATCAAGACTTAAATTGAAAAATTCTTCGATACGTTCTTTTCCCAAAACATTCCCTTGCCCAAAGATAAAAGTTTTAGCATCCAGATTGCCCGTATGTCCAATCTTAGGAGTTAGGCCATCATCTGTTGCTGCCATACCGAAATCACTCATGATTGCAAGCAAAGGATAGATTTGAGGAGAAAACAGCGAACAAAAAAGACGGCAAATAAAACGTCAATTTTTTGTGAAGTGGGGAGAGGAAAATGAGAGGCAAATGGCAAATAATGAAAATTGCGAGGAGATGAGATTTGTGATTAGGAACCTGGTAGATGTTGATGATGTCTCCCAAGAACGGCGCCCAAAATTCCTTTTGATGCCTGCTAGAACTACGCCGGTATTTCCCCAAAGAGGAAGGGATGATGCAGACAGACAGCGGTAGGTATTTTCCTCAGTGATGAGACCAAGGTTATCGAACCAGTAGGAGAACCAAACAACAGTACGTAAACAGCACCTTCACACAAATAAAAAATACTCACAACCCGACGTGTTAAAGGGGTTGTCAATCCCTTTTGGGTAACGGCGCTAGAAATTGGCTAAGAGATGTGATCAAGTTGTAATAGATGGGATAAATAGATAGCAAATAAAATAAAGTGAAGCAAGGTATTTTTGTATTTTTGGTTTAATAGATCTGAAAATAAAAGCAAATAAAATAGATCGCAAAGGCAAATATAATAAAGAATAGACCCGAGAGCCGTAGATTTCACTAGTGGCTTCTCTCGAGAAAAATAGCAAACGGTGGGTAATCGAATTACTGTTGGGCAATTGATAGAACTTCGAATAATCATGACGATATCCAGGCAATGATCATTATATAGGCATCACATCCAAGATTAGTAGACCGACTCCTGCCGCATCTACTACTATTACTCCACACATCGACCGCTATCCAAAGATGCATCTAGTGTCTTATGTTCATGGAGAAAGCGGAGTAATGCAATAATAACGATGACATGATGTAGACAAGACCTATTTATGTAGAAATAGACCCCATCTTGTTATCCTTAATAGCAACGATACATCATGTCGGTTCCTCTTCTGTCACTGGGATCAAGCACCGTAAGATCGAACCCATTACAAAGCACCTCGTTCCATTGCAAGATAAATAGATCAAGTTGGCCAAAAGAGAGAGGAGAAGCCATCTAGCTACTAACTACGGACATGTAGGACTACAAAGAACTACTCACGCATCATCGGAAAGGCACCAATGGACATGATGAACCCCTCCATGATGGTGTCTAGATTGAATCTGGTGGTTCTGGAACTTGCGGCGGCTGGAATTGATTTTCGTCGACTCCCCTAGGTTTTCTGGAATATTGGGGTATTTATAGAGCAAAGAGGCAGTGCGGGAGGACACCGAGGTGGGCAAAACCCACATGGGTGCGCCTGGCCTCCAGGCACGCCCTGGTGGGTTGTGCCCCCCTCGGGGCACCCCCCCAGGAGCTTCTCCGGCCCACTGGATGTCTTCTGGTCCAAAAAATCGACAAAAAGTTTCGTTGCGTTTGGACTCAATTTGGTATTGATTTCCTGATATGTAAAAAAACATGCAGAAAACAACAACTGGCATTGGGCACTATGTCAATAGGTTAGTACCAAAAGATGATATAAAATGATTGTAAAACATCCAAGAATGATAATATAACAACATGGAACAATAAAAAATGATAGATACGTTGGATACGTATCAGCATCCCCAAGCTTAATTCTTGCTCGTCCTCGAGTAGGTAAACGATAAAAACAGAATTTTTGATGTGGAATGTTGCCTCACATATTCATCTCATATTTTTTTCTTTGTAGCATGGACATTCGGACTTTTATATGGTTCAAAGCAATAGTCTAGTTTTTACATGACAATTTCAATACTCAAGCATATCAACAAGCAACCATGTCTTTCAAAATATCAACGCTAAAATAAGTTATCCCTTGCCCATTATGCTCAATCATTGATCCATTCATGAAACACACTCGCATATTAGCTACACCCAATGCTCGAGTATGATCATAGTGCCCCTTAGTTGGTGCTTTATAAGAGAAGATGGAGACTCAAATTAAAAATAAAAATTGCATAAAGTAAAATAAGGGCCCTTCGCAGAGGGAAGTAGGGATTTGTAGAGGTGCCAGAGCTCAAAGCGAAAAAGATAGATAGATTTTTTTGAGAGGCATACTTTTCCCACCAACGAAAACGGCTTAGAGTTCCCAACACTTTCCATGCTAGATATATCATAGGTGGTTCCCAAACAGAAAATAAAGTTTATTCCTTTTTCCACCATACTTTCACTTTCCATGGCTAGCCATATCCATGGGTGCCTTCCATACCAACACTTTCCAAGGAATTTATTATTTGACAACATAAAGTTAATTCATTTTCCATTTCGGGACTGGGCCATATCCATGGGTGCCTTCCATACCAACACTTTCCAAGGAATTTATTATTTGACAACATAAAGTTAATTCATTTTCCATTTCGGACTGGCATCCCTAATACCTTTGCCTTACTCTCGTGCAATGACAAGTGAATAAACACTCATCATGAGAATAACACATCTAGCATGGAAAATATCGGCCACCCCTCACCGCCTCATGAGCGGTACGAGCACACAAAAGAGAAATTTATTTTGAAAATTAGAGAGGGCACATACAAATTTGCTTAGAACGGCAAAAGAATACCGTATATAGGTAGGTATGGTGGACTCATGTGGCAAAACTGGTTTAAAGGATTTTGGATGCACAAGTAGAGATTATACTTAGTGCAAAATGAAGGTTAGCAAAAGGTTGAGAAGCGACCAACCAAGAAACAGAAAATCTCATAAGCAAGCATTAGGCATAATTAACACCGAACAATGCACCACAAGTGATATAGGGCGGAACCCTAATCGGAGATCTTTCACGTTTGGAGAGGATCCTACGAGGAGAACACGACGAACAAGCGGAAGAACACAAGGAAAAACACACAAGAGGAACACTAAACCGACAAGTATCGATCACACAAGGGCTAGATCATCGAACACATAAGGTAGCACAAGATTCAAAATCAACAAAGGAAAGATACACGAGTAGCCGTTCTTCTCTGTGAGGAGGTCTTGATGGGGTCCACCCTAGAGGGGGTCTTGAATCCCTTGGAAGGATCTTCTCCGAGGAGGCGCGATCTCCAAGGAGAAGGTAACCAAGTGGATGAGCAAGGGCTCACACGAAATATGAGCTAAACCAATGCTAACCCTAGCTAGGAGGAGGTGGGGAGTATATATAGTTTACTGGCGAAAGGGTACACGGGCTCGCCCAAGTGGTCAGGTGCACAGCAGACCGGAAGTTTGGGCGACGGAAGGTCCCGGCAGTCCGGCTTAGCCAAAGAGTTGGCGCGGTGGAGCTGGGCTGGCTTCCTGGGCCGGAAGATCCCGGACGGTTCAGGAAGGTTCCGCCAACGGATAGTTAGCAAGCCCGCTGGTCGATGTCGTCGGAGGTCGGAAGCTCGGCGGGCCGGATAGCCCGGGGCCTAAGTTCCGGGTCAGGGCCGGAAGTTCCGGGCTGTCCGTAGAGTTGACGCCTTTGTCGCTTCTTCTTCAGCTCTCCGGTTCCCCTGGCTTGAACGTTGTACCTGATTACACATAGCGTCTCGGACTTAGGTAGTAGCCATGTCTCACCGAAGAAAAGGGAACTCGAATAGGAGTGATGTCACCCTCGGATTGAATAGCACGAGCTCTTGCTCTTGTCATGGGTCCACTTGGAGCTTGGATAGTTGATGGAAGGTCCATGGGATGACCAAGGATGCTCCGCATCATCTCTCCCCTTGTGAAAGATCCGACTCGGATCAAATTCCTCATCACCATGGTACGGCGCGAGGTCCTTGACGTTGAGGATGTCGCTGACATTGTACTTGTTTCGTCAGAGGTCGATCTTGTAGGCGTTGTCATTGTAGCGTGCTAGCACCTTGAAAGGTCCATCGGCTCGAGGGAGAAGCTTGGACTTGCGTTAGATTGGGGAAGCGGTCCTTGCGAAGGTGTAGCCACACTAGATCACCAATGTTGAAGACCATGGGTTGCTTGTTGTTGTTGAGCTTGGTCGCTAGTCGTTGTACTTGGCGCTCAATTGTGTGCCTTGTATCCTCATGCATCTTCTTGATGTAGCTTGCCCGTGCACTCGCATCCATGTTGGTGCACTCTTGTAGAGGAAGAGGTAGAATGTCCAATGGTGACAACGGGTTGAAGCCGTAGACGCACCTCAAGGGGGACTTGCCGGTAGTCGAATGTCTTGGTAACGATTGTAGGCGTGCATCGGCGATGGGTAGACATGCCTCCCACTCCTTGATGTTCTTCTTGATCAATACGCCAAGTAGGTGGAGAGAGTCCGTTCGTCACCTCCGCTTTGGCCGTCGGTTTGAGGATGGTATGCGGATGAGAATAAGAGCTTGATTCCGAGCTTGGCATAGTGTCTTCCAAAAGTAACTCAAGAACTTGACGTCCACGATCGGAGACGATTGTCTTTGGTACTCCATGGAGTCGCAAGATTTCCCTACAAAAGAGATTTGCAATGTGTGAAGCATCGCTCTATCTTGTTGCAAGGAATGAAATGTGCCATCTTGGAAAATCTATCCACAACAACAAACACGGAATCCTTTCCATTTTGAGTTCTAGGCAAACCAAGTACAAAATCCATGCTAATGTCTTCCCAAGGTTGATAGGGAATAGGAAGAGGCATGTAAAGACCATGAGATTGAGCTTTAGACTTAGCTTTGCGACATGTAGAGCACCGGTTGGTGAAGCGTTGGACGTCGCGGAACATCTTGGGCCAAAAGTAGTTGTTGGAGAGCGTGGCGAATGTCTTGTCGCGTCCAAAGTGTGCCATGAGTCCACCTTCGTGAGCCTCTTGCAAAAGGAGCAAATGAAGAGACGGGAATGCATAGTTTGTTAGCTCTCATAAGATAACCATCCTTGATGTAATAGTGTTCCCAAGAAGTATGTGTCACACACTTAGCATAAGGAATAGCAAAAGATGGGTCATTAGCATACAAATATTTGATGTGCTCAAAACCAATAACATTCAACTCAAGTTGAGTGACAAGCGTGCATATGCGTGAAAGTGCATCCGCAACTACATTTTCCTTGCCCTTAATGTACTTGATCACATAGGGGAAAGATTCAATAAATTCACTCCATTTGGCATGACGCTTGTTCAACTTAGTTTGACCTTTAAGTACTGAAGCGTTTCATGATCGGTATGGATGACAAACTCATGAGGTCTAAGGTAATGTTCCCAAACATGTAGCACACGCACTAAAGCATATAGTTCCTTGTCATAGATGGGATAGTTAAGTTGAGCACCAGAGAGTTTTTCACTAAAATATGCAATTGCTCGTTTTTCTTGTATAAAAACTCCGCCAATTCCTAAGAATTCACTTGCATCACAATGAACCTCAAAAGTTTTTTCAAAATTGGGCAAAGCAAGAATTGGAGCATGAGTAAGCAAAGACTTGAGCTCATCAAAAGCGGTGGATTGCAAAGATCCCCAAACAAAAGGAGTATTCTTCATACTCAAGGCATGCAAAGGAGCGCAATTGTGCTAAAGTTTTTCACAAAGCGATTTATAAAAACCCATAAGACCAAGAAAGCTACGCACTTGTTGCAAATTGGTGGGTTGGGGCCAAGTTTTAATTGCTTCAGCTTTTAGATTCATCAACATGGACACCCTTTGAGGATACAACAAAACACAAGGAAACCACTTTGTCAACACCAAATGTGCATTTTTTCAAGTTTGCATAAAGGCGTTCCTTGCGAAGGGTTTGCAAAACAGCCTTAACATGATTTTGCTAAACACAATAATATCATCAAAGTAAACCACAACAAAGACTCCAATATAAGGGCGAAGCACGTAATGCATAAGGTGCACAAAAGTACCAGGAGCCTCCAATAGACCCATAGGCATCACTAACCACTCATATAAGCCAAATTTGGTTTTGAAACCAGTTTTCCATTCATCACCCTCTTGTATGCGGATTTGATAATAGCCACTTTTAAGATCAATTTTTGAGAAAAAGTTGGCTCCACTAAGTTCATCAAGCATATCATCTAAGCGAGGAATGGGATGCCTATAGCGAATTGTAATAGCATTGATAGGTCTACAATCGAACACAAGCGGAAACTTCCATCGGGCTTAGGCACAAGTATAACGGGAACGCCACAAGGGCTTAGGCTTTCACGCATATGACCGTTGTCGATGAGTTGTTGTACTTGCCGTTGAATCTCCTTGGTTTCTTCGGGATTGACTCGGTATGGAGCTTTGTTTGGGAGAGGCGCCCCGGGGATGAGGTCGATTCGATGCTCAATGCCTCGAAGAGGGGGTAGACCCGGAGGTAGCTCGTCGTGGAAAACATCTTGGAATTCCTGCAAAAGAGATTTAAACACTAAAGGTAGCTCATGAGAGGTGTTAGTTGTTGGCTCTCCATCCTTGCACACAAGGACAAAGTGCATCACACTAGATGGGTTCTCACACACTTTTCTCATCTCACTTTGGTGGCAAATAGGATGAGGTTTTTCTCTCTAGGCTAAGAGGCGCCAAGTTTGGCTTGTGGCTCTCACTCACTTTTTGGTGGATCACTTTCTCATTCTTTCTCTCCATGATGGGTGGCTTGTTTGTCGGCTAGCAATTGAGTAGGAGACATAGGTCGTAGCACATATTCCTTCCCTTTCATCTTGAAGCTATAGTGATTGGTACGGCCGTTGTGGAAGACACCACGGTTGAATTGCCATGGTCGACCAAGAAGGAGGTGGCAAACGGTCATTGGAACCACATCACACTCCAAAGTGTCCTCATATGCACCAATTTTGAAGGAGACTTGGACCGTATGCTCGACTCGGATAGTGCCGGAGTCACTTAGCCATTGAACCTTGTAGGGGTGCGGGTGCTTCCTCTTGACTAATTGAAGCTTGGAGCATAGTTCTTCACTTGCCAAGTTGTGGCAACTACCTCCATCGATGATGACCTTGACGGACCTTCCATTGATGCCGGCCTTTGTGTGGAAGATGTGGCATCTTTGATTCTCTTCTTGTTGATGTTTAAGAGTCAAGACCTTGGAGACAACGAGAGCGGGGCTCAAATCCTCATCACAAAAGACTTGATCATCTTCATCCTCGCTCACGCCACGTGCATGGCCACTTGATCAAGAGCTTCCATCTCCTCATCACTCATTGAGTCATAGGTGCCATCGTCGTTGAGGATCATGGTTCGCTTGTTGGTACATTCGTAGGACTTGTGGCCTCGGCCGCCGCAAGTGAAACACTTGAAGGAGCTTGTCTTAATGGTCTCATCGGTCGGAGTAGATGAGAAGCACGCGGCTTGAAGTTGTTTGTAGTAGGAGGAGGACGACTTGAACTTGTCTAAATTTTCTTGTAACTTGACTTGTCATCGTTGCTTGGAGGAGGTTTGGTTGATGTAGATGTTGGAGGAGTTGTTGAAGATTGGTTGTTGGAGAAGCCGTACGTCTTGGACGAGTACTTGGCGTACTTGAAGTCATCTTGCACTTGACGTTTCACCTTTGTTGCTTGATGCACGAGCTCAATGAGGGTGGAGTAGGGTTGGAAGTCGGCAATCTTCTTGATGGGATGATTGAGTCCATTCAAGAAACGTGCCATAGTTTGTTCATCATCTTCCTTCACATTGGCTTGAATCATGGCTATCTCCATTTCCTTGTAGTATTCTTCAACACTCTTTGTTCCTTGCTTGAGAAGTTGGAGTTTCTTGAACAGGTCGCGGTTGTAGTATGTGGGCACAAAACGTGCTCGCATGACATCCTTCATTTGAGCCCAAGTGGTGATTGGAGGTTCACCTGTTTCTTGTCGGCGTTCGAGGATTTGTTCCCACCATATCAGCACATAGTCTTGGAACTCAAGTGATGCCATAGCGATCTTCTTTTCTTCCTCATAGTTGTGCAAACGAAAGATTTTGTCGACTTTCAATGCCCATGAGAGGTATTCTTCGGGGTCATTGCTTCCATTGAACTTGGGCATGGTGAATTTGAGCTTTCCATATCGTTGCTCTTCGTTGTGTTGTTGGCGATGGTGATGATGATGCCCTTGACGTGGATGACAATCGTCTTCATGGTGCTCTTGGTGTGGAGGAAGTCCATGGTCGATTTGCTCTTGTTGAACTTGAGGTTGAGGTGGAGCTTGACGAGCTTGTGGAGGAGCTTGAGGAACTTGACGTTGCACACGTGGTTGGTAGTTCCTCTCTTAGATTTCTTCTCGAAGGGCTTCCTCTTGATTGCGCCTGCTCGCGATTGCGGTTTGGCGATGGCTCGACTTGATTCATGAAGGGCACGTTGCGCCTCAAGAGCTTGCGCTTCGCTGTTGTTTTGTTGAAGACGTTGAGCCTCGGCGTCTTGTTAAATCTTGGTGTAGACGCACTTTTCGTTCTTCCTCTTGGCGCCAGTAGTCGTTGTCGCTCTTGAGCTTGGGCAAAAGCGGCTTGGTTTGATTGAGGACGAGGACTTGTTCATCGACTTGCTCTTGTGAATGCTTGTCATGTAGCGGGTTGCGAGATGCATGACGGTCTTGACGCCGCTCGTCGAAGAGTGTTCGATGACGGTGTACTTGAGTCGTAGAAGGTGTCATCGAGTGTCGACTCGAGCGGCTCCGCCTTGAGGATGAAGAAGTGGAATGATGCCGGTTCCTCATCAAGGCGCGGATCTCGTCCATTCTTGCATCATTCTCTTGCTTGTGAGCGTCAAACTTGTTATCGAAGTAGTCTCTTGTACGTTGCTCGGAGAGTCGCAAGTCGGTGGCGAGGTTGTCAATGCGGTCGCTCATTGCTTGTTGCTCTTGATGTAATGCTCGTTGTGCACCAAAGAGGTGGCTCTTGGTGATGTATGATGACATGTCGTCCTCTTGCTCGAGGAAGAGTGGGTTGGTAGAAGTACTTGGCCTATCCATCATTCCAAGCAAAAAAAATGTGAGTGGTAGAAGGAGAAGAACTTATACCAATGTACCTTTGACCGATGTTGATGATGAATCAAGTTCACTCAAATGCGGACAATGAAATAGCACTATAGGTACCAATCCTTGTCGGTTCTCACACCTACACAAATAAAAGCTTATGGTGGAGCTTGGTGAGGATGGTGGCACAAAATTTGATGCAATTGTAAGTGAGCTTCAATAATGTTGGAAAAGATTCACAAATTTGCAAATGCAACAAGTTGACCAAGCAAGTAGAGGTACACGGAAACACACACGCATAAATAGATAAGTGGGATTGTGCAAACCAAAAGTGAGCCAAAATGTGGAATCCATTTAAAATGCTCTTGTTGCACAATACTAGAGAGACGCTAGCACGATTGCACAATAGGTGGATATGGAACTTGTGCACAACCTACTAGGCAAAAATTCAACGATCTCTATCCCAAGTATGCTATATGTATGGTATTTCGGTGCTATGATCCAAGATGATCCAATATGACAATCTTAATGTAGTATGATGCTATGGTTCTTGCTCAAAGCTCTTTGCTTATCTTTCCTCTTTGCTTAAAAGCTTGGGTGGCTCTTTCACTTTTGAGCTCTTTTCTCATGCAATACTTCACGAACCAAGATAGCAATTGTGTATGCTATGACAAATTTGGTGACACACAAGTGGATCCCAAGATATGCACCACGATAGTATGGTATGTATGCTATGGAGTATGATCACTAATGTGCACAAGTCACGTTGCCTGCAATACTCAATGGCTAGTCTCGATGGGTAAGCAACGCAAAAGATGGCTATGATGTTTATCAATGCAATTGCAAGGTTTGGACAAAGATGTCGCCGAGATTACCGTCCTTGCTTACGGTAAAGGTTCCAAACGGATGCGAATGTTGATGAGGATGTGATGCATGGTCTTCAGTACGTTGGCGAAGATGCCGCTGCACCGTGGTCGGAGTTGCCGAAGAAGCGGGAGTCGCCGAAGATGCGCGACCTTTTCGCTTCAGGCCGGAAGTTCCGGCAAGACAGAAGGTCCGGAAGGTCCGGGGGCCGGAAGTTCCGGGCTGGGCCAGACGTTCCGGTGGCCGCGATTCTACCAAGAATAGGGACGTCGGGATCGAGGGTTTGGGCGGAAATTTTTTGGGGGAAAACCCAAATCCTGAGGGGAAAAATAAGAAATTAGAAGGGAAGAAGGTAGGGGAAGCTAGATCGGTCGAAGCAAAGCAAATCCTGCGGATCAAATCCAACAAAACTTCATCACACCAACAAATCACAAAAAATTTTGGGGCTATTTTTGGTGGGGATTTTCGATTTAGGACGAAAATAACAAAATCAAGCTAGAAAACACGGGTAGGGGCTCCAAAAACGTGATCAACGTGGCTCATGATACCAAGATGATGTAGGCGGAACCCTAATCGGAGATCTTTCACGCTTGGAGAGGATCCTGAGGAGAACACGACGAACGGGCGGAAGGACACAAGGAAAAACACACAAGAGGAACACTAAACTGACAAGTATCGATCACACAAGGGCTAGATCATCGAACACATAAGGTAGCACAAGATTCAAAATCAACAAAGGATAGATACACGAGTAGCCGTTCTTCTCCTGGAGGAGGTCTTGATGGGGTCCACCCTAGAGGGGGTCTTGAATCCCTTGGAAGGATCTTCTCCGAGGAGGCGCGATCTCCAAGGAGAAGGTAACCAAGTGGATGAGCAAGGGCTCTCACACGAAATATGAGCTAAACCAATGCTAACCCTAGCTAGGAGGAGGTGGGGGAGTATATATAGTTTACGGGGCGAAAGGGTACACGGGCCTCGGCCCAAGTGGCTGTGCACAGGCAGGACCGGAAGTTTCGGGCGACGGAAGGTCCGGGCAGGGTCCGGTTTAGCCAAAGAGTTGGCGCGGGTGGAGCTGGGCTGGCTTCCGGGGGCCGGAAGATCCGGGACGGGTTCAGGGAAGGTTCCGGCGACGGAAGGTCCGGCAGGTCCGTTTAGCCGCAGAGTTGGCGCGGTGGAGTTGGGCTGGCTTCCGGGGCCGGAAGGTCTGGTGGGCTGGAAGTTCCAGGGCTCGGAAGGTCCGGCGGGTTCGGCAGGTTCCGCTAACCAGATAGTTCAGACGCCGGGCTGGTCGATGTCGTCGAGGTCGGAAGCTCCCAAGGGCCGAAAGTTCTGGGCTGTGGCCGGAAGTTCCGGGCTGTCCAGAGAGTTGATGCCTGTTGTTTCTTCTTCAGCTCCTGGTTCCCTGGCTTGAACGTTGTACCTGATTACACATAGCGTCTTCTACTTAGGTAGTAGCCATGTCTCACTGGAAGAAAAAGGGAACTCGAATAGGAGTGATGTCACCTCGGATTGAATAGCACGAGCTCTTGCTCTTGTCATGGGTCCACTTGGAGCTTGGATAGTTGATGGAAGGTCCATGGGGATGACCGAAGGATGCTCCACATCAACAAGTAGGATGTAGTTTCATCGCATAACTATTAACTTTCGTGCTTGCATGGGGAATCACAAACCTTAACACCAATATTCTTACTAAAGCATAATTACCCATCAACATAACTCACATATCACATCATCATATCTTAAAACTATTACAAGGAATCAAGTTTATTTTGTCCAATGATCTTCATGAAAGTTCTTATTATATTCTTCTTGGATATCTATAACTTTGGGACTAATTTACATGTGTTGCTTTTTATAATCTCAACAAATATAAGTGAAGATCATGAGCATAATATTTGTTTCTCTCCAAATAATTTAAGTGAAGCAAGAGAGAATTTCTTCAAAAATTTAATAACTCTCAAGTAAATCTAAGTGAAGCATGAGCGCATTTCTTTAAAAATACTAAAACACACCATGCTCAAAAAGATATAAGTGAAGCACTAGAGCAATTCCATAGCTCATTAAGATTTAAGTGAAGCACAAAGAGCAATTCTAACAATTCATGGCATAATTTTGGCTCTCTCAAATAGGTGTGTCCAGAAAGGATTCAAGACTCAAAACAAAAAGCAAAACAAGCAAAGACTCATATCATACAAGCCGCTCCAAGCAAAACTCATAGTATGTGACGAATAAAAATATAGCTCCAAGTAAAATAACGATGGTCGTTAGAAGAAAGAGGGGATGCCACTTGGGCGTCCCCAAGCTTAGTTGCTTGCTTCTCTTTGGATAATAGCTTGGGATTCCATGGGCATCCCCAATCTTAGGCTCTTCTTACTCCTTATTCCTTCATCCATCGTAACATCACCCAAAACATGAAAACTTCAATCACACAAAACTCAACAAAACCTTCATGAGATCCTTTAGTATAAGAAAATAAATCACTACTATAAGTACTGTAGAAAACCAATTCATATTTTATTTTTGCATTATTTCTACTGTATTCCAACTTTTCTATGGCAAAAACTATTCAAAGAAAATCATAGAATCATCAAAACAAGCACACAACGCAAAGAAAACAGAACAGTCTATAGCAACCTGGATATTTCGAATACTTCTGTAACACCAAACATTCTAAAAAATTAGGACCACGTGAGAAATTTGTATATTAATCTTCTACAAAAATAATGGTTATTTTATCACGCTTCTGTGATTTTTAATAATTCTTTGACTCGCGTGCACAGTTTCTGTTTTTTAGCAAGAACAAAACAACTATCACGCAACATAATCCTAAAGGCTTTGCTTGGCACAAACACAAATTAAAACACAAAAAACACAATCATAATAGTAGCATAATTATGCAAACACTCAAGAACAGAAAGCAAAAGGCAAAAATAAATTTTATTCATCGGGTTGCCACCCAACAAGCGCTATAGTTTTACGCCCCTAGCTAGGCATAAAGCAAGGATCTAAGTATTGTGATCTTTATCCTTAATTTCCTTAGAGGTATTTTTGTCATGAGATTTTGTCAAAACAACATAAAACATATTATCCATAAAATATTTAGCACTATTAAGTTGCTTATCATCATAACCCCTTTGATTTCCGGCAACAATCCAAGAGTGATGTTGATTAACATTATTGAAAACTTATTGGATTACATCTAAAATGGGGACTTCCTTTTTAAGATTCTCATCAAAGATTTGATTATCCCCAAGCAAATGTCTTAACAAGTAATCACTATTGTAAAGAATTTCATCTATCACGGGCTTTTCACGATTCATACCATAAAAATCAAAGATTTCTCTAGCTTCCCGTATTATGTAGTCAAATTCATTCATAAGAACGAGAGTGGCCAACTTTTTAGCTTTAGGATTCTTTATAACGGGAAGCTCAAAAAACAATCTTTGCAAAGTGGAATGAGTGTGGATAAATTTACTTTCAAGTTTCAGAACTAGTGCAGAAATAGCTTCCGCATAAGATCTAGTCCTTCTAAGTATAGGAGCATCACCAAGACTTAAATTGAAAAATCTTGGATACGTTCTTTTCCCAAAACATTCCCTTGCCCCAAGATAAAAGTTGTAGCATCTAGATTGCCCGTACGTCATATCTTAGGAGTTAGGCCATCATCTGTTGCTGCCATACCAAAATCACTCATGGTTGCAAGAAAAGGATAGATCTGACGAGAAAATGGCGAACGAAAAATAGGGCGAATAAAACGGCATTTTTTTGTGAAGTGGGGGAGAGGAAAATGGGAGGCAAATGGCAAATAATTTAAATTGCGAGCAGATGAGATTTGTGATTAGGAACCTGGTAGATGTTGATGATGTCTCCCCGGTGACGGCGCCAGAAATTCCTTTTGATATGTCTGCTAGAACTATGTTGGTATTTTCCCAAAGAGGAAGGGATGATGCAGCACAGCAAAGGTAGGTATTTCCCTCAGTGATGAGACCAAGGTTATCGCACCAGTAGGAGAACCAAGCAATAGTACGTAAACAACACCTTCACACGAATAACAAATACTCGCAACCCGACGTGTTAAAGGGGTTGTCAATCCCTTTCGGGTAACGGCGCCAAAAATTGGCAAAGAGACGTGATCAAGTTGTAATAGATGGGATAAATAGATCGCAAATAAAATAAAGTGCAGCAAGGTATTTTTGTATTTTTGGTTTAATAGATCTGAAAATAAAAGCAAATAAAATAGATCGCAAAGGCAAATATAATGAAGAAGAGACCCGGGGGCCGTAGATTTCACTAGTGGCTTCTCTCGAGAAAAATAGAAAACAGTGGGTAAACGAATTACTGTTGGGCAATTGATAGAACTTCAAAAAATCTTGACGATATCCAGGCAATGATCATTGTATAGGCATCACGTCCAAGATTAGTAGACCGACTCTGCTCAGATCTACTACTATTACTCCACACATCGACCGCTATCCAAAGATGCATCTAGTGTATTAAGTTCATGGAGAAATGGAGTAGTGCAATAAGAACGATGACATGATGTAGACAAGATCTATTTATGTAGAAATAGACCCCATCTTGTTATCCTTAATAGCAACAATACACATGTGCCGGTTCCCCTTCTATCACTGGGCTTAAGCACCGTAAGATCGAATCCATTACAAAGCACCTCGTCCCAATGCAAGATAAATAGATCAAGTTGGCCAAACAAAACCCAAATATTGGAGAAGAAATACGAGGCTATAAGAAATCGTGCATATAAGAGATCAAAGAAGACTCCAATAACTTTCATGGATAAAAAGATAGATCTGATCATAAACTAGAAGTTCATCGGATCCCGACAAACACACCGCAAAAAGAGTTACATCATATGGATCTCCAAGAGACCATTGTATTGGGAATCAAAAGAGAGAGAGGAAGCCATCTAGCTACTAACTACGGAGTCGTAGGTCTACAAAGAACTAATCACGCGTCATCGGAGAGCCACCAATGGACATGATGAACCCCTCCGTGGTGGTGTCTAGATTGGATCTGGTGGTTCTGGAACTTGCGGCGGCTAGCATTGATTTTTGTCGACTCCCCTAGGGTTTCTAGAATATTGGGGTATTTATAGAGCTAATAGGTGGTGCGGGAGGCCACCGAGGTGGGCACAACCCACCTGGGCGCGCCTGGGCCTCCAGGCGCACCCTGGTGGGTTGTGCCCCCCTTGGGGACCCCCGTGCTTCTTCGCCCACTGGATGTCTTCTCGTCCAAAAAATCCACAAAAGTTTCACAAGCTGCTTGGACTTTGTTTGGTATTGATTTCCTGCGATGTAAAAAACATGCAGAAAACATCAACTGGCACTGGGCACTATGTCAATAGGTTAGTACCAAAAAATGATATAAAATGACTACAAAATGGTTGTAAAACATCCAAGATTGATAATATAACAGCATGGAACAATCAAAAATTACAGATACGTTGGAGACGTATCAATGAGGTCTATGCAGTGCTCGATTCCGTGCAAAGGAGGTAGGCCCAGTGGTAGCTCATAGGGAAACATGTCCTTGAATTCCTGCAAGAGATGAGACAAAACCAAATGAAGATGTTGTGAAGCGTTGGTCCTCACCTCTACATATTTGCACACAAGTAAAAGTGAAGTACACTCGATGGGCTCTCACTCACATCCATCAAATCTCTTTTGGTGTCTAAGAGAACTAGGTTCTTGCCGCTCATCATGGAGTCACTCAATGTTGGCTTGTGGGGCTCACTCTGTTTTTGGTGGTTCACTCTCGCACTAGTCTCTCCATGATGTTTTGAAACTTGCTGGTCGGTGATCACTTAAATTGGCGACATTGGTCGGAGCACGTACTCCTTGAACTTCATCTTGAAGCTATAGTGATTGGTCCGGCCATTGTGGATGGCGTCGCGGTCGAATTGCCAGGGTCTCCCCAAGAGGAGATGGCACACAAACATAGGAACCACATCACATTCCAAGGTGTCTTCATATGTGCTGATCTTGAAGGAAACTTGAATGGTGTGCTCCACTTGAATGGTGCCAGACTCGCTTAGCCATTGGAGCTTGTTGGGGCGAGGGTGCTTCTTCTTGACCAATTGTATATTGCAGCATAATTCTTCACTTGCCATATTATGGAAACTTCCACCGTCGATGATGTCCTTGACGGAACGTCCTTGGATGCCCGCTTTGGCGTGGAAGATATGGCAACGTTGGTCCTCGTCTTGTTGTTGTTGAAGTGTCAAGACCTTGTAAACAACAAAGAGTGGGGCTTGGATCATTGTCACAAAATACTTGATTGTCTTCATCTTCATTCACTTGGCGGCGCATGGCCATGTGCTATAGTGCTTTGATTTCTTCTTCGCTCATGGAGTCGTATGTGCCATCATCATTGGAGATCAGGGTGCACCGTATGGGACATTGGTATGTCTTATGGCCACGGTCTTGGCTAGTGAAACATTGAATCGAACTTGTCTTGGCGGTAGCATCCATTGGAGTAGTTGATGAGGAAGTTCTTGACTTGTAGGTGCTTGCCGGAGGACGACTCGATGGTGTCGTAGCTTGCTTGGAACTTTATTTGCCACTAATGTTTGATGAAACTCGAGGAGTAGTTTTAGGTGTCGTGGATTTGAAAGCTTGGGAGTAGGAGCAGTAGGTCCTAGAGGAGTACTTGGCGTACTTGAAGTCATCTTGCACTTGTCGCTCTGCCTTGTTCGCTTGGTGCACTAGCTCAAGGAGGTTGGAGTAAGGTTGGAAGTTGGAAATCTTCTTTATTGGGTGATTGAGTCCATCCAAGAAGCGTGCCATAGTTTGTTCATCATCTTCCTTGACATCGGCTCATATCATGGAAATCTCCATCTCTTGGTAGTATTCTTCCACCTCTCCGTGCCTTGCTTGAGAAGTTGCAACTTCTTGAAGAGATCATGTCTATAGTGTGTAGACATGAAGCGAGCTCTCATGACATCCTTTATTTGAGTCCAGGTCATGATGGATGGGTCACCTTTCTCCCTTCATCGCTTTATCACTTGTTCCCACCAAATGAGGACATAGTCTTGAAACTCGAGGGAGGCCATGGCAATTTTTTTCTCCTCGTCATAATTGTGGCAGAATATCTCGTCGACCTTTAATGCCCATGGGAGATATTCTTTGGGATCGGTGCTTCTGGAGAACTTGAGCTGGTGAACTTGAACTTACCGTTGTGTTGTTCTTCATCGTAGTATTGATGGTGATGGCGCTCTTGGCATAGAGGACGGTCCTCAATCTCTCGCTCCGCTTGATGTGCTTGATGTTGAGGGTGAGGTATTCTTGCCTGGTTCCTCCTTTCATGGTTCTCCACAAGGCGAGCGGCTTCATCTTGTCGCACTTGCACTACAAAAAAAGACACATCCATGCATTTTGGCCCGAGCGAAAAAAATTATGTCATGCTTATGACACTTCTATGATGATAATTGTGACAAAAGCACGTATCATCATAGATGTGGTCGGCTCCTACTTCTATGACAGAAAATGGGCTTTTCGTCCTGGGCGGTCTAGAGACGCACCTGATGACATTCTTTGGGCCGTCCATGCCGGAAAAACTCGTGGTAGAAGCGAGGGCGAGGAAAATTTTGGGGAGTTCCTGGTTACGGTGGGTGGTCGGGGCCGAGCGATGCACGGAGGTTTGCGCGTTTCTCTCTTACACGTACGCACGTGTGTGCGGCAAGCCGTTGGGCTCTAACTGAACCCGAGCGATCGCACTGCTAGCTACGTTACTGAATTCAAGTGATCGATCTCTTGGCTGTTACCTGAACCCAAGCGATTCATTCGCTGCTGACTGAACCCGAGCGATTCCTTCATTGCCGCTTCTAATCGAACTCGAGCGATCGATCATCGTTGTCGCTTACGGTTTATCCAGCCCCGTGCGAGACATGGCTAGCCGGTGTTGGGTTGCCTCTTGATGAATAGTGACCATTGCTACCGTGCGCGCGGTACGTAGAACGAGTCGAGACATGGTGAGTCGAGCCGGTTGGTTGGCTGTGGATGAATAGTTCCCGATGGGGGTTGGATGAATAGGACCCCGTGGTAGTAGGCTGTTGCCGCTGGATGAACAGGACCCTGAGGAGGCCGCCGCACCCCAGCCGGTTGGGGGTGGATGAATAGGACCCCGTGGAGGCTGTATGAACAGTAGCCAGTGGAGGCTGGATGAACAGGACCCCGTGGATGAACAATAACTGGTGGAGGCTGGAGGAAGTCGACAATGGATGAACAGTAACCCGTGGAGGCTAGAGTGAGGCAGTAGACGGTGGCTGAACAGGACCCCGTTTCGACCGTAGACGCTCCAACAGAAGTCTGTTTCCTCTGTTTTGCGGTACGCCACACCCTTCCTGATCAACAGGACCCCGTTTCGAATGTAGGAACTCGAAGAGAAGTCCGTTTCCTCCGTTTTGCGGAACGCCAGACCCTTTCCGGCGAACATGACTCGCTTTTGACCGTGCATACGGTCGAGCGAATGTAAGGCCGCTTTTCTCCGCTTCTGCGCACGCTGCACTCGCTTCGCTGTTTCGGCCCAAGCCGGTTGGCTCCCGATCGACACGACGCATTCCGACCTAGTTGGTTGCCTCCCGATGAACACGACGTTTTTTCCTCCGTTGCGACCCAGCTGGTTGGCTCCTGATGAACAGGACGCGATGTCGCAGTACGCATTCGAGACTCTGCTCGTATGTACGTACGTAGCCGTATTTACTTTCTTGTAGTGTGGTTGTACGTACGTGTACAAGTTATAGACGAGACTGTGTGACATGCTACGTCTGTGCCTCTACTACGACACGTGCCGCTCCTTACTCGGCCATAGTTCATCGCTGCTGAGAGACCGATCGACCAGTATTTATGTACATGTTCGCGACCAGACAAACAACGCTACGTACGCTTCGACCGGTTGGGTCCCAGCTGTCAGGGAGGATAAGGACGCACTTCCTTCCATGTGAAGATATAGCTGGTGGATCCCAGGTGTCAGGGGGAAGAATCTTTTTTTTGCACGTAATAAGGATGCACTTCCTTGTGTGCGAAGATGTAGCTGGTGGGTCTCAGCTGTCAGGGGGGAGAAAAGATTATTTTTCAGGGTAAAAAGGATGCAGTTGCATGCATGCATCCATGGGCGTGGCCCCCATCGCCGCCTCTCTCCACGTGACAAATATCTTCCGATAACTCTCGTTTGTTGACCATGTTGACCACACTGTGCCAAGCACACCAAGGCCGGTGGACAACAGTGAGGCCCCAAACTGGAACGACCCAGAGTTGGGGAAGACGCGGCAGTGGAGTCGCAGATGGAGAGGAGTGGGAAACTTGACTGGTTCGGGTGCGCGACAGCACTGCCGCCCATAGGAGACAGGAGCAAGATCAGAGATTCAAGAAGCAGCACGGCTATTGGATTAATATCCAACGGTCCAGTTACTAGAATCATTTGTTGATTAAGTTGACAAAGCCCTACGTACGCGTCATCTTAGTAGGACCACAAGTCAGCAACCAAATCTGCCGGGTCCCAGTTGTCATCGGGAGGAATAGTTTTTTTTTGCATAACAAGGTGGCACTTCCTTCCATGCGAAGATACAGCCAATGGGTCCCAGCTGTCAGCAGGAGCAATCATTTTTTTCGCGTAATAAGGAGGCACTTCTGATACATCTCCGTCGTATCTATAATTTCTGATTGTTCCATGCCAATATTCTACAACTTTTACATACTTTTGGCAACAATTTATATGATTTTCTTGGACTAACATATTGATCCAGTGCCCAATGCCAGTTCCTGTTTGTTGCATGTCTTTTGTTTCGCAGAAAATCCATATCAAACGGAGTCCAAACGCGATAAAAACTTACAGAGATTTGTTTTGGAATATATGTGAATTTTGGGAAGTGGAATCACCGCGAGACGATACCCGAGGCAGCGACAAGGCAGGGGGCGCTCCCCAGGGGATAGGGCGCGCCATGGGCCCTTGTGGCCACCCCGTAAGGCGGTTGGTGCCCTTCTTCGGCCTCAAGAAAGCTAATATACAGATAAAAATCGTGTTAAAATTTAAGCCCAATCGGAGTTACGGATCTCCGAGAATTTAAGAAACGGTGAAAGGCCAGAATATGAGAGCACGGAAACAGAAGGAAATAGAGAGAGAGAGAGATCCAATCTCGGAGGGGCTCCTGCCCATACGCCTCCATGGAGGCCATGGACCAGAGGGTAAACCCTTCTCCCATCTAGGGGGAAGGTCAAGGAAGAAGAAGAACGAGGGGGTCTCTCCCCCCTCTCTCTCTCGGAGGCACCAGAACGCCATCGTGGCCATCATCGTGACGGCGATCTACACCAACAACTTCGCCGCCGTCATCACCAACTCTATCCCACTCTATGCAGCGGTGTAACACCCCTTCTCCCCGCTGTAATTTCTACATCATCACTGTGCTCAATGCTATATATTATTTCCCATTGATTTATGGCTATCCTATGATGTTTGAGTAGATCCGTTTTGTCCTATGTGTTAATTGATGATCATGATTGGTTTGAGTTGTATGTTTTATTATTGGTGTTGTCCTATGGTGCTCTCCGTGTCGCGCAAGCGTGAGGGATCCCTGCTATAGGGTTTGCAATATGTTCATGACTTGCTTATGGTGGGTGGCATGAGTGACAGAAGGTCAGACCCGAGTAAGTAGGTTGTTTGTGTATGGGAGTAAAGAGGACTTGATACCTTATAATGCTATGGTTGGGTTTTACCTTAATGATCTTTAGTAGTTGTGGATGCTCGCTAGAGTTCCAATCATAAGTGCATATGATCCAAGCAGAGAAAGTATGTTAGTTTATGCATCTCCCTCATATAAAATTGCAATAATGATTACCGGTCTAGTTATCGATTGCCTAGGGACAAATAACTTTCTTGTTACAAAAAGTTCTCTACTAAAACTAACTTAGTTGTGTCTTTATCTGAACAGCCCCTAGTTTTTATTTACGAGCTCTTTATTATTTTGCAAACCTATCCTATCACACCTACAAAGTACTTCTAGTTTCATACTTGTTCTAGGTAAAGCGAATGTTAAGCGTGCGTAGAGTTGTATCGGTGGTCGATAGAACTTGAGGGAATATTTGTTCTACCTTTAGCTCCTCGTTGGGTTCGACACTCTTACATACCAAAAGAGGCTACAACCGATACCCTATACTTGTGGTTATCAAGACTTTTTTCTGGCGCCGTTGCTGGGGAGCAATAGCCTGGGGTGAATATTCTCGTGTGTGCTTGTTTGCTTTATCATTAAGTAGATTTTATTTGCTGTTCTAAGTTGTTCTCTATATTTAGGTATGGATATGGAACACGAAATACCAAAAAAAATAGGTGTACTTGCTACTCATGCAGATGGGGAACCTCCTAAGACCCTCGATGCTCATTATGTGAAATATATTATGCTCTACTTTAAAAATCCTAAGAAAACCCCATTCAATTATACAATGGGGGACACTTTGGATCAATGTGAAAACTTTAGGGATTATCGCATGACTCAAAAAGGGAAACTATTATGGGATCAAATTCATATGTTGCATTGGTATGCTCAGAATTTATGCTTGAGATATCATTATACTTGTTGCTCTAGGATGAAGGCTCCACACCTTCCCTTTTCATGTAAATTTAATGATAATGAAACCTTGGCTTCTTACACTAATGGTATATATGATTACTATGAGGTGGAACGAATAGAAGAATTCGTTGCTTTTATGGGTGCTTATGAAATTGAATCTTTGTTTGGAAAGTGTGAAAATCTTGACGATGCTATTTATAGACCTGAAAATTTTGCTATATTGAAATATTGCTATGAGAATTATGAATACAATGTCGATATTGATGCGTTTATTGAGAAAGTCTCTGTTGTCCAATAAGAGACTAATATTTTGCAGGAAACTATGGAAGAAGAAATTGATGACACTGTGAGCTCATTAAATGAAAAAGATGACGAGGAGAGCGAAGAACAAAAGGAGGAAGAGCGGATTAGCTACCCGTGCCCACCTTCTAATGAGAGTAACTCTTCAACTCATATATTTTTTAATTTCCCTTTGTATTTACCGAAGGATGATTGCTATGATAATTGCTATGATCCCTTGGATTCGTTTGAAATATACCTTTTTGATGAACTTGATGCTTGCTATGCTTGTGGCCATGATGCCAATATGAATTATGCTTATGGAGATGAACTTTCTATAGTTCCTTATGTTAAACATGAAATTGTTGCTATTGCACCCACGCATGATAGTCCTATTATCTTTTTGAATTCTCCCAACTAGACTATATTGGAGAAGTTTGCGCTTATTAAGGATTATATTAATGGGTTGCGTTTTACTATGACACATGATGATATTGATGAGTACAATATGCATGTGCTTGCTGCTCCTACTTGCAATTATTATGAGAGAGGAACTACATCTCCGCCTCTCTATGTTTCCAATACGATAAAATTGCAAGAAACTATTTCTGCTATGTATTGGCCTTTACTTTGTGTGCATGAACTGTTCTTTTATGACATGCCTATGCATAGGAAGATAGTTTGACATCTTCATTACATGAAATATGTTACTTTGTGCTCACTACTAAATTACAAATCATTGTTAATTAAAATTGGCTTTGATATACCTTGGGATCCGGGTGGATCCATTACTTGAGCACTATATGCCTAGCTTAATGGATTTAAAGTAAGCACTGCCAGGGAGACAACCCGGAAGTTTTAGAGAGTCATTTTATTCTGTTGTGTGCTTTTATAATGTTTTAAAAAAGTGGGTGAGGGAGTCCTGGATTAGGGGGTGTCCGGATGGCCGGACTATGACCTTTGGCCTGACTCCTGGACTATGAAGATACAAGATTGAAGACTTCGTCCCGTGTCCGGATGGGACTTTCCTTGGCGTGGAAGGCAAGCTTGGCGATACGGATATGTAGATCTCCTTCCATTGTAAATCCGACTGTGTAACCCTAGCCCTCTCCTGTGTCTATATAAACCGGAGGGTTTTAGTCCATAGGACTAAAACAATCATACCATAGGCTAGCTTCTAGGGTTTAGCCTCTAATCTCGTGGTAGATCTACTCTTGTACTACCCATATCATCAATATTAATCAAGCAGAGTAGGGTTTTACCTCCATCGAGAGGGCCCAAACCTTGGTAAAAACATCGCTTCCCTTGTCTCCTGTTACCATCCGCCTAGATGCACAGCTTTGGGACCCCTACCCGAGATCCGCCAGTTTAGACACCGACATTGGTGCTTTCATTGAGAGTTCCTCCGTGTCGCCACCTTTAGGCCCAATGTCTCCTTCGATCATCAACAACGACGCGGTCCAGTGGTGAGACTTTTCTCCCGGACAGATCTTCAGATTCAGCGATTTTGCATCGGGCCAATTCGCTGGCCATCCGGAGCAGATTGAAAGCTACGCCTCGGCCATCATGTCGACGGAAGTTTGAACTACACAAACGACGTCTGCGGAGACTTGATCTTCGACGGGTTCGAGCCACAACCAAGCGCCACCAGATCGCTACGATGGGCATGATCTAGCTCGTCAGCCGAATCAGGTCTCGAGGTCAGCACCAGAAGGTCCGCCCGACCCTTAGCTCGGAGCCGATCGCACCTATCGAGGACGGTGGTCGGACACCGCCGGGGCTGCAACCTCTATGGCGATCGAGCCGAACACCATACCTATCCTTTTGCGGCTCGTGACTCGAGGTGCCGGACTCCTTTCCGGACTCAACCTTCCGCACCCTCGCTAATCGAATCTGATTACGCCGATAATGGAATTCACCGCCATGACATTTTTTCAAAGACTTTTCGCCCTTCGACATTCTCGAATTCACTAAAGTCTCTCTCTTTATCAGAGAGCCTGGCGGACTATGGTCGGCAAGGTTGGGACGCGGACGATTTAAGAAATTCAAAGCCCACCCACCACCCACTTCAGAGCCACCGCCGATGATTTAACCGACACGCCGACTTCGACTCAAGACATTGACGGTATGGACGACGATGCAGAGATGAACAAGAACCAGCGCCTACAGGCACCGGAAGGCCACCTCGCCATATGACATATACATGGTGGACACCCCAAAAGAAGGGAACGGCGACGGAACAACGGAGGATGACCCTCCAAGAAACAGCCTAAGCGCCAGCTGCCAGCGCCGCTCTAAATCCCGGCCACTAAGAAAACGGCGTATTCCGCACCGGAGACAATAACACCCCTGACAAAGGCCGAAGACAACCCCCTCCAGCAGGATTCATCACAGGAGGATGGAGAAGCCAGCCCTCATGAGAGAGCGGCGGACAGAGAGGTAGAGGACGATAATTACATGCCTCCTCCGAAGACGAGGCAAGCCTCGACGACGACATTTAATTCGTCGTGCTCGAGGATCCCATCGAACAAGAGCATTTCAAACGATACTCATGGCCACGGGCGAGCAGCCTCAAGGAAAAACAGCAACAACTTAGAGCTGACCAAGATTTGCTAGCCGATGATGATGGATCGATGTCCTTGCGTCAAGAGTACGAACTCGAACGCCCCTCCAAGAGCTATCCAAAACGCAGGCCGCTACCTCGATTAGAGGAGGGAGCACCTAGACCTACATCACTAGCGCATGATACGGCCGACCGGCCACCTCGTGGTCAGCTGCAGAGGCCTCGCCCTCCACTCAAGCTGCACCCCGGCCGCTCAAAGAATACCAAGGCACGGGAAATGCGCCGCACTGCGAGATATATTGGAGGACAGGGCAAGGCAAACAAGATCGATCTATGGATCGCATGGGCGCCTACACGACTGCGTGATTTATAACCGCTATGCCGAATAGGGTAAATCCGCCGGACGAACACAAATGACAAAGCTCATTTGAGCTACGCCGTGATATAGCCCAATACAGTAGGCGCCAAGACACCTACTATGCTTCATGATGAAGTAATGGATCATCAAATCCCCGAGGGTTTCAAACCCGTGAACATCGAATCATACGATGGCACAACAGACCCTGCAGTATGGATCGAGGACTATCTCCTTCATATCCACATGGCCCGCGGGGATGACCTAGATGCCATCAAATACCTCCCACTCAAGCTTAAAGGAACAACTCGGCATTGGCTTAACAGCTTGCCGCCAGAATCAATTGGTTGTTGGGAGGACCTCGAAGTCGCATTCCTCGACAACTTCCGTGGCACCTATGTGCGACCACCAGACGCCGATGACCTAAGCCACATAATCCAAAGCCTAGAGGAATCGCCAGCACTCGACATGGTTCCTAACAAAGAAAAATCAAATAGTTGACTCTCCTGGACGTAGAGGACCTTGCAGCCTTCAAGCATAACATCCGTGATTTAGTGGCTTGCCCGCACTCTAGGACAGAAAAGCCAAATCTATGGCAGCCCTCACGACACTCATGACCCGCTTTTATGCTGGAGAAGACAAATATTAGCTCATAGTAATAACATGACCAAGGTCCCCGGTAATTCGGATACCAAGGACAGCATGGGCAGGTCGCCGCGCAATAAGCAAAAGCTACCGCATTAACGGCGATAATGCCGAGGATACGATCATAATGCCGGATTCAGAGGTTCTAAACCCGTCACGGACAAATCCATTCAAAAGAAATACTCCGCCCGCTCCAATTTGGACCGAATACTCGATCGCCGTGCGGATACACGGCACTTCGAAAACCAGCCAACCACACCAACAGGGATTGTTGGGTGTTCACAGCGCAGCAAGTTAAACGCCGAAAACAATGACAAGGGGCTGCATAGCGATGACGAGGAGGAGCCCGTCACGAACAATAGGGGATGTATGGTTTCCCCACAAGTGCGGACGGTGAACATGATATACGCAACCCACATACCCAAAAGGGAGCGGAAGCGTGCACTCGTGGACGATATGCGTTGGAGCCACGCCGCCTAAAGTTCAACCCATGGTCCTCCCGCCGATCACTTTTGATCAAGGGACCACCCCACTAGCATCCGCCATGGTGGATTCGGCCGCATTGGTTTTAGACCCAATCATTGACGGATTTCACCTCACTAGAGTCCTTATGGACAGCGGCAAAGAATTTCGAACCTACTTTATTAGGATACAATGCTAAATTGGGCATAGATCCCTCAAGGATTAAACCCACAAAGACGACCTTTAAAGGCGTCATACCAGGTGTAGAGGCCAACTGTACAGGCTCAATTACACTTGAGGTGGTCTTCGGATCCCCGGATAATTTCCGAAGCGAGGAGTTAATCTTCGACATAGTCCCGTTCCGCAGTGGCTATCACGCACTGCTCGGACGAACCGCATGACGGTAAAGTTCAATGCGGTGCCGCACTACGCATACCTCAAGCTCAAGATGCCGGGCCCTCGAGGAGTCATTACGGTCAATGGAAACACCAAACGCTCTCTCCGGACGGAGGAGCATACAGCAGCCCTCGCGGCGGAAGTACAAAGCAGCCTGTCAAGGCAATTCTCCAGTCCAGCCATTAAACGTCCGGACACCGCTAAGCGCCTACCTGAGTAATTTACAACATGACCGTGGCACGCTTTCGAAAGCACGCATAGCAATGCGGCCCTAACCCCAGCCCCCGCGAAATTGCGAAACCAAGATCGCTGCATACATAACTACGCTCTGGAAATACCATGGGCATAGGGGGAGGGAGACGACCACGGCACGCCCAAAATATGGCTCAACCGCACAAGGGGCTCCCGATTTTGTCATTCCTTTTTTTTCTTCTTTCTTTCTTACTTTCAGGACTCCACTTTCCGGAGGGCCTGTCCGGCAGCATAATCGCCGAATACACGATGCAACAACCAGGGAGGCAGAAAGCTACGTCGAGTGTCCAGGTGGTCTCTATAACGAGAAGTATACTTGTTTCACATATAATCCCGCAGCTCACCCTTGGAGGGGGGACATGTTAAATAGTCCCATCTCTTCCTTATCACACTATTTGTATCGTTCTGCTTTTACCGCAGACTTTTCGAATAAATAATGCATAGCTTTTGTCTATTATTGCATTATCTTTTTTTTATATACAAATATGTTCAGTTATGACATTATGCAACCAGACACTTTGTCATGGCTAATACACTGTGGGCTTACGCACCCGAATATGGTGTGAGAATTCAACACTCTCATGAGTGCGGCGCCTCAACTTATAGCATTATATGCATCGGCTCAATCATGTCTTGGGTCAATAGTTGGGTTTGCCCGGCTCCCATGTTTTGGTACCTTACGCCTGCTATATCGGCTAAGGTAGCACCGGGAGAATCATCGCGATTGTGCCCTGCTGAGCCGGGCCGAGCACCTCGATGGAGAAAGCTAAACTCGACCGTCATGATAGGGCGAGAGCTGGTCGCTGTTCGAGAGGTTTTCGAAGTCCCTAAAGACTTATGCCGCTTAGAGCGAGGAGTCGGCTTTGTCCGCCTAGGCGTGATAGCGCCCAACTCGGGTCTTCCGAATACTAGGGGCTTCACCAAATTTAAAATTATAGAATTCTATGGCTAAGGAGAGTGTTCAAGCATTATAGTCCGATTGCCTTGTTCGTTGTGTTGAGCGCCTCCTCAAGGACCCAATAATGGGAAAAAGAGCGCTCAAGTTTATCCCTAACACCCCAAAGACTTCATGCATGGGGGCGTTTAATTTACCATTCGCCATCTCTCAATTTTGATAAACGGCCGCACAGAAGGTAATATCTTAAATTCAATTTAAAGCGTTGCTTAGTGCATATGAAACAAGTTTTCAGCGTACAGGATCACAAATGCGAGTTTACTCAAAAATTATATCTTTGGAGCACTCATCCGCGATACGGCGGGCACCCTTCAGGACGCCCTCGTAATACATCTCGGGCTTGCGATGCTCATTCCCCGGCGGTGGTCCGTCCGTCACAAGCTTCTCGGCGTCATCTTGCCCTCAAAGGCACTTTAGCACGGGCAAGGGCCCCACAGCACCTTCGATGCATACGGAGCGCTTGATGACTTCAAGCCTTGGACAGCATCCACCACCGCTTTACCAGCCAAGTAGCTTCAGCATGGCTTCCCGGCCACACCGGATCAAGGAGACCCTTCATGGCCTATTTGGCCACCTTATGGAGCTCGACCAGCTGCTTCAGCTTGGTCGCTCATATAGGGCATCAGTCCGCCTCAAGATACTGAGACCGTAACACCTTCTCCGCCGAGCTTCCTCCTCGCTCGGTAGAATGCGGCCGCGTCGGACACACTCTGGGAAGATCTCGCGAATGCTCCCGGAGAGCTACGGACTCGGTAAGTAACAAGTAATTCACTTTCGTGCTTGCTTTGCATAAAGAATGCCTTACCCGCCGCCATCTTCTTCATCGCCTCAATTTCCGGAGGGCTTTTTGGGCTTCAAATTTGGCAGATTTGGCGCTCAAGCGCCGAGGCGAGCTCGAGTCTCGAAGTTCGAAGTCACGCCCAAACTCTCGTGTTTTTCCACGAGCCTGGAGTTTAGCTGCACCGCCGCCACCCGCGCCTCCTGCCTCTTCACTGGTGCGCCCATGGCCGCATTGTTTTCGGCCTTGACAGCGCTTTCCTTTAGGTCGCCACCTCGCTCGTGGCCCCCTGATACCCACGTTGATCCCGCTATTTTTTTTCGCAACCACATTTTTTTATATATACTTACATAAGGTATTACTTACCTTCCTTGTCCTCGAGCTGCTTCTTGGCAAGGCCGAGCCCGCCCTCGACCGGCCAAGGCTCGCTTCAATACATTGACCTCCGCAGTCAAGGCGGCAGAGGTCAGCAAAGACAGCTGCATTCCCATATTGACACACTTATGTTAGACTCTCACAGATATCTTTTTGATCCTCGGCCCGCTTTTCTTTCCAACACCAAACCGAGCATCGTGGGCTACCGCCTATGCGGTAATATTTTTACATATCTTAAATACGTACCTCAAAGCCTCGTTAGAAGGCTGGCACAGTCGGCACACCCGCTCTTGGCGTATCGAACCTTTCCGGATCACCGCACTCATAATAGTACGGTGCCTCGCCGATGGAGGCGCTAAGCACCTCCAGCAGATTATCCGGTGCCTCCTGTTGACGGAGGTCACCGGCGCCGTAGGGCTTGCCCTTCTTAGTAGGGGGCCGCCGGATGCCGGAAACGCTGAAGGTTCCGGCGGTGTTCGCCGAGGGCCTGACATAGAGCCCTTAGGGTTTTATCCCTTTTTCCTCGAAGTCCGGAGGTCGCCTTGTGGCGCCTCAAGACCATCTCCTCCTGCTTGGCCCCTTTGGGACGCCACCTCAAGGCCATCCGCTGCCAAGAAGGAGAGGAGGCGGTCGGAAGTGAAGTGTTGTTCACATCCGACGAACCTGTGGAACCGCCGATGAAGTTGCCGAGTCCCGCCTTGGGCGGACTGCATGATTATATCCGACGCCGAAGGTATTGTGCAACAAAGGAACGCCAGAGTTATTCTCGTATCCGGAGACTTACGATTTTGCTGTGCTTGGCCCCGGTGGCCACTCTTCTTCGCCGTCGTCGGCGTTGGTGGAGTAGGTCCGGAGGAGGGTCCTTCCCTTCTGACCCTCCCGGCCTCCCTAGTTGGGGCGGCCTTCCTTTTCTTCTCTCCTCTCACCGGGAGAGACCTCTGCTTCTCCTCCTCGCCTTTCATGGGAGGAGTCCGCCTCGGAGTCATCGGACGGTGAGTCCGACACCACCTGGCGCGGGGAACTCTTTCGAGTTCCCGTGGCCTATTTCTTGGTCTTCTTCTCCGGCACCACGTAAGGTGCCGGAGCCAGCAGCCCCGTCAAGTGGGCATCCGCCGGGTCTTCCGCAAGGGAGCGGACAAATAATCTGCCTTCGACGCCCTCTCGCCAATCCTCACAAAGGTAAGGGAGTTTAGATACCGCATAGAGTCAAACTATGAAAACAAGTGTCCCGTAGAAGGGCAAAGTAATCTTACAAGGCTGGCTTGATGTCGCGCTGAATCCACATCCCTAGAGCTGATGCGGGAGCCTCGGCACCTTGAACAAGACCTTCCGTGCATCTTCGTATGTAGTGTCAAGAGCCCGCCAGGGTTTGGTGCCGCGCCGATCAAACTCCCACAAGCTGAAAGCTCGTTGTTGGCATGGGAGGATCCGGCGATAAGCATGACTCGACTACATTGACGAGTTTGAGCTTCTTGCTCACCAGGTTTTGGACGAGGTTTGGAGTCCCACAGCTCCTCCGAATTACCTCCCACGACAGCCTGCCTCTTCCAGAGGTGAGCCTTGTAGGAAGCTAGATCGAATTGAGGGTCGCTGCCCATTTGGGGTCACGCGCTTGGTGATGTAGAACCACCCCGATTGCCACCCCTTTATGGTCTCCACGAAGAGCCCTCGAGCCATGTAACGCTGGGCATCTTGCCCACCATGGCGCCTCCAAGACTCCGCTTGTTGCCGCCCACAACCTTCAAGGCTTGACATTGAAGGTCTTCAGCCATAAGTCGGCGGGGCTTGATGCGGAGGAAAGCTCGCACACGCATTTACGACAAACGCCGAGATATTGAGGATGAAGTTTGGGGCCGATCGTGGAAATCCAGCCGTAGTAGAACATGAGCCCCTGCACAAATGGGTGAAGTGGAAAACCTAGTCCGCGGAGGAAGTGGGTGAGGAATATCACCGCCTCATGGGGCCTAGGGGTGGGATGAGCTGCCCCTTGTCGGGAAGTCGGCACGCTGGCGTCATTAGACAAGTATCCGCCTTCCTTAGCTTCTTGATGTGTCCTCCGTGACGGAGGAAACCATCCACTTGCCTCCCGCCTCCCGGACATCGCTGGAGAAGGTCGAGGTGAGGTGCGGATTTGGGCGCCGGAGCTCGAAAGTGCCGGAAATGGATAAGCAAAGGAGGAAGAAGGCGAGATGGAAAAGGTGGATCCTTATCCCCTTATATGGGCGGACGAAATTAAGCGCCCCGCCAGCCGGTAAAACTCGCTTATCTCCCAAGCTACCAGAATTAATGGCACGTTGGGTTACCCATGTCCGTATTGATGAGAATCCCTGAATAAGGGGACACGATCTCTGCTCAACAAGACGTACAAGGAAAACCGCCGCTAAGTGCGCGCTGAGGTGGGACAACAAAATGATTCAATAAAGGCTTGGCTGCAGTGTGATGACATGTCACAAATACGCCAGAGATTAGATTTGTGTAAATATTGTCCTCTACTATGGTATGTGGAAATTATTTTGGCAGAGCCGGACACTATCCTTGTGTTCAAAATCTTCTATGAAGTATTTGGAGGAGGAACCCGCCTTGCAATGTCAAGACAAACTGCGCTACCGGACTCGTCGTCATTGAAGCCTGGTTCAGAGGCTACCGAGGGAGTCCTCGGATTAGGGGTGAGGGAGTCCTGATTAGGGGTGTCCGGATAGCTTTAACTATCACTGCTGGCCGACTCTGGACTATGAAGATACAAGATTGAAGACTTTGTCCCTTGTCCGGATGGGACTTTCCTTGGCGTGGAAGGCAAGCTTGGCAACACGGATATGTAGATCTCCTACCATTGTAACCGACTCAGGCAACCCTAACCCTATCCGGTGTCTATATAAACCGGAGGGTTTTAGTCCGTAGAGACTAACAACAATCATACCATAGGCTAGCTTCTAGGTTTAGCCTCCTTGATCTCGTGGTAGATCTACTTGTACTACCCATATCATCAATATTAATCAAGGTGAGTAGGGTTTTACCTCCATCGAGAGGGCCCAACCTGGGTAAAAACATCGTGTCCCTTGTCTCTCGTTACCATCCGCTTAGACGCACGCCGGACCCCCTACCCGAGATCCGCCACTTTGACACCGACATTGGTGCTTTCATTGAGAGTTCCTCCGTGTTGTCGCCATCGTGAAGGATGCCTCGGCCCGCCTTTTAAAGACGGCACCATTGCTAAAGGAGCTTTGGCCATCGCCAAACTCTCCGCCTAGGCGGTTTTCTTATGACCGCTGTTCGCCGCTACCAACGATGACTTCTCGGTCATCAAAAGCAATCTTCACGCTAACTCGAACTCGCCGAGCAAAGTAGATCCGATGGAGCTCTTCCTTAAACGAGTTTGATCGCACGCCGCACCGGGAGTCGCTACATGTATCACGTACCAGATTGGGCTTAAAACCGATCTCGAGAAGGATTAACTCTCCTGTGCTACCCACCACGTTGCTGTGGTAGAGGAACAATACGGCGACCCTTCTTCTATCTTAAGGACTAGCTATGTCCGGATTCCTGACCCCTCCATGCCGGATTCCCGCAGAGGGGAGAACACCACTCAAGCCCAGAACTTAAAGTTAGGCAGCGGGCTAGATTCATTGGACAACGCTCAAGAACCCAAGCTTCCAAGTCCGTAAACTTCTTGGCCCTCGAGTCTTAGGGTCGGACGGAGTTCAGAATTTAACTCCACCGCCCACCCAAACATAAGCGATCTATCCCAAATCCGCAAGAGCCCAATAAACAAGATATCATTATCGGGATGATTCCTCCCGCCATGAACATGATAAAGGACTGCCGTGAAGATGACGCAATTTCTTTCTTCTGCATTAATTTCATGGACGAAGGAATCCTCAACGCCGTAAGTCGTCATAAATTACACGCTTTGTCGACTTGGCGTCCATAGTACGTAAAGTACTGCGGCGATGGAGAGCGCTCGAAAACCGAAATCAAATTTTGGGATAATCCGCCTTGAACACAACCTTAGTCCAAAGTAAAAGGGTGCATCATTACCGTGCACCGGGTTAAATACCAAAAAGCAAAAACCCTTTAAAGGGCATGGAACCAGATCGGAGGGATGGCTCAATGGACCCCGTGCAAAATTCATAGTACAGAGGGCGCCACTCCAACTCATAGCCTTAGAGCATGTTGGATACTACGGCAGTGGTCAAAGTGGTGAAGAGCTTCTAGCTCCAGAGCACCAAATTTCAAAGAACACCAAAGACGGTATTAACAGCCTTCTCAAACTTTCGTGATCAAACAATATGCTAAACGAACACTCCGCAGCCTTGTCAAGTCCACCGTAGCAACAATAAATCCATGGAGGACACGGCTATTACCTTTAACGCCAGGATTTAACCTAAATTCAACAGCCCGAGCACTAGCCGCATTGGTCCTCAGTCCAATAGTGGACGGCTTTTCGCTCTTACCAAGGTACTCATGGATGGCGGCAGCGGATTAAACCTCATTTACGAGGAAACCCTTCAAAATGGAAATAGACTGGAGCCGCATTGAGCAAAGCAAGACAACCATTAGAGGAATAATCCCTAGTCGGGAAGCATGCCGTCAGTGAAAAATCACAATCGATGTGGTATTCGCACGCCGGATAATTACAGGTCCGAGGAGGTCACATTCCAAGTGGCCCTGCTCAGCAGCCGGATACCACGCTATATTAGGCGAGAGGCATTCAAAATTTTCCAAGCTATACCCCATTACGGGTACATGAAGCTCAAAATGCCCGAACCCAACGGAATCATCACTCTTACATCGACCTGGACATAGCACTGCTACCGAAAATAAAACAACCGCAATTGCCCTTGAGGCACTATCCGAAGCCCTAGCGGCCGAGGAACTCATCATCACAACAAGGCTTCCACGGTGAACAGGGACGATGTGATACTCGATAAGAGATCCAAGTCCACCTCTTTAAACCGCGGATGAAATAGTCAAATTCCATGTCCATCCAATCGGACCTTACAAAAACGGCCTCCATCGGGGCACAATTAAAACCCCTCATGTAGACGCCAGACCACGAGAATTCCTACGCCAAAATTGGGATATCTTGGCCTGCACCCTTCGTACATGCCAGATTCCCACGCCGCTGGCCGAGCACGTACCCTAAATATCCTAAAAGGATTCAAGCCAACCAAACAAGCTCTTCGGTGTTTCTCGAACCTAAGAGACAAAGGCCATGGGAGAGGAGCTAGCCAAACTATTGGAGGCCGGATTCATTAGGGATATAAAACATCCTGACCGGCTAGCAAACCTCCGGTAATGGTACCAAAGAAGGACAAATCCTGGCGCGCTGGTAAGGCCGATTTCAAAGACCTTAACAAGGCTTGCCCAAAGGATCCCTTCCTCTTCCCCGCATTGATCAAATTATCGACGCTATCAAGGACACGATTCATTGTGCTTCCTCGACGCATACTCGGCTACCACCAAATTAAGATGGCAGAGCCGCACCAAGCCGCAACGGCATTCATCACTCCATACGCCCATTCTCGCTTCAACACAATGCCCTTCGGGCTCAAAACGCCGCAACATATCAAAAGATGATTCGTATATGTCCGCAAACCAGATCGGCAAAACAGTGGAGGCATACGTAGATGATGTGGTCACAAATCCAAGCATGTCGAAACTCTAGTAGACGACTTGAGGCTCACATTCGACAATCCCGAGCATATGACATTAAGCTCAACCCGAAAATGCGTTTCAAGCGCATCAAATTTAAAGCTCTTGGGCTTCATTGTATCCGTAGAGGAATTGAAGCAAACCCAGCCAAGATCCGAAGCTCATCACAATTGGATATCCCAAAAGACCTCAAACAAATACAAAAATTGATCGATGCGGCGGCTTTAAGCCGCTTTATCTCCGCTTAGGAGAAAAGGCATTACCCTTTATCGCCTCCCTACGCCAAGATCAACACTTCGAAAGTGGGATCTGGACAGCCGCCACGGCTGGACTTGAAGAAATAAAAGCCATATTGGCAACAACCGTCTCCGCCGCGCCCAACATGGGCGTAACCAATGCTATTATACATCGCGCAACCCATCAAGTTGTAAGCGCGGTGCTCGTTGTCGAATGATTAACGGACGGACACAAGTTCCCTCTCCAAAACCAGTTTACTACGTGTCCACCGTCCTAACTCCATGCAAGTCACGGCATTCCGCATTATCAATAGATAGCATACGCGGTGTTCATGGCATCCTCGAAGCTGCGACACTACTTTCAAGAGTGTTCGATAACAAGAGCCTCAAGTACCTCTTAATGACATTATAAAGAATCGCGACGCAACAGCCGGATTGCTAAATGGGCCATTGAGCTCCTCCTGCTCAACATAACCTACATAAAGCCACGGGCGAGCTATTAAGTCGCAAGTTTTGGCCGACTTCATCGCCGAATGGATCAAGTCAACTCCCTAAAGAGTACGGCGATATTCCAACCGGATCATGCACTTCGACGGCTCCAAAATGTTGGCCGGCCTCGGGCTCAGCGTTGTTCGACGTCCCCCAACCGGGATACAAATTCAATACGCATTTCAAATAATGTACACGGACTCCAACAACGCAGCCGAATATGAGGTCCTTCTACATGGTCTCCGGATGGCGCTCTCCATGGGCATTCAACGCCTAGAGGTCCACGGGATTCAAACCTCGCGATATCCCAAATAAATGGAGACTTTGATGCCAAGGATCCAAATGGCAGCTTATCGCAATGCCGCCCCTAAAAAATGTCAGCCGGGTTTGAGGGGCTCAATTTCACCATATAGCCCGGGAGAACAACCAGGCAGCGGACGTGTTACACGCATTGGCGCAAAAGCGCGATGCCGCCCCTCCCAACATCTTCCTAGAGAGGCTTTTCAAGCCATCCGCATTATGGAGGAGAGTCCGGAAATAACATCCCGGACCCAACCACACTACCCCACACCGAACATTCTCGACATAGTTGGTGGTTCCGCCAACTAAATAACACCGCCACCCCACACAATAATGGCAGTCATTGCCCGTGGGCCGATGTAATCCATTCCTAGCCTACCTAACTAGGCAGGAACTTCCCGAGGAACAAAACGAGGCCCATTGCATAGTGCGGCGATCTAAAGCCTATAAGGTCCATGAGGGGAGCTTTATAAGAAAAGCACAACCGAGTCCTTCAAAGGTGTATCTCCGAAGAGGAAGGGCGGAACCTCCTGGCTGAAATTCATGCCGACTCGGTGGGCACCATGTCAGCAGCCCGGGCCCTTGTAAGCAAGGCCTTCAGACAGGATTTTATTGGCCGACGGCCCGGCAGACGCCGACTTAGTCCAACGGCAAGCGTCGGTTGCCGCCTTTGCTAATCAAAGCCACATGCCACCCACCGCCTCAAAACTATACCCATCACCTGGCCGTTCATGGGTCCGGGGCTTGATATGGTTGGACCCCTTAAAGGAGGAACCCACAAGCAAAATACCTATTGGTCATGGTGGATAAATTCACCAAATGGATAGAGGCAAAGCTCGTTAAGACGGCCGAATCCGGACCAGTTGATAGACTTCATATCGTGGGTAGTACACCGTTACGGCGCCCCCATAGCATCATCACCGATAATGGCACGAACTTCACGGCCTACGAGGTTAAACTCGTGCAAAACATGGGCATCAAGCTCGACTACGCTCACCTATCACCCTCAAACTAACGGTCAAGTCGAGCGAGCAAATGGTCTAATTATGAGCGGCATTAAACCCAGACTAGTGCGGTCCCTCAAGGAATCTAATACGCACTGGGTAGAGGAGCTCGACTCCGTACTCTGGGGGCTGCGGACCACGCCGAATCGCACTACCGGATTCACACCATTTTTTATGGTGTACGGCGCAGAGGCAGTTTTGCCCTGCGACATAATTCATGACTCACCTCGCGTGTGCATGTACGAAGAAAGAGAAGCCGAGCTCGATCGCAGGACAGTTTGGACGCCTTGGAGGAGGAGCGCGACGTGCCAAAAGCTTGTTCCGCATTCTATCAACAACAGGCTCGAAGATATCAAAGCAGGGAAGTACGGGCCAAAGCTTACAATGTTGGCGAACTAGTTCTACCGCCACGGACAAGAAAAAGGACAAACTCAAGCCCGAATGGGAGGGTCCTTCATCATCGACTCAAGTCCTCGACCCGGAGCGCACTGGCTCTGCTAAACGTGACGGATAACCGACTCGAGGCGAACCCATGGAACGCAGCCCGCCTCTGAAGATTCTACGCTTAGCGCCGGATTCGAAGTTCGCCTCCTTCCTCTCGCCTATATTTTATACATTAAGCTGTCTTTATTTCTCTCTTCCTCCTTTTTTCCGGCCGTTAAAGGCTCGCTTGTACATTGTTCGCGACACACTTAACGCGCTATCCGCGCTCATTATACTCCGGGGCTTCTTTAATGTGCTTATTTATGCGGGCTTTATGCCCAAAACATGTGTCACACTTCCGCATGTACCTTTTATTCACCATTATATGCATCGATATGACTTAAGTTTTGGCCAAGCTGGGTTGCCTCCCGTGGCTTACTCCTCACGCTCCCGATTGTTCGGCTAGGTGGTAAAGGGAGCACCTCACGATTGTTACCGCTGGTCACAATGGACGTGGTACCTCAGACTGGGTGAAGCCGAAAGCTAGCGTTCTTAAGGGAATATTCGGGTCGGTGATCTAAAAGATGATTTTTATTTTTCATTTATCTGCCCCAGATGTTTTTCTCGCTTTTTCGCAGTCCGGACATGCACTTTAGGGCGTGCCTCCTGTGGAAAGGAACCCCTAACGGAACTATTCTCCCTCGAAGATGTTTCTTACTAACCATGTAATATAACATAACTAGTTGGGCACTTGTCTGATAAAGCACTTATGACCCCTACGCCTGGTCTCCACACATGCCCCGGTTCTTACATAACCGCGAGGGTATTCGGACACACCTCCAGGATCTGCTTAGTCCCGAGGTTGAAGCTTAAAAGGTCCGCTATTTAAAAACGATCTACAATCCGGCTAGAAGGCATTTTACATGTCATTTTAAATTACATAGTCAAACAGATGATTGTATTCCTCTTCAATACCATCTAATAGGCTGTCTAGTTTACGGTCCTGCTGAATCCTTTGCGCCAACTCTACTTGGCCATACACTAAGCTCACAGGGATCTCCTTCCCATCGGGCCCCACAGTCCGACTCCTCGGCCATGTGGTTTGGGTCAGCCTTCATGTACCGCTGCGTCTTCACCATGGCCCATGCCTCCCTGGCGCTTTGACGGCAGGCCGATATCTTCCATAGCCGAAAGCGCCGCCGTGCTCCACAAGCTTCTCCGCAAGCTCTCCAAGGCCTTCGGTAGGGAGATGGATGGCCGCAATGTTCGGCGACGCTCATCACCGGCCGAACTTCGTTCGTGCAGTTGCTGCAGCTCGAAGTAGGTCACCCGTTGAACTGGCATTTCCTCCGCAGACGACTCGTGAGCATACCCTACGAGACATATATTCATTAATCGACTTCCCTCGCGAACTCTTTTTTTCAAAAGTTCGCTCAAGCACTTACTATAAATGCCACGACGGGTCAGCTGATTCTCCTTAATCGAGTCGGACAAATTGGGCTCGAACATCTTTTAGTTCCTCACCCAGCCGGTGTTGGCATCTTGGAGACTATTTTTCTCTTGCCTCACCCTTGTAAGCACATTCTCGCCGCCTTTAACCGGGCGCAGAGTCGTTGCTTGTCCGGATCTAGTCCGCGCCATCTCGCAATATTATTGTCAGACTTATACACACGCCGCACTTCACAAACTACTTATTTTTCAAAGTATATATTACCGGAGGGGTCTTTGTGGCTCCCCACAGCAAGCGGCTAGTGCAGCCTCAAGTCGGGCCTTGCACTCTTCAAGCTCCTGGGACAATGGGTATTCTTTTTCGTAAGATCCTCAAGATAACAAATGATCCTTAAATCAGTTCTTCTAACTATTTTAAGTCTCGGGGGCTACTGGCATATACAACTGTCAAATTTCCTCACCCGTATGTCCTTTACATACTGCTCTGTGGCTCTGGCTAGACCATCTTGAGCGGCACGGAGGTGCGCATCTCCCGAATTGAAGGCATTCAATGCCTCTTGGGAGAAACATGCGTCACGAAGAACTGTCCGACGGCGCCTGTGATTCATGGCACTCTCCACCTCGGAGTTGGTGGCGGACAATCTGTCGGCATCCTCTCGTTGGAGGAGCATCCGACGCATGCCTCGTGTTTACCTCTCCGCTCGACCCGGCATTGGAGCCTGGGTCATGGAGGCTCGATTATGCGATCTCTCGGGACACAACCGCGAGCGCCTTTTTTCTCTGAAAGAGCACTGGCGTTAGTACGCCTTCCAGGAATCAATCCTCGGGATATGGTGACACGCCTTACCGTTGCGGCGGCGTTTCAATCTGAGCCGCACTTCATTTTAGCCTCGTGGTGGCCGCTGCCCTTTGTTGGTGAGCATGGCTGGCTCGGCCTCCGCCTCAAGGCACCCCCTGCGAAACACCATTGGTATACGGTGATCAAAAATAAGCACGGATGGGTCATTATCGAGTATTGGGACCTCGGTCTCCGATTACCTATGAGGTCGGAAGTATTCCTGCATCCGGCCGTAATGGCAACCAAGGCATTGTCGATGCTCGATTGGTGATATACCCCATCAATCAGTTTCCACCAATATGTCCGGATCCTCTTGGGAGCTCGGATCGAGGAGTCCGCCCCGATCCTCGTGTTGTGGAGGCGGGCTGTTTATGTCTTTTACGGCCCGGCGCAGCTTCCTCAAGTCAAAATTACAAAGTAAAATACCTAACCATGGGAATACGGATCGGATGAGCGAAAAAGAAATGTCCGCTTACCCAGCTTCGAGGGTTGTTCATAGGAAATCCGTTCAATGGATTGACGCGGAGAAAATACTCCTCTTCTCCCTTGTACAGCGCGGACAACATCTTCACCAGATCGGTGACCGATCCCGGCTTCTTACGGCCGTAACGGGTACCATCGTCCTCCCCATTGAAATCCCACATGGGGTGGCCCCTATACTGGAGTGGCTGCACCCCCCGCATAATGCATGTGGCCATGACACCGATCATGCTCAGTCCGGAATGAGCTAACAATCTTATTCGGCTCATCAGGTAAAGGACGCCCCCGTCATCTTCCCTCTGGGCTCATGGGCGCCAACTCAGGCGTTACTTCAAAGGGAGCATTATCGAACTCCGGAGACCGATCCGAACAGGATCCGCAATGGACGCCTTCTATATAAAACCATTCCGAAGGCCGCTTTGGACGCCTTCTTTGGGGTTCCGGATAGATATCCGTCCCGGCGATGCGCTACCGGCTCCGCCCACTTGATATATTGACCCCTCATGAGAACGGGTACAAGGCGTAATAATCTCTTCCACACAAGAAATTGAGCCTTGACGCCTAAGAACAGTTCGCAAAGGGCTCTGAAGCCCGCGATGTGCAAAATGGAACCAGGCGTAAGGTGGTGCAACTGGAGGGCGTAGAACTCCAGGAGCCCCCAGAGAAACGGATAAATTGGAAATCCGAGTCCTCTTACTAGATAAGAGACAAAGCATACCCGCTCTCCTTTGGAGGGATCGGGGATACTCTCCGCTTGCTTTCCGCCCTTATAGGTGGCGAGTCCGGCTCGAACCGAACCATGAAGGTCGGGAAGAAGTCCCTTGGTTTGGAGTGTCACTAGCTCGCTATGCGGAATCGAGCATCTTCCCACCCTGTGCCGAGGGCTGGGAGCGCGAGAGGAGGAGCCGCCATGACCGTCCATGATGGGATGGATTTTGTCGTAAGCGCCTCACGATGAGAGCTATGGAGGAGGATGGTGTGACTTTGATCTAGATCCTTGTCCCTTTTATAGGCGTGCTCATTTTGCAGCTTAGGGGATAACTGTAAAAATACCCTCGCTTTTCGCATTCATTCAACACGTGGAAGATGGCCACTATTGGGCGTGGAAGCCAAGGAGCACAAAGATTTATCGTGTTTCCGACACTATTCGACAAGTATATGGAATTTGGAGAAGAACCCTACCGCAATGCCGAAGACAATCTACCACGCCACGGACTCATCGTCATTGAAGCCTGGTTCTGGGCCACCGAGGGAGTCCCGGATTAGGGGTGTCCGGATAGCCGAACTATCACCGCTGGCCGGACTCTGGACTATGAAGATACAAGATTGAAGACTTCGTCCCGTGTCCGGATGGGACTTTCCTTGGCGTGGAAGGCAAGCTTGGCAATACCGATATGAAGATCTCCTACCATTGTAACCAACTCAGGTAACCCTAACCCTATCCGTGTCTATATAAACCGAAGGGTTTTAGTCCGTAAGACGAACAACAATCATACCATAGGCTAGCTTCTAGGGTTTAGCCTCCTTGATCTCGTGGTAGATCTACTCTTGTACTACCCATATCATCAATATTAATCAAGCAGGAGTAGGGTTTTACCTCCATCCAGAGGGCCCGAACTCTGGGTAAAAACATCGTGTCCCTTGTCTCCCGTTACCATCCGCCTAGACGCACAGCCTCGGGACCTCCCTACCCGAGATCCGCCAGCTTTTGACACTGACGGGGGTGTCCCGATGGCCGGGACTATGACCTTTGGCGGACTCTCGGACTATGAAGATACAAGATTGAAGACTTCGTCCCGTGTCCGGATGGGACTTTCCTTGGCGTGCAAGGCAAGCTTAGCGACATAGGATATGTAGATCTCCTTCCATTGTAACCGACTCTGTAACCCTAGCCCTCTCCGTGTCTATATAAACCGGAGGGTTTTAGTCCGTAGGGACTAAAACAATCATACCATAGGCTAGCTTCTAGTGTTTAGCCTCTCTGATCTTGTGGTAGATCTACTATTGTACTACCCATATCATCAATATTAATCAAGCAGGAGTAGGGTTTTACCTCCATCGAGAGGGCCCGAACCTGGGTAAAAACATCGTGTCCCTTGTCTTTGTTACCATCCGCCTAGACGCACAGTTTGGGACCCCCTACCCGAGATCCGCCGTTTTGACACCGACAGTGGGGAACCTAAAATATTTTCAAAACAAAAAGCGAAAGTGAGAAAGACAAGCATTGTTAAAGTGGGAGCTAGCCTTGAACTTTGTTCATGCCTACGGAAACTTTGTGCACCTTGATTACAGAAACTTTTCAACAAAAATAATTGCCCCCTTGTACAAATCCATTGTATTATAAAAATAATGTGCGGATATTTTCCTTTAGGATGATTAGATTGATCGTTTGGTGTGTGTAGTGCAAAAACAGAAACTTTGGTTGTAGTGCGTGAATTTACATTTTTTACTGCAATGCCAAAAGCTTCTCAAACTTCTTGCACGGTACTTCTATACAAATTGTTTATTTTTTCCTTGTGGCCACCCCGTAAGGCAGTTGGTGCCCTTCTTTGGCCGCAAGAAAGCTAATATCTAAATAAAAATCGTGTTAAAATTTTAGCCCAGTCGGTGTTACGGATCTCCGGGAATTTAAGAAACAGTGATAGGCCAGAATCTGAGAGCGCAGAAATAGAAGGAAGCAGATAGAGAGATCCAATCTCGGAGAGCTCCCACCCATCCGCCGCCATGGAGGCCATGGACCAGAGGGGAAACCATTCTCCCGTCTAGGGGGGGGGGTCAAGGAAGAAGAAGGAGGGGGCTCTCCCCCCTCTCTCCTGGTGGCACCAGAACGCCGTCGGGGCCATCATCGTGACGGCGATCTACACCAACAACTTCGCCGCCGTCATCACCAACTCTCTCCCCCTCTATGCATCAGTGTAACACCCCTTCACCCCGCTGTAATCTCTACTTGAACATGGTGCTCAACGCTATATATTATTTCCCAATGATGTATGGCTATCCTATGATGTTTGAGTAGATCCGTTTTGTCCTATGGGTTAATTGATGATCATGATTGGTTTGAGTTTTATGTTTTATTATTGGTGTTGTCCTATGGTGCTCTTCATGTTGCGCAAGCGTGAAGGATCCCCGCTGTAGGGTGTGCAATATGTTCATGATTTTCTTATGGTGGGTGGCCTGAGTGATGTGGCACGCACCCAAGTAAGTAGGTTGTTTATGATGGGAGTAAAGAGGACTTGATATCTTATAATGCTATGGTTGGGTTTTACCTTAATGATCTTTAGTAGTTGCAGATGCTTGCTAGAGTTCCAATCATAAGTGCATATGATCCAACTAGAGAAAGTATGTTAGCTTATGCCTCTTCCTCATATAAAATTGCAATAATGATTCCCCGTCTAGTTATCGATTGCCTAGGGACAAATAACTTTCTTGTTACAAAAAGCTCTCTTCTAAAATTAACTTAGTTGTGTCTTTACCTAAACAGCCCCTAGTTTTTATTTATGAGCTCTTTATTATCTTGCAAACCTATCCTATCACACCTACAAAGTACTTCTAGTTTCGTACTTGTTCTAGGTAAAGCGAACGTTAAGCGTGTGTAGAGTTTTATCGGTGGTCGATAGAACTTGAGGGAATATTTGTTCTACCTTTAGCTCCTCGTTGGGTTCGACACTCTTACTTATCGAAAGAGGCTACAACCGGTCCCCTATACTTGTGGGTTATCAACTTGCTTGTGTGGGTCCCTATTGTCAGCCTCTCCACGTACATCCCTCTTCCGGTGGCTATTGTTTGTTGACCATGTTGACCACGCCGCACCGAGAGCACCAATGTGGTGGACAATGGCGAGGCCTAGGAAGGGAACGACCCAGAGCCGACGAAGCCATAGCAACGGATGCCCACAGTGAGGGGAGTACGAGGGTCGACCGGCTCGGTTATGGCAGGGTGAGGCCGTCGTCACGGAGAAAATAAGAGGAGGTTGGGGTGGGTAGAGGGATCGCCTTGCCAGTGGTGGGAGTAGGGTGGGCCGGTGAGGCCTCAAGGCAGTAAAGTCGGCCATGAGAAGGAGGGAGCAGCAGTCCACCAAATACCGGGTTTAAGCGGCTCAAGCAGGAAGAGCAGAGATTGAAGAAGTGCGGCGGCCGTTGGATGGACATCCAACAGTCACTGCTCTAGTGTGTTGACTAAGTTCACACGGCCTTGCGTGCGCGTCAATCATTTTTTAGGAAAGCATACGCCTCAACGTATAATAGGCGCACAAGTCAGCCTCAAATATGTGGAAAATAGCATACATCCCATCCGCCATTATTTCTAATAATTTATAGCCCATTTGCTAATTCTTAAGGATTTTTTGGGAGCCCATATTCTTTTTGTTAGCATTACAGCCCATATTGTGGCCGCGGTTAAAAAATTCTACGAAATTTTGCATATTTCGGCAGTTCGAACTGTTTTTAATCCCGAAATTTCGAGTCACATTCAAACTAATTTGAAAAATAAATTTGTATCAATATAAAATCCAAATAATTGTCCACGATAAAAATCAATGGAATTTAAAATCTCGAAATGCAAAAAAATTGAAACGAATTGTCGGTTTGATGTGTTTAAAAAATGTACAACCCATTTCTCATTACTGATAGCCCATTTTCTAGCAAGCCGAATGAAACTCTCCTCGTCTTGAAAGATTTGCAGCCCAGCAGGGCTAACAAAAGCAAGTAGACCTCGATTGGGTATTCTGGAAAAGAACAAAAAAACTAGGCTAGCCATTTTAGGAAAGAAAAAAAACTACTGGGTTGGTCTTGTGGTAAACATAAAATAAAAGGCTGGCTAGACAGGCCAGAGTGCCCCTTGACAGCCAGTTGACACCACCTTCCGTCTCAAAAACAAAAAGAATCGGGCGAGCTTTGGGTCCCACAGTGCCAGCCGCTCGTTGTGCAATTCTCTCGTTTATTGACTATGTTGACAATGGCATGGGACCCAGATGTCAGAAATGCATTAGGAGGAACCATATTTTTTGGCTTGAAATAAGGAGGCACTTCCTTGCGTACTGCAATGACCTTGGTGGGTCCCTGCTGTCATCCTCTCCACATATAATCATCTCCTGGTTGTGTACGCGTCAACCTAGTAGGCCCACAAGCCAGCCTCTAAGCCCGTGGTAGAAAAATACAACCCATTTAAAAAATAACAACCCATTTCGTAAATTCAGACGGAAAGTTCAACATTCAGAGCAAAGTAATAGGTCTGGTCTAGATATAGAGTACTGAACTTCCACGTTGACAGCCATCATAGACAAGTTAACTATCTACTCCCACTAATACTCTAGTAGTGTACAAGTACTAACTTACTCTTAGCTAACTAGACGATGTCGGTCGCCAACTGCGGTACACGCTAAATGCCGGCACCGACGTCCTCCTCCACGCCTCAGACTTTCCAGAGATGCGATAGGGCGCGATGCTCGTGTAAGTTTGCCCTTTTTATGCCGGCGTGGTGCACCGAAGCTTCGGCTTCTAAGCGGGAAACCCACTTGATGAGCTGGTAGTAAAATTCGGTGTCGCGAACATGTGCATGCCCAATAGCCTCCAGGGCTATTTGCCGGGCGGGTGCCTCCACGTAGTCGGCCCAGTTGCGGGCGCTCTCCTCGCGACTCAGAGCGTCGGCGCGCTACTGCTCCATGCCCCGCTGGCGGGCGATACGCTGCTCCTCTGCCAGGTAGTCACGCTCCAACAAGTCCTCATACTCCACATTTCCATCTAAAGACCGATAGAATGCCTCCTCCCTCTGTCTCCCTTCCGGTGAAAAACTGAACACTAGTTCCGGCGGTGACCGCCTCCGGCGTCGCCTATTGCGGACGAGAAGGGGCATGATGGACGTGGTGAGAACGAGGGCAAGTGGCGAGCGACGTCGGGCTGGTGGGGGCTTATGAGGATTGGGCGAGTTGGGTGATGGTGCCACCGGAGAACACCGGGAACCAGTAATTATAGGCGGAAGGTAGGTGAACCAGCGTGTTACGGGAAACGCAACGGTCATCGCGGTCATCAGAATTCAATGCATAAGCAGGCATGGCTTAGCGCGCCAGCTTGCCGTGAAAAACTAGAAAAACTGAAATGATGATTGTGTCGTCCCGTCCAGTCCCTTCAGTGGTGCCTCCCGTCCATGCTCGGTCGCACATCGGCATGACGGTCAAACGAGTGCGCTTGATTCATCCAGATGAGGTACGTGCGTGATCCGCTAGTTATTTGCGTAGGATCGAGTCGGCCGGATAGTGTAGGTGTAGGATCGCAATAGATGATGAACGTTCAATAGGAGATATGGCATTTGCGAACATTTTTGCTAGCAGTTTCTTCTGATTCCCATGGCATTTTCTTCAGAACAGCATGTCAGTTTCTTCAGGGGTAGGCAGTTTTATTCAAAAAACCGCCACCTTCGGATCTTGTGTCACACCTAAAACTGTCAGGAGCGTATTAGTAGACTAGCTAGTGATCGATCAGTAACTTGTAAACACTGAGCGAACAGAAATAAGGAACGGCTGGTAACTTGTAAACACTGAGCACATAGAAATAAGGATCATGTTGTGCACAGTAGTAGAAATGTTCACACCAGACTCACAGGCCTGGCGTTGTAATATGTTCACATTAGTAGACCAAATTCACAACCAACTAGTATGACTCCCATACATAAGATCAACATGTTAATGCATCTCAATGATTCACGTATCATATACAAATATGTAGCTCCAAAAGATAAGATCTAGAAAAAACATTTGTTCTTGCTACTAACATGGATGCTTCTGTGGGCCCACATTCAGTACGGAGTGAAAGACAAATTTGTTTGTCTACATTTCCTCTTGCAAATGTAAGTGGTTTCACCAATAGCTGGAACCATGAGAATGAACCACACATCATGGAGGAACATCCATTGCAATATGATTTGGTCTTCTCTCGATCACACGACGAGACTATGTTTGGAATACAAACTTTAACTTAGGCAAAATGATGCCCATTGTATAATCAGACCAAAGAAATGAAGCACCTAGTGTTGGCCAACAAATAGTACATTACTACTTTTGTGCACTCCATGAAGTGACTATCCAATCTTTCTGTGTCTATTTTCAAATGGCACTGGATGCAGTGACTATACTATTCTCTTGTGCAGTTCCACCAAAATTGAAGTCACTTTGTTTGTTTGCCAAATAGCAACGGGCAGACATCTGCTTGCACAAATATCAAGTAGCTAGTAAACATATACCCCACCTTGTATTGTCGGTTTAAACACGTCTCTGCTATTCGTTTCCGCTTAGCATCTGTCATGTTTTGCACTGGTCAATTTGATACTGTCATGTTTTGCCCTGGACAATTTCATACTGAATTGATTTGCTGGTACATAGCAAAAAGATAGTGCCTATTCTTCATCAGCAAGGATATCCATGTTCATAGTGATGGAAGAGGTGAAATCGTACAACCAAAATTGAGCATCTAACCATTGAATCATGTCCTACACCTCCAATGTAGGTCCACTCTACCAATAAATTCACATGCAAACCACTAATATTACTATCTAATGACAATACAAAAAGAGTAGCAAGATAGCAGCAAACCATGTACCTTCATAACAAACAGCTCATAGTGCCACCAATTGGATATAACGGTTTGGAAGAAAACATACTCATAAGGTTGAACCATTTGGACCTTTTCTGTAGTTCCACTAAAATCGAGCATCCCTGTTTACACAGATATTGAAAGTGTGATTACTATAAAAGTGGCACTAGTTGAAGCATAGACTCACAAATATAAGCATTCCAATTTCTTAATGGCAATAGGTAGCAAGACTGTTTCTAACCACCTGTTTGAAGGAATAAATAAGGCAACAGTGGCTGGTGTCAGGAAGGCATACATAGTATTTTCTGTAAGTTTGAACCATTCCTGACCTTTCCTCTTCTTTTGAGCATATTTTGTGCAGTTCAACTAAAATAAAATACCATCACCGCCTTGACAATTCAGTGACACTGTACAAAAAGAAATGACTTACCATTACATCATGATGTTAGGTATGTAATCGATAGGCATTAGAGACAAACATGCAAACCTCCTGCGATAACACAATGAACATGAATTTTAACAAAGGTGTGACTAGCTTTACTGGCATAATTTGAGTGAACTCTACACCCTCTCTTCCTTAATATAAGACATTTTCGCAGTTCAATTTAAAGTACCCAAACGTCTAGTATTTAGAAAAACAGGCATTAGTTTCTTGAGCACATATCTTGGAAAGCGTTTGCCACACCTTATATATGTCCATACGCTAATGCAACACCAGTCCAATAGTACAAATATATACTAATCCAGTGTCTAGTGCAATAGTAGACTGGTTTTTTCATTACGGGAGACAGTACAATGGTTTTACTGAACAGATTTCCGTAAGCTAGCACTGGAAGATTTCTATAAGCATTAACTATACAAAATGTAAAGGTAACAAGTTTCAGCATTGGTATACTAGCTGTGCAAAAGCATTAAACCAAATACCAAATCTGAAGGTAACTAGCATTATTAACTAATGACAGTATAAAAAATTGCAAACCATGTACCTTCAAGGTAAATATCATTTCGAACTCGAGGGGACCTAAAAATTGTTATCCCAATCTCGATAATCGATCAAACATAAAAACTTGATCAAATGAATCAAGAAAACAGCCGGGGGAGGAGGTGCCCACTCTTGACCTTTCCTGTTCTCTTCATAATGTTTTGTGCAGTAACCAAAATAAAATGACATCAGCGTCTTGGCATTCTGGTGACACTGTACAAAAAAATCGACTTATCTCATGAATGTGAGGTATGGAATATATAAGCATTAACAGTGCAAAAATATGAAGGTAGTAACAAGTTTCATCGTTGGTATCTTGGTAACAATGAGATTAGAATGCCTTAGCGGAAAAATCTTTAATACATCCACAATCAATAGCTAACTACAAATAATCCAGTGACATTAAATGGCATTGTTTAAATTTGTCGGTGGCATTAGACTGACTGCGGCATTAGTTAAATGTGACATCACTTTAGCAGTAGCATTGCTTGATTTTACCGGTGACACTATAGTAACAGGAAAAAAGTGGCAGTAAGAGCATGGGGAGGCCCATTCGGACAGTGGGTGCACCAGTACGATGTACCTCCACGTACGCATAGAGTGGTGAGGGAGGTATGGTTGCCCAGAGCAGTAAATATCCAAGCGGCATATGTGGATTACGTCCCATTTTTCTTCTATTTAGCCACCTTTTTCCTATGTGAGGACAACAAACCGATCGACCTGGTCATTCTCTATTACGTTGTCATGCCTTTCTACCCTTTTTCAACCAAGAGACACAAGACTCGTTCCTTCGCTACTGATTTTCCCCTTTTCTACCTAGATGCAGGTTCGATACCTAGTCTCTTTGACAGTACTTTCTCCCTTCCTTTCCTTATTCAACCCAGACATGGATTAGTGTACAAGAAGTAGGGTTTCCTTTAGTAGTGCAAATTAAGGTTTTCGTCTGCATGACCAACAGAGCATAGGATAGCAAATTGGGGACATGGTGGAGTGGAAAAAGATCCACATGCAGCGACATGGCAGATGGGGCAATAGAACAAGGGTATGGTTCGAAAAGAGGTAGCATACCTGGGGGTCGGCGGGAAGTGGCTTCGCTCGTGGTCGTCGTCCTCCGCACACAGTACGGCAGTGAGCTTGGGGACGGAGGCCATCCCGCGCGGGAGCTAGGTCTGGGAGCACGGCCTTGTCGTCCGTGTGTGACCTCGCTCGCCGACGACGAGTGTGTCAACGATGCACGTCCTTTTCTTCCTCGGCGGACGGGATCCTAGCGGATCTGTGACCACTGTTGAGGAGGGAGAGAGAGGGGCCACCACCATCTTTTTTAGATCTGGAGGGAGGGTGATAGTGTGAGAAGCAAGTGGGCAGCCCTTAGCAAGCAAGCAATCAAGCTCCAAATTTATATAGTATCTTTTTATAATGCATTTCAGTACTAGAGGTGGAGTAGTGGTAGAGTAGTTTATATTTTCTCTGCATACAGTACCAATTAGTAGTGCTTCAAAACTGAACGTTACACCATTAATTAAAAAATAAAGTCGAGAAATAATGCGGCACCTCGGGTCAATGCGGCCAGATCGCATTTTGCATGAGAAATGACACACCATGTTCCGTTGACATGTGGTCCCGTTCCAACATGTGAGTGAGACGACGGCGAGTCCTTTTGTGCAATTTCCGAACGGATGTCTATGTAGGCCGGGGCGCCTCTTCCTGTACCGTGGAAACCATCCACCTCCTCTTCGCCTTTCCCTCTTGATTTGGAACTGCTGTCGCATGATCTTCCTCCCTCCATTTGCCTTCACCCTTCCTTCTACCATTGTTCGATCGTCTTCTCCATGGAGGGAACAGGCCGGAAATAACACCGTTATTCTTGCCCCGATCTGAAAGATGACGTGGTGGATGAACTCATTGATCGGTGCGACGTCATCACCTCAGCTAGCATGGCAGGTTCGTTCAAGACCATTCTCCACTCAAAAAATAACATCATTACAAAGAACCCAAGGGTCCAGGAGCGATTTGATCTCCCCTATCTTCTTCGCCATGAACCTACTCGCTAGCGCGCGGACGACGGAAGCCTCGCCTTGTGCAAGTTTATGCCGCTTGATAATGATACGTGTGATGTTAAGATGCCACCGCTTAAGGGTAAGGCCTGGGCAGGCGCAAATGGAGATTGGGTTGTTTATATTGGGTACAACTGCGAGTGGAAACTTGTGAATGTGTACACTCGTCACCAGGTTCCACTTCCAAAAATATCAGAGTGCCCTGAGGTTGAGCACACAGATGATCTACGTATGTTCAAATACGATGATGGTGACTGTCGTCTATGGAATATAGCAATTTGTCAAGTTCCCAACCGCTCATGGGATTACACGAACTATCATGGTGTTTCTATCATGGACAAGCTTGTTCCGTCCTTACTTCCATGCCTCGATGGATATTGTTCAAAAATCAATTTCTGTACACGGATGAGTACTATGATGCAATTCAATACGAGCGTCTTGTGTTTGCTTCCACCACTTGTGGCACTGGTTTTACATGGAATCCTTATTGTTTTGGTACGTTTGTCTTCCGCCGTAATTAGAATTGTTTCGTCCACATGCATGCGAGTTAGTATCCCCGTACTAATTAACCTTCTTATGTTTCCAAGGTCCTGTGAACATTCCACCACCTATACTTGAAAAAATTTATGACCAAGGGGGAGATGACGATGGTGATGATGACGAGCATGAGGACGAGCAAGACCTACATACTCAGTGGAGCCTGGCAACTTATTCCGATGGATCACCTCTTCTTGTCTCAGATACAGTGGCAATCGCTTGATGTTACTAAGGAAGCAGGTGTTGTCCCCCGTGGTCGCACCCTCCGGACCTATTCCAACATCCGTTGCAGGGTATTCAGGATCGATACTAGTGTGCTAGTGCCAGCACCTTCTCCATGGTTCAATATTGATAGTCTTGGAGAAAACTTGCTCTTCCTTGGACTAAACTATCCAATGATGGTGAAAGGTGATCCAGCTACTGTTGGCACAACGTTACTACCATTTATGAGAAGCAATTGTATCTATACATCGGATATTGCTATGGTTCCCTACCCTGGCTATCACAATATGCATCCTGATATAGGCCGCTTCAGCCTGGATGATGAGTCCTGCATTGGTCTCGATATTGAAAATAGCTGGCCCTGCCCAGAGAATCACTTATGGTTCGAAGCAAGCGTTTCCAACGCTAAGGATTGGTTGACCTGAAGTTTATTTCATCACTTTGATATATGCCGCTTTAGCCTGGATGGTGAGTCTTGCGTTGGTTTCAACATTGACAATAGCTGGCCCTTCCCAGAGGCTTACTTATGGTTCAAAGCAAGCATTTCCAACACAGAGGATTGGTTGAGCTGAAGTTCATTTCATTACTTGTTATTTGTTGTGTCATAAAAACTTTAGTATTTACTAGAATGTTTTGTTGGAAATAATCTATAATCCAACATGTATCCTCGTTGTCGTTGTGTGTTGATGACTTGTTGTATGTAATGAATGGTACATTTGCATATGCATGTGATAAACTCAATTTATGAATGGTTTTCGAGTCACTTCTTGGAGTATGAGTACCGTAGTAGTATAGCTAACATCCGGTTATATGAAGTTGCCACATCACATAGAGCCAACTTAATAGTATGTTAGTACAATAGTTAGTCCTAGTAGTAGTATACCATTAGCTAGAGATAGGTGTCGCACGGAGGCCGAGAAATATGGTGATAGCGCGAGGTGGGCTTGTACGTATGATGTAGGCACAAGGCTTGCCGTGTTTCCTACTCCTCCGATTTAAATGTGGAGAAGATTTGGTCGAGTTCTTCCTCGTTTTGCCGACACGGGGGACATCCAGCATCCAGGTAATGTCATGCAAGAAAATGGAGTGCTAGTTTCAGCCACGTGATGCGCATCTTGGGTTAAACTGTAAATAGAATCTTACTCTTGAGTAACTCCAAAAGCAACCATCGAAGATCTTTATTGGATTTGTTTTTCATCACTAGCACGCCGAGGTGGAAGATGTGCAGGTTCAGTGGGTCGTCTTGCGTTTTCACTGACATGTGGGACTGCATGTGAGCAAACAGACGATGGGCACACTCCGCGTGTCTGTTGGCTTGCTGAGAAGAGAGAGAGAGGAGTGTTGAGCACGGACTCTAGGATATTTCGCGACAATGTTAGTAGTACTAGTGGTGTACCATACTCCTGGAGAGAAATGTGTTTGCTCTACGTAACCAGCACCTCGATATAGTGGGGTGGCATCGGCCATAACTACCATTGACATCTAGCAGTACGGCACAAGCCACCCACACGAGTCCCATCTGACACCAATTTTCTTGGAGTCCGTGCTACAACTATCTCTTCTCCCACCTGTTTTCTCTAACTCAGCCATTGCGCGATGGGCGGGGTGGGGGTTTGCCGATAGTCCCACTTGTAAGTGAAAATGCAACACAGCACGCATTCCCCCTTGAGTGGCGTGCTAGACCAGCCATATGGGGGTGCGACGTGAACACGGCAGGCTTTTCCTTTTGAACTTGTAAATTGTAAAATTTTGTTCTGCTCCTTGGCGCGACCGATAGATAGAAATAACGATTTTCCATAGAGTAATGAGAAGTTTGGTTCTGGCACGGTTCATGCATGGTACTCCCTCCGTTCCTAAATATTTGTCTTTCTAGAGATTTTAACAAGTGACTACATACGGAGAAAAATGAGTGAATCTACACTCTAAAATATGTCTATATACATCCGTATGTGGTAGTCCATTTGAAATCTCTAAAAATACAAATATTTAGGAACAGAGGGAGTACGTACGAAAATTATGAAGTTGATGTGAAAGGTAAGATAATTACTAGTACAATATACTACTACATGGAATTGACGAAAAGATAAAGATACATACGGATCCATCAACGACATCCTCACGCCCTAGTGCGCCAGGTCACCAACCGACGTGTGAGGAGCAGCGGCGTTAGCGGTGAGCTCAACGTGCTTCTGAACAATGTCGTCCAAGGTTGCCCTGCGGTTCGAGCCAGCGTCCTATCATCCTCCTCTTGCACGTAGTAGTCCTTGTGGATGATTTGCTCATAGACATGGGTGACTATGTCCATGGTGTCTTGTTGTGGCGAGTGCGACCTCGAGGTGGAGATTCTTCGGCACGACGGCGGGCAGTCGCAGGGCCACCATTGTGTCGAATAGGTTGTCACCATAGAGGCCGTTGAGGGTGGCGGGCATCGCAGAGCCTGGGCGATGGGCTGGAGGCATACGTCAAGGTTGTCCACGAGCTTCTTGACGATAGTGAACTTTTCGAGGATGCCGACGAGGACCTCGTCGAACAAGGAGACGAGGCTGTCGTCCAAGAGGCCTCTCGCCCTGGCGGCCTCAAGCACGACCTGGAGACATTCCTCAGTGCCGGGCCGCAGGCCGGCGTCGTGGACCATCTGGCATAGCCGGCTCATGCTTGCGCTCATCTCCTCCATGGGTCTAACTTCTAGTCAACTGATCTTGCGATTGGAGGGATCACTCTTGCCCTTGGTTAGGGTGCGTAGGTGCGTAGGATTTCGCAGATTGGACTAGCAGGAGCCTTTATATGAGAAGTGTATACTATGCTACATTCACGTGTGTGTTAGACATCTACTGATAGAGGCAAAGGTGTCCCGTCTTTCGATGAGATGATGGATATCGCTTTGGTGGAAATCGACTTTGACGATCCGACTACAAAGGAGCGAGGACGTCGCGCCTTAGCAATCGCTAAACCAACTCCGAGAGGTTATTGACCACGCCGGAGCACGATCAACCTGACAACGAGGGTCTGTTTCCTGCGAGCAAACGAAGAACAAGCAAGAAACTGAGATTGCAATCTGGATATTGCGAATATAAGATGAAAGCTTTATTGATCAAGGTGGGGTTCTGTGACGCCTTTGTCTGGTCGTTGAACACAAACGGCACGCCGAAGTTGCAGCTATGGCGAACTTTTAATCTAAACAAAACCCAAAGTCTAAACGGTGCCCTAAGGGCTGTATATATGGAGGAAGAGGGAATTTCGTGTTCCTCGGGAAGGGTCCCAAACCAACCCTATCTCTTGTTTCCCCACACATACGGACTCTAAAAACAGCCTATACTTATGTATTTCTGAAATTACATGGGCCTGGCCCAATAATAAGGTGACGAAGACCTAGAATAGCCTCCGGACGAAATTTATGAAGTGGCATCTTGTATATTTCTGTCCAAGGCTTCATTCACTCCTTATGGTGGCTTCAAAGTCCCGAATAATCACTTGTAACTCCGTTCTTGTTCCTCTTGGCGCATGCCAACAACTCCATGCTAGTTCTTGCTCCAATGTTCATCCTTCTCCAAGCTAGGCCCTTCATTTGTAAGCAAAACAAATGTATCCAATTTAGGCAGCATCATATTCTCATGAACATTAGAATCATTACCAAGAAACGAAAGTACCGGTAATTTAATTTGGCGCATGAGCTCTAGTAATTGGTCCATTATATGTAACAAGAGGGGGCTGTGGGTGTAACAATGGTATTGATGTCCTCATCATCCTCCCCTTCTTGAAATGAAGTCGTCCTCGACGGAAGCTCATCTTCCTCACCCAAATAAGGCTTCAAATCTGAATGTTAAAAGTGGGACTAACCCCAAAATCTGCAGGCAGCTCAAGTTTGTATGCATTATCATTTATTTTCTCTAACACCTTAAATGGACAATCAAGACGTGGCATTAGCTTTGATTTATGCAAATTAGGAAACCTATCCTTACGCAAATGTAACCAAACAAGATCTCCGTGTGCAAAGACAACATGTTTTCTACCCTTATCTCCAAAGAAGTTTATATTTAGCATTCATACGCTCAATGTTGTCCTTAGTTAACTCATGCATTTTAAGATCAATTCAAGACGTTGTTTAGCATCAAAATTAACCTTCTCCGAAGATGGAAGAGGTAACGAATCAATGGGTGCACGAGGTAGGAAACAATACACAATTTCAAAAGGGCACATCTTAGTAGTAGAATGCAATGAACGATTATAAGAAAATTCAATATGAGGCAAGCATTCTTCCCACATTTTCTTGTTATTCTTCAAAACAGCCCTAAGCATAGTAGACAATGTTCTATTGACTACTTCAGTTTGTCCATCTGCTTTGGGGGTGACATTTAGTACTAAAAAGCAGTTTAGTCCCCAACTTAGCCCATAAACATCTCCAAAAGTGGCTAAGAAATTTAGTATCATGATCTGAAACAATAGTATTTGGCACACCATGCAAGCTAATAATTTCACAAAAGAACAAATCAAGCAACATTAACAAAGATCATCGCTTTTATGACATGGTATAAAGTGTGCCATTTTCGAGAATCTATCCACGACAATAAATATGCTATCCCTCCCCTTCTTTGTTCGAAGTAAACCTAAAACAAAGTCCATAGATATATCTTCCCAAGGAACACTAGGTATAGGCAAAGGCATATATAAACCATGAGGATTGAGTCGTGACTTAGCTTTTTGACATGTAGTGTAGCGAGCAACAATACGCTCAACATCCCGTCTCATCTTTGTCCAAAAGAAATGTATAGCAAGTACGCCCTCCGCCTTCTTCTCACGCCCAAAGTGTCCCATTAATCCTCCTCCATGCGCCTCCTGCAACAACAAAAGACGAACAGAGCTAATGGAATGCATAGCTTGTTAGCACAGAACACAAAGCCATCATTAATAACGAACTTGTGCCATGTTCTCCCTTCATACAATTCTGCATTATATCTTTAAAATCAAAGCATCATGCACATATTGATCTTTGATGGTCTCCAAACCAAATATTTTGAAGTCAAGTTGTGAAAGCATAGTATAGCGACGAGACAAAGCATCAGCAATAACATTTTCTTTACCCTTCTTGTGTTTAATGACATAAGGGAAAGTCTCAATGAATTCAACCCACTATGATTCAGTTTAGCTTGACTTTTAATATGTTTCAAAGATTCATGATCAGAATGTATAACAAATTCTTTGGGCCATAAATAATGTTGCCATATCTCTAAAGTCCGAACAAGAGCATATAATTCTTTATCATAAGTAGAATAGTTCAGACTAGGCCCACTCAATTTTTCGTAAAAGTATGCAACAGGTTTGCCATCTTGTAATAACACACCTCCTAATCCAATTCCACTAGCATCACATTCAAGCTCAAAAGTCTTATTAAAATCAGGAAGTTGGAGTAAAGGAGCATGTGTCAACTTATCTTTCAATACCGTGAAGGCTTCTTCCTGGCAAGACCCCAAACAAAAGGCACATCCTTCTTTGTAAGCTCATTGAGAGGTGCAAGAATGGTGCTAAAATCTCTCACAAACGCCTATAGAAACCAGCAAGTCCAAGAAAACTCCTCACTTGTGTGACCGTTTTGGCTGCGTGCCAACTCTCAATAGCTTCAATCTTGGCTTTATCAACTTCAATTCTCTGTGGAGTAACAACATAGCCAAGAAAGATACTCGGCCGATTGCAAAAGGTGCACTTCCCAAGGTTACCAAACAAACGTGCATCACGTAGAGCATTAAAAACAACACGTAAATGTTCCAAATGTTCTTCCAAAGATTTGCTATAAATCAAGTATATCATCAAAATAGACAACCACAAATCGTCTAATGAAAGCACGTAAAACTTCGCTCATTAGTCTCATGAAAGTACTAGGTGCATTAGTTAACCCAAAAGGCATGACTAACCACTCCATATAAACCAAACTTAGTTTTAAATGCTGTTTTCCATTCATCTCCCAATTTCATACGAATTTGATGGTATCCACTACGCAAATCAACTTTGGAGAATATTGTAGAGCCACTCAATTCATCAAACATATCATCTAGCCTAGGAATAGGATGACGATAACGAATAGTAATATTATTAATGCCTCAGACAATCAACACACATACGCCGACGCATCATCCTTTTTAGGCAGGCCTTTGCATAATAGGAACAAAGCACAAGGACTAAGAGATTCGCGTGATATAACCTTTTGTCGAGCAGCTCCTCAGTACTTGACGCATAATCTCCTTCGCCTCCTCCGGATTGGTACGGTATGGTGCACGGTTGGGTAGCGATGCACCGGAATTAATTCAATTTGATGCTCAATCCCTCGAATAGGTGGTAATCCTGGCACGCCTCTTGTGGGAAGACGCCGAACGCCCGCAAAATGTTAGTGACAGCGGGGGCAAAGAGGAAGGCACGCCCTCGAATGAAAATAATGCCTCTTTGCACACAAAAGCATAGCAAACAGATTTGCTAGAATCTAGCTCATCAATATCAGATTTGGTGGCAAGTAAACATGCACTTTTCAATTTAATTTCAGAAGCAACACTAGATGGTTTATTATTAGGCTTTACTTGTTGCTCAAATTCTTTTGCCACAATCAGATTTTCACTCTTATTTTTCTCCTGTTTTTCTTTATTAGCTATATTAATATCATCTTTCAAAATGGAATCAGGAGTCATAGGAAGCAAAGTAATATTTTTATCCTTATGAACAAGAGTATACTGATTGTTTCTACCATGGTGGATGTAAATTTTATCAAATTGCCATGGTCAACCAAGTAATAAGGAACATGTTTGCATAGGTACCACATCACAATCAACATAATCAGCATATGTAGAGATACTAAAATGCACACGAACAGTACGTGTTACCTTAACCTTGCCGATGTTGTTGAGCCATTGGATGTAGTAAGGATGTGGATGTGGTCTTGTGGTGAGAGATAGCTTCTCCACCATCTCCATGCTAGCCAAGTTGTTGCAGCTCCCTCCGTCTATGATAACGCGCACAGAACGTTCCTTCCCAACTCCCTTTGTATGGAACAAATTATGCCTATGATTTTGCTCAGCTTGTGTGACCTGCACACTCAAAACACGTTGAGCAACTAAACATTCATACTGTCAGCCGCCTTCTTGAGAGCCATGTATTGCGTCTCATGATCGTAATCATATCCACCATGTTCTTCACGTGTAATAAGGGCCAAAGTCTCCTCATCATAGTCACTAGCGCACTCATACCCACCATCCTCATTAGCAATCATCACACGCTGAGATTTGCATTCTCGCGCGCATAATGACCTCTTCCCTTACAACGACGACAAATAGTATCACTTGTGTGTCCTGTTGATGCCATGGAAGAAGAAGAGCTCTATGCAGGCCGGCAGTGCGCTCTTGGCGAGATAATGGTGGTTGTGCCCGCTTTCTTGTATCATCACGGCCGGAGATGGCACCTTTGATGGAGGTGCCGTGCGATTGAAGTAGAAGATGCACGCGGTGTCCATGATGAAGGTCGACACGTAGAAAAGTTAGTTCAACGCCAATGCTTACGATCCTCGCACTTCACGCTCAAATTTTACAAGCAAGATGAAATAAACGAGTGATATTAGTATACTCCTTATACTCTAGAATGGTCTGAATCTCTCTATTTAATCCACCCGTAAAACGTGCAAGCATAGCTTCATTCTCCTCAACAATACCACATCTAATCATGCCAGTTTGTAATTCCTGATAATATTCTTCTACCCGAATTTTTTCCTTGTCTTAAGCGCTGCAATTTTTGAAGTAACTCACGTTGATAATATGGTGGAACCCAACGATGCACGCATAGCAGTTTTCAAAGCAGCCCAAGTAGCTGGAATAGGATATAATCGACAATGTTCGCACCACCAAACACATGCAAAGCTAGTGAAAGCACAAACAAAGCAGCAGGAACACGTCTCTCCTCGTGATATTGTAAACATGTAAATCGTTGTTCAGTTTCTAACTCCCAAGTAAGAGATATATCAGAAACATATCTACCCTCAAATGGTGGAATATTCAATTTCAGTTTAGGGAGATGGTCATGATCTCGCACTGAGGGGAGCCCTAACATTGCCATTATTTGCATGTGGACGACACGGTGGTTGTGGTGTGGTGGTTGCACGTAGTTCTGATTTTGATCAACCTCATCCTCGTAATCTCCCACATAATCCTCCTCCTCCGCATCGCCAGCAGGAGCCATGTGAAGTATCAACAAAGAGCACCAAAAGGTTGGCCAAACGCAAGAGGAACACGGGTCGCTCGGCGGAGGGCTGTTTCGCGACGTGGAGGTAGTCGTTCTTGTTGTTGTTGTAGAGGTGCGTTAGGTGCAGCCCGTGGTGGTGGTGGAAGACGCGTGAGCAATTCATTAAACTTGTTATCGAGCTTTGTTTCGAATGTCTTCTCCATGCCATCTATCTTCTCCATGGCCTCTTCAAATCTGTTTAGCACATCTTGCACCTGTACACTCATCATTTGGTCGAAACTTATCATGAAGTCGCTTGTTCGGTTGAAATCAGTTCTCCCAACCCGGTCTAAATGCCGGCTTGTGATCTGGCATGGTTAGCAGCAATAGAAACACACACAAGAATATGATCCTCTGGACTACTAACAAGTGGTGGTGGTGGCTGGTGTCACAAATCCGTCAAGCAAATCTCAAATTCTTACCAGTTCCTACCCAGAAGAAAGGTGATCGGCAAGAACCGTTGTAGTCAAAACTCTCAAAGCTTGGATAGAGCGATTACTGTGAGAGTCAAACGCACGATGTAGATGTATGTGGAGCTGGGAAGGCTTTTTAATATGGTAGCAAAAGGGTCAAGAATAATCAATTCGTGAGATGCAAAGTTGAATAAACGCTCAACGACGGTCTTGTCTTGGTCCTAGGCTAGACCGTGCATAGAGACGCGAGCCTAGAACACTAACAAAATCACGCGGCTGCACGTAAACAAGGGAGGAGCACACTCTGAAAAAAATTCTCTTTTTTTTTTGCACTTTTTTCCTCTTTTTTGCTCCGCAACAATTTTTTTTTCAAAAAGTCTACAAATGGTCTAACAAGCCCTAGCCGTAACTTTCCGGACTTAGTTTTTTTTGAAATCGAACTATTTTTCTTCTGCGGATGGCTCGGATGTTGGGGAGTCCTACTCATCACGACTCGGAGTATCGCGTGATCCTGGAAATCGAGAACAAAGCAACAATTCTTGGACTCGGACTAGGACTCGTGGCGAGATGAATCTGTGGAAACTTCGGACTGGTGGCGGATATTTGCGAGGCGATGGAACACCTGACCGTGGCGAATCTGTGATGGAGGTGGACTCGGATTAGCGTGATGGCGGTGGATATGTGGTATATGGTAGCGGCGATGACGATGGTGGTATATGGCAGCGGTGATGATGATGATGCGGTGGTGATATATGGCAGCGGCGACGTGACAACCTGTGAACAGAACTCGAAAATCTAAAGGACTAGACGCTAAGACCAACAACTTGACACGCATTTATGCAACCGCAAATTCAACAAAGCAAATACAGAAAATATTATGCAAAGGCTAAGACTGGTTCGGATAGGATGAACTAACCCTATTTTTTTTGGCTTTTTCGTGGACGGTAGGTATGAAAAAAAGACTCGATCTAAACTATGAAAAACTATAAAATCTCACCGAGCAACCTGAAAATCTGATACCACTTGATAGAGGCAAAGGTGTCCCGTCTTTCGATGAGATGATGGATATCGCTTTGGTGGAAATCGACTTTGACAATCCGACTACGAACGTGTGAGGACGTCGCGCCTTAGCAATTGCTAAACCAACTCTGAGAGGTTATTGACCACGCCGGAGCAAGATCAACTTGACCACGAGGGTCTGTTTCCTGCGAGCAAACGAAGAACAAGCAAGAAACTGAGATTGCAATATGGATATTGCGAATATAAGATGAAAGCTTTATTGATCAAGGTGGGGTTACATGGACGCCTTTGTCCGGGTCGTTGAACACAAACGAAGTACGTGAAGTTGCAGCTATGGCGAACTTTTAATCTAAACAAAACCCAAAGTCTAAACGGTACCCTAAGGGCTGTATATATGGAGGAAGAGGGGGGAATTTCGTGGCCCTCCGGGAAGCGGTCCGAAACCAACCCTATCTCTTGTTTCCCCACACATACGGACTCTAAAAACAGCCTATACTTATGTATTTCGAAATTACATGGGCCTGGCCCAATAATAAGGTGACGCAGCACCTAGAATAGCCTCTCGGACGAAATTTATGAAGTGGCATCTTGTATATTTCGTCCACGGCTTCATTCACTCCTTATGGCGGCTTCAATGTCCTGAAATCATCACTTGTAACTCCGTTCTTGTTCCTCTTGCGCATGCCATCAACTCCATGCTTGTTCTTGCTCCAATGTTCATCCTTCTCCAAGCTAGGCCCTTCATTTGTAAGCAAAACAAATGTATCCAATTTAGGCAGCATCATATTCTCATGAACATTAGATCATTACCAAGAAACGAAAGTACCTGGTAATTTAATTGGCGTGCACAAGCTCTAGTAATTGGTCCATTATATGTAACAGTAGGGGCTGTGGGTGTAACAATGGTATTGATGTCCTCATCATCTAGTCCTCGGCCCTCCCTCCATACCGGTGCAGTGTAGTAGTCCCCTCACTGAGACCAAGTTGGGGGCAAAACGAGAGAACTTTGATGTTTACTACTCCCTCTGTCTCGGTGTATAAGACTAGCCACAGTGGAGAGTAACATACACATATCCCTAGACTATGTTACTACGTTCATAGTGGGTAGTAACATAAGTGTGGTATCATGCAAAGCTTCATTTATTAGGTTATAGACTCATATTGCATTGGGACATGTGATATTACAGTAACTAGCTAAGTTACTCAAACTACCTCTCTCCTCACTAAATCATTGCCACATAAGCAAATTTGTTGAGTTGGACTTGATGTTACTACTGAAGTTACTCCCACTGTGGCTAGTCTAAGTTACGAAAACCAAATAATCCCAAAACACTTACGTGCGGGGCATTAACTCCCACCTCGTTTCTTGTTTCTTGACATATCAACCAATAAGAGATGTGAGGCGTGCATGCTATCAATGACTTGGGACTACCAAAAATGACATGAAGTGGTTAGTTCATTGCATGAAATGCTATTAATTAGCAAATAAACATTAAGTTCTCTCATTTTCCCATCTTCCTTGGTCACGGTGCACAACCTAAGATGACTTATTCACCTAGAAGGAGGGAGTAGTATTTTGTAATTAATGTCATTGCATGTAGAGAATTGAGCACTGCATGTTGTGCTAAGTAGTCTCAAGTCATTGAATGCATACGAATCCCACGTCTCCTATTGGCTAATTTCTTTTTTCATGGCAAAAACATGGAACGAGGTGGGTAGTTAATGCACCGCTCCTAAAAGTTTTGGGATTACTTGGTTTTCGTAACGTGACTAATGCACCAGTACGAAGGGAGTACAATAGTAGTCTGATTGATGAAATTTCAGATTTGAGCCATCTACCGGAAGGGAGAGGACTAGGGAGAGTGTATAATATCATCGGGAACTACATTCAAAACCAAATAAAACAATACTCCATGTATATATTTACAGAGGGAGTGGTATATTTTTTGTGACATGCATTACTAGATATTGCTAGTCAAATACTAAATCTGGATGGAGGTGGTAGTACTACTAAATCCATACTACCAATGTAGTAGTACTGTACTACCCGTTGGTCAAATTATTACGTGTTGCTCCTCACAGTGAAGTGACAAGGCCCTGCGCCGGAGATGACACCTAAGTGTAGGCGTCATGTTCGGCATACCAAAGTCAGCCTCACCGTGTGCAGTCACTATCATCATGGCTGTAGAGCTAGCCTGCTTAACTAGCCGTATTCAACATAATTTCCCGTGCGTTGCCACGAGTAATAATAAATATTGTACTCGAGTAATGGGTATGTACGCGAACATTTATCGTAACATAGTACCTCATGTTGGATAGTCGTAATATTACAAGTTTCAAACAGATATTACAAATGCTAGGAGTAATTATGCACCTACAAAGAGGGAATTATTAGGAAGTTTACGTAAGAAATTTCGTTACTTTAGGTGGATACAACATTATCATACAAACTAAAATCCACCGCCCTGACAAGTCACTAATGGGCAAATAAATTTTTTAGTCTCTGGCGACTTGATGTTTCAAAAACAAATTCAACTTCTGCAGAGCCGTTGTCGTTTAGGATTAGACACTTGCGGTTATCAGCACGCCATTCATTGTTGCGCTAGAGAACGCCAAACCTCATTACCTGGAGCACACTTTCCTTCAGAACAAAGAACCTGGCCAATTTAATCTCAGATGCGCTGCCATGGTAGTCAATCAAATCAACTTATGTAAGATGGAGATCAAGGCATTCGATGAGATTGTTATAGTGCAGCACATTTTTCACTTTCAGGTCTTTTTTTATCTGCAAAAGAAGAGAACATATTAGAGTAGCTGGTTGTATAAGATTGCCGTGTCATCGACAGGTACCAGTATCATTCGCTCATACGATAGAGTTGGCTATAGGGTTGGCTCTAAGGCTAGTGATATTTTTCACTCTCTCTCTTTCTCTTTCCTCACATTAACCTAGGAGCACGTGAAGAGCTTGAGCATTTGTTGCCTTCCACTATGTGGCTGATGCCATATTTCTCAAAAAGTATGCCACATACAATACGCATCAATGTCAAATCAAAAGATTTTGGCGACGCTCTAGCAATGTGAGAGAGTTGGCACCGCTGTGCACACAGACCCACATGTACAAACAAATCAATCAAACCAACAACACCAGCCTCTCCCTTTCCCAAACAAGTGTTTTTATTGCCTCAGTCCTCTCTCTCTCCCACGAAAGTGTTTTTCATTGCATGAGTTAATTTGGCACCAGAGCAAAGTAGATGATCCAGATTGGGGCACCAAGTGAGCAATGGAGGGCATCGATGCCAAATGCATCACAAGTGAATTTGGCACGTGTTTTGGCCTACATAGTGGAGGGTCGTTATAGCCTACTTTGTACTACCTCGTATTTAGTATAAAATTTTGACCATACATTTGCCTAAGAAAATGCCAGTGCAGGTCACCAAAAATTATACCATTTGAAATTATGTTCAAATACGAATCCAACGATAATTTTTAGTGACATGCACTAACATTTTGTCAGTTAAATCTATGGTCAAATTTTGATACTACAAAATACGTACGAAGAGTAAACCAAGACGGAGGTAGTACTTGCTCTTAGGCTAACCATGTAGAGTTACTAGTCTAAGTTACTTGCCACTATGACTAGCCTATGCTATTAGTACAACAAAAAACCGATGCAGGTGATCACGTGAGAAAAATACTAAAAACATTTCTTTCGGTGCAGTGCGTAGATGCAGTTTTGAACACTACACTTGTCGTCGTAATTTGGGAAAACTATGAAAAAATTGAGCTACGTTGTGAATACCGTTTACTAATCGGAAAGAAGTTTCACCTTGATGAGTAGCTTCTCTGTGCACGAAAAGCATGTAAGGAATCCAACAACTTGATCTAGATTGGGGCTGATAGATTTTATTGCCAAGATCTTCACTATGCACACAGAATGGGTCAAGCTTATGGGAATCATTTTTTGGATGACTATCGTAAATACATCAAGAATAAATTTAAAAAGTGAATTTCAAGAAGACGGAGAAGAAGATGAGTGTTGTACCTGAACGATTACGGATCCAATAAAGAGTTCGGAGAATTTGGCAGAAGAGTACACAAACGCTTTCAATTTCGGCGCGTCAATGACCCTTATTTTCATTGGACCTTCTAGATCAGAGACAAGCAATATGTCAAGGAAAGGTGCATTCTCAATGACCATAACACGGAACAGCTCGAGTGATCTCTTCCAAATTGATGTCTTGTTGCGGGGCCAGCAAGACACATAAATCCATCGGAGATTCGTTGAGGCGATGTGGAGGCTATTGAACCCGTGGATCTACCGAAGATGAAGGTACTCGAGCGCAGTACAGCTGCGGAGTGCTCCATAGCCTTCTTCGAGATGCCAACGTCGAAGAGGTCGAGCTTCTTGAGTTGAGGGAGAAGAAGGGCGGACGCGGCATTAATCTGGGGAAAATAGCAGGAGCTGAAGCTGGCGCGACGCAGCGTTGGCATGAGGCGGAGCGCGGACGGCGGCAGAGAGCAACATCGTCCAGCTTCAAACCTGAGCTCCTCAGGCTGATCTAGGGTGGGGGATATGAACCACTCGTCGAACTTAGCTTGGACCATGTAATTGGTACTAAACATGCGTCTCGCTGGCCCAGTGTGCGATGCAAGGATCTTGGAGATTGCGGCCATGCGTTTACAATCCCCGTTGCAGAGCCAGCTGTCAACGACGAGGTTGGGGGGGACGCGGCGCCACTGCCGGGAGAGCAGGGTGGTCTGCACGGCAGATTTGGTGGGGAGGAGGGCCATGATGACAAGCAGCATGTCGTCGGGGAGGCTGCTGATGAAGTCCAGGCTCGTCGGATGCGGTTTTGACTAGAGCCGCCTCCGCTTGTTGGCTGCCTCATCGTTTATCTTAGCCAGGGCGATGCCGGTATACACATGTGCTGGTGTGTATTTTGTGCTAGGTGTGCGCGAATGCACCCTTGTGTGCATGCTGTCGCGCAGTGGTGTAGGGTGCACGAGTGCATCCTTCACGCGGAAGAAGTGTTCCCTCAATTTACTAGCAGAATTGCTTCACGCACGATAGTAAACGCACGACGCATGCACGATTCTCCTTCCCCAATAGTGCTCCTGCATGCACACTAGCTGTTAGTGCTCCCACGTCTGAATCGTGCATGCATCGGCCGTGCATGCGTCGTGTGTATAGAAGCGCTGATTTACTAGCGTGCGGGGTGCTACCGTGAGTGGTTTCAACTTTAAGCTTCAAATAAAAGTGGTTGCAACTTTGTTTACTTCACCGCGTGTCAAATGGGCCTCTAATTTACTTATTTTCACCCACTGCCACATGGGCCAGCACATGAAGATAGAGAACACGAGCTGAAAAGGTAGCATGTGGACTGGTTGACCAGTCAACTAAACAATATACGGAGCCATACGCTGAGACCGTATAATCCCTTCGTAAAGAGAGATTGAGTGAGAGGGGAGGCCCGTCAGAGATAGTAGAGAGAGAGAGAGAGAGAGAAAGAGCTACTCCCTCCGTTCGATAATGTAGTGCCTATATATTTTTTAAAGTCAAACTTTTGAAACTTTGACCAAGTTTATAAAGAAATTACTTATATCTACAATAGCAAAGATAAATGATAGTATCAAGTAAGCACATGTTATGATGAATCTAATGATCGTCCCAGATGTACATGTTTTTCTGCACATATACCTGGTTAAACTTTTCTAAGGTTTGACTTTTCAAAACATCCATATGTTTATGGACATGAGAGAGTACCTACCTAGAGAGAGAGTGTGTGTGTGAAATAGAAAGAGTGAGCGAAAAAAGTGTGTGTGCTTGTGTGAAAGAGACATGGACAACACACGATAAAGTAGAGAAAAAACTTGTGTGTCATGCAAACATATCACACATGCATCTTTGATAGCGGAAGCAAGGTGAGGAGATAGTGTGCGGTTGTTTGCAACCGAGAGAGAAACACCCCTAGCACGTGGCCAAGACAGGTCTGAAAAACAAGGGAGAGAGGTCGAGAGAGACGTATGGAGAAAATGCAGGCATGGGGAGGAGAGAGTGTGTGTTTGTGACAGAGAGATCCCCTAGAGATCGTGATGGAACTACATGGGTGGGAGACCGAGTGACAAGGTGTGTGCGCGATTGAAGATAACCCGAGAGATATCAAGATAGACATACGGATGGAAGGAGACAATACGTGTGTTCCTGAAGGATAGTGAGAGATAGTCATACTTAGGGGGGGGAGTGCGTGCGCCTATGATGGAGTGAGAGATTATGGTACTTATGAAGGAAATATGCCCTAGAGGCAATAATGAAGTTGTTATTTATATTTCCTTATATCATGATAAATGTTTATTATTCATGCTATGTGGCACCCCGACTCAGAGCAACCGGTTTACCTTGCATTGCCAGCCCAGAGATCAAGTCTTCTGGCAATACACAACAACATGGTACAGAAACAACCGCTTTATTGATGCTAGCGGATTACATAAGTCTGATATTACATCGAGATACGAGGCCAAGCGGCACACTCGGTGCAGCTGAACAGTATGTACATTATTTAATGAACATGACGAGGGCCTCGATCACACGAACTACACGGCAGCGGAAGAACGACGAAGTGGAACTCCATAGAACAGGGACACCGACGTGCAGACGGCCTAGACGCGAGATGCGCTCCGATGTGAACCAACTTGCCTGAAAGCTGGCATGACACGCCAGGTCAGTACATTGAATGTACTTGCAAGCTCACAACAAACATAAGCATGATGACAGACAATATCATGACAATTAAGCAAATTAATGCAAAGAAAGAACTACTAAAGATGCAATGAAACCAATACGTGCACCGAGTCTCACGGACTCGCTTACCAGACGGTTACCTCGTAACCAAACAGTGACCATACCGGGATCACAACTGAAACCAACCACTCATGAATAACTCAAGAGTTCATGAATCACCACGAAACACAATGCATCGCAACAATCATTTAGTTTGCAAGATTAATTATAAAAGTTGATCCATGGTGTGACTTACTTCTGAGCTATCCCATAACCGAGGACACGGCTATCAATAGATTAAATACACTCTGGAGAGGTAGCGCACTTTACCCACACCACAGAACCCCTGGCCTCGCACTCCCATTCGGGTGGACCAAAGCGTTCCGACAAAACCCTCCCTTTGTCATGGAACTCTCCCGGCCACTCCGACCAACTCCCTCTCAGGGCTTGGTCTTGGGTGGCCTGTGCCTACCAAAGGCACCAACGGCCAAATCATGGCAAAACGGTCCCCAAACGGGACAAGGTACCATAAAAACAAAAATGAGCACACAAGGTTATGTCTTGCCATCGGAGCTGTGGTATGCACGCCCATAACCTTCCCTCATGAGAGGCACCGGTGAGAGGCACAACAAAGGACCGAATTAAGACCTTCCCACAAGGTAAATGTGGTCGCGCTGAATAAAAACCCGATTCAGTGGCACCATGATGTGATCAACATCATATTCAAGTTGAACTTAATGAAGTTTAACTTTGACAAAACTTTTTATAAATAACAATGATACTTTGACATAATCAAGCAACTAATCGACATGCAAAGCAAACAACACATGGATATGGATCAAACTTATCAACATAATTATCTTGCAATACCCAGGATCAAAAACTTCACTAGTTCTAATTCATTTTTATTATCAAGCAATATTTTTATAAGCTCATCATTTATATGAAAATATCACTTAATAAAAGAACTATCATTATCTACCATAGCAATATAAATAATGCAAAATTTTATTCTACTTGAGCAAACAAGTTCATGCAATTTACCAGTAACTAAAGCAAGCATATCAAGCATGATAAAGTAACTAGCAATTAACAAAATTTATTTATCAAATTTTAAATGCAAATAAAGACTCATATTCAAGTAGAAAATCATAGACATTGAAATAACACCATCCAAATGCTGGTGTGGCTTGCCTTAGTGTAGAGGAGGATCACACCCCTCTTGGTTTGCTTCGAGAAAAGCTTCTCCTTCTGAAAATAATTAAAAACCACAAAAACAAATATCAAAAACCTCTCTGAATAGCACCAAAAATTCTAGGCAGCAAGGAAAATTCCATCTTTTGGTGTGTTGCTAGAGCTTTCTGAAACAAAGACAATACAAAAAGAATCAGATCATTTGGAATTGTGGTTTAGAAATAGTGGCTGGTCAATGTTTGGGTCAATTTTTGATTAAATTTGAATTAAACAGAAATTCCTGGGGTGGGGTGACATCGAAGGCGTAAAAGGAAAATGCGCCTCCACTCGTACCGCTTTGGGCACGAGTGGTGAGGCTGACGGGTGGGCCCCGCACGTCAAGAGAGAGAGAGGGGGGAGCGAGATCAGAGGGTGATGGTGCTTCGCCGGAGCTCACGCCGGCCAGGAGGGGGTTTGGGGCTGGGAGAGGATAGAAATGAAGCGGGGTTCACGGGCGCACCTGCCGTGCAGTGGCTTGCCGTGGGATGGCTGGAGCTGCTCGCGGTCAAGCTCGCAAGCTGTGGTGGCGGACGGGATTCGCCGAGGTGGAAGAAGACGATGGCTAGAGGCGGCTCCAGGGGCTTAGCAGCATTCTGGCAGCACCAGAGAACCCTGATGCCACGCCCGAGCAGTTGGGCGAGCTCGAGAGGCACCGGAGCGAGGTGGCCGAGCTGTGGAGGTCGCCGGAGTTCTCTGGTCGGGGCAGATGGACAGTGGCCTGCCCGACCGAGCTGTGGCCCTTCTACGTGTTCGTGGAGGTGGTGAGGAGTGGTGCGTGGCTAGGAATCGAGGAGGGAGGCCCTATTTATAGCCGGAGCAAGGGGGGGTATCATGTCGCCGCCGGAGTTCTCTAGAAGCCGGCGAATGGCGACGAAACGCTCCAGTGCGAGGGGGCCAGCGTGCAACGTCTATGCAGGAGTTGTCCACGCTCGTGGACGAGCACAGGACATAGGGGGGAAGAGGACAAGGGCACGCGCGCACTATGGCTTTTGGCCGCAGCGTGCCCGTGCTCGCTGCGGCGTCTCCGGCGTCGGCGAGCGCCAGGGAGAGATCAAGGGCAATGGGTCGGGGCTGGTGGCGCGGCAGCGATCGTCGGCGAAGCTCGCTCGAGCAGCAGCCGAACAAAGGCGTTGGCGCTACCCAGAGCGCGTCGAACGCGTGCAAAACGTCGTGTCCTCACGCGGTCACCGCCCTGGCATGGTCAAGACGACGTCTAAGCGCTACCAAACCTTGTCTACGCTCTAGTCCACACAGTGTTTAGTTTAGGAACGTTGAGAACACATAGCCAGGACGACCAGACTTGACGCAACCAAGTTGGCAAGTTTCTGACCAGTAACTTGGTCGCCAAGTTAAGCTGGCTTCTAGATGGCCATTTGGGCTGATCTCCTGGGGTTTAGGTTTTCTTAGGAGGGTAGTGATAGAGGCAAAGGTGTCCCGTCTTTCGATGAGATGATGGATATCGCTTTGGTGGAAGTCGACTTTGACGATCCGACTACGAACGTCATAAGATGTCGCGCCTTTAGCAATCGCTAAACCAACTCCGAGAGGTTATTGACCACGCCGGAGCACGATCAACCCGACCACGAAGGTCTATTTCTGCAAGCAAACGAAGAACAAGCAAGAAACTAAGACTGCAATCTGGATATTGCGAATATGAGGAAAGCTTTATTGATCAAAGTGGGGTTCTGTGGACGCCTTTGTCCGGTCGTTGAACACAAACGGCACGCTGTGAAGTTGCAGCTATGGCGAACTTTTAATCTAAACAAAACCCAAAGTCTAAACGGTGCCCTAAGGGCTGTATATATGGAGGAAGAGGGTGAATTTCATGGCCCTTGGTGGAGGGGTCCGAAACTACCCCTATCTCTTGTTTCCCCACACATACGGACTCTAAAAATAGCCTATACTTATGTATTTCGAAATTACATGGGCCTGGCCCAACAATAATAAGGTGGCGCAGCACCTAGAATAGCCACTGGACGAAATTTATGAAGTGGCATCTTGTATATTTCGTCCAAGGCTTCATGCACTCATTATGGTGGCTTCAAAGTCCTGAAATCATCACTTGTAACTCTGTTCTTGTTCCCCTTGCGCATGCCATCATCTCCATGCTTGTTATTGCACCAATGTTCATCCTTCTCCAAGCTAGGCCCTTCATTTGTAAGCAAAACAAATGTATCCAATTTAGGCAGCATCATATTCTCATGAACATTAGAATCATTACCAAGAAACGAAAGTACCTGGTAATTTAATTAGCGTGCGCGAGCTCTAGTAATTGGTCCAGTATGTATAGCAGCAGGGTTTGTGGGTGTAACAATGATATTGATGTCCTCATCATCCTCCCCTTCTTGAAATGAAGTCGTCCTTGATGGAAGCTCATCTTCCTCACCCAAATAAGGCTTCAAATCTGCAATGTTAAAAGTGGGACTAACCCCAAAATCTGCAGGCAGCTCAAGTTTATATGCATTATCATTTATTTTCTCAAACACCTTAAAAGGACCATCAGCACGTGGCATTAACTTTGATTTGCAAATCAGAAATCTATCCTTACGCAAATGTAACCAAACAAGATCTCGAGGTGCAAAGACAACATGTTTTCTACCCTTATCTCCAGCAAGTTTATATTTAGCATTCATACGCTCAATGTTTTCCTTAGTTAACTCATACATTTTTAAAATCAATTCAACACGTTCTTTTGCATCAAAATTAACCTTCTCCGAAGATGGAAGAGGCAACAAATCAATAGGTGCACGAGGGAGGAAATCATACACAATTTCAAAAGGGCACATCTTAGTAGTACTAAAAACATTTTCTTATGAGGCAAGCATTCTTCCCACATTTTCTTATTATTCTTCAAAACAACCCTAAGCATAGTAGACAATGTTCTATTGACTACTTCAGTTTGTCCAACAGTTTGGGGGTGACAAGTAGTACTAAAAAGCAGTTTAGTCCCCAACTTAGCCCATAAACATCTCCAAAAGTGGCTAAGAAATTTAGTATCACGATCTGAAACAATAGTATTGGGCACACCATGCAAGCTAATAATTTCACGAAAGAACAAATCAGCAATATAAACGGCATCATCGCTTTTATGACATGGTATAAAGTGTGCCATCTTCGAGAACCTATCCACGACAACAAATGTGCTATCCTCCCTTCTTTGTTTGAGGTAAACCTAAAACAAAGTCCATAGATATATCCTCCCAAGGAACACTAGGTACAGGCAAAGGCATATATAAACCATGAGGATTGAGTCGTGACTTAGCTTTTTGGCATGCAAAAAAACGCACAACATCCCGTCTCATCTTTGGCCAAAAGAAATGTGTAGCAAGTACGTCCTCCGTCTTCTTCACGCCAAAGTGTCCCATTAATCCCCCTCCATGTGCCTCCTGCAACAACAAAAGACGAATAGAGCTAGCTGGAATGCATAACTTGTTAGCACGAAACACAAATCCATCATTAACGACGAACTTGTTCCATGTTCTCCCTTCTTTACAATTCTGCAATACACCATTAAGATCAAAGATCATGCACATATTGATCTTTGATGGTCTCCAAACCAAATATTTTGAAGTCAAGTTGTGAAAGCATAGTATAGCGACGAGACAAAGCATCAGCAATAACATTTTCTTTACCCTTCTTGTGTTTAATAACATAAGGGAAAGTCTTAATGAATTCAACCCATTTAGCATGTCTACGATTCTGTTTAGCTTGACTTTTAATATGTTTCAAAGATTCATGATCATAATGTATAACAAATTCTTTGGGCCATAAATAATGTTGCCATGTCTCTGAAGTCCGAACAAGAGCATATAATTCTTTATCATAAGTAGAATAATTCAGACTAGGCCCACTCAAGTTTTCAGAAAAGTATGCAACAGGTTTGCCATCTTGTAATAACACACCTCCTAATCCAATTCCACTAGCATCACATTCAAGCTCAAAAGTCTTATTAAAATCAGGAAGTTGGAGTAAAGGAGCATGTGTCAACTTATCTTTCAATACCGTGAAGGCTTCTTCCCTGCACGGGTACCCCAAACAAAAGGCACATCCTTCTTTGTAAGCTCATTGAGAGGTGCAACAATGGTGCTGAAATCTCTCACAAAATGCCTGAGAATCCAAATGAGGCCAAGAAAACTCCTCAATTGTGTGTCCGTTTTGGGCTTCGGCCAACTCTCAATAGCTTCATTCTTGGCTTTTTCAATTTCAATTCCCTCGTGGAGTAACAACATAGCCAAGAAAAGATACTCGGTCGATTGCAAAAGGTGCACTTCCCAAGGTTACCAAACAAAGCGTGGATCACGTAGAGCATTAAAAACAACACGTAAATGTTCCAAATGTTCCTCCAAAGATCTGCTATAAATCAGTATATCATCAAAATAGACTACCACAAATCGTCCAATAAAAGCACGTAAAACTTCGTTCATTAATCTCATGAAAGTACTAGGTGCATTAGTTAACCCAAAAGGCATGACTAACCACTCATATAATCCAAACTTAGTTTTAAATGCTGTTTTCCATTCATCCCCCAATTTCATAAGAATTTGATGGTATCCACTACGCAAATCAACTTTGGAGAATATTGTAGAGCCACTCAATTCATCAAGCATATCATCTAGCCTAGGAATAGGATGACGAGAACGAATAGTAATATTATTAATGCCTCTACAATCAACACACATACGCGATGTACCATCCTTTTTCAGCACTAGAATAATAGGAACAGCACAAGGACTAAGGGATTCGCGTATATAACCTTTGTCGAGAAGCTCTTGTACTTGACACATAATCTCCTTCGTCTCCTCTGGATTGGTACGGAATGGCGCACGGTTTGGCAGTGAAGCACCGGGAATTAAGTCAATCTGATGCTCAATCCCTCGAATGGGTGGTAATCCCGGTGGCACGTCTTGTGGGAAGACTTCAGTGAACTCATGCAAAATGTTAGTGACAGCAGGGGGCAAAGAGGAAGGCACGTCCTCGAATGAAAATAATGCCTCTTTGCACACAAAAGCATAGCAAACAGATTTGCTAAAATCTAGCTCATCAATATCAGATTTAGTGGCAAGTAAACATGCACTTTTCAATTTAATTTCAGAAGCAACACTAGATGGTTTATTATTAGGCTTCATTTGTTGCTCAAATTCTTTTGCCACAATCTGATTTTCACTCTTATTCTTCTCCTGTTTTGCTTTATTAGCTCTATTAATATCATCTTTCAAAATGGAATCAGGAGTCATAGGAAGCAAAGTACTATTTTTTTCCTTATGAACAAGAGTATACTGATTGTTTCTACCATGGTGGACAGAATTTTTATCAAATTGCCATGGTCAACCAAGTAATAAGGAAAATGCTTGCATAGGTACCACATCACAATCAACATAATCAAGCATATGTAGAGATACTAAAATGCACACGAGCGATGACGTGTTACCTTAACCTTGCCGAGTGTTGTTGAGCCATTGGATGTAGTAAGGATGTGGATGTGGTCTTGTGGTGAGAGATAGCTTCTCCACCATCTCCATGCTAGCCAAGTTGTTGCAGCTCCTCCATCTATGATAACGCAGCAGAATGTTCCTTCACAACTCCTTTGTATGGAACAAATTATGCCTGTGATTTTGCTCAGCTTGTGTGACCTGCACACTCAAAACACGTTGAGCAACTAAACATTCATACCTGTCAGCGTCTTCAGGAGCCATGTATTGCATCTCATGATCAGAATCATATCCACCATGTTCTTCACGTGTAATAAGGGCCCAAGCCTCCTCATCATAGTCACTAGCGTACTCCATACCCACCATCCTCAGTAGCAATCATCACACGCTGAGATTTGCATTCTCGCGCATAATGACCTCTTCCCTTACAACGACGACAAATAATATCACTTGTGTGTCCTGTTGATGCCATGGAAGAAGAAGAGCTCTGTGCAGGCCCGACAGGTGCGCTCTTGGGAGATAATGGTGGTTGTGCACCTTTTCTTGTATCACGGGTGGAGATGGCACTCGATGGAGGTGTCAGTGCAGTTGAAGTAGAAGATGCACGCGGTGTCCATGATGAAGGTCGACCTGCAGAAAAGTTAGTTCGCCGCCAATGCTTGTCGATCCTGCACTTCACGTTCGACTTTACAAGCAAGATGTAATAAACGAGTGATATTAGTATAAGCCTTATACTCTAGAATGGTCTGAATCTCTCTATTTAATCCACCCGTAAAACGTGCAAGCATAGCTTCATTCTCCTCAACAATACCACATCTAATCATGCCAGTTTGTAATTCATGATAAAATTCTTCTACAGAATTTTTTCCTTGTCTTAAACGCTGCAATTTTTGAAGCAATTCACATTGATAATATGGTGGAACCCAACGAGTACGAATAGCAGTTTTGAAAGCAGCCCAAGTAGCTGGAGTAGGATATAATCTACAATGTTCAGACCACCATACACATGCAAAACTAGTGAAAGCACAAACAATGGCGACAACCGTCTCTCCTCGGGATATTGTAAACATGTAATACGTTGTTCGGTTCTAACTCCCAAGTAAGATATATATCAGGAACATATCTACCCTCAAATGGTGGAATATTCAATTTCAGTTTAGGAACATGGTCATGATCTCATACCTGAGGTGGTGGTGCAGGCCTACCATTGCGATTATATACCTGAGGTCGACCTGCTGGTGGTGGTGCTGGTGGCTGCACGTAGTTCTGATTTTGATCAACCTCATCCTCATAATCGCCCGCATACTCATCATCCTCCTGGTACCAAAGCGGAAAGCAGCAGGAGCCAAAGAAGCATCAACAATGTATAGCAGCACGTAAGTTTGGCCATCCTCAAGAGGAACACGCTGCGCTCGTCCATACCGATTCGTAAGAGGCGTTGTTGTTGTCGTTCTTGAGAGGTGCGATAGGTGCAGCCGGCGGTGGTGGTGGAAAACGCAGCGAGCAATTCATTAAACTTGTTATCAAGCTTTGTTTGAACGTCTTCCTAATGCCATCTATCTTCTCCATGGCCTCTTCAAATCTGTTTAGCACATCTTGCACCTATCCACTCATCATTTGCTGAAATTTATCATGTAGCTGTTTGTTTGTCAGGTTCTCCCAATCAGTTTCATTGGCTTGTGATCCTACCATGGTTAGCGACAAATAGAAGCAAACAAGAATATGATCCTATAGACTACTAGGAATAGGTGGTGGTGTATCACAAACCCGTCAAGCAAATCTCAAATTCTTACCGGTTCTTACCCGAACAGGAGGTGATTGGCAACCGTTGTAGTCAAAACTCTCAAAGCTTGGATAAAGCGATTACGAGGAGAGTCAAGCATACGACGTAGATGTATGTGGAGCTGGGAAGGCTTATAATATGGTAGCAAAAAGGGTCAAGAATAATCAATTCGTAGATACAAAGTTGAATAAACGCTCAACGACAGATCTTGTCTTTGGTCCTAGGCTAGACCGTGCTAGAGACGCGAGCCTAGAACACTAACAAAATCACGGCATTGCTGCGTAAACAAGGGAAAAGCACACTCTGGAACTTTTTTTTCGCTCTGTTTTTTTTTTTGCTGCTTTTTTTGCGAAAAATCACTATAATGGCGTAGTGTCTCAAAACTCTTCCCGTGTCAAACTGAAAGGATGGGCACGAAATTTTTGACAATCTTTTTTTCGAAATCGAGGCGTGACGGCGAAAAAGTGCGACAAAAAATCACTATGATGGCGAATGTCTCAAAACACTCCTGGGGACCTAAAAATTGGATAGGGAAAAAATATTTTCGGTCGCCGAAATTTTGGCCCAAAAACTGCCCGGGGGTCTCCAGACTTTTTTTTTTCCGAAACCTTCTCAGGCAAGAAAACACGAATCGAAAATTAGATGGATCTCGGAAACAAACCTAATACGAAAAGAACTCGGATTGGTGGTGGATATATGGTGGTAGGATATGACAGCGGTGGTGGTATATGATAGAGATGGTGGTATATGGATATGGATCGGTGGTATATGGCAGCGTTGGTGGGATATGGCAGCGGTGGTGCTATAAGAAAGCGTTGGTGGGATATGGCAGCGGTGGTGGTATATGGCAACAACGATGAAGAAGATCGTCTTGGCGGCCCGGCGTGACAAACCGTGATGTAACTCGAAACTCTAAAGGACTAGACGCTTAAGACCAGCAACTAGACACGACGATGCAACCACAAATTCAACAAAGCAAAACCCTAAAAAGATTATGCAAAGGCTCAGATTGGCTTGGATATGATGAACTAACCCTAATTTGTTTTGTGTGGCTTTGTCGTGGACTGTAGGTATGAAGAACCGACTCGATCCAAACTACGAAAAACTGTAAAATCTCACCGAGCAACCTGGAAATCTGATACCACTTGATAGAGGCAAAGGTGTCCCGTCTTTCGATGAGATGGTGGATATCGCTTTGGTGGAAGTCGACTTTGACGATTCGACTACGAACATGCGAAGACGTCGCGCCTTAGCAATCGCTAAACCAACTCCGAGAGATTATTGACCACGCCGGAGCACGATCAACCTGACCACGAAGGTCTATTTCCTGCAAGCAAACAAAGAACCAGCAAGAAACTAAGACTGCAATCTGGATATTGCGAATAACAGAGGAAAGCTTTATTGATCAAGGTGGGGTTTTTTGTGACGCCTTTGTCTGGTCGTTGAACACAAGCGCACGCTGTGAAGTTGCAGCTATGGCGAACTTTAATCTAAACAAAACCCAAAGTCTAAACGGTGCCCTAAGGGCTGTATATATGGGGGAAGAGGGGTGAATTTCGTGGCCCTTGGTGGAGGGGTCCGAAACTACCCCTATCTCTTGTTCCCCACACATACGGACTCTAAAAATAGCCTATACTTATGTATTTCGAAATTACATGGGCCTGGCCCAACAATAAGGTGACGTGACACCTAGAATAGCCTCTCGACGAAATTTATGAAGTGGCATCTTGTATATTTCGTCCAAGGCTTCATGCACTCATTATGGTGGCTTCAAAGTCCCTGAAATCATCACTTGTAACTCTGTTCTTGTTCCCCTTGCATGCCATCATCTCCATGCTTGTTCTTGCTCCAATGTTCATCCTTCTCCAAGCTAGGCCCTTCATTTGTAAGCAAAACAAATGTATCCAATTTAAGCAAGATCATATTCTCATGAACATTAGAATCATTACCAAGAAACGAAAGTACCTGGTAATTTAATTGGTGTGCGCGAGCTCTAGTAATTGGTCCAGTATGTATAGCAGCAGGGGTTGTGCGTGTAACAATGGTATTGATGTCCTCATCAGGTAATTAAGCTCAAGAAAGCTCAGGGCCAAAAGTTCAAGGAAAAATGTACTTGCTATACAATCTGAAATTTTGGGCCAGAAGAGAAATTATTTTCTATAGCAAAAGTATTACAAAAAGTCATACAATATTTTTTCTTGGGAAGGTGTGCCAAGGTCCAAAGAATATTCAGGAATTATTTCATATTTTTGGGAGCAATAAAAATGAGGGTTGCTTTGGAGCAAAGATTTCTGAATAGAGTTTCAGAGAGGAAAATGAATATTTTTCTTTTATGAAAAATTTTCATTTGATTATTTTGGAGATTTATCAGAGAAATAAGGTTGAATGAAAAGAAGATAGGTCACTTGGGATAAAGTCAAGGGTATCCCGAAGTGACAAGTCCATTTGAAATGATTCCAAAATCCAAATCAAGGCAATGCAAAAACCTAGTCCAGAAACAGAGAGAAGGCAAGTCCGAAAAAAGAGAGAAGGCAAAATCCAGGCTGTCACATGCTAGAATTGTATTAACCGAAAACTCAGTACATGTGTGAATACATAGACAAACAGAGTGTCACTAGTATGCCTCTACTTGACTAGCTCGTTGAATCAAAGATGGTTAAGTTTCCTAGCCATAGACATGAGTTGTCATTTGATTAACGGGATCACATCATTAGAGAATGATGTGATTGACTTGACCCATTCCGTTAGCTAAGCATTTGATCGTTTAGTATGTTGCTATTGCTTTCTTCATGACTTATACATGTTCCTATGACTATGAGATTATGCAACTCCCGAATACCGGAGGAACACTTTGTGTGCTACCAAACGTCACAACGTAACTGGGTGATTATAAAGGTGCTCTATAGGTGTCTCCGATGGTACTTGTCACTACAAAAAAATAGACACATCCATGACATTTTGGGCCGAACAAAAAGAAATTCTGTCATACTTATGACACTTTTATGATGATAATTGTGACCCAACCCGGTATCATCATAGATGTGGTGGGCTCCTACTTCTATGACAAAAACTCATGACAGAAAATGGGCTTTTTCGTCTGGGCGGCGGAGTCGCAGCTTCATGACATTCTTTGGGCCGTCCATGACGGAAAAAACCGTGGTAGAAGCAAGGGCGAGGAAAATTTCGGGGAGTTCCCGGTTACGGTGGTTGGTCGGGGGCCGAGCGATGAGCGTTTCTCTCGTACATGTACGCGCGCGTGTGCGAGGTGTTGGGCTCTAACTAAACGAGCGATTGCTTTGTAGGCTACGCGTTCACATCAACCCGGCGATCGATTGATGGCTGTTAATCGAACCCGGTCGAGCGATTCGCCGCTCTGCTGCTAATCAAGCCCGATCGATGCTGCCTCTGGATGAATAGTGAGCGTTGCTGGGGGGGTTTGGATGAAAAGTTCCCGGTGGGGGTGGATGAACAGGACCCCAATCGATCGAGCCGGTTGGGGCTGGATGAATAGGACCCTGTGGAGGGCAGGATGAACAGGACCACCCATGGAGGGCTGGATGAGCAGAGATGGTGGAGGGCTGGATGAGCGGTAGCCCGTGGAGGGTGGTTGAGCAGAGCCCGTGGAGAGGGCTGGTTGAACAAAGAGCTGCTGGAGTATGCACGCGGTGGAGGCTGGATGAACAGGAGCCCGTGGATGAGCGATGTAGTGGAGGCCGAGGAGGTCAATCGGTGGATGAGCAGTACAAGTGGAGGCCGGAGGGGGTCGGACGGTGGAGATGCACAGTATCCCGTGGAGTCCCGCTTTTGCGATACGCCACACCCTCCCAATGAACAGACTCTGTTTCGTGAAGGCGCTCAACACAAGTCTGCTTTCCTCCGTTTTATGTACGCCACACCCTCCCAAAGAACGAGACACCCGTTTCGACCGTAGGAGGTCTGCTTCCTCCATTTTGCAGACGCGGCACCCCTCCCGATGAACAGGATCCTGCTTTGAACGTGGTCGGTCGAACACAAGGCCGCTTCCTCCGCTTACGGTACGCCAGCCTCGTTTCCATCGGTTGTTCTGCCCAAGCCCTCCGATGAACACACGACGACGCATTCCGCTCCGATCCAGCGGTTGGCTCCCCATGAACACGACGACGACGTTGTTTCTCCGTTCGATCCAGCCATGTACACGAGCCGCCCCGTGCGCAGACGCACGCTGCCGAGTAGGCGCTTGAGACCCTTGGGATGTATGTACGTGGCGTATTTTCTTTCTTGCACACCGCCGCTATATCGCACGCGTGTACATGCTACATGCGGCGCCTCTACTACGACACGCGGCGCTCTACATCGACCAAGATGTACGCATACGTTGGCGACCGAGTGACAACGCTTCGACGCTTCGACCGGTGGGTCCCGTACCGCCGCACTTCCTTGCGTGCGAAGATATAGCTGGTGGGTCCCAGCAGTCAGGGGGCGAATCGTTTTTTTTTGCCCGGATGCACTCCCTTGCGTGCGAAGATGTAGTGGTGGGTCCCAGCAGTCAGGGGGGAAACGTTTTTTTGCGAAATACGGTCGCCCATCTGGTGGGTCCCCGCTGTCAGGTGCAGGAATAATTATTTTACGCGTAATAAGGAGGCACTTCCTTGCGGTCGCTGTGGACCCACCACGACCTCTCCACGTCTGATACTCTTCCGATGGAAGTCGGTCATTGACCACATTGACCACGCCGCGCTGAGAGCACCAAGGCGGTGGACGACAGTGAGGCCTAGGAAGGGGCCGACGCGGAGCCAGGGAAGACGCGGCAGTGGATGCCCATGCGGAGAGGAGTACGAGGGTTCACTAGTTAAATTTGCGGTGTGAGGCCGCCGTCGGCTGCAGAATAACAGGGGTGTGGGTGAGTAGAGGGATGGTCTCGCCAGCGGTGGGAGTAGTAGGGGCGGTGAGGCCTCCGGCATCATAGCCGCCACGGGAGGCAGGAGCACGCCGCACGACCGGGCGCTTAGTTTGGGCGGCCGGAGCAAGAAGACCAGAGGTTGAAGAAGCACTACTGACGTTGGATGGACATCATACGGTCACCGGAGCTAGAATCGCTCAGATAATGACTAAGTTGACAAAGCCCTCCATCCCCGGCCAACTTAGTAGGCCCACAAGTCAGCCTCCCACTATGGTGGGTCCCACCGGTGGGGGTATTCATTTTTTTGTGCGCATAAGGAGGCACTTCCTTGCGTGCGAAGATATAGTTGGTGGGTCCGACACCGTCAGCAGAGGGAACGTTTTTCATGAAATCTGAGAGGCCCTTCCCATGGGTCCCAGATGTAAGGTGGAGGAATCATTATTTTGCGCGTAATAAGGAGGCATTTCCTTGTGTGCGGCCGTGGACCCAGCTGTCAGCCTCTCCACGTACATTCCAGTTCCGATGGATGCCGTTCGTTCACCACGTTGACCACGCCGCGCCGAGAGCACCAGGGCGGTGGACGACGGTGAGGCCTATGAAGGGAACGACACGTAGCCGGGGAAGACACGGCTGTGGCTGCCCACGCGATGGAGAGTATGAGGGTTGACTGGTTCGGTTGCCGCCGCTGGAAAATAACATGAGGTGTGGGTGAGTAGAGGGATAGACAGGCCAGGGATACAAGTATATGTCTATATGATGGGGCCATGAGGCCTGCCCGGCTAGACCTGACCAAGCCACGCAAAGCGGGAGTAAGCGGTTCAAGCGCTGGTTTGGACCAATTTGGGCGGTGAAGATCGAGAGGATCGAAGAAGCATGATTGCCTTTAGATTGACATCTAACGGTTTGACGCTGGTAGAGTCGATTGTTGACTAAGTTTCTTTTTTGAGAAACCTTGTGTACGCATGATCTTAGTAGGCCCACAAGTCAGCCTCCAAATCTGTGGCAGACAACATAGAGCCCATTTGCTATTTTTTAATAATTTGCAGCCCATTTGCTAATTCTTAAGTAATTTATTACAGCCCATTTTCTGCCCAGGACCACGGTCAAAAAGTTTAACCTTATTTTGCATATTTATGTGGAGTCCGAACTTTTGTAAGTCCTGAAATGATAAACATTTTTTAAGAACTTATTGATTTGCCAAAAAAATCGTTTTGTTTTTGTAAGCAAATAAGACGTGGGACAATTGAGTTGGTTTAAGGGAAAACCAGTGGTAAAAAAAATCGTCACTGGGAGGAAAGCAACAACAAAAATAAGGATGTAAATATGAAAAGGGTATTTTATGTATTTTCAATATAATGATACGTGTATATGAACTAGTAAAACTATAGGTAGAGATTAGAAATAGGATGTAGGACATGCGTTTCAAGAGGAAAATAGAACTGGGCTGTGTGTTTGATTTAGTAAAAAAACTGCCTGCGGATGTTGTACGACAAAAATATAACTAACGCCTGGCGGGCGAGAGGCTAGTAGATACCGCTGGATCTTTGTGCCCTTAGTTGTCGCCATGGCTCACCTGTTAAAAACAAAACCAAGCCGGGCAGTCTACAAAGATGCTTGAAACTTGCTCGACCTGAAAAAAACAATGTACGTGCTCAATAAGCGAGAGAATTACGCAAGTACGCATCGATAAGCGAGATGCAACAGGGATATTGTTTTTTCATCGTGATAATAAGTGCACGCACTTGTTTCGAAAAATTTGGAGAACTGGGAATTCAAACGGCAGCTGCTTATGCTACCCATGAAATAAAAATTAGGTGCCTGCAAATACGTTTCGAAACAAATGATTTAGCTTTATATCCACGTCGACCCTCGGCATCATGGTTGGAAGAAAATGCCAAGTTCAAGTACCAACAATACCAACTTGCGGACGACAAGGTAGTACAAGTACCAATACCAAACTAACTTATAATCTTTTTACTCCTGGCCCTAGTGTTCGTGTGGTAGAAAATCTTGCAGAGGACCAGCTCCCGCTCCTTCTCTTGCTCCAGTCCCGAGGTGGTACCGTGCATAACCCAGATTGGTCCTCTCGCTGGTTGAAGTTCTTATTGGTGTGCAGCACCGTAACCTTTTGTTGCCGCTCACCGCCGTTGACCATCACCGGCAAGGTATTGCTGGGTTGTGCCACATCGCGTGCATGCCGCACTCCGACTGTATCTTGCGACGTGTCCACGTGCCCCTTTTGAACGCCCTGGAATTGCGCTGGAAGAAATGCTTGCTTAGGCCACTTAGTGTGATACCTCCAGTATTGTCGAATACAGGTTTTAGTGTACGTAGTTGGCATTTTCATAACATCTTTGGCATGTTGCGATCCACTTGTTTCACTTTTTATTAACTGTCAAATTGTAATTGCTTCACCAGTCTGCGTATAAAAAGAAAATAGAGCTATAAACAAAGGAATATGTTTGTGCAAGTAGGCGACCGATCGGTGTCTTACCTGGAAGTTTCTCAGGATGGGTGTAGCATATGCCATGCTCGCTGTCGATGGTTGGTATGAACAAATCGATGGAGGGTGAGATTTCACGCTATGAGCACTCACTTTGGCCTCAAGGTGCTCGATCAGCTCCTGATCCGTGGGATCGAACTTGACACCAGCCGACAGCACCGGCCGATCCTTCTTCGACTTGCATCGGTTAATTCCAGTTATATGGTACTCAATGTATGATCAATCGACTGTTTTAAGTGAATGATGAAAGATTTCGACAGATAAGTGGTACTCCAAATCTGAAGTCCAGAATACCCGAACACGCCGCCAGGATTCTTGTGTCACCTCATGCACAGCGTGTTGTCACGTCAATTCAATATGTGGACATGATGAATAATTTGACCGACGTATACTAGTACTGCTACTGTACTACTTACTAGTCGTATTTAGTGTCACATTTTAACCATAGGTTGAACTAACAAGTACGCACTTGAAGCCTAATTGATATATATATATATATATACTGCACAGCATCTCCATCATCATTATCAGTACATCCTGCGCAGGTGAGAGGTATCTATCCTTCAAACTAGAGGAGTGCTTCAAACTAACAACAGTACATAATATCCAACAAAAGAGGGTCGTGCTATGGCAGCAGAATACATGGCTCAGTCTAGATATCAGTATGAATCAAGTTGTGCATATTTGGTGTTGGCATGAACCACATTGCCGCATGTCGGGTTTGCAAAAGCCATCCATCGCATGGAAGCTTGATGCCTTTCACACACTGAAGATTATCTGGCAACAAGCTGTGTCGACGAATCTCTGGATATGGTGATTCATGAAACCCATGGTATGATGTGTAAACACAGTCCCCCCTGGCGAATGGAAGTTGCATAGCACGGTAATCATCGCCGGTGATATGATCGATGATTGGTTGGATGATCGGATAATTCAGCCCGAGGAACATGGAGTGGTTGCCGAGGTCAGTAAACCCGCCTCCGATTGAATACCGCCCAACGGAGCTAGGATCTTTCTCGAACACGAAGCAACCATAGCCATCAATGTCACGATCGCCCCAGGCGTTGTACTACATGTGGTTTGATGTAATGGTTTGGTCAATTTGGTACATGTGAATGAGCATCAAATGACCGCTGCCAGCTGAACAAGCGATAAACCACCACCCATCGGCTGGTATGATTCCAGGTCCTGAAATCATGAAGGCCAACGCATTTGCGTCTGCTGCAAAAATTCAAATTGGAGTCCAAAAGGACAAAAATAAACAATCATGTTCAGAGTATGTGTGGAATTAAGATTACTATAACAGTGACACATATCATAGATAGAGAATTGCAATGCCGTGGTCATAATCATACCCCAAGTTTAAAAAATAAGCCAATGGCTTTCATATTCTAGCAATATGTCATGGTTCAAACATCATGTAACAATGAGAGGAAAACAGCTATGACAGAGCCTACTCATATTCTACCATAGCACTTACTACTACCGTTCTCATATCAACTCTAAGCAATAACATGCGTTGTTATAAAAATCTTGGAAATGAGAGTAACATATAGCAATCATGATGTTATGCTCATAATATCTATTCAAACAATCATTAGATGCCAATTGTTCTCATATCAACTCTAACAATAACATGTGTGATCATAAAAATCTAGGAAATGAGAGGAACATATAGCAATGATGTGGTTATAGACATACTATCTATTCTAAATTTTAACAATGAACAGCAAATGATTCATAAGGTAAAGATGAGATGAGATAGAACAATTACACGACGATAGATTCCACCAAGATAGGCAGCCAATCGTAAATGCGATCGGCGTAAACGATGCCGTCGTGCACTATAGCATCAGACAAAAATGTTGCCTCAACAGGATTGACGATGAGCCATAACCATGTATGGCGACCGGATTCCAGATAGACTAATCCCATGTTGAACAAGGCAATGAGCTTGTAATCCATGTAGTCTTCTGATGGTGTCGACGCCGCACATTACAACTTTCAAAGCAATGCAGGTTGAGCCAAAAGCTTGACGCCTCTAAGTGCGTAGTAGGTAGGAGTGTCCGGCGGTCATGAGGCTCGATGGCGGCGGTATCCAACGATGGAAGGGTGATCTCTCGCTGGGTGTAGATATCCATGAGATGCCACGGACTACCGGATTGGTGGATGAGGATGATCCAGTTGGCCTTCATGCCCGCCCAGTAGTGGCCGCGCATGAAGGACAGGTGGACGGGTAGTGGTAGCATGTCGAGGGGCACCACGGCAACCTCCATAGGATCGTCAAGTCGGTGTCTGGGCCACCTGCGAGGATCGGGCATCGCCAAGGTGGTGTCTTGAAAAGAGTCACCGGTTGCTGACGAGTATATGGTACAAAGACACGAGCATGCGGCCAGACGGGTGGTGCTGAGCAGGTCCATACAATTACAGATCTGCTCCAAGAGAACATCGGGGAGGGAATTCCAATCGTGGCTCTGCGTGTCAGTCGGTTCTGCCATTGGGGTTTTCGGTGCCTGTGAGCCAGCGGGGAAGTGGATTCGGGTGGGCGAGCGAAGAAGCTTCTCGTGTGGCCGAAAGCAAAGGAGCGGGGATATGGTACACGTGAGCTACCAAGGAAGATAGCGCGAGCGGGCAAGCAGTGAGTGGGGGGAAATGGTGCGCGGCCGACAATGGGGAAGAGAGGAGGAAGAAGAAGAGAGGAGGAAGAAGAGTGGAATACGGGGAAGAAAGTGCATTAAATCTCAATTCTACTACTACTACCAGGATATGCCGTCCTTGAGTGTAAATAGTCACACCGATGACATGTGGGTCTACCACAAGACGGCCCATATGTCGCTTAATGGAGGATGTAAGCGTGCTCTCATCGGCAAACATGATGGCGATCTTGGGTAAAGGCTGATTTAGTAACACCAACACGCTAGTTTAGCTTATTAATTATGTGTCCCATCTGCTGCAGCGTGTATTTTCACTTCACTGCGAAGACTAGTTGAATAGTTCTCTCTGACCGAGATGGGGAATAATGGATGGCGAAGACTTCCTTTCTACATTATCCCTATGCCTCTACGCTCACTTCACTCATTTTTCTCCGTACGTGGTCACTTATTGAAATCTCTAGAAAGACAAATACTCCGTATTTGGGAACAGAGGGAGGATTTTACTCCATATTTGGGAACGGAGGGAGAATTATACTCCGTATTTGGGAACGGAGGGAGTATCACCATATGGAGGGAACAGAGGAAGCTTGAAATATGAACATGTTAATGGGAGGGAGTAAGCCCCATGCATGCATGCATGCATGCATGCAACATTCAACACTCACACGTACACATGGACGCATGCAACACTCACGCACCCATGCAGCACATAGCACACGACGCAACACACACGCTCATGCTCAAGTGCTCAACCTACTCCCTACGTCCGTGAAAGACTGTATATTTAGAGATTTACACATTGACGAGGGCATAATTAACGCCCAAAAGTAGCAGACTTCTGTGTGCATGCGACCATTGAGAGAAGAAGATTAAATGAAGGTCGTTGCATGCTGTAATTAAGGATAGACATGTAGCCTATACCTAGAGCACATGTTGGTGCATTATTCAATCAATATCGATTTAGATTAAAGGCTAAATGCATTGGAGTGTAGATGTACTACACTCTTTGTTTTTTAGCCGATGTACACTCTTTGTTGGAAGACCGAGGGAGTACACGTCATGCACTCACATACACAACCAGGGTGGTTCGAGCGCAAGGGTTGGACTCCTGTCGCGCCTGCGTAAAGTTTTGTTTAACTGATTTCTTTGCTCTGCCAACTGACATGTGGGACCCAGAAACCAGGTGACAATTTAACCAGTCAACAAAGTGCCACGTCGACTATGTGGCTGGTCAGTAGGGTGCAATACGGTGCTCTAGGATGAGCTAGTGATTGTATAATTGCCGCAAAACTATATATGGTGACCGTAAAGAGCGTATTGTTACATACATTGACCGCCAGTGTATTTTTCTCGTTTCAAATTAAGCCATATTAACCGGAAAGGACGCAGTATGGACTAGTACTAGTACTGCTTTGATGTGTCCCGTCAACTTGCCGAACGAGGAGAAGCTTGCTTACTACGCCTCTCCCTCGCCCTCGCGGTGGACGTGCAGCAGTTCAATCGGTGTCAGATTGCCAGAAGCATAATGTACTGTAGTATCATCATTCTTGGACCTTCCAAAGAGGCGAAGAGCCAAGTGCAAGGTTCACACGAGTACGAACTGTTGAACCTCCCGAAGAGGCAAAGAGCCAAGCACAAGGTTTTATAGGAGTTGTCATCCTAGTAGGAGTGTACTACAACTATAGCCAACGACGCTACTGTATGATGCCGCCACGTCACGTATATCCAGAGTTGTGCCACCTTTTTTTCTCAAAGAGCGTGTTGGAGCCCGTGCAGCAACCACTCAAGTTGCACGTACACATAACACATTTACTAGTAATAAATTCTAAAGGACAAATGCCAGTATGCCACACAAGTTCATCTCCAATTCATGTGATAAATTTGTGCACACTAGTCTACATATATTCACAGCGCTACCGTTCACAATTTACCATACTCCACTTACACGGTATAGATGGGCTACATGTCCTCCTCTAGGGTCCAGTCCCAGGTGTTCTTCATGGATGGCACAATCCATAGCGGTGGGCAACGGGAATCACTGTCGCAGCTTTCTAGTCCGGTTCCACACGATGGAGACTCATCCAAGCTGAAGCGGAATAAATCAGGGATAGCGTGTCCCAAAGATGTCATTCATCCGTGGTGTGCCTTTGAAGACACAACCATGCTTCATGAACGGCAGGCCTTCCATGTCGTGCACGGAAGGTGGCATCCACTTCACAATGGGGTAGTGATACGTCCATTTTGCATCATGCTTTTATATCTATATTTATTGCATTATGGGCTATTATTATGCATTATGTCACAATACTTATGGCTATTCTCTCTTATTTTACAAGGTTTACATAAGGAGGAGAATGCTTCAGAAATTTGGGTAATGAATTTGGAAAAGGAGCAAATATTAGAGACCTATTCTGCACAACTCCAAAAGTCCTGAAACTCCATGAAAGTCATTTTTGGAAATAATAAAAAATATCCAGCGGAAGAAGTTCACTAGAGGGGGCCCACCTGTCCACGAGGATGTGGGGCGCGCCCTACCCCCCTGGGCGCGCCCCCTACCTCGTGGGCCCCCTTTTGGCTCTCCGATGCCCATCTTCTGCTATATGAAGTCTTTCGATGAGGAAAAAATCATAAGCAACCTTTCGGGACGAGACTCACCGCATACGAGGCGGAACCTCATGGAACCAATCTAGGGCTCCGGTGAGCTGTTTGCCGGGACACTTCCCTCAGAGAGGGAAATCATCACCATCGTCATCACCAACGCTCCTCTCATCGGAGAGGGCAATCTGCATCAACATCTTCACCAAAGCACCATCTCCTCTCAAAACCCTAGTTCATCTCTTGTATCCAATTCTTGTCTCCAAGTCCGGATTGGTACTAGTAGGTTGCTAGTAGTGTTGATTACTCCTTGTAGTTGATGCTAGTTGGTTTACTTGGTGAAAGATCATATGTTCAGATCCTATATGCATATTATTACCCCTGATTATGAACATGAATATGCTTTGTGAGTAGTTACGTTTGTTCCACGAGGACATGGGAGAAGTCTTGCTATTAGTAGTCATGTGAATTTGGTATTCGTTCGATATTTTGATGAGATGTATGTTGTCTAGCCTCTAGTGGTGTTATGTGAACGTCGACTACATAACACTTCACCATTATTTGGGCCTAGAGGAAGGCATTGGTAAGTAATAAGTAGATCATGGGTTGCTAGAGTGACAGAAGCTTAAACCCTAGTTTATGCGTTGCTTCGTAAGGGGCTGATTTGGATCCATATGTTTCATTCTATGGTTAGGTTTACCTTAATACTTTTGTTGTAGTTGCGGATGCTTGCAATAGAGGTTAATCATAAGTGGGATGCTTGTTCAAGTAAGAACAGCACCCAAGCACTGGTCCACCCACATATCAAATTATCAAAGTACCAACGCGAATCATATGAACGTGATGAAAACTAGCTTGACGATATTCCCATGTGTCCTCGGGAGCGCTTTTCCTTATATAAGAGTTTGTCCAGGCTTGTCCTTTGCTACATAAAGGATTGGGCCACCTTGCTGCACTTTATTTACTTTTATTACTTGTTGCTCGTTACAATTTATCCTATCACAAAACTATCTGTTACCACTTATTTCAGTACTTGTAGATAATACCTTGCTGAAAACCGCTTATCATTTCATACGCTCCTCGTTGGGTTCGACACTCTTACTTATCGAAAGGACTACGATAGATCCCCTGTACTTGTGGGTCATCAAGACTCTTTTATGGCGCCGTTGCCGGGGAGTGAAGCGCCTTTGGTAGGTGGAATTTGGTAAAGAAAAATTTATATAGTGTGTTGAAATTTACTGTCACTTGTTAGTATGGAAACTAATCCTCTGAGGGGCTTGTTCGGGGTATCTTGACCCCGACCAGTAGAGCAAAGAATTGCTCCTCAACCTACTGAACCTACTGAAAATGAAAATGTCTACTTTGAATTTCCTTCGGGTATGGTAGAAAAACTGCTAGCTAATCCTTTTGCAGGAGATGGAACCAAGCATCCTGATGAGCACCTAATATATGTGGATGAGGTTTGTGGATTATTTAAGCTTGCAGGTATACCCGATGATGTTGTCAAGAAGAAGGTCTTCCCTTTATCTTTGAAGGGAGATGCATTGACATGGTATAGGCTATGTGATGATACGAGATCATGGAATTACAGACGATTGAAATTGGAATTTCATCAGAAATTTTATCCTATGAATCTTGTTCATCGTGATCGCAATTATATATATAATTTCTGGCCTCGCGAAGGAGAAAGCAGCGCTCAAGCTTGGGGGAGGCTTAAATCAATGTTATATTCATGCCCCAATCATGAGCTCTCGAGAGAAATAATTCTTCAAAGTTTTTACGCTCGGCTTTCTCATAATAATCAAACCATGCTCGATACTTCTTGTGCTGGCTCTTTTACGATGAAGACTATTGAATTCAAATGGAATTTATTGGATAGAATTAAATGCAACTCTGAAGATTGGGATCTCGACGAAGGTAAGGAGTCAGGTATGACACCTAAGTTTGATTGTGTTAAATCTTTTACGGATACCGATGTTTTCCGTAAGTTTAGCACTAAATATGGACTTGACTCTGAGATAGTAGCTTCTTTACGTGAATCTTTTGCTACTTATGTTGATCTCCCTAAGGAGAAGTGGTTTAAATATCATCCTCCCATAAAAGTAAAAGTAGCTGCACCTATTAAAGTTGAAGAAAAGACTGTCACTTATAATGATCCTATTGTTCCTACTTCTTATGTTGAGAAACCACCTTTCCTGTTAGAATAAAGGATCATGCTAAAGCTTCAATCGTGGTTAGTAAAAGCAATATTAGAACTTATACACCTCCTGAGCAAGTTAAAGTTGAACCTAATATTGCTATTGTTAAAGATCTCTTGTCTGATAATATTGATGGGCATGTTATTCAGTTCTGCAGTGAAACCGCTAGAATTGCCAAACCTTGTGCTAAAGATAAACATAGACTGTGGTAGGCGTGCCTGTTATTTCTGTTAAAATAGGAGATCATTGTTATCATGGCTTATGCGATATGGGTGCTAGTGCTAGTGTTATACCTATTACCTTATATGAAGAAATTAAGCATGAAATTGCACCTGCTGAATTAGAAGATATTGATGTTACAATTAAACTTGCCAATAGAGATACTATATTAGCAGTGGGAATTGTTAGAGATGTTGAGGTCTTGTGTGGGAAAACTAAATATCCTGCTGATTTCCTTGTTCTTGGTTCCCCACAAGATAGCTTTTGTCCCATTATATTTGGTAGACCCTTCTTGAACACTGTTAATGCTAAGATAGACTGCGAAAATAATGTTGTTACTATTGGCTTGGATGATATGATTCATGAGTTTAATTTCTCTAAATTCAGTAAACAACATCGTGAAGAAGAATTACCTAGTAAGGATGAAATTATTGGTCTTGCTTCTATTGTCGTACCTCCTAGTGATCCTCTAGAACATTATTTGCTAGACCATGAAAATGATATGTTTATGAATGAAAGAAGGGAAATAGATGAAGTATTCTTTAAGCAGGAGCCTATTCTGAAACATAATTTGCCTGTTGAAATCCTAGGGGATCCTCCTCCACCTAAGGGTGATCCCGTGTTTGAGCTTAAACCGTTGCCTGATAATCTTAAATATGCTTATCTTGACGAAAAGAAGATATATCCTGTTATTATTAGTGCTAACCTTTGAGCATGAAGAAGAAAGATTATTGAAAACTCAAGACTGTCTTTGCTATTGGATATACTCTTGATGATCTTAAGGGCATTAGTCCCACTCTATGTCAACATAAAATAAATTTGGAAGAAGATGCCAAACCAGTTCGTGATCCTCAACGACGTCTGAATCCTAAAATGAAAGAAGTGGGAAGAAAAGAAATACTAAAGCTTCTGGAGGCAGGTATAATTTATCCCGTTCTTTGATAGTCGATTGGGTAAGTCATGTTCATTGTGTCCCTAAAAAGGGAGGTATTATGTTGTTCCTAATGATAAAGATGAATTGATTCCACAAAGAATTATTACAGGTTATAGGATGGTAATTGATTTCCATAAATTAAATAAGCCTACTAAGAAAGATCATTACCCCTTACCTTTTATTGATCAAATGCTAGAAAGATTATGCAAACATACACATTATTGCTTTCTAGATGATTATTCTGGTTTCTCTCAAATACCTGTGTCGCCCAAAGATCAATCAAAGACTACTTTTACATGCCCTTTGGGTACTTTTGCTTATAGACGTATGCCTTTTGGTTTATGTAATGCACCTGCTACCTTTCACAGGTGCATGATGGCTATATTATCTGACTTTTGTGAAAAGATTTGTGAGGTTTTCATGCATGACTTTTCCGTCTATGGATCCTCTTTTGATGATTGCATGAGCAATCTTGATCGAGTTTTGCAGAGATGTGAAGAAACTAATCTTGTCTTGAATTGGGAAAAGTGCCACTTTATGGTTAATGAAGGTATTGTCTTAGGGCATAAAGTTTACGAAAGAGGTATTGAAGTTGATAAAGCCAAGGTTGATGCTATTGAAAAGATGCCATGTCCCAAGGACATCAAAGGTATAAGAAGTTTCCTTGGTCACGCCCGGATTTTATAGGAGGTTCATTAAGGACTTCTCAAAAATTTCTCGTCCTCTGACTAATTTATTACAAAAAGATATACCATTTGTCTTTGATGATGATTGTGTAGAAGCATTTGAAATACTTAAGAAAGCATTGATCTCTGCACCTATTGTTCAGCCACTGGATTGGAATTTACCCTTTGAAATTATGTGTGATGCTAGTGATTATGCTGTAGGTGTTGTTCTAGGACAAAGAGTCGATAAGAAATTAAATGTTATCCATTATGCTAGTAAGACTCTAGACAATGCTCAAAGAAATTATGCTACTACTGAAAAAGAATTTTTAGCAGTTGTATTTGCTTGTGATAAGTTCAGACCTTATATTGTTGATTCTAAAGTAACCATTCACACTGATCATGCTGCTATTGAATATCTAATGGGAAAGAAAGATGCTAAACCTAGACTTATTAGATGGGTTCTCTTGCTACAAGAATTTGATTTGCATATTGTTGATAGAAAGGGAGCTGAGAACCAACTTGTCTAGGTTAGAAAATGTTCTTGATGACCCACTACCTATTGATGATAGCTTTCCTGATGAACAATTAAATGTTATAAGTACTTCTCGTAGTACTCCTTGGTATGCTGATTATGCTAATTATATTGTTGCTAAATTCATACCACCTAGTTTCACATACCAAGAAAAGAAAAAGTTTTTCTATGATTTGAGACATTACTTTTGGGATGACCCACATCTTTATAAAGAAGGAGTATATGGTGTTATTAGGCGTTGTGTACTGAGCATGAACCGAACGAGATCCTACGCAAGTGTCACTCCGAAGCTTATGGAGGACACCACTTATTTGGAGATAGAACTGCACATAAGGTATTGCAATCCGGTTTTTATTGGCCTACTCTCTTCAAGGATGCCCGTAAGTTTGTCATATCTTGTGATGAATGTCAAAGAATTGGTAATATTAGTAGACGTCAAGAAATGCCTATGAATTATTCACTTGTTATTGAACCATTTGATGTTTGGGGCTTTGATTATATGGGACCTTTTCACGCCTCTAATGGATATACACATATTTTAGTTGCTATTGATTACGTTACTAAGTGGGTAGAAGCTATTCCAACTAGTAGTGTTGATCATAACACCTCTATTAAAATGCTTAAAGAAGCTATTTTTCCGAGGTTCGGAGTCCCTAGATATTTAATGAATGATGGTGGTTCACATTTTATTCATGGTGCTTTCCGTAAAATGCTTGCTAAATATGATGTTAATCATAGAATTGCATCTCCTTATCACCCACAATCTAGTGGTCAAGTAGAATTGATTAATAGAGAACTCAAATTAATTTTGCAAAAGACGGTTAATAGGTCTAGAAAGAATTGGTCCAAGAAACTTGATGATGCATTATGGGCCTGTAGAACTGCATATAAAAATCGTATGGGTATGTCTCCGTATAAAATGGTTTATGGAAAATCATGTCACTTACCTATCGAATTAGAACATAAGGCATATTGGGCTATTAAAGAGCTCAATTATAATTTCAACTTGTCGGTGAAAAGAGGTTATTTGATATTGGCTCACTTGATTGATGGAGAACCCAAGCTTACAAAAATGCCAAGTTGTTTAAAGAAAAAGTTAAAAGATGGCATGACAAAAGAATACAAAAGCGTGAGTTTAACATAGGTGATTATGTATTGCTATACAACTCTCGTTTAAGATTTTTTGCAGGAAAAGTTCTCTCTAAATGGGAAGGCCCCTACGTTATTGAGGAGGTCTATCGTTAGGTGCCATAAAAATCAACAACTTCAAGGCACAAATCCAAGGTGGTAAACGGTCAAAGAATTAAACATTATATCTCGGGTAATCCCATAAATGTTGAAACCAATATTATTGAAACCGTAACCCGGAGGATTACATAAGGGACACTTTCCGTAGCGCTTTGAGACTCGAAAAGGAATAGGTATGTGGTACGGTAAGTAAACCGACTCCAAAACAGTTTTTAAGGCAATATTTCTCCGTTTTGGAATATTTAGAAAAATAGAAAAATAAGTAGCAGTCCGGGAAGGACACGAGGGCGCGCCCTACCCCCCTGGGCGTGCCCCCCTACCTCGTGGGCACCTCGTGTGCCTTCCGGACTCCGTTTTCTTGCACGATACGTATTTTGGTCGGTAAAAATTCATTATATAACCTCCCGAAGGTTTTGACTCCTGTATCATGCAAATATCCTTTGTTCTTGTTTTGAGTTGTTCTCTGTCAGGGTTGTCAAGGCCAGGCATCATGTCGTCTCCCTCCTCCAACAATGGTGACAAATATGCTTGGTTAATGAAGATAGAGCTGAAGAGGGAAGAACCCATGGAGATCAACAAGGATGAAGGGATCAAGAAGGCCACAGAGAACCAAGCTCCAGTAGCAGAAGACATCCTTCAACTTGATCACAATCTTCTTACCCCAACTGAGATTGAAGCTTTCAAGATGATTGAGTTAGCTCGTATTCAAAACAGGTATCTCACAAGTGAAAATATTTTGTTGAAGGAGCATATCGTTGCACTCAAGGGCATTATCCATGAAGTTGGAGGACCTATTACGCCGATGTGTGACTATCCATCACCACCACCTTCTTCACCGACAAAGGAGACATAATCATATGGCTATGGGCACTCCCCTTGGCAACTGCCAACCTTGAGGGAGGTGCCCCGGTATCGTATCACAATCACATCTCCTATCTTTACCATTTTTTTAGTTCGATCCTATTAGTAGTATCTTGATCTAGTAGAATAAAGTTTATGGCATGATCTAGTTTTGAGTTTTGCTTTATGATCTCTCTTTGTAATCAAGTCCGTGAGCTATATATATATATAATAAAGATTAGTGTTGAGTCAAGGGCTTGATTATTTTGCCATGATCCTGAGTGAATAAAAGAAAAGAGAAAAAGAATAAAAGAAAACAAAGAGTTCATATTGATCTTATCGAGAGTGATGACTTCACATAGAAAGAGTATGATGATTAAAAGTTGTTGGGATTTGGCAAACATAGTTTTGGTCATCGTTGCAATTAATAGGAAGTAATAAGGAAAGAGAGGTTTCACATATAAATATTTTATTATTGACATCTTTTATGATTGGGAGCACTCATTAAAATATGACATGCTAAAGAGTTGATGTTGGACAAGGAAGACAACGTAATGGGTTATGTTTTCTTATATCTGAGATGAAGTATGTTGTCATGGATCCTCCAAAATGTTGAGCTTGCCTTTCCCCCTCATGCTAGCCAAATTCTCAGCACCAAGTAGAGATACTACTTGTGTCGGGGGAAATCTGTCCCACCACGGACACCTATGGGACCGGAGCCCCTTTTCGGTTTGGCAGGGGGCGGAGGATGCACAAAGAGCAGATCGAGGCGATCACACGAGCGATTTACCCAGCTTCGGAGCTCTCCGGAGAGATAATACTCCTACTGCTGCTTGTCTGGTTGTATTGTGTTCTTGCTAGGGACCGATGAGGGCTACAAAACCTAGCTTGAGAGTCTGTGGCTTCGTACGAGCTGTCCTCAACCAGCCGCACGGAACCGAACCGAACCCTTTCTACGTTGCACTCGGGCCTCCTTTTATATGCACAAGGGGATCACCACAGGTGGCAAGTAGACAGGGGTAAAATAGGAAAAAGCAGAGGTTGGTACACCGCTTTATCTGATGTCTGATGATCTATACCTAAATCGTGGCGGCGAGGGACAAGGGCCATAAATGCCCGTCTAAGTCTCCCAAACAAGTGCAAAAGGTGGCGTCCACGGCGCCACCGTCTGCCACGATGGTAGCTTGTCAGCGCCGCTTATCGCCGCTCCCCGCTGGCTGCACAGCCCATCGACACACGCGCCTCGAGAAGCCCCATGGCGACACATTGGCGGATGAGCTGGAGCGGAGATGAAGAGAGGTTACCTGCCGCGGCAAGAGCCTTGCCGCGGCAAGGTTCTTGTCGCGCTCGGGAGCTTGTCGCTCATCAAGCCTTCCCGGCAAGCTCCTCTTGCCGGGTCTTGTTTCCTGCATGCCTCGAGTGGCCTTCCCGCAAGCTCCTCTTGCCGGGCCTTCTCTGCGTGCCTAGGGTGGCCTTCCGGCAAGCTCCTCTTGCCGGGTCTCGTCTCTTTGACTAGAAGCACTTTGTTCTTGAATGGCTCCAAAGGAGTCACGAAGAATCTTGGTGATCATCAGGCAAGCCTTGCCGTGCAGTCTTTACGATCGTCCGTGCACGAAGTTCGGGATACTAGGGTACCCCTACTCTAGTACACCGGCAGAGCCCCCGGGCTGGGCCATACACGATGCCGAAGCGCTGTTGGGCCAGGCCCAAAAGCAGTCTGCAGACGCACGCGGCTTGAATCACACCGTTACTTACCTGGACCCACCACGTCCCCCCACGAGCGGCCGCAGCGTCGGCCGGGCGTTATGGGAGAAATCGCGGGCGAGATCGTGGGGAATATTTTCGCCGGGGAAGTGCGTAAACGCCCGCCCCTCCCTCTTTATAAGCGAGAGGGAACAGGGCATTCTGTTCCCCTCGCCATTTGCTGCTTGATCTTGAAAACCACCATTGCTTTCTCCTGCTTTCCAAGCGAGAAAAAACAGCGCTCCGCCCCTCGTCGCCGCCGTCTCCTGCGCCGTCCGGTCACCTCCAGCGCCTCGCCATGGCTCGAAGGCCGACAAGGGAAAGGCGCTGAAGTCGGGCCGAGGCGCAGCGGCTCACAAGCGCAAGCGAACGGGCCTCTTGACCCCCAGCTCGGCGCAAAGGCGTTCGCGGAGGAGTACTACCTCTTCTGGTCGACGGAGACGCGGGCACACCCGCGCACGAGGGTGATCTCCGCCGCTGCATCTGAGAAGGTTTCCGTCGGGTACCCCTTCTTTCCGCTTTTCTTCTACTGCGGGCTCTGCCCGCCCTTCTCCGAATTCTTTTGTGACGTTATGAACACATATGGCCTCCACCTCCTTGATTTCACCCCCAACGCCGTCCTCACTATGGCGGTTTTCGCACATCTTTGTGAGAATTTTGTCGGAGTCCACCCAAATGTCGCCCTCTTCCGTCACTTCTTTATGCCCCCTTGAGAGAGGAGAGCCGCTTGCGGAGGGGTAGCTTGGGTCTCTAGGATCGGCAAGAAAGAAGCTTATTTGGAAGGGGAGTTCCGTAACAAGTGGGGCCAGTGGAGAGGCAAGCGGTGTTGGATCATTGAGGAGAATCCGCAGCCCTTCAACTGCCGTCGCCAAACCCCAATAGTGCGCGGCAACGATTGGAGTAACTTGGCGCGGAGGATGAGAGGCTGCAGATTGCCGTGACCGGATCCTGCGCCTTAGGCTTGCGGACTCATCGTGGCGCGGTTAGCGCGAACTTCCTTCGCTGCCGCATTGCACCCTTGCAAGAGAGGGGAGACCGGCTTGGGAATTCAAGAATGCGGCAGATATCATGAGGTTGCGCCGGGCCTTAATCGAACTTCACGGTCTTGGAGCCGGCGGCGATGCCGCGAGAGCTATTCAAGCATGATCCGAGCACCCCGAGTGGTTTATGTTGCGGAAGGAGTCGTCCCCTTGTGCAACAATTGATCATTGGACCGCATCCAGCGCCATGATGTTGCCGTTGTGCGATTCCCATGGAATCGCTCCAACTGGGCAGAGCCTTCGGCAGACGTCGTGGCGGCAGTTTTGATAGCTTGGAGGAAGTCGCGGTCCGTCTTGCCGACGAGAAGAAGTGGCTCACCCGCGACACCACCGACCAAGAGATGGCGCGCATTGCCACAAGGTTGGAGGAGGCGGCGTACCAGCTGCCGGCCGGTGCCTTCAGGTTTACCGTGGAGGAGGCGAGAGGCATCCGGCGGCGAGCCTTGCCGACCGAGAAGAGCTTGTCGGCGAGGAGGAGCAGGTCGAGCTCGAGGTCGAGCCAATGAGCCAGCGAAAGACGCTTCGCTCCGTCATCCAGCAGCTTGCGCAATCGGAGCCCCGGCTCCGCCAAGGAGGCGTCTTCGGAGGACCGGAGACGAAGTCGAGGCAGACGGGCAGACCAACAGCTGCAGCGCCGTGCGACAAGCTCTCTACCGCAGTAATCTGATTTGCCTGGAGCGCGTCCACACGGCTCCGGCAACTGAGGTGGGATCCTCCCGGGCCGCCGCTGCCACTCCCGCCAAGCGATCAAGGGAGCCCACCCCTCCACCTCTTCGCACTGGATGTGAGCCGGAGTTTGATCTCTCCGCGCTCAGCTCCGGCGAGGAGGAAGAAGACGAGTAAGTTTCCTGCTGCGCTTGTATTTCTTCAATTTCATTGCTTCATCTTGAATCTGATTTGCTTCATTCGACTTCTTTCTTTTTCGTGACGCTGGCTCAAAGAGCGTCGAAAAGGGCCAAGACTCCGTTGGTGCGTCGTCGAAGACGATTCTCCTGGCGACAGGAGGCACGTCTGAGACTCCCTTGCGGATCCGGCAACCTTCGACAGGATAGCCCCAGGCCCCCAAAGCGTAAGTGTTTGTATTATCCTTACGGTTCGGTGTGCTTGGGTGCTCCTTCTTCTTGATATCTGGCTTGTTGATTTGTGTAGGAGCAGAGCAGCCTCATCAGGAGGTCCCGGAAGTCACTCCTGAAGTCCTGCTTGCTTCAACTACGCCGCCAAGGGAAAAATCTCCGCCAAGGGAGCGTTCTCCGGCAAGGGAGGCCTCTCCGACAAGGGGAGCTTCTCCGACAAGGGGCAGCGCCGACAACCCTCCGGTGGTGGAGACCGCGGCTACAGATCCCACTGCAGGTAATCTTTTTACTTGAGAACTTCCCTTGGGCTCTTTTCTTCTGTTCTTCTTTTCGAACGTTTGCTTGACTCGTTCTTTCTTTGATCTTCCGATCCATCTGCCGGAGAGCCGATGGAGGCCCGAGGTCGCCCGGCGAGAGGACGCCAAGGCAACAATGACGACGCCACCACCATGGAGGAGGAGGCCGGGCGCCGACGGGTCTGGCTGGCGAAGAGGCGACCAAGATCGCTAGCGCAGAGGCGGGGAGGGGTCTCAGTGATCGTCTTGACGCCCCGAGGCCGCAGGAGCGCCAGGCGCGACGCCGACCACAGATCCTCCGCCACCGATGCAGCACCAGGCTCAAGAGCCCCAGTCCGGCGCCTATCTCGAAGGCCGCGACGGTGTCTTCATCAAGCTTCCGTGGGCGTCAAGCTCTAGGGCTCGGTCGAAGGGAGATCTTCGACGGAGAGTTGCTCGCCTCTTTGGTCACATCCTTGGTTGTGGCCAAAGCAGCGATGTATTCCGAGGAGGAGTAGCTTTTGAAGAAGCTGGTGTCGCTCTCTGCGCCCGACAAGCTAAGCTGGAGTCGAGGAAGCACTTGTCGCGAGGGCAGGAGCCGACATGGAGAAACACGCAGAATAGCTCCGGCGCGCCAACAAGGAAACTCTCCGGACATAGCGGAGGCGCTGAGCAGCTTCTTTGAAGAGCGCCTGACCTTTATCTTGGAGAAGGCCGAGGTCGAAGAGCAGCAAAGGCTTGCCGGCGAGAAGCTCTCTGCACAAGAAGGTGAGCTGGCGCAGCGGAAGATCAACCTCGACAGCCATGAGGAAGATCTTGCCGCGCGCGAGCGATCAATCGGCGGGGCACTCCAGGAGGCAAAGGACGCCGCCGCGGCTGCCGAGGCCGCCAAGAAGGAACTGGAAACGAGGGTGGCACAGCTGGAGGCCACTCCCCAGAAGAGCGGCGAGGAGGTCACCGCAAGCACGAAAGCGCCGAGAAGGACGCCTACACTCTTGGCGAAGTTGCAAGGCCGCCTGTTGAGAGGATCAAAGAGATCGACGCCGCCAAAGATGTCAAAGCGGATCTCGAGCTGAAGCTATCCACTCTGATAGAGACGCTAGACGGCGCCAAGGAGCGAGAAGTGGGCTTGCTGGAGAAGATCAAGGCCGACGAGGAGCTGCTGACGAGTGCCGCAACTACCCATAACACCTTCAGAGAAAATGCGATGCACTGGACAGAGGGCCTTGTGGACACTGCTGCCACCATCGACAAGGAGCTGAAGGAGATGGGGATGGAGGACCTCGGATACTCCTCCGACGAGCATCTCCAGCCCAGCGCCAAACTTAGCTTGTTCTTCAAGGGCGTGTTGATTGCTCTCCGGCGGCTCCGAGCGGCGATCCCGAAGCGACTGGCCGAGGAGTCGCGCCAAATCTGCTCGGAAGTTCTCCAAAAGGTGCTGGTGAAGGTGGCCTACCGCAACCCAGGCCTTGACCTCACCAACGTCCTCAAATCCTTGCCGCCGGATGCCGACGTAGAGGCTCTCAAGGCCTTTGTCGCCCCCATCGTGGGCCAGGGTCAACAAGGTCAAGAGGGTTGAAAGGCGGCCGTGTAGACTAGGCCACCAAGTTTATCTTTCCCTTGTCGCCGCAGATCATGTTTAGGAAAACATTTTATTAGATCCGCGACAAGTTATTTTGTAATATACACTATCTTAGGCAATGATTGCAATGTTATTTCCTCTACTTGACTCCTTCCTTTGTATGCTACACCCCTACGCTTTTAGGGAACTTGTCGGAGCAAACACCTTTTCCCGCTGAGTGCTGAGCATCGAACGTCAAGAGCTTCTTTGGCGGTGTTACTCACGACAAGAAACCTTGTCATGACTAGCCGCAGCTTCGCTTAAATTGTTGAAGCAGACTCGAAACAAAATAAGGGCGCGACTAGCTACGAGTTGGTTCCTCCGCGCTGAGTTTTTCCATACAAAGCACGGTCGTTCGAGGAAGATAACTCAAAAATTTAAAACTGATTGCTCAAACTCCGCAACTTAGCTTTTACGTCGTTTGCTTCCTTCATTTTCCGGCAAAGCGAGATTTTTTCAGTGAAGACAAGACTTCCTCGAGCGACACTTGGTCCACAATGACACTTGGTCCACACCATTATCTTCGCTTCTCCTCCCCGGTTAACTTGTGCGCGAGAAACTTCCTTTCTTTGAGAAGAAAGAAGAGAAAATAAGGTTATGGAGCCTGGTGGCTCGCTATTGCTTACGGATGTGGGTGCTGCACAAAGTGTCGGATAACATATGCAATATAATAAAAGAGCATAAAAGCCCGACAAAATGTGCGCAGATAAACTTTCTTGATGCACGGGTCTTGCGCCCGGCTTTGTACAAAGGATTACATGCAACAGCGGCAAGACTTGTACAAAAGGTGGTTGCCGAGCGGGTTCCGCAACCGCGCCTTTATGGGTAAAACTTGCGAAGATGCTCTATGTTCCAGGAGTTGCTCACCGTAACGCCATCTTTCGGGTCTCAAAGCGGATAAGCGCCGAGCCTAGTGACTCGTTTCACCCGATAAGGGCCTTCCCACTTTTAAGCGTCAACTTGTTGGAATTCTTGGCGGATTGAACGCAGCCAAGAACAAGGTCGCCTTCCTCGAGACTTCTGGTATTAACTCTGCGGCTATGGTAGCGGCGCAAAGCTTGCTGGTATCGAGCAGCTCGTACCGCAGCCTGAAGACGGTCTTCCTCGAGGAGCAGCGCGTCATCTTGCCGCAGCTGCTCTTGCTCGAGCTCATCATAAGCGAGCACTCGAGGTGACCCGTATACGAGGTCCGTGGGGATAACTGCCTCTGCTCCATAGACTAGAGCAAAGAGTGTGAGGCCAGTGGCTCGATTTGGTGTCGTCTGATCGACCAAAGAACCACCGGCAGCTCCTCGATCCGATTTCTTCCGCACTTGTGCAGCCCGCCGAAAGTCCTGGTCTTGAGTCCACGCAGCACTTCAGCATTCGCCCTCTCCGCTTGACCGTTGCTTCTCGGGTGAGCAGCGAAGCGAAAGCGGAACCTTGGCGCCAAGGTCTTGGACGTCTTGCATGAAGGTGCGGCTCGTGAATTGAGTGTCGTTGTCGGTGATGACCCTGTTAGGGATCCCGGCGACAAACAATCGACCAAGAACTTGGCTGGCGATCAGGTTGTCACCTTCCTCATCGTTCCACTTCCGGCCACTTTGTGAACTTGTCGATTAACGCATAAGTACTCAAAGCCCCGACAGCTTCGGGGAAGGGGCCGAGGATGTCGGTCCCCGCACGAAAATGGCGAGGATAAAGGGATTGTCCGGAGAGCTTGAGCCGGCCGTTGTATCTCGCTTGGAATGGAACTGCACGCTTCACACTTGGTTACTTGTGCGGTTGCATCACGGAGGCTGTCGGCGGAAGAAACCTTCTGCCGGAAGCTTTGCGGCCGGTGCTCTTCTTGCCAATGTGGTGACCACATATGCCTCCATGTATCTCGCCAACAACTTACATCCATCTTCCCGCAAATACACTTCAATTTCACACCGTTGAGTCTTCTTACATGCGGTATGTTGTCAACAAACTGGTACATACTTGACCGCTGGCTACTCTTTCCGCTTCTTCTTGCTCTTCGGAAGTTCTCCTGCGAAGGAAATGAACAATCTGTTGTGCCCATGCTTTGGAGCTTGTGGCTCGACAACAAGGACTAAAGGCATATTCTGCTGCTGCGGGAATATCCGCTTCTCTGGCGAGAACACGAGGCTCTGCGGACTTGACATTCCCCGGCAAGCTTGCCGGAGTGAAGCTTGTCGGGAGCGTTTGCTTCAACGAAACAAACCGTAAGGCTTGTCGGAGCAGACTGCTCCTCAGCACTATTGGCGTTGACTTTAGGAACTTTCTTGGTGGCGGCTTCAGGAAGCTCTGCCGGCAAGTAGTCACCGGAAACCAACTTCCTTTTCTTGCTCTGTCGATTGATGGTGCTACGCTTGGTTGAGTCAGCTTGAGCACAAAGGTCCACTGGTTCCACGAGTAACTTAAGCGCGGCGCACTTTGGTGAGCCGTCGGCAATGTCATTCGAGCTCTTGGAACGTGTTCCATTTGCGAGCCGTCAAAGTGTTCTTCTAGCCTTCTCACTTCGTCAACATAAGCTTCCATCAACGGACTCTGATAACTCTTGTTTACTTGGCGGATAACAAGCTGTGAGTCCCCCCTGACAATGAGCTTCTTGATCCCAAGTTCTACCGCGATCCTGAGACCGGCAAGCAATCCTTCATACTCTGCAGTATTGTTTGTTGCTTGCTCCTTGGGAAAGTGCATCTGGACCACGTACTTGAGGTGCTCTCCGGTGGGTGCAACAAGTATGCTCAGCCGGCGCCTTCTTGCGAGAAGGCACCATCAAAGTACATCAGCCACTCTTTGCTTGCTTCCTTGACGGGATGCTTGTTTACGGAATTTCTTCATCTGGCGTTGGCGTCCATTCTGCTATGAACTACCTTAGCGCTCTGCTTTGGATAGTTGAAGTGCTTTCAAACTTGAGGCCAAAGCTTGACAGTTCTAGTGCCCACTCGACAATCCTGCTGTTGCTTCGGGTTTTGCAGAATTCTCTTGATGAAAGCGAGTGACAACTGTGATCTCATGTGCTTGGAAGTAATGGCGCGACTTTCTCGAGGCTATGAGGAGGCCGAAAAGCAATTTCTGCACACCGTAGTACCTTGACCTAGCCCCTCGTAGAAGGGAATCGACAAAGTAGATCAAGGCCGCACCATCCTTTTCTCGAATCTTCTCGCAATCCTGCGCAGTCCATCCTTGTCGGGACCAGAGCTTGCCGGAGAAGCCCCGCTTGTCATTTGGATGCACTGCCTCGGTTGCCCGGCTCCTCGTCCGCCTCCCTCTCCGCTACTAACGCAGCACTAACCACTTGATTGGTTGCCACTAGATATAGCAACAACTTCTCTTGCGGTTTAGGTGCGACAAGTGTTGGAGGGAGGACAGTACCTCTTCAAGTCTTGCTTGGCAACCTCCGCTTCGAGTCCATTTCATTGGACCCGCCTTTTTCAAGATTTTGAAAAATGGCGGTAGCGCTCGGTGACTTAGAGATAAACCTCTTGAGAGCAGCCACGCAACCCGGCAAGTCTTCGTGACGCCTTTAACGCGCTTTGGGGCTTCGATCTGCTCAATGGCCTTGATCTTGTCGGGATTGGCTTCAATTCCCCGCTGAGATACAAAGAATCCGAGAAGCTTGCCGGAAGGGACTCCAAACACGCACTTCTCGGGGTTAAGCTTGAGGTTGATCTTGCGCAGATTTGCAAAAGTCTCGTCTAGATCTTGGATCAGGGTTGTCCTATCCTTGCTTTTGACCACTATGTCGTCCATGTAAGCTTCTACATTTCTGTGCATCTGTGGCTCAAAAGCGTCGTGGACTGCCCTTGCAAATGTTGAACCAGCATTCTTTAATCCGAAAGGCATCCGTATGAAACAGTATGTGCCACATGGAGTTATGAATGCGGTCTTTTCTTCATCTTCTTCTGCCATGAAAATCTGATGATATCCTGAGTATGCGTCAAGAAATGAAAGCAAGTCACATCCGGCTGTGGAGTCAACAATCTGGTCAATGCGCGGCAAGGGAAATGGGTCTTTGGGACAAGCTTTATTGACATCAGTAAAGTCTATACAAAGCCTCCATTTCCCATTTGCTTTATGCGCGACTACTGTGATTTGCCAACCACGTGGGATGGAGCACTCCTCGACAAGGCCTGCTGCTTCCGGTTCTTGATTTCTTCGCTATGAATTCTTGGCGCCCACCGCTTGCTTCCTCGACTTTTTGCTTGACGGGTCACGCAGCGTGAGGGACCGACGGCAAGGTGGTGCTCAATTACTTTCACAGGAACACCGGGATGTCGACGGTTGCCATGCAAACACATCGACATTACGCCCGAAGAAAACAGCAGCGCTTTCCTATTTAGGATCAAGCGTGGCACTAATGGTGAAGGTACCACCGATTGCCGTCCTCCTTGGCGGACACCTTCTTGGTTCTTTGGCGGAGCTGCCATCGTCTTCTTCTTGCACTTGCGGTGGAGCTCGATGAGTGCGTCCTCGGCGGTAGCGCAGACACTCGAAGAGGTGCGCTTGCCGGAGTGGGCATCGAGCTCTAGCCGGACTTGGACTTCTTCTTCCCTCCGGAGCTTCAGCGGCAAGTGTGTTGCTATCTGTCATGCGGTCGCTGCTTCCCGGTAGATCTTGTCGGGCAGATAAGTGTGTCCTTCTTGTCGCCAGGACAGAAATGACACTTATCGGGCCTGGAATCTTGAGCACGTTGTAGGCGTAGTGAGAGGCTGCCATGAACTTGGCGGTATTTGGCGGCCAAGTATCCCATTATAAGGCAATGGGAAATCAGCAACGTCGAGCGTGACCCTCTCGTTACGAAGTTTAGCTTCGCTGCCAAATGTTACCGACAGCGTGATCTTCCCCTTCGCTTGCTCCTTCCGGATTGATTCCTTGGAATGTGCCGGTCTCTTCGAGCTCATTGTCGAGGATCTGAAGTTTACGAGTACTGCGAAGAGATCAGGTTCAAGCCGGCCCCGCCGTCAACTAACATCTTGGTGACTTTGAGGTTGCGGATAGTTGGCGAGACCAACATCGGCAAGCACCCGACCGCAGATTATGCGATCGTGGTGGTCCTCAATATCAAAGATGATAGGCGTCTTGGACCATTTCGGAGGGTTGCGTGACTCTACGGATGGTTCTCTGTGTTAACTTCCGCATCCACCGCTTGAGTTGGCGGTGCGAAGTATCTCAGAGAAGCACCACCGCCAACGCAGAGAACCTCCGTGGCTTTCAAACTCCCGGTCATCGGCTTCATCATCATCTATGTCTTCGCCACTGTCGTCGTCTTCGTGCTTGTCGCGCCACGGGAGGTCTGTCTCCTTGCATTGCTTGGCCTTGCCGCGCGTCCCCGCCAGGCGCTTCTTGCCGGCTCCTCCAAAGATCTTCCTGGGCCTTCTCCTTGTCGCGCCGCTCGTATTCAGCTCTCTGTTGTTCAACAAGCTGCTCGACTTTCTTACAGCTCTGGAGGTCATGGCCCTTGGTGCGGTGGATCTTGCAATACTGCTTGTTGGAGTTGTCCTGCTTGTCGGGGACCGCCACTGACAGGTTGTTGGCGCCCCCGGCAACCTCCTTGCCGGAGCCGACAACCTTGACGGCACCTCCGTTGCCGGACTCCTCGACAACTAGCACATCTTTGCCCTTCTTCTTTCTGTTGTTCCACCTCCGGCCTTTTCTTGTGCCGGGCGGTTTCCTCACCGCCGATCCTGCTTCGCCTTCTCTCACGGGAATCTTCTCCCTTCCTCATTCGTGCACACTTGTCGGCCCAGGCGTAGAGCTCATCGACATCTACGATCTTGCATCACCATCTCCTCCCGCATCCTCTACGGTTCCTTGCGTTACGATGGGAACGCGCTAATCACCGCAGCGGATGGATGTCTGGATGGTGCTGTACCTGTTGAACCTCCTGGATATACCTGCGTAGGGACTCTCCTTCCTTCCAGGCGGCAGATGGAGGTCGCTCTCCGGCCATGCGGCTTGTTGTCGCGGTGAAGGCACCAACAAACCGATGGCACAGGTCAGCCCAAGAGGATATGGAGTTGTCCGGCAAGTGCATGAGCCAAGATCTCGGCGTTGCGCTTGAGTACCAGTGAGGAAGTAGTTGGCTAGGATCTTGTCGTCTCGTCCCCGGCAGCTTGCACTGCGATGGTGTAGATGCTAAGGAATTCTCGACGGATGCGTGCGGCCATGGTACTTCTACGCACGTCCGGTTTGAAGTTCTTGGTACTTGGGCCACTGGACTTGCCGCAGCTCACGGGAAAACACTGGACAACCTACCCGCGTCTGACGGCAAGCCGCTTTGGTTCCACAGGCGATGCGTATCAACAGAGGGCCCAGCCTTATTTGTCGATTGACGTCGCGCTTCTCTCCGACGCCGATGCGAGTTCGAGCATCTTCTTGCTGTCGTTCTTGGAGAACTTGGCGCTGATCGCGGCAAGGCTCGCGGATCCGGCGACGCAGATGAGTCATTTGTCGATGTTGATCCGACGAGTCGGCGACCTTGGCCTTCGGGGTGGAGAGTGCATGGTGGTTGCACCCCCACAGGTTTCGTCGCCACCAGCTCGTGCCTTGTCGTGTTGCCGCGGCAGCGATGCGTTTGGTTGCCGCGGAACGTCGCCGTTAGCAAAGCCGATGAGACTACGGATGGTGGTCCTCCATTCGTCGACCTTGTTGACGCCGGAGGGTAATCCCGGGCAGTGAGCTCGCGCTAGAAGCTTCTTCTCGAGTGGTGGGCGGCGATGGCGAAGCAGTGCGAGGAGCGGGATATGCTCGGACTTACATTTATGTTAGAAGGAGCAGTCCCCGTCCGGGCGGCAGTGCCTCGCTTGGGCCAACATCTTTGGCGTGCATGTTGGTATTGAGCGTTCGCGATCCACCATCTCGATGCAGGCCCAACGAAGCGTATGGTGTTGTGAACGCCATGACGCTGTCGGTCCCAGCGCTTCGAAGATGGTCGCGGTGAGTGTCTTGGCCGAGGTTTGCGCGCCTTGTCCTTGACCTGGCAGCGTCGTGTGCTCCCTCGTCCCACGTCCATTCTTCCGCGGCATCTACCCCACCGCCCGTTTGCTCGGGAGGTGGTGGGTTCGGCAGCGACGGCTCTCCTGCTGCCAAGTCTTCTTCTTGGCGCCATGTCGATGAAGATGATGAAGATGCAGCTCGTGTGAACGCCGGATCAGGTTCACACAAACTCGACGCGCTTCTACAGCGCGCCAAAGATGTCGGGGAAATCTGTCCCACCACGGACACCTATGGGACCGGAGCCCCTTTTCGGTTCGGCAGGGGGCGGAGGATGCACAAAGAGCAGATCGAGGCGATCACACGAGTTAGCTTTCAAGATGATTGAGTTAGCTCGTATTCAAAACAGGTATCTCACAAGTGAAAATATTTTGTTGAAGGAGCATATCGTTGCACTCAAGGGCATTATCCTCAAGTTGGAGGACCTATTACGCTCGATGTGTGACTATCCATCACCACCACCTTCTTCACCGACAAAGGAGACATAATCATATGGCTATGGGCACTCCCCTTGGCAACTGCCAAGCTTGGGGGAGGTGCCCCGGTATCGTATCACAATCACATCTCCTATCTTTACCGTTTTTTTAGTTCAATCCTATTAGTAGTATCTTGATCTAGTAGAATAAAGTTTATGGCATGATCTAGTTTTGAGTTTTGCTTTATGATCTCTCTTTGTAATCAAGTCCGTGAGCTATATATATATAATAAAGATTAGTGTTGAGTCAAGGGCTTGATTATTTTGCCATGATCCTGAGTGAATAAAAGAAAAGAGAAAAAGAATAAAAGAAAACAAAGAGTTCATATTGATCTTATCGAGAGTGATGACTTCACATAGAAAGAGTATGATGATTAAAAGTTGTTGGGATTTGGCAAACATAGTTTTGGTCATCGTTGCAATTAATAGGAAGTAATAAGGAATGAGAGGTTTCACATATAAATATTCTATTATTGACATCTTTTATGATTGGGAGCACTCATTAAAATATGACATGCTAAAGAGTTGATGTTGGACAAGGAAGACAACGTAATGGGTTATGTTTTCTTATATCTGAGATGAAGTATGTTGTCATGGATCCTCCAAAATGTTGAGCTTGCCTTTCCCCCTCATGCTAGCCAAATTCTCAGCACCAAGTAGAGATACTACTTGTGTCGGGGGAAATCTGTCCCACCACGGACACCTATGGGACCGGAGCCCCTTTTCGGTTTGGCAGGGGGCGGAGGATGCACAAAGAGCGGATCGAGGCGATCACATCGAAGCGATTTACCCAGCTTCGGAGCTCTCCGAGAGATAATACTCCTACTCGCTGCTTGTCTGGTTGTATTGTGTTCTTGCTAGGGACCGATGAGGGCTACAAAACCTAGCTTGAGAGTTGCGTGGCCCGTCTGAGCTGTCCTCAACCAGCCGCGCAGACGAACCGAACCCTTTCTACGTTGCACTCGGGCCTCCTTTTATATGCACAAGGGGATCACCACGGTGGCAAGTAGAGCGAGGTAAAATAGGAAAAAGCAGAGGTTGGTACACCGCTTTATGCAGGTGTACGATGATCTATACCTAACTCGACGGCGGGGACAAGGGCCATAAATGCCCGTCTAAGTCTCCCAAGCAAGGCAAAAGGTGGCGTCACACAGGCGCCACCGTCTGCCACGATGGTAGCTTGTCGTGCCCGCTTATCGCCGCTCCTCGTGGCTGCCTGACCCTGTCGACACGCCTGCCTTTGGAGAAGCCCCATGGCGACACGTTGGCGGATGAGCCGGAGCGGCGATGAAGAGAAGGTTACTGCCAGCGGCAGAGCCTTGCCTTGCAAGGTTCTGTCGTCGCTCGGGAGCTTGTCGCTCATCAAGCCTTCCCGCAAGCTCCTCTTGCGGGTCTTGTTTCCTGCATGCCTCGAGTGGCCTTCCGGCAAGCTCCTCTTCTTGCGGGCCTTCTCATGCCTAGGGTGGCCTTCCGGCAAGCTCCTCTTGCCGGGTCTCGTCTCTTTGACTAGAAGCACTTTGTTCTTGAATGGCTCCAAAGGAGTCACGAAGAATCTTGGTGATCATCAGGCAAGCCTTGCCGCGGGGTGCTGCGACTGTCCGTGCACGAGTTCGGGATACTAGGGTACCCCTACTCTAGTACACCGACAACTTGTGCTTCCAAAAGCCCTTAAACCAGTTTTGCCATGAGAGTCCACCATATCTACCTATGGATTGAGTAAGATCCTTCAAGTAAGTTGTCATCGGTGCAAGCAATAAAAATTGCTCTAAATATGTATGATTGATTGGTGTGGGAGAAATAAGCTTTATACGATCTTGTGATGTGGAAGAAATAAAAGCGACGGACTGCACAATAAAGGTTCATATCACAAGTGGCAATATAAAGTGACTTTCTTTTGCATTAAGATTTTGTGCATCCAACCATAAAAGCGCATGGCAACCTCTGCTTCCCTCTGCGAAGGGCCTATCTTTTATTATCTTCTACCTTATGCAAGAGTCATGGTGATCTTCACCTTTCCTTTTTCATTTTATCCTTTGGCAAGCACAGTATGTTGGAAAGATCCTGATATATGTACCTAATTGGATGTAGGGGAGCATGAGTTGTTATTGTTGACATTGCCCTTGAGGTAAAAGGTTCTGGGGCGAAACTATAAGCCCCTATCTTTCTCTGTGTCCGACTAAAACTTCATAACCACAAGTATTGCGTGAGTGTTAGCAATTATGAAGGACTAGATGATAGTTGAGTATGTGGACTTGCTTTTAAGCTCTGATATAGACTCATCTGATGTTATGATAAATTGCAATTGCCTCAATGACTGAGATTATAGTTTGTTAGTTCTCAATAAAGTTTATGATTCGTACTCTGCATTGTGAATGGATTATTACTTGAGCATAAAAAATCATATGACAATATCTATATATGTTGCTGTTATGAGAATAATCATGATGCCTTCATGTCCGTATTTTATTTTTCTCGACACCTCTGCCTCTAAACATGGGGACATATTTATCGTTATCGGCTTCTGCTTGAGGACAAGCGAGGTCTATGCTTGGGGGCGTAGATACGTCCATTTTGCATCATGCTTTAATATTGATATTTATTGCATTATGGGCTGTTATTATGCATTATGTCACAATACTTATGGCTATTCTCTCTTATTTTACAAGGTTTACATAAGAAGGAGAATGCGGCAGAATTCGGGAAATTTGGAAAAGGAGCAAATATTAGAGACCTATTCTGCACAACTCTAAAAGTCCACGAAACTCCACGAAAGTCATTTTGGAAATAATAAAAATATCCAAAGGAAGAAGTTCACCGGAGGGGCCCACATCCCACGAGGGTGGGGGGCGCGCCCTACCCCCCAGGGCGCGCCCCCCTACCTCGTGGGCCCCCTGTTGGCTCTCCGATGCCCATCTTCTGCTATATGAGGTCTTTCGATGAGGAAAAAAATCATAAGCAACCTTTCGGGACGAAACTCCGCCGCCACGAGGCGGAACCTTGGCGGAACCAATCTAGGGCTCCGGCAGAGCTGTTCTGCCGGGGACACTTCCCTCCGGGAGGGGGAAATCATCGCCATCGTCCTCACCAACGCTCCTCTCATCGGGAGAGGGCAATCTCCATCAACATCTTCACTAGCACCATCTCCTGTCAAACCCGAGTTCATCTCTTGTATCCAATTCTTGTCTCCAAGTCCGGGATTGGTACTAGTACGTTGCTAGTAGTGTTGATTACTCCTTGTAGTTGATGCTAGTTGGTTTACTTGGTGAAAGATCATATGTTCAGATCCTATATGCATATTATTACCCCTCTGATTATGAACATGAATATGCTTTGTGAGTAGTTACGTTTGTTCCTGAGGACGTGGGAGAACTCTTGCTATTAGTAGTCATGTGAATTTGGTATTCGTTTGATATTTTGATGAGATGTATGTTGTCTAGCCTCTAGTGGTGTTATGTGAACGTCGACTACATAACATTTCACCATTATTTGGGCCTAGAGGAAGGTATTGGGAAGTAATAAGTAGATGATGGTTTTCTAGAGTGACAGAAGCTTAAACCCTAGTTTATGCGTTGCTTCGTAAGGGGCTGATTTGGATCCATATGTTTCATGCTATGGTTAGGTTTACCTTAATACTTTTGTTGTAGTTGCGGATGCTTGCAATAGAGGTTAATCATAAGTGGGATGCTTGTTCAAGTAAGAACAGCATCCAAGCACCGGTCCACCCACATATCAAGTTATCAAAGTACCGAGCGAATCATATGAACGTGATGAAAACTAAGCTTGACGATATTCCCATGTGTCCTCAGAGTGCTTTTTCCTTATATAGGAGTTTTCCCAGGCTTGTCCTTTGCTACATAAAGGATTGGGCCACCTTGCTGCACTTTATTTACTTTTATTACTTGTTGCTCGTTACAATTTATCCTATCACAAAACTATCTGTTACCACTTATTTCAGTACTTGCAGAGAATACCTTCTTTGAAAACCGCTTATCATTTCCTTCTGCTCCTCGTTGGGTTCGACACTCTTACTTATCGAAAGGACTACGATAGATCCCCTATACTTGTGGGTCATCAGGTAGTTGTCCCCAATGAAAAGTGAGTACTCTCCAAGAGTGTTCCTCGGCACCCACGTAGCATCACGGGGATCGAACTCGGCGCCGTTCATCTGGTACACGCGACACACATGGTGACGTACATAGTCAAGGTCCATGCATAATAATGTTGTGCTCAAATATGGCGGTCGGTAATAGTGTGCAGCAAATAGTACTACTCCGGTATAGAGGATGTAAAATAACCGGCTTGTTATATATAGCCACTCTTGGCTACATGGATGAGATAGTAAGACATGGAAAAACAAAAATGGTGGTAGCTAGTGGGTTCAAGTCTTCAAGGGCCTAGCTAGGTATACGTGTCCTCCAAGGTAAAAATTAGTCCTACTAGTACGTAACTAGAGTACCAGTACAACAATGAAAGAGAAGGCGAGAGGGTTAAAAATGGAATACCTGGGTAGATGGTGACGGTCTGATCGTGGTAGATTGTGTGACCATGTTGCACATCAGTGGTACCATGGGTAACGACTGCTAAGATAGTTGATCCCAATATGCCAAAGTCAGCTACAAGGTTCGAGGTTAGACCGAATCACGGATGCAAATGCACATCCAGGATCGGCGATCTTATTTTGATCAGCGGGATGGTGGTCCTGCAAAATAATGGAGTACCGTTAGGGATGCAAATTATGGTTTGTGCATTACTTTTGTAATCTGCCGTCAGTAGGATGGCAACCAGATGAAACAAGTCCCCTGGCTTGTCACAGCGAAGATCTGCGGCCTAGATGGCGCCTGGCGTCTTCGAATGTGTAGGGGTACAAATCTGCCGCCGCCAACATGCGCCAGCCTCTGACGTTACCGCCTCTTGCATTGATGGCAATCCTTATGTCGAACACCACGATGAGATAGTAAACGTCGTAGCCGCGTTGCTTTGTCAGCGGGTCCGCAATTGCTATCTTCTTCAATCTCATGTAGGCATCATCATATGTATTCAAGCCCAGCCAGTCTGGAAGGCCGATCCCAATGGTGGAGAAGGGGTCTACCGAAACGGCCGCACTGCTGTGGATGTTGTGCAAAATGATGGTGGTATCCGGCCGGAGCTATGGAAGCCAATCTTCGTTGGCACCGACCCAGACCTATATATAAGACGATGGGCAACGGAGAAATTACGGGATGGAAATGGAATAAATAAGTACTACATGATCAAACTCCATAACTGACCTGCTCATCGGACAAAATCCGACTACCTCTCAACGTCGGCAACTCTAGCGGAGTCAACGTGCAACCATGGCTAGGGAGCGGTGGACTGTTCGAAGGATTGTCCCATAGAAGAACCTTCTCCTCGAGGACGCATGGAAGACCAACAAGCATGCCCTTTTCTCAAGCCTTTTTAAGCACCATCTTGAAAAAGTTGGTGCTGGAAGCACCGAGTGTTGCGGCGGTGAGGACGTCGGAGCGGCGTGCGATTTCTCCCAGAGGATCGTCGTCCAAAGTCTCACAGCCCCGACGAGGAGGAGAACACTTTGGCGAATCCATGGGAGCAGTGACAAACTGCCTTCTCTTCGGGGGAGGGGAACTGGCGAGGAGGAGATAAGAGCGTAGTAACCGCAGGGCCTCGTCCCTTCCAACTTTAGATCGTTCCTTAGCGAAGGGGTGAGGCTATTATTTACTACTAGTACTAGCATTATGCGACGTTATGGGATTGCATTATCTTTGTAAATAATAGCACTAGTAAGAAATTTTTGGCACTAGCTAGTAGTTTTTGGCATGGATTAAGAAATTTTGGGTATGTTTTTGCTGTTTCTTGTACACACCAACTAGTGTCAAAAAACGTCTTACATTATGTGACGGAGGAGTACGTACTCGTACTGTAGTAGTACTAGTACTACTTTCTCAACTAGTAGTGCGATGTATTGTACTTCTAGTATAGTGCACCAGTTTTGAACTCTTGAATCTCAGGGCCAAAGAGCTACAGTTGGAAGTGGAGGGTACTACTGTTCTCTAGAACCATCGCTGTACTATCAATGCAGGGAAAGTACACCTGCATAGTGGCCTAGTGGGTACTCTCAATGCTCTATTCAGCCGCTCCTCTCACGTAGCTGGCCTACTCGGCCGCTCCTCTCACGCACACACTAGCAGCGTGTTTATCAGCTACGGTAACTGCAGGGGGCAGAACATTTGAGTTATTTGATAAAGTGAGACTAGGCTTTTCGCTTCCATTTGTAGAGGTGTAATGTATCTCGTCGAGCTTTGTTAGTAGTTCCTTCTTTATGAATAAGATGAAGCAAAGCTTTTGCCTCCGTTTAAAAAAACACGTCAAGAGGAATTTCTTTTATAGTAGAGACGATAATGGAGTGAAGTCCATGCGTAACGCCACAAGCTCTGAGTAGTAGTAGAGCATTTTACGTCTGAGCCATATTGCACGATTCCCATTGCCCGCCAGCTTTCCCGCTCCTCGGGCTTAATTGGGAGGCGCTAGTTTAAATATGCTACTAGTTGATGAGGAAGCTGCAAGCGAGGTGCGGCTAGGGCGAAACCTGCGAGCCACGACATCTTGGGAAGGAAACCCGTTCACATGGCTAGGCTATCCGGTGCACCCAGTTGTGGTGCCGCATGTCCGCTTGACTTCAAAACTCAAACTACCCGTGTAAAATATTGGCTCGCAGCGAAGTTACTATTTAAAAAGGTCATATGCGTTCGGTAGGGATCGAACCCACTAAACAAGGTATACACTCCGCGACCACTAGTAGTACTCGTTGGAGTACAACGCATAACCTAGAATCGCCTTTTGTCGCTAGTAGTACATTGTTCCTTACAAGAAACCCCTAATAATGCAAGAAACCACTATTGATGCCATGAAACTACTACAACTTGAATACGTGGCAGACTTAAGATAAGACTACCTTATCAACCATTCTACATGCTCTTACCAACCAGCCCTACCAAGAAACGACTACTCTACAAAGTGTCGTTATAGGCACATTTCAACCCATGGCCCTGTTTGTATACATTTGTTGTCAATCTAACCCTGCCATCCAAACACCACTTTGGTTAGAGTTAGTTCAGGGTTAGAATCTAACTCTAACCTCTGACTTAGAGTATCCAAACAGGGCCCATGTTGCCCATTAAGTCAACTCCTTCTAGGCGTTATGACTTGTGGGACCTACATGTCAGTCTGCACAAAAATCCCCGAGTGACCTCCTACCTTCGGTCCGTCCACCTAGTCATCCTCGGCCATGGGACGCGGCTACCGCCGCTAGCAGAAGGCGAGGTAAAAACCACCGGCGGTGCGGAGCCCATCTTGCGGCAGCCCGGATGCCAGCTCTATCCGGTCCTTGCGGCCGCTAGCTAGCCAAGATAGCTCCGTCTAGCTACTTGTCTGCAAGGTTTGCTAGCTAGATTGGCACGGCGGCGTGGCGGCTTTGCTTTCGCTGGCCACATCGCTTAAGGCCAACCATCTGGCTCAAGCGAAGGCCAGCGGGCGGCTTGCTCGCTCGTGAGTCACGCTCGGGCCAGCCTGCCAACTCGTGTGGAGGCCAGTGCGGCGTCCGGCCCGTCCGACGGAGCGGCGACCAACATGCTCATCACGGGCACCACCGACGAACACGCATCAGTACTGTTTGAAGTAATGTTCAGGAAAAATAATGATTTGAGGGGGAATAACAGGATAGAAGGTCATATGTGGGTCCCTCGTGTCAACGGTCCAACAAAATGTGTTGGTTTAAGCTGCCTTGTCAGCACGGACGTGTGGGCCAAACCTATCATAAATGGGTTTAAACTAACCTAATCGGTACTCCCTCTGTCTCATAATATAAGATGTTTTTGCAAGCTAAATTAGCTTGCAAAAACGTCTTACATTGTGAGACGGAGGGAGTACTAGGTAGTAGTTTTTGGCGTGGATTCAGAAAATTTGGGTATGTTTTTGCTATTTTTTGTATAATAGAATCTTCCTAGGGCTGGTTGAAAGTGGTAGTTTTTTGTTAAATACTCTACATATTGTATGTAGGAGTGAAAGTTAAGCTTTGGAACCCAATAAGCAAGGCTAGTTACATAGTGCATATGTGTACATGATTGAAAGTAAATATCAACCATGAGTGACTAATATCTTGACGGAAAACTCAAAACTATGGAATACTAGGGAAAAAATTGCATGGTTAAAAATACTAGCAATGTTCATGTGCGTTTAAATCTAATCATAATTAGAATAACACTTATTCACAAACTTGATACAAAACACTCTAATTTTGATAAGCATATATCACTAGAGATATATTATGTTTCAATTAGAATATATTCATTGGGCTGTTTTGGTGAGGTCAGGGAGGGATGTGGTTGGTTTTAAGATACTAATTATGGGTTTTTCTGCAAATTGGTAGACAAGTGGGATGTTGGTGAGAAAAGGCAACAACTTACCTCCTAGTCGTTAGATGTAGATCTAATGGTCACAAACGACGGATGGCAGACACACCATCATCACCAACTTAGTCTTCTGTAGGAGTACTAGCAAGATCCATACATTGCAAGGAACATCAAGATGCATTTTTTTATAAAAACACTCATTGTGATTGACCCATGCGGGAGTAATCCCATGTGTAAAAACTAATGATATCTCGAGAAATAGGAGATACGGTGAAGAGGAGTGGGGCGTGGTGGTGATTGGTGGTTGGGCTGAGCGGAGGCATGGGGATTGACGACGCTTGGCCAGCCACTGTGCCGGGGCTTTGTTCCACAAAGCTTCCTTTCTTAATTGCTCAACAATGAGGTTGTTGGAGATAAGGATGAACGAGGGAAGGCCTTGTCTGCAAATGTGGAGAGGGGTGCGGGTATCTTTTAGTGTAATTCCGATCCGTCAGATGTAGATCGGACGGTCTATATTGCAAGATGGCACGTGTACCATCATCACCAACTCATTTTTTTTATAAGAGAAGAAATATAAGTATGGAGATACAAACGTATTATCGATACTTGTTTCCGTAAACTAGCATCTACATTCTATTCAACGCCTCAGCATGTGAGGCCTTAGCACAATGACTTCCCGATTGTGTAAAACAAAGGTTTTCCCGTCGCCGATAAGGAGGGGGTGACGGCGGCGCGCTTTTGGGCTTGCTCTAGTCCTAGTAGTGATACTGCTCGGTGGTCTAAGCATGTGTAGATTTATTCTTTTTCACGTCTCGTGTTTGCCGTACTGCCACGACTGTTGATGTATAGCTATAGACGGTATGTTATCCACGGGGAAACCCTTGTGATCGTGTTTGCGAGAGAGAGAGAGAGAGAGAGAGTGTGCGTGTGTGATATGTCTAGAGACTGAGGCAATGATAACAAATTCTTTGTGTCTATGTGTGTGGAGGATAGAGAGAGACATGTACATGGGGCTTTGTGTTGTGTATCGTGGAGACACATATACATAATTAGAGAGTGAGTGTGTGAGATACACATGCGGACATGGGGAGAGATGAGGATCCAGATTAATGGGTGTTTGTGTGTGTCTGTGTGTGTTTGTGCGCGCGTTTGTTTGTGAGAGGGAGTGTGTGTATGCGGAGTAGAGAGATCAGTAATGATGTAAATCTAGTATAAGGGAAGGGGGAATGGTGTGACATGTGTAGTAGAGGGATAGCATGGGTGCTGGCGGGGGGAGCAGACTATTTGGAAGAGACATCGAGTGTGTGTGAGAGAGGGGTGTGCGACAGAGACAGAGAGAGAGACAGAGAGAGAGGGAGAGGGAGAGAGAGAGAGAGCTAGCGACGGAGAAAGAGAGAGAAAGGAAGAGATGGGGCGAGAGAGGGGGCGTTTGTGTCCATAAATGGCGTATAGATAGTGAAACAATGTTGATGTTGTTTGAAATTGGCCTATGCATGGAGACGCAAGGGAAGCGAGTCATCGTGTGTGTGTGTGTGATAGGGACTTCATGAGAGATCTAGAATAGATGGTGTAGAGAACAATGTGCGAGATCGAGAACGATGATACATTAGGGAGCTATGGAAAGAGTCACGACATATATGTATACATGGAGGAGTCAGGCGGGTCCGCATGTGGGAGAGATAGAAAGAGGAGAGTGGTGCACAAGGAGACAAAGTGTGCTTGTTTGCAATGGGGGTGGTGTGTGAGGTGAGTGTGCGAGAACCACATAACTAGGAGATAGACGTTTGGGGCGACGTTTTGTGTGTATGGGAAAGATACACTCTACATAGTGTGTGTGCTTGGGAAAGAGAGTTGCCGGGCGACCTAGCTAGAGAGTGGGGACAGAGATGTGTGCATGCCCAAGAGACAAAGTGATAGAGACATATATTGGGGTCCTGACTTTAGAAGAGAGAGGGTGTTAATGTGCTCGTGTGTTGGTGTTTGGGGAGAGAACGACTTCTCTGTGTGTGTGTTAGAGGCGGGGGGGGGTTGGCTTGAGATAAAGAGTGAGGTGTCTATATTTGAGGGACTTTAGCGTAATGAGATATACATGATCAATAGTGTGTGCACTCATGGTTGATCAATTTGTTTCACAGCTTGGACTATGAGATAACAATACTTTTGAACATGCGTGATATACCTTGATGTACCAGAATTACAAACCTAAGATTGGAATTTTGGAATTCGACTCCATCATTAGCTTTTGTAATTCACTTAAACGGAGGTACATTTTTTAAGCCGGGATTTCATGATTTCAAATTCATATATCAAACCTAGAGATATACACATACGGGCATGTTCAAACTTTATAATCATCCACTTTATTCATACACATACACATTTTTGCTTTTTACATCATATTTAGGATAAACACATTTGGAATTTTATTTGAATTGGACCGTATGATGGTATTCGCTTGTAGTAGCTCAATGATCCATATTTGAATTGAATGGACAATCTAAGTTTGGAGTTGGAGACACTGATTTCCAAAACTTGCACTTTTTTTGCGTGCAAAACAAACAAATTCTCGGCCATGATATCATAGTCGGCCGTACAAGAGCAGAATATAATTTCAGGCGCCAAAACCTTTCAAACTTCCTCTCACATGGAAATATCTCATACCTAAAAGTTTAGCCCTGCGATATTCCTGTTTTACCCCTGCCACATGAGCGGAAAAGGGCTGCTTTGGTAACTCCATTGTTTTCCCTCTTTGCCCCCAACATTCTTCCCAGGCCCCTCCTGCTCCTCCCCGACTCCCCCCCCCCAACCACGGCAAGCCGCCGAATCTAGTCCTCCGCCGCAGAGGTGGACCTCACACCCCGACGGATCTACCTTCCGCACCTTGGAACCCCCAATTGCCAACTCACCACTTCACCGGAGCCGCTTCAGCGACTGGCTTGTCCACCGCTCGAAATCTCCTTGACCGCCATCATGGTCCACCGCACCTGATCTGCCTAACTGGCGCCCTCGTCCACCACAGTGTAGGCCCTTCACTGACACCCTCATTCGTCCCTTCGCTGGCCCTTCATCCAAGCCCTCGTCCGCCACAACAGATCCGCCTCACCAAAAGCACTGTACAACGCCCCCGCCGAAGCCTTCGTCCACTTCACCAGACCCGCTCCACGGACGCCATATTCAACTCCACCAAATTTCGCTTACCAACGCCGCACTGATCAAAGTTATTTCGATTTGCACTCCTTCGGTTTTTATCTTTATCGTGCAAATGTTCACTTACCACAAATGAGCTTTCTTGTATGTCGACAGCGCCGTATATCAGTAGCACGGAGCCGCTTGACGGCGACAGTATACCGCCCAAACTCAAGCTGCAACACGAGCACCATCGATGATCCTTAGCTATCAAGTATGCTAACGACACCCATACGTTAAGTGAATCATGTACTATTATCCAACGACCGGCGCCTACGTTCACTTTCTTAGCATAAGCACCGCACCTTTGAATTTCTTCAGGGCATCATTCAGTTTTTCAAGAGACGCGTTATTCTGCTTGCACCTGTAGGGCCATACTTCTGGTAGTGAACATGTTACATGTGCAAAATTACATACTAGTACACATATACTCCCTCCGTTCCAAAATAGATGACTCAATTTTGTACTAACTTTAGTACAAAGTTGGGTCATCTATTTTGGAACGAGGGAGAAGTTAATATGCTTTAGTTTTGTCCTAAGTATTACTATACTTCCTAGATATCACTGCCTACTATTTTACTTCTTGCATGCTATATTTATGATAATGGTGTTGTTACGATGCCACTGTTGGTTCCATCGATCGCTTCATGTTCTCTATGCTTAATTACACATCGACCAAACTAGCATGTCGTTCCATTTGGTTTTGTTCGCTTTTACCCTACATTTTCTGATGCTAGCTATTACATCACTACTCCGAGCCTCTGTTCATTACTTTTTTGTGTATTCTTTATCTTCCCAAGTTGCATGACTAATTTGATGCTTCTATTAATTATGGAGCTGCCAACCCCATCAAGCAAAATATTTGTTCTTTTGGGGCTGGCACCTCGAACAAGCATAAAAATAGAGGGAAGCAGATATATTGTCGTGTATGCACACACCCTTCTTTCATTAGTTTAGATGAACCATTGATGATCAATTCGAACCAGTAGATAGAGGGTGTAGAATAAACTAGAACAAGTAGATTTGCAACCACGGGATGCTGACGATATCTTCAAAGAACATTGCAACAGCTGCGAGGCTTCACATCAACATATGGTAAGCCAGTGTGTTTTAGTACATGTGAAATGTAATGCGTGTGGGCTGCTTTCTTGGCTTGTGCTCTCAACCTGTAATCCTGCTGAGAATAACAAATAGTTCAGTTATGCGCTTTCTTTGTATTGCTTGATTCGATTGCTTGTTTGTTACTTGTTACGCTATACCGAAGTTGGCCAATATGTCGTGATTACTGCTTTGTACTATCGTAAAGAAATGCATACCTAGTTCATTTGAGTCCTTAACTTTTCCACTGAACTTCATGACAAGACTGTCTTTGTAGTTTATTTGAGGCCACACTGTTAAGTGCTTTCTCAGATTATTTCAACTGCTTAGATGCCTTGGCAACTTAAATATAGTGGTGGTACACTCCCTTTCAACTAGGAATGTCAACTGGGTCCCGTTTAATCCCGATTAAAGTTCACTAGTGGTATGATAGTTCAAAAGAGTTTTTGTTTTTTGAGGAAAATGAACCAGGAGCTAGCAAAACTAACTAGATGGGACTGGTGGATGTTGTTTATTTGCCACTTACATCCCTAGTTTCATCTTACCATTTTAATTTCTTTTTAATTTGATCTTGCTTGAACCATTTAAATAGAGCTTGCCATGCTCGGCAATAATTCGTATGTTGTTTACCATGTAAGCTTACTGCCTGGATCATGCGATAACTATCTCTTACTTATGTCCAGAGGAAACCTTTCAGGATGCCGTTCACGCTAGGACACAATGTACAACCCCAGAATCTATTTGTGGAAGCAGTGCGCCATCCATGTTACCAGATGGTAGCAGTTCAGAGGCAACACACCGGAGAAGCGATCTAAGCACAGATATTATAGTTCTTGAGGCTCTACTAGAGGCAGAAAGGGATGGTGTGGCTGCCATGAATGAGGTAATCTTGATCTTGAAGCTGGAAATTATGCAATTAGCTGCACGCATTATGCAAGCAGCCCAAGAATTGGAGGAAGTAAGAATGTTGCATTTGAAGACGGAGGAGGTCCTGCTCATACGCTATCTGAAGCCCAGGGTAATCCCAGTTCTTCTTTAGATAGCAGTTGAAATTGTCATTAGATTATTGTACTTGCATTTTGTGTCATGTCTCTGAATGAATTATGTTGTAAGACCCCCTATGTTGTCCATGTGTTGTAATGATCCGAATTTTTTAGGCGAGGTAATCCTCAGTACTTGTATGATTTACATAAGGTGAACTGTTTTTCGTGTGAGCATATTGTATTGGATGAAATAACTGTTTGACTCAAAGTGTATCCAACCTACGAATTCAAGATCACGACATTTCTAAATCATAATCATATATAAAGGTGGAATAAATCTTTGTTGTGGTTTTGAAGAAATAAATAACAAAACGTAGAATTATCTATGGATATTTGTAATCGAATAAAATTGGATTTGGATTTAGTTGCCGGGGCCTGTGGCAAACGTGAATGCTAATTCTCCCAAGTTTTGAGCAACGGCTAAACACCCACTATCATTTGTGGGCTGCCCGAAGCAAGTGTTTGCGAGATGCAAATGATTGTCTACCCCTGACACTTGACATCCTTATCGACCGGATTTACACTGGTGTCGATAGGGGTAGACTAGTAACTTCAATCAGACGTCACACGACGGCCTCTGAGCCCATTCAGACACGGTGGGCGCCAAACGTGGGCGCCAAAACACATTTGATTCAAGCTCGTCCGAAAGACATGTGTCTCTCCCTCCATTTCCCCATTCATCCATGGTGGGCGGCAAAACAAACTCTCCTCGTCTGAAATCGATGTAGGCTAATATTTTAAATAGGGGCAGATGTGTAACTTCCCTCAGATGTGACACAACCGGCCTACCTATCAGCCCCGTTCATACACCGTGGGCACCAACCGTGGGCGGCAAAACACCCTCTCCTCGCCCGAAATTGTTACAGGCAAATATTTGGGAGATGCGAGATTACCGTCCTATCCCCAACCGACGTGATGTCTGAAATTTTAAACGGGGATAAGTTCAGAACTTTTCCACATTTGGACAAAGCGGCGTCCCAAAATTTGAGATCCCCCTCCCCCTCCATTTCCCCATTCATACACCGTCGGCGCCACGACAACCTCCCCACTACGGCCAGCCTCCTTCGTCCGCCACCCCATCCTCCACCTTGCCGGAGCCGCTACCCCTACCCCGTCATCCATTGCAAGATTTGGATGTCTCTCATCCACGACACCGGACCAGGATCCTTTCATCGCGTCGTCTCGCTTCATCGGCGCCATCGTCCACCTTGCCGTTGCCGCTCCTACGACCGCCTCGTCCACAGCAACAGGATTTATCCCTTGACCCGGCCATCTGCCATCTAAAGTTTTCTTCCACGCCCGACAGCCATCGCACCCGCAGACCCTCAACGACGTTAGGGCCTACACTGCGTGTCGCAAGAGAGGTGGTACTCTTCCATATTTGCTTAAGTTTTTGATCTCACCCCGAAAATAGATCTTAAATTGTTTACTGTACTTTTCTTGTCCGTACCAAATCGTAGTGGCTAGTTGATTGCAAACATTGGTTGCGAAGTAGCTTTGTCCGGTTTGCACCTTCAGATCCGCCATGTCACAGTCACTATACTCATAAAGCTCATAGTTTCCCCCCTTTATATTCACTACCAACATTGTAGGTGCTTCACTGCTTCGTGTCATGCTAGCACTGCTCCTCAAGACCTCAACCCATCAAGCGAAACAACATGCCACTCATAATTCCAAAGCTTACGTGTTGAAATACAAATCTGATATGATGCTCATATTACTAAAAGCGAGAACGTTTAATTCGTCACCTAATGTTCCTATATTATTCGATTCAAAAGCATGTGCGCCACCCTTTGGTCCAGCTAGTTCCACTTTCCTGATTTTACTCTTGATGCTTAGGGTTTTCCCCTTTTATCTACTCTACTATGATCTGCGTAGGTGCTTTTACGTCAGTACTAGCATTATTCCACCCTTCAAGATAAACAACACAACACTCAAAATTCCAAAGCTTAGTTGTTCAAATATGATTGTGATATGATACTGATATTAGTTAACAAACACATTTAGTTGGTTAGCTAAAGGTCCCACTTGAGTTTCCAAATGCATGTCGCGACATATAGAGAGACAATGATTGCATTTCTTTTGTCGTTGACTATACTTTCTTGTCCATACCAAATCTTAGTTGTTATTTCAAAGCAAACATCGGTTGCTAACTAGCCTTTCTTGGCGGTTTGCGACTTCAGATCTGCCATCCCACTTGCCACGGTCAACACTATACTCATATGCTTACTACGGTTTCCCATTTTATGATGACCACGATCAGCCTACGTGGTTCATGTCGTAATAGCACCGCTTCCACCCATCGAGCTAAACAAGCTTAGGTGTACAAATTCAAATATGATATTATGCCGATATTAGTAAAGCGAGAGATGTTTAATTGGTCGACTAAATGTTCCTACTTTAGTTTCAAATGCATGTGAGCCACATATGGAGAGACCGGAAGGAATAGTATTTCTCTATGCGCTCTGGTTCATCATGGGTGGCCAACCGACATTGTATAGAAAGACTTGTAATATCTTCAATCTTCTTGCTCTTCTGCTCTTCTTTAAGATGATCCTCTTCTCTTGCGGTCGACTGGTCAGGTTGAGTTATTCTCCCTTAGTATATTTTGAATCTGTCAGGTCAGGTCGACTTGTTCTTCTTTACTATATGTTGAAGCTATCATCTGCGAAGTATCATCACTTCTGGAGCTCTCATATATTTAGTAGTAGGCCACATTATATTAATGCACACACCAAATTACAACATGCATGGCACCTCTTAGAAGAATTGCACAGATAGCACAAATGGGTTTACAGGGAGGAAGTATTGGATTTGAATCACTTCTGCATTACAAAGATAATCTCACTTGTTTTTATGTTTTCATGCATGTCAGGTATTGAACATTATCAAAATGAATATGAGAATGGGCGCACGAGAGGAATATTGTGGAACAATCCATCAGCTAACAAACTTGGCATGGTGGAGGATGGCCTATCTTATTCACCCATCAAGGTGCATGCTCTAACTTGGCAAGGTTGTATTGGTCGCACATATTTTGCATCGACCTCTTGCATTACTTCTACTTTGTTACACCATCCGCTTAGTTTAAGCATCATATATGAGTATATGCCATACCTATCCATTTTCTCGTACCTATTCCATGTGTCGTCATACTATGTTTTTCCAAATAAATGTTGTTCTTTCGTAATAGATGTCCAAAAGGAAGAGGGTGAGTGTAGATCCTCAAGGAGTACAAACTAGGTATTTGGAAAAGGTAGTGATACCATTAAATTAGGTAGATCGTGACCCACTGAAAACACAGCCCAATCAGTACTGCACTTTACCCCTACTCCAGTGGCCAAACCGATATTAGAACTGCTGAGAGCCCAGCGTCTGGTACTGTTGTAACGTCCCAAAATTTCAATTTGGAATGTTAAACATAGGTCATTCTTGCACATCATATTTTATTGCAATCTCGTTCCGCAATCCTCGAAATCCTAAGAAACTCAAGGACCCTCGGAGAGAGTTGGGGATTTCCCGGTTTTCATATTTTATTTTTATCAAATAATGAAACGAGGATTTGATTTTAATTATTTTTCTCTCCGGAAAATATTTCATATTGAAAATATATGAGAGGAGATAATATGACTTCTCCAAAACAATTGAAATATTGGAGGAAAATTGTTAAAATCATTTATTTGATTTTTATTTGATTTTATTTGGATTTTATTTGCGTTAGAAAAATTGCACGTTTTCAAAATTGCATTTTAGGGCCAAGAAAATGTTCATCTCGTTCTAAATATTTTATTTAGATGGTGAAAATTTGTTTTGGCATTTTTAGGTTTTTATTTTATTTTCTAGGATCTTATTTCTGTCTGCGAAATTATTTTTTTTTTAAAAAGAGGTTCCGCGACCGGCCGAATCAGCCGGGCCGCCCAACCGCCTGGCTTCCACCGCCTTCCTTTCAGCCGGGCCATGACTTCGGACGAGGAGTCCGGCTGACTTCCTCGCCACGCCTTTGGCCTCCTCCAAGCCACCGCCTCTTTATATACTTTCCCCGAGCCGCCACCACCACCAACCACCACCGCCTTGAGCCAGCCTGAAGCCTCGAAGCCGCCGCCTCAGCCATGGCCACACAGCCGCCGAGCCCCGCCGCCCAACCCCGCCTCGCCGGAGCCCCTCGCTGGAGGTACCGGTTTTTTTAAAACCGTTCGGTTTTTTCTAGAAACCCTAGTTTGGTTTTTTTAGATCGGTTCGCCGGTTTTTTCTCGGTTCTTCTAGTTAGCGAACGTTCATCCGTACGTTCGTTCTAACGAACGGTTTTCTTCCGTTAGTTACAGATAACGAGCGCTCGTTCGTTAGTCTGTTCGTCGGTTTTCTTTTATCGGATTTATCTGCGATTATTTTCGATCGCGATTTCTGATCCGATAGTAGTTTCTGTTTATCTTTTCGCTCGTTAGTCGGAAACAGGCGATTCAAATGCCTAGAGTTTAGTCTCGAGACCATATTTCTGTTTAATCAACTTCAACAAGATTTTGATGCTGTAAAATTTGATCTTAGTTCAGATTAGTAAACGGATCTTGTTTCTTTCGCCGTTTGAGTTTCCTTGCTCCGTTTGATTTGATTCTTTTTGTGAATCGGAGTTCTTAAGTTGAACTTTCTGGTCAACCTCTTTTATTTGAGTTTTGCTTGTGCATCTTTGCTTGTTTCTTATGTATGGTCTTGTTTGTTTGTGATATAATTCACGGAGTGCGAAGCGTGTAACTACGAGTCTCTATTATTTGCGGATCGTCAGCAAGGCAAGTAACACATTGATCATACTCTTTTCATACCCAGTTTTTATGCATTAGTTCAATCCTCAAACATTGCATAATTAGGATGTCATTAACTAGTGGGTTGGGAAGTAGTTGTTGAGGTAGAACCTATTGCCCTGTTACTATCAAACCCTTGGGAGTTACTTCTACGCGTTGCTTATAATGCTATGCTATGCTCGTAGACGTGCTTTGGGTTTGAGTGAATCCATGACAGATGTGAGATTGTTAATTAATGGTTCAACTTAAGTGGCAACTTAAATTAACATCTGGGTGGATTGAGGCACCTGGGGAACCCGGTTGTCTCAGATATTTTTTGAAAATCCCGGGGAACCCGTGTGATCTTCCTATGGACCGCCACCCAGGCTTAAAGGGAGCTAAGATGATTCATGCTAGAAACTTCCGTGTGTAGCCACAAGCTATTATGGGCTCTAGCATAGTTCAGTAAGTTACGTGAAGCTCTTGAAGAGGTAGATCAGCAGGTAGTGGGTTTTGTAGGTTTGGTATGGTCTACCCGGAGTAGGGAGTTAATGTTTCTAAAAGACTGTGTCTCGGTCATCCGTTTCTCAAATACCATGCAGTGCGAGCAATCCAACGGAGGCGATAGAGTCTTGTGGGGAAAAGTGTGCAAACCTCTGCTGAGTGTACAATCTAATCATGGTTAGCCGTGTCCCCGGTTATGGACAATCTTGAGTATCTAGTGTTTGGATTATCACATGTATCTCATCACTCTTAATTAATATTGTTGGGTTGTTAATTACTTTAATTGGGATTGAGGTGGGGTTATACCTTCTCAATGTTGTTTCAACCACCATGATAGTTAAATTAAAATCTATTCCTTTGTTGTAGGGAAAAATTGGCTTTTCGCAAAACTATAACCATAGAGCTTTCCACCATCCAAATATGCATGTAGAGATAGTATTATCCTGTTCTTGCTCTATTGTGTTATATTGCCAGCATATTCCATGTGTCAATTGCTTTCGGGCTGCAACGTATTATGTTGCGTAACTTTTCGACGAGGAGTAAGGTTCGTTAGGTCGTTGCCGTGCAGCTCAGCTATGTCGGTGGAGTTGATTGATTCACTTTATCTTCCAAGCCTTCCGCTGTTATCGCATTAGATGGCCTTAAGCCATATTATTGTAATAAGTTCTCTTTTTGAGACATTAGATGTAATAAGTGTGTGATTTCTACTCATTATAAAACCTTCAAGCATCGTGGTGTGTCGGCATTACTGATCCGAGGATGACACTGGCTATCGAAGACTTGACCGCTTGAGGTCGGGTCGCTACAAGATGGTATCAGAGCACACGCTGAGTGTTGGACACGAGCACTAAGATAAACCCTAGGTCACTCTTCTCTACTCATTTCTGACTCCTCTCCATTTTCTACTCTTTAGGATATCGGAGATGAAGAACAAGTTTGCACAACCGGATGAAGACACACCTTTTGGACGCCACTTGAAGGAAGTCACTAGGTACTTGAACATTGGAATACCAAGTTTCACCGGACGTACAACACCACCTTACCGTAAGAGGAGCGCCTGGATGATTCAAGTACAAGTTCTAGGAAGGACGTTCGCCAACTTCTAAACCCATAGAATTTTCTTTCAAGCACCCACCGAGTCTAGGCAAGAGCATGGCAGCCCACATTACCATGGGACGTATTGGAGAAGTCTACAACAGGGAACTCAAGGACACGATCTACCAAATATGTGGGCGCCGAGACGAGCAATGGGAAGTAATTAGCACCAGGAAGGATAGATCCATTGCAGCTTTCATCCAGGAGTTAAACCAGCACATTTGACGTTAGGAGAACTAGATGTGCGCAGACATGTTGGACTTGAAGAAGGCGAAGACTAGGATCATCGAGCTGGAGGAAGAACTCAAGTTTACACGCTGATGGATATGAGGAGGAAATCAAGACATTACGGGAGAAGAATGATGACCTGGTTAAGAAGATCGGAGTATTCATGGGAGGACGAGCACCGGAGAAGAAGACGACCCCACTTGCCCTATTAACTACATCATCATCGCATTTACACCGATTCCGGGATCCTAGTGATGATGACTTTGAAGACGAAGCTGGAGCAGACATCATGGACTCTTCCACCGATCAAAATTTCTAGATGACCACCATATATTAGTAGTATTCCCCCATGTATTTAGTAGTAGTTGAGCACTTTTGCGATAGTTCTAGACCTTTTGTACGCCCTTGCTTGATTGATTGAGTGAAATGATGGTGTTTGTCTCATGTGCATATGGGTAGTGCTTTCTCGTTAGACCTTTTTCTATTCTAAACTCTTCCAACTAAACCCATCAGATGCCTCCGAGATGTGACACCGGTTTTGCTTTCCCACCGGAGCTCACCCAGTTGATCCAGCAGCAGAATACTTTGATGCAATTGCTAGTTCAGAACTGAGGCAACAACAACAACAACAACAATAACCCGCCATGAAAGTGGACAACCTAGCCCGTTTTCTAAGGTTACAAATTACCGGTATTTTCCAAGAGCACCGAGCCTATAGTTGTCGATGATTGGCTACGCCAGTATTAGAAGGGAGTTGACCACCGAGGTTGCACATATCTTGAGAAGGTGCGCTTTGTCAGCACACCAATTGGATGGACCAAGAGCCTCATGGTGGGAGAATTACACGGCTACTTTTCCTATAGCCAATGTCACTTGGGACCAGTTTCCAAGAAGCTTTCCGCACATCCCATGTCTCAACCGGAGCTATCTTGAGATGAAGAAGCGGGAGTTCCGCAACTTACGCCAGGGAACCGTCTTTGTGGCTCAAGACGTGGATGATTTTAGCAAGCTATCACGCTATGCCCCCGATGATGTGGCCACGGATGCATGAAGGTGAGAAGTTTATGGAAGGCTGAATGATGAGATGAGCATGCGATTGATGGTAGCAACCTTCAACAACTACTGTGAGTTGGTAGATAAGGCTCTTATGATTGAAGGGAAGCATCAGCAGATTAAGAGCCGTAAGAGGAAGTATGGACAAGGGAAGTATAACTCAGAGCTCGTGAAGCCTCGCTAACCCCGAATTCGGGAGGACTTGTTCATAACCATGGAGGTCACACCGACACTGGAGGAGGATCGCATAACCACAATGGTGCTAAGAATGGAAATGGGAACGGAGCTAACAACCATCAGAACCGCTCCAGTCCAGCCACACCCGCCAAAAGAGACCTAAGTCAAGTTACTTGCTTTAAGTGCGGGTAGACAGGGCACTATGCCAATGATTGCCCTGAAGGAAGGAATGGAAACGGAAATGGGAGCGCTGGAAAGAAGCCTAATCCATTCAACAAAGGACAAGTGAACCACATGAACGTGGAGGAAGTTGAAGAGCAGCCGGACGCGGTAATAGGTAAGTTTTTGGTCAAGTCATTTACCGCTCTTGTTCTTTTCAATACTGGTGCATCGCATTCATACATATCAAGGGGATTCGTGGATAAGTTTAAACTACCAACCCAAACCCTCAGGACCCCTCTTTTAGTGAGCTCGCTTGGAGCAGAGTATATGGCTAGCCGATGGTGCAACCAGATAACCCTAACCATTGGTACCCATGTTTTTCCGTCCGACCTGATTATCTTGGAGTCACAAGGATTGGATGTGATATTAGGTATGGACTGGATGTCAAAGTATGGAGGAAGTATTGACTGTGCTAGTAAGTCGATTTATCTTACCACCTCGGAGGGAAAAAGGATTAAGTATATATCTAGGCATGTGCCTAGGAGGAGGCAAGTGAATACCCTGACAGGAGTTGTGCAGGAGGAAGTGCCTGTAGTAAAGGATTACCCGGATGTTTTCCCAGAGGAGTTACCAGGCATGCTACCGGATCGAGACATCGAGTTTTTGATAGAGCTATTGCCAGGTACAGGGCCAATATCCAAGAGACCCTATCGGATGCCCGCAAATGATCTGGAGGAAATTAAGAAACAGATCAAGGAGTTATTGGAGTAAGGGATTGCCGAAGGAGTTAGCTGAGGATATCATGGAACTTCGATTGGAGATTGTTCCAAGAGGTTTCGTTGCAACAATGGAAGTTCAGTCTACATTGTTGGGCAAGATTCGAGAAGCTCAGAAGGATGACAAAAAGATTGTCGAGATAAAGGAGAAGATGAGCAAAGGAAAAGCCAAAGGTTTTCGCGAGGATGAGCACGATACTTATGGTTTGAGGACCGAGTTTATGTGCCCAATGACCCAGAGATCAGGAAGTTAATACTTCAGGAGGCTCATGACTCACCATACTCGATACACCGGAAACACCAAGATGTATTTGGATTTGAAGGAACGTTTACGGTGGACTGGTATGAAGAAGGATATTGCGAGTATGTAGCCGTATGTGATGTATGTCGAGAGAGTGAAGGCAGAGCATCGTGGCCAAGCCAGGATCATATACAACCTATGCCGATACCGAATGGAAGTGGGATAAACTTGGCATGGACTTTATCACCGGACTACCTAGGACCAAAGCAGGATATGATTCAATATGGGTAGTAGTTGATCGCTTGACCAAAGTGGCTCACTTTATCCCAGTAAGAACCACCTATACAAGTAAGAAGTTGGCCAAGATATATATGTCCAGGATCGTATGTCTGCATGGAGTTCCGAGGACCATCGTATCAGATAGAGGAACACAATTTACTTCAAAGTTTTGGCATCGGCCATACACTGCACCTTGGGTGCGAGATTGGAGTTCAAGATGACATTCCACCTGTAGACGGATGGGCAGACCGAGAAAGTCAACCAGATTCTGGAAGATATGTTGAGAGCCTGTGCGCTAGATTATGGATCTAGTTGGGATGACAATTTGCCTTACGCAGAGTTCTCATACAACAATAGCTACCAAGCCAGTTTGAAGATGGCACCGTTCGAAGCTCTGTATGGCCGCAGATGCAGAACAACGTTGATGTGGGATGAGGTAGGAGACCGTCAGTTGTTTGGACCAGACTTGATCAAGGAGTCTGAGGAGAAGGTTAAACTGATTCGTGATAGACTGAAGATTGCTCAGTCCTGGCAGAAAAGTTATGCAGACTCGAAACGCAAGGAGGTAACCTATGAAATTGGAGACAGAGCATATCTGGGAGTATCACCCTTGCGAGGAGTGAAACGTTTTGGATTTAAGGGAAAATTAGCTCCGAGGTTTGTAGGACCGTATCGTGTTTTGGAACGGATGGCAGAAGTTGCCTACAAGCTGGAATTACCAGAGGGATTGTCAGGAGTTCACGATGTGTTCCACGTCTCACAGCTGAAGAAGTGTCATGCTGAGATGGCTGATATACCGTTAAGAGATACAGTACCCTTGGAGGCAATTCAGTTGGACAGTGATTTGACTTATGAGGAGAAGCCAGTTAAGATTCTAGAGTTTGCCAGCCGAATCACCCAAGCAAAGAAGGTTATTAAGTTTTGCAAAGTTCAGAGGAGCCACCATACCGAGGATGAAGCCACACAGGAGCGAGAGGATGATCTTCGCAATGACCACCCACACCTATTCTCTAGCCAACCCGACTCTCGAGCGCGAGATTCATCTTAAGGTGGGTAGGTTTGTAACATCCCAAATTTTCAATTTGGAATGTTAATCATAGGTCATTCTTGCACATCATATTTTATTGCAATCTTGTTCCGCAATCCTCGAAATCCTAAGCAACTCAAGGACCCTCGGAGAGAGTTGGGGATTTCCCGGTTTTCATATTTGATTTTTATCAAATAATCAAAGGATTTGATTTTAATTATTTTTCTCTCCGAAAAATATTTCATATTGAAAATATATGAGAGGAGATAATATGACTTCTCCGAAACAATTAAAATATTGGAGGAAAAATGTTAAAATCATTTATTTGATTTTTATTTGATTTTATTTGGATTTTATTTGCATTAGAAAAATTGCAAGTTTTCAAAATTGCATTTTAGGGCCAAGAAAATGTACATCTCATTCTAAATATTTTATTTAGATGGTGAAAATTTGTTTTGGCATTTTTAGGTTTTTATTTTATTTTCTAGGATCTTATTTTCACGTAAATTATTTTAAAAAAGAGGTTTCACGACTGGCTGGAACTCAGTGGGCACGGCCCAACCGCCTGGCCGACGCCTTCCTTCACATGGGCCGCCGCCGCCGACTCGGACAAGGAGTCCGCCGGGACTCCTCCGTCACGCCTTTGGCCCCTCCTCCAAGCCGCCCCTCTTTATATACTTTCCCGAGCTGCCACTCACCAACCACTCACCGCCACTGAGCCTCGAGCCCCGCCGCCGCCTCCGCCTCACCTGCCACGTCGCTGCAACGTGCAGCACCGCCGAGCCCCCGGCGCCCCAAGCCGCCACCTCCGCCGCCCAACCCCGCCTCACCGGAGCCCCTCGCCGAAGGTACCGCACCGATCCGTCGCCGCCGTTTTTTTTAAAAACCGTTCGGTTTTTTTCTAGAAACCCTAGTTCGGTTTTTTTAGATCGGTTCGCCGGTTTTTTCTCCGTTCTTCTAGTTAGCGGAACGGTTTTCTTCCGTTAATTACAGATAACGAACGCTCGTTCATTAGTCTGTTCGTCAGTTTTCCTTTATCAGATTTATCTGCGATTATTTTCGATCGAGATTTCTGATCCGATCTTAGTTTCTGTTTATCTTTTCGCTCGTTAGTTGGAATCAGGCGATTCAAACGCCTAGAGTTTCTTCTTGAGACCCTCTTTCTGTTTAATCAACTTCAACAAGATTTTGATGCTGTAAAATTTGATCTTAGTTCAGATTAGTAAACGGATCTTGTTTCTTTCGCCGTTTGAGTTTCGTTGCTCCGTTTGATTTGATTCTTATTGCGAACCGGAGTTCTTAAGTTGAACTTTCTGGTCAACCTCTTTTATTTCAGTTCTGCTTGTGCATCTTTGCTTGTTGCTCATGTATGTTATTGTTTGTTTGCGATAGAATTCCCGGAGTGCGATGCATGTTACTACGAGTCTCTAGGATTCTCGGATCGTCAGCAAGGCAAGTAACACATTGATCATACTCTTTTCATACCCAGTTTTTATGCATTAGTTCAGTCCTCAAACATTGCATAATTAGGATGTCATTAACTTGTGGATTGGGAAGTAGTTGCTGAGGTAGAACCTATTGCCCTGTTACTATCAAACCCTTGGGAGTTACTTCTACGCCTTGCTTATATTGCTATGTTACGCTCGTAGACGTGGTTTGGGTTTGAGTGAATCCATGACAGATGTGAGATTGTTAATTAATGGTTCAACTTAAGGTGGCAACTTAAATTAACATCCTGGGTGGATTGAGGCACCTGGGGAACCCAAAGTGTTGTCTCAGATTTTTTGGAAATCCTGGGTACCCGATGTGATCTTCCTATGGACCGCCACCTGTGCTTAAAGGAGTCGAGATGATTCATGCTAGAAACTTCCATGTGCAGCCACAAGCTATTATGGGCTCTAGCATAGTTGAGTAAGTTACTTGAAGCTCTTGAAGAGGTAGATCAGCAGTAGTGGGTTTTGTAGGTTTGGTATGGTCTACCCGGGAGTAGGGAGTTAATGTTTACGAAAGATCGTGTCTCGGTCATCCGTTTCTCAAACACCATGCATTGCGAGAAATCCAACGGAGGCGATCGAGTCTTGTGGGGAAAAGTGTGCAAACCTCTGCAGAGTGTACAATCTAATCATGGTTAGCCGTGTCCCCGGTTATGGACAATCTTGAGTATGTGGTGTTTGGATTATCACATGTATCTCATCACTCTTAATTAATATTGTAGGGTTGTTAATTACTTTAATTGGGTTTGAGTTGGGGTTATACCTTCTCAATGTTGTTTCAACCACCATGATAGTTAAATTAAAATCTATTCCTTTGTTGTAGGGAAAAATTGGCTTTTCACAAAACTATAACCATAGAGCTTTCCACGAGCCAAATATGCATGTAGAGATAGTATTATCCTGTTCTTGCTCTATTGTGTTATATTGCCAGCATATTCCATGTGTCAATTGCTTTCGGCTGCAACGTATTATGTTGCAGACTTTTTTAGACGAGTAAGGTTCATAGGTCGTTGCCGTGCAGCTCAGCTATGCCGTTGGAGTTGATGGACTCACTTTATCTTCTAAGCCTTCCGCTGTTATCGCATTAGATGGCCTTAAGCCATATTATTGTAATAAGTTCTCTTTTGAGACATTCGATGTAATAAGTGTGTTATTGCTACTCTGTTATAAATCCTTCGAGTATTGTGTGTGTCAGCATTACTGATCCAGGGATGACACGGAAGCACAGAGACTTGACCGCTTGAGGTCGGGTCGCTACAACTGTCTATGATATCAATTCAAAATTTGAACTCCTAAATTTCTGCATGTGCCTTACCTTCTCTCTTGTATGAAAACTAATTTCACATGAATTTCCTTGCTCAAAGGATCATAGGATCTCACGAAAATACTGGGCTCTGCATTGCTCTTATCAGTACCTCTTGCCCTTTGTCAGCATACTTACACTCATTGTTGTTTGATTATGTAGCATCATTGTAAATGTTCGCTTCTTTATCCTCCCTTTGCTTGAAATTATAAGATATATATTTACTCTTAGATAAATGTAGAATTAACACAATGGTTATGAAGTTTTGGATTGCTCATGTAAGTACACTCGTTGTCATGTACTCCCTCTGTATCGAATTAATTGTTGATCAATTGAATGTATTTAGAACTTAATAGTGCTAGATACATCCATTTGAGCGACAAGTAATAACGGACGGTGGTGGTATTACTGTACATGCATCGCGAGATAGTTCATTGTCTAGCATTACTCTGCATCTTATCTGCCCTGCCCTCCACTTTCTCCAAATTATCATATCTACATTTACTCTTACCAAAATGTTGAATAAAGCCAATGCCACTGCACACGTTGATGTCTGCATTCCTCTTGTCAGTACCTTTTTCCTTGTAACAATGTACTTAATTAATTGCTATTTGATTATGTATCATCAGTCTGCACCTGAGCTTCATTGTCCTCTATTTCTTCCAATATTATTTGATCTATATTTACTCTTTGCAAAATGTAGAATAATGGCAACGCTTATAAAGAATTTTCTTTGGGGAATTTATTGAATTATCCTTCCATCAACATGGAGAAGGGCTTTGTCCAGCCCATGTTAACATGTAATGTAAGTTCATCCTTCTCAAGCCTTCAAACTTTGTTCTAGTATAGATTTGGATAGGCATCATTTCCTCCACTTCTGTTTACATCTGATTGGATGTTTGCAACAACTACCAGTTTTAAGATTGTAAAAACATGTTCCTTGTGCAAAACAGATCCATTTATTTTCTTATATAATTGTGAAACTTGTTACGTGTCTCCTTGTTTCTCTTTCAGAGTCGTATCTCTTATGCCAGGCAGAACTTTAGGAAAGATAGTGAGCCAAACCATCTTGAGGATAGCGAGATGACCTTAAGGTCCTGTCTTGATGAAGACAGTGAGTTGAAGCTACTCACCGGCAGTGTGAGACAACCTCTACTGGCGCTTGTCGCCTCAATCGATTCGACTTCTCAGTCTCACCTTAAAGTGGAAAGGCTTGCTTCAGCTCAGCTCAACTTGAAGTCAAAGATGTAATGAAGATGTCAGATCGCCTTAGGCACTATGGTGCCATACAATTAGGGATGAAGCATCTATCATTGACACAATCGAGGTCTCATCACCTTGTTCACTGCTTATAGGCCCGACCTTGCCGTGTCTAGTGCCTTCTCAAGTGTTGTCGGGCTTTTGTATATTCTTTTGTCGGTAGCGTTTATATGCACCGGTGCCGACCTTTGATGCCCAAAGTATGTAATCATGCGGTCATGTTATGCTTTATTATCACCGTAGCGAACTTTGATTCCCGGTGGATCTAATATGCCATAATTTCTTTATTGTATAGTCTAGGTTTATTCTTTGGTCGGTATGCTGTAATTTAGGCCGGAAGGTTCAGTGGATCTCAGTGTTGTCAGTCTTCAGGCCAGCCCGTTACTCATATGGGCCAAAACGTGGCCTATAATCATATTGGGCCATTAGCAGGTCTAAACCTATAGTAGTTTCCCGCCTTTGACAGGCCATGGGCTACATATTTACTGTAGTGACACTAGGCCTCCTACGGGCCGTAGAAAAATGGGCCTTCTACGGTCCGTAGAAACAATGGGCCTTCTACGGTCATTATCATCAATGGGCCTTATACGGGTCAGATGATCGATTAGCCAAACATGGGCCAAAAATGCATCAAGCATTATGGCCGTAAACGGGCTAGAGTTGGAGTCGCTCGTTCATGGGCCGACCATAACGGGCCGTCGTTAATAGGCCGTGTTGATGACGCTATGAAAACGCCCAACGTATTAATGGGCCACAAATGGGTCGATCAGAACCACGGGCTGAATTTGGCCCTAGCGAAATGCCGAGAACGGGTCGTAAGTAACCGAACGTCGGAAATGAGCCCAAGAATAAATGGGCCCTGAGAAGGTCGAAAGATAACATGGGCTGCAAATGGCCCAATGGATTAATGGGCCGTTAATGGGTATAAATTGATACACTGTTCATTACGGGCCAGTTTCACCACGGGTCGTTAATGGGCCGAGAGTTACAAAGGGCCTCATATGGGCCGAAAGACATCATGGGCCATACATGGGCCGGAACTTAAAATGGGCTGGAATCATATTGGACGGCCCAGATGACGCTACTGGGCCTAATTTGGATAAGACATAACGGGCCCCTGTTAGCGAAATTGTAAGTGGGCTATATGCTAACATGCCATTAACAAAGCTTTCATGGGCCGCCCGCCACCTTTTGAACAAGTCAAATGGGCCGCCTTTTCACGTGAATGGGCCTCTCGTCGGCCGCGTGCCGCATGTCGATGTATCATAGGCGCTTCGGTCCAATGAGTGGATGACATCTTTCCCAACGGTGAGCCGACACTGCTTTCCTCCGATGCAATGATGATTTTACATGGAAAATCCCCATTAATCGGGGCTGTTAGCGGGTTATCGGATCCAAAACCGGACCCGATAGCTTAATCAAGCTGCTTCGTTACGGTGGATGCCACGTGTCGGTCACCCTTGACGAAAGGACTTACGTGACGCGCGATTTATCGTCATGGAAGTGGACACTTCGCGTGATGATAATTTTGGTAATGTCATGGAACACTTCTCTGACGACCATGTATGATTATCTTGATTCTGTCATAAAATTTTCATGGATGTACATGCATGACAAAAAACGCGACCTACTGTGACAAACACATATCATCACGGAAGTGTATTTTTTTGTAGTGTGTTGAGTTGGCATAGATCGAGATTAGGATTTGTCACTCTGATTGTCGGAGAGGTATCTCTGGGCCCTCTCGGTAATGCACATCACTATAAGCCTTGCAAGAAATGTGACTAATGAGTTAGTTGCGGGATGATGCATTATGGAACGAGTAAAGAGACTTGCCAGTAACGAGATTGAACTAGGTATTGAGATACCGACGATCGAATCTCGGGCAAGTAACATACCGATGACAAAGGGAACAACGTATGTTGTTATGCAGTTTGACCGATAAAGATCTTCGTAGAATATGTAGGAGCCAATATGAACATCCAGGTTCCGCTATAGGTTATTGACCGGAGACGTGTCTCGGTCATGTCTACATAGTTCTCGAACCCGTAGGGTCCGCACGCTTAACGTTCACTGACGACGGTATTATGAGTTTATGTGTTTTGATGTACCGAAGATAGTTCGGAGTCCCGGATGTGATCACGGACATGACGAGGAGTCTCGAAATGGTCGAGAGATAAAGATTGATATATTGGATGACTATATTCGGACACTGAATGAGTTCCGGGGGTCACCGGATAATTATCGGAGTGGCGGGGGGTTATCGGAACCCCCGGGGGAACTATTGGGCCTACATGGGCCATAGGGAAGAGGGGAGGCAGCCCACAAGGGGCAGCCCGCCCCTCCGTATAGGGAGTCCGAATTGGACTAGGGAGGGGGGCGCGGCCCCCTTTTCCTTCTCCTATCCCTCTCCTTCCTTCCCCCTTCCTCCTCCTAGTTGAACTAGGAAAGGGGGAGTCCTACTCCTACTAGGAGGAGGACTCCTACCCCTCCTTGGCACGCCCCAAGGTCCGGCCGGCCTGCCTCCTTGCTCCTTTATATACGGGGCAGGGGGCACCCTAGAACACACAAGGTGATCATTGATCTCTTAGCCGTGTGCGGTGCCCCCCTCCACCATAATCCACCTCGGTCATATTGTTGCAGTGCTTAGGCAAAGCCCTGCGCCGGTAGCTTCATCATCACCGTCATCACGCCGTCGTGCTAACGAAGCTCTCCCTCGACACTCTGCTGGATCGTGAGTTCGTGGGATGTCACCGAGCCGAACGTGTGCAGATCGCGGAGCTGCCGTACTTTCGGTGCTAGGCGGTCGATCGTGAAGACGTACGACTACATCAACCGCGTTGTCATAACGCTTCCGCTTACGGTCTACGAGGGTACATGGACTACACTCTCCCCTCTCATTGCTATGCATCACCATGATCTTGCGTGTCGGTAGGAATTTTTTTGAAATTACTACGTTCCCCAGCAGTGGCATCCGAGCCAGGATTATGCGTGGATGTTATATGCACGAGTAGAACACGAGTGAGTTGCGGGCGATAATAGTCATACTGGTTACCAGCATGTCATACTTATATTTCAGCGGTATTGTTGGATGAAGCGGCCTGGACCGACATTACGCGTACACTTATGCGAGACTGGTTCTACCGACGTGCTTCGCACACATGTGGCTGGCGGGTGTCAGTTTCTCCAACTTTAGTTGAATCGAGTGTGGCTACGTCCGGTCCTTGTTGAAGGTTAAAACAGCACATACTTGATGAAAAATCATTGTGGATTTGATACGTAGGTAAGAACGGTTCTTGCTCAGCCCATAGGAGCCACATAAAACTTGCAACAACAAAGTAGAGGACGTCTAACTTGTTTTTGCAGGGCATGTTGTGATGTGATATGGTCAACAGATGATGCTAAATTTTATTGTATGAGATGATCATGTTTTGTAACGGAGTTATCGGCAGAATCGCGTGAGCCATATGGTTGTCGCTATATTGTATGAAATGCAATCGCCATGTAATTGCTTTACTTTATCACTAAGCGGTAGCGATAGTCGTAGAAGCAATAGTTGGCGAGACGACAACGATGCTACGATGGAGATCAAGGTGTCGCTACCGGTGACGATGGTGATCATGACGGTGCTTTGGAGATGGAGATCAAAGGCACAAGATGATGATGGCCATATCATATCACTTCTTATACCGATTGCATGTGATGTTTATCCTTTATGCATCTTATTTTGCTTAGTTTGACGGTAGCATTATGATGCGGAGCATCCTTCCATCATCCCCATGGACTCTACACCAACACATCAAGCCCCACGTGGACCTTTGACAAGAGCAAGAGCACGTGCTTTGGAAACCGAGGTGAACTCCTTCCTATTAGACTTGCATATGGACACGAGTGGAACATGTTTACTACCTCACCATAATGTGCTATGCCTCCTTAGGTATGAAGAGGAACATCACCAAGACACTCTGGAGCATCACCAAGGAGAGGAGGACCACCCCGAGGCCACGCTGACCAAGAAGAAGGGCTGCAAGCAGCTGCAAGACAGAAGCTCCAGCGACCCAGGCGCACGGCCCTCGAGACCCGTGCCCACGGGCTACTCAGACATTTGGCGCTGAGCACCCTGCACAGTAATACGGGCCAGGTCTTGCAAGACGGGCCCAACTTACCCAGGCGCACGGGCCTCCTGTGATGGCCGGGCCGAGATGGCTTCTTCGACTACACTTCGTCTCCTTCGACCCCTAGGCTATATATTCCATACCAAAGACCTTGTTTAGGGTTAGCAAAGTATTAGATGAGATATTTGTGAGCTTTGCTCCTTTCTACCTTCCCTTGTGGAATCAAGACCCCCTAGGGAAGAATCCTTGTGGATTTCAAGACATCCTCAAGGAGTAGACTATCTCCAAGCCTCCATCTCCTTTGGATTTGGGATGAACTTTGCCATTATATCTTTCCTTTGATTGCGTTTGTGACTTGTGGATCTTGTGTTGTTACTCTAGTGGATGTGTAATCGGGAATTGTTGGACTGATTTCCTCTTTGTGTTCTTGTTGTGTTCTTGTTGTTTCTCTCCTTTCCCCCTCCAAGAGTGAAAAGATCCCACCTAGGGTTCTACCCTACATCATCTTGGTATCATGAGCCACGTTGATTCACATCTTGGAGTCCCTACCTTCCACACTCTAGCTTGATTTCGTTGTTTTTCGGCCCTAATCCGAAAATCCCCACCAAAATAGCCCCAAAATTTTTCTTGCAATTTGTTTGATCTTGTGAGATTTGGTTGTTTTGATCCACGAATTTGGTGTTTGGCACGTAGATCTACCCCCCACCATATTCCCCACCCTCCAAATCCAATTTAATTTGACCTTAAGTTTGAAAATACATCCGGATCCCGAAGCTGTTCTTGCGCCCAGAACATCCTGCACACGGGCCCTCGAGACCCCATGCACACGGGACCCGTGCACCATCGGGTTTCACTTTATCCTGCGCGCACGGGTTATCCAGGAGGTTCGCCAGCCTGCTTTTTCATCATTTCGATTCCCCACCACCTCTTGTGTTCTTCCGCACCACTCCACGTGTTTGTTTGAGTTTTCGACCGCGGTTTCTCTTGTGTCCTAAGGTGTTTCGCCACTTAGGCGCATTTGGGACATCATCATCACCGCCAAGCAATCATCGACTCCGACAACTCATCTCCATCACTACCGTAAGCAAGGACGGTAACCCCGACGACACCTTGTACCCCTTTCCATTAACTTGATAGCTTCAAGCCCTTTTGCGTAGCTTACCCATCGAGACTAGCTTGTTGAGTATTGCCGGGCCACGCCTTAGTGCACCATTTAGTGTTCCGGCCCATCCGTGCATTTTCCACTTGGTACCTCATTGTGTGGCTCGCCTATCAAGCTCAAGTGGAATAGTAAAAAAAAAGCTTTTAAGCAAAAGAGAAGAGAAGCAAAGAGCTTATAAGCAATAGCATCGAGCCTCTTAGCATACGTGCATCATCTTGGTCATTACATACATAAGCATACTTGGGATTGTGAGACGACCGGTTTCTCTATTAGGTTGGTGCACTAGAGTATCTAGCCCATTAGTGCAATCGAGCTAGCGTCTCTCTAGTATTCGCACAACAAGAGAATTTTCCGTGGTTGCACATTTGAGCTCACCCCTTGGTTGTGCGGATCCCATTTATCTTCCGTGTGTGTGTTCCTAGTGATATCATTGGGTTTGGTCTATTTGTCTTACTTCCCATTTGTGAATCTTCTCAACTTTATTGATATCTTGACTAACATTTGCTTGAAATTTTTGCCACCATTCTAACCAAGCTCCTCCATAGACCATTTACTTGTAGGTGTGAGAAACAATTCCCTGTACCAATTCCCCTATTGTAACATCATCAATGGGATCGCATTTGTTGCATCCACAATCTTCGAAAAGGTAACTTTGGTTTTGTTCTCTCATTTTCCTACTCACCACCACTTTCCTATGATGGATAGGCCAAGTACCTCTACCAACCCACTCTTCATCGAAAGCAAGATGGACGACATGTCATCATACGTCACCAAGAGCCACCTCTATGGTGCACAACGGCTGCTACATCAAGAGCAACAAGAAATGAACGACCGTGATCGACAACCTCGCCAATCGATTTCATTTACTCTCCCGAGCAACGACACCTAGACTACTTCGACAACAAGCTCGACGCGCAAGCAAGAGAACGATGCAAGAATGGACAAAATCTGTGCTTTGTTGGTCAACCGCCTCCTTCGACTTCTTCCTACTCAAGACGGAGTCACTCGACGACACCTCCTCCGGCACAATTACACCGCTATCGAACACTCTTTGACGAGCCGCATTAAGACCGCTATGCATCTCAAACCCGCTACATGCCAAGCATTCCCACAAGCAAGTTGATGAGCAAGTTCCTCGTCTGCTGCTCAAACCAACACGCTTTTGCTCAAGCTCAAGAACAACAACGACTACGGCGCCAAGAGGAAGAACGAGCGCGTCTACACCAAGAAGAACAAGACGCCGAGGCTCAACGTCTTCAACAACAACAACGTGAAGCACAAGCTCTTGAGGCGCACCGTGTCCTTCACGAATCAAGTCGAGCCATCGCCAACCGCAATCGCGAATCAACGGCGCAACCAAGAGGAAGCCCTTCGAGAAGAAATCCAGAGAGGAACTACCAACCACGCAAGTAACGCCAAGTTCCCCAAGCTACTCCACAAGCTCACAACCTCAAGTTCAACAAGAGCAAGTGGAACATGGACTTCCTCCACGACAAGAGCAAGTGGAACATGGACTTCCTCCACGACAAGAACGACATCAAAACCGCTACTTCGACGAAGAACTCCGATACGGCAAGCTAAAGTTCACCATGCCCAAGTTGAACGGAAGCAATGACCTCAAGAGTACCACTCATGGGCATTGAAGGTCGACAAAATCTTCCGCTGCACAACTATGATGAAGAGAAGAAGATCGCCATGGCATCACTCGAAGTTCCAAGACTACGCTCTCATTTGGTGGGAACAAGTGATTGAGCGACCACGCATAAGAGGCGAGCCACCAATCACAACTCGGACGGCTATGAAGGATGTCATGAGAGCTCGCTTGCGTGCCTACTCACTACAATCGTGATCTCTTCAAGAAGTTGCAACTCCTCAAACAAGGCACGTAAGACGGTGGAAAAATACTACCAAGAAATGGAGATTTCCATGATTCGAGCCAATGTCAAGGAAGACGACGAAAGCAAACAATGGCACGCTTCTTGAACGGCCTCAACCATCCGGATCAAGCCGGATTGCCGACTTCCAACCATACTCAAACCTCCTCGAAGCTAGTGCATCAAGCGACCAAGGCCGAGCGACAAGTCCAAGATGACTTCAATATGCCAAGTACTCATCCAAGACCTCCGGCTCCTCTTTTCAAGCTCCGCGACTCCGCAACTCCTACTTCAACTCGAAGCTTCACCAACTAATGGTGACAAGTCAAGCTACAAGAAAACTTCGACAAGTTCAAGTCGCCCTCCTCCTACTTCAAGAAATTTCAAGCCGCGTGCTTCGGCCCACTACTCCGACCGATGAGACCGTCAAGACAAGCTCCTTCAAGTGTTTCACTATAGGCGTCTGGGCCAAGAGTCCTTTGAGTGCACAAACAAGCGCACCATGATCTTCAACGATGACGGCACCCTACGACTCCATGAGTGATGGAGAAATGGAAGCCCTTGAGCAAGTGGCCATGCACCAACAAGTGAACAACGAAGACGAAGATGATCAAGTCTTTTGTGATGAAGATTCAAGTCCGGTCTTTGTTGTCTCCAAGCTCTTGACTCTTCAACATCAACAAGAAGAAGACCAACGATGCCACATCTTCCATACAAAGGCCGGCATCAATGGAAGGTCCGTCAAGGTCATCATCGATGGACGTAGTTGCCACAACATGGCAAGTGAAGAACTTTGCTCCAAGCTTCAATTGGTCAAGAGGAAGCACCCACACCCCTACAAGGTTCAATGGCTGTTTAAGCGACTCGGCACTATACTTAATCGAAAGCATACGGTCCAAGTCTCCTTCAAAATCGGTGCATATGAGGACACTTTGGAATGTGATGTGGTCCCAATGACCGCTTGCCACCTCCTTCTTGGCTCCACCATGGCAATTCGACCATGGTGTCATCCACAATGGGCATACCAATCACTATAGATTCAAGATGAAAGGGAAGGAGTATGTGCTACGACCTATGTCTCCTATTCAAGTGATAGCCGACAAGCAAGCCGCCCATCATGGAGAGAAGAGTGAGAAAGTGATCCACCAAAAAGTGAGTGAGAGCCACAAGCCAAACTTGAGCGCCCCTTCGCCTAGAGAGAAAAACCTCATCCTATTTGCCACCAAAAGTGAGATGAGAGAAGTGTGTGAGAACCCATCAAGTGTGATGCACTTTGTCCTTGTGTGCAAGGATGGAGAACTAAAAACTAACACCTCTCACGATCTACCTTTAGTGTTTCAATCTCTTTTGCAGGAATTCCAAGATGTTTTCTCCGATGAGCTACCTCCGGGTCTACCTCCTCTTCGAGGCATTGAGCATCGAATCGACCTCATCCCCGGAGCGCCTCTACCAAACAAAGCTCCATACCGAGTCAATCCTGAAGAAACCAAGGAGATTCAACGGCAAGTACAACAACTCATCGACAAAAGTCATGTACGTGAAAGCCTAAGCCCTTGTGCCGTTCCCGTTATACTTGTGCCTAAGCAAGATGGAAGTTTCCGTTTGTGCTCTGATTGTAGACCTATAAATGCTATCACCGTTCGCTATAGGTATCCCATTCCTCGCTTAGATGACATGCTTGATGAACTTACTGGAGCCAACTTTTTCTCAAAAATTGATCTTAAAAGTGTCTATTATCAAATCCAGATACAAGAGGGTGATGAGTGGAAAACTGCTTTCAAAACCAAATTTGGCTTATATGAGTGGTTAGTCATGCCTATGGGTTTATCGGAAGCTCCCAAGACTTTTGTGCGTCCTCATGCATCATGTGCTTCGCCTTATATTGGAGTCTTTGTTGTGGTTTACTTGACGATATTCTTGTGTTTAGCAAAACCATGAAAGAGCATCTTGATCACGTTAGGACTGTTTTTGCACACACTTACTCAAGAAGGAACGCACTTTATGCGAACTTGAAAAATGCACGTTTGGTGTTGACAATGTGGTTTTCTTGGGTTTTGTTGTCTGTTCCAAGGGTGTACATGTTGATGAAGCTAAAATTGAAGCAATTAAAACATGGCCCCAACCCACCAATTTGCAACAAGTGCGTCGCTTTCTTGGTCTTGCGGGTTTTTATCGTTGCTTTGTGAAAGATTTTAGCACTATTGCCAATCCTTTGCATGCTTTGAGTAAGAAGAATACTCCTTTTGTTTGGGGACCTTTGCAGTCCACCGCTTTTGATGAGCTCAAGTCTTTGCTTACTCATGCTCCAATTCTAGCTTTGCCCAATTTTGACAAAACTTTTGAGGTTCATTGTGATGCAAGTGGTACCGGAATTGGCGGAGTTTTGATGCAAGAAAAAGCGAGCAATTGCTTACTTTAGTGAAAAGCTCTCCGGTGCTCAACTTAACTATCCCATCTATGACAAAGATTTGTATGCATTAGTGCGTGTGCTACATACATGGGAACATTATCTTAGACCTCATGAGTTTGTCATCCATACCGATCATGAAACACTTAAGTACTTGAAAGGCCAAACTAAGTTGAAAAAGCGTCATGCCAAATGGAGTGAATTCATTGAATCCTTCCCATATGAGATCAAGTACATTAAGGGTAAGGAAAATGTCGCTGTTTATGCACTTTCACGCATATGCACGCTTGTCACCAAACTTGAGTTGAATGTTATTGGCTTTGAGCACATAAAAGACTTGTATGCTAATGATACATCTTATGCACTCCTTATGCTAAATGTTTGATCCATACATCTTGGGAACACTATCACATCAAGCATGGTTATCTTATGAGAGCTAACAAACTATGCATTCCAGTCTTCTTCTTCGCTTACTCCTTTTGCAAGAGGCTCATGGAGGCGGACTCATGGCACACTTCTGGACGCGACAAGACATTCGCCACGCCTCCAAGAACTACTTTTGGCCCAAGATGTTCCATGATGTCCAACGCTTCACCAACCGATGCTCTACATGTCGCAAAGCTAAGTCTAAAGCTCAATCTCATGGTCTTTACATGCCTCTTCCTATTCCCTATCAACCTTGGGAAGACATTAGCATGGATTTTATTCTTGGTTTGCCTAGAACTCAAAATGGAAAGGATTCCGTGTTTATTGTTGTGGATAGATTTTCTAAGATGGCACATTTCATTCCTTGCAACAAGATAGACGATGCTTCACATGTTGCAAATCTCTTTGTAGGAAATCTTGCGCCTCCATGGAGTACCAAAGACAATCGTCTCCGATCGTGGACGCCAAGTTCTCGAGTTACTTTTTGAAGACCCTATGCGCCAAGCTCTAATCAAGCTCTTGTTCTCATCCGCATACCATCCGCAAACCGACGGCCAAACGGAGGTGACAAACCGACACTATCCACTCTACTTCGTGTTGATCAAAAAAGAACATCAAGGAGTGGGAGGCATGTCTACCCATCGCCGAAAGCACGCCGACAACCGTGCAAGACATTCGACACCGGCAAGTCCCCCTTCGAGGTCGCTTCACGGCTTCAACCCGTTGTCCCCTTTGGACATTCTACCTCTTCCTCTACAAGAGCGCACCAACATGGATGCAAGTGCACGATCCAACTACATCAAGAAGATGCATGAGGATACAAGGCATGCCATCGAGCGCCAAGTACAACAACTAGCGACCAAGCTCAATATCGCCAAGCAACCCATGGTCTTCAACATTGGTGATCTTGTGTGGCTACACCTTCGCAAGGACCGCTTCCCCAATGAACGCAAGTCCAAGCTTCTCCCTCGAGCCGATGGACCTTTCAAGGTGCTAGCACGCTACAACGACAACGCCTACAAGATCGACCTACCTCGAGACAAGTACAATGTGAGCGACATCTTCAACGTCAAAGATCTCACACCATAACATGGAGATGAAGCTTTTGATCCGAGGTTGGATCTCTCCCAAGGGAGGGGAGATGATGTGGAGCATCCTTCCATCATCCCCATGGACTCTACACTAACACATCAAGCCCCACGTGGAACTTTGACAAGAGCAAGAGCACGTGCTTTGGAAACCGAGGTGAACTCCTTCCTATTAGACTTGCATATGGACACGAGTGGAACATGTTTACTACCTCACCATAATGTGCTATGCCTCCTAGGTATGAAGAGGAACGTCACCAAGACACTCTGGAGCATCACCAAGGAGGGGGAGGACCACCCCGAGGCCACGCGGACCAAGAAGAAGGGCTGCAGCAAGAATGCACAGAAGCTCCAGCGACCCCTGCGCACACGGGCCCCGAGACCCCGTGCCCACGGGCTACTCAGAGAGTTGGCGCTGGAGCACCCCGTGCGCACGGGCTTGTACCGTGCGCACGGGCCCCCCGTGCGCATGGGCCTCCCAGGATGGCCGGCTGAGATGGTTTCTTCGACTCCACTTCATCTCCTTCGACCCCTAGGCTATATATTCCGTACCAAAGACCTTGTTTAGGGTTAGCAAAGTATTAGATGAGATATTTGTGAGCTTTGCTCCTTTCTACCTTCCCTTGCGGAACCAAGACCCCTAGGGAAGAATCCTTGTGGATTTCAAGACCTCCTCAAGGAGTAGACTATCTCCAAGCCCCCATCTCCTTTGGATTTGGGATGAACTTTGCCATTGTATCTTTCCTTTGATTGCTTTTGTGACTTGTGGATCTTGTGTTGTTACTCTAGTGGATGTGTAATCGGGAATTGTTGGAGTGATTTCCTCTTTGTGTTCTTGTTGTTTCTCTCCTTTTCCCCCTCCAAGAGTGAAAAGATCCCACCTAGGGTTCTACCCTACATCACATTACAAGATGACCTCTCACTAAATTTCAAGGTACAAGTGTTCTCCCTGAGTATGCACCATTGCGAAAGTTCATCGTGCCAAGACACCACATGATGATCGGGTGTGATAAGCTCTACGTTCACATATAACGGGTGCAAGCCAGTTTTGCACACGCGGTAATACTCTAAGCAAACTTGACGCAGCCTAGCATATGCGCATATGGCCTCGGAACACCCAAACCGGAAAGGTCGAAAGCGTGAATCATATAGTAGATATGATCAACATAGTGATGTTCACCATTGAAACTACTCCATCTCACGTGATGATCTGGACATGGTTTAGTTGATATGGATCACGTGATCACTTAGATGATTAGAGGGATGTCTATCTAAGTGGGAGTTCTTTAGTAATATGATTAATTGAACTTCAATCTATCATGAACTTAGTACCTAATAGTATTTTGCATGTCTATGTTGTTGTAGATAGATGGCCCGTATGTTGTTCCGCTGAATTTTAATGCCTCAGAGAAAGCTAAGTTGAAAGATGATGGTAGAAACTACACGGACCGGATAATTGAATTTGAGGATTATCCTCATTGCCGCATTTAAGAATTACGCCCCGGAAGCACCGCTTAGGTGCCAAACCCGCCGCAGAGCAACGCTTAGATGTTATGAACGTCTGCAGAAAGCAAAGTTGATGACTACTCGATAGTTCAGTTGTGCCATGCTTTACGCTCAGTTTTAGAACTGGACTTCAACGACGTTTCTCAACGCTATGGAGCATATGAGATGTTCCAGAGTTGAAGTTAATATTTCAAGCAAATGCCCGAATTGAGAGATATGAAGTCTCCAATAAGTTCTACAACCGCAAGATGGAGGAGAGTAGTTCTCACAAGGAGCATATACTCAAAATTTCTGGGTATAACAATCACTTGATTCAACCGGGAGTTAATCTTCTCGATGATAGTGTCATTGATAGAATTCTTCAATCATCGCCACCAAGCTACAAGAGCTTCGTGATGAACTATAACATGCAAGGGATGGATAAGACAATTCCTAGCTCTTCGCAATGCTAAAGGATGCGGAGGTAGAAATCAAGAAGGAGCATCAAGTGTTGATGGTCAACAAGAGCATCGCCAAGAAAAGGGTAAAAGGAAGAAGAAGGAACCCAAGAAGAACGACAAGCAAGTTTCATTAAGTGAAGAAGCCCAAGTCTAGACCTAAGCCCGAGACTGAAAGTGCTTCTACCGTAAAGGTAATCTGGTCATCGGAAGCGAATCATGCCCCAAGTATTTGGCGATAAGAAGGATGGCAAGGTGAACAAAGGTATATGTGATATACATGTTATTGATGTGTACCTTTACTAATGCTCGCAGTAGCACTGGTATTTGATAATCGGGTTCTGTTGCTATAATATTTGCAACTCGAAACAGGACTACGGATTGCTTAAGATTGGCTAAGGACGAGGTGATGATGCTGGGAAATGGTTCCAAAGTTGATGTGGATCGCAACAAGACGCTTACCTCTACATCTGCCTTCGTGATTAGTTTTAGACCTGAATAATTGTTATTTGGTGCCGTTAAGCATGAACATTATATCCGGATCTTGTTTGATGCAAGACTTCGTTATTCATTTAAATTAGAGAATAATGGTTGTTCTATTTATATGAGTAATATGTTTTATGGTCATGCATCCTTGAAGAGTGGTCTATTTTGTTGAATCTCGAGTAGGAGTGACACACATATTCATAATATTGAAGCCAAAAGATGCAGAGTTGATAATGATAGTGCAACTTATTTGTGGCACCGCTGCTTAGGGTCATATTGGTGTAAAGCGCATGAAGAAACTCCATTCGATGGACTTTTGGAATCCTTTGATTATGAATCACTTGGTACTTGGTAAACCATGCCTCATGGGCAAGATGACTAAAACTTTGTTCTCCTAACAATGGAGCGAGCAACAGATTTGTTGGAAATCATACATACCGATGTATGTGGTCCGGATGAATGTTGAGGCTTCATATGGGTATCGTTATTTTCTGACCTTCACAGATGATTTGAGCAGATATGGGTATATCTACTTGATGAAACATAAGTCTGAAACATTTGAGAAGTTCAAAGAATTTCAGAGTGAAGTGGAAAATCATCGTAACAAGAAAATAAAGTTTCTACGATCTGATCTGATCATGGAGGAGAATATTTGAGTTACGAAGTTTGGTCTTCATTTTGAAACAATGCTAAATAGTTTCGCAACTCACGCCACGCCAATCTTAACACCACAAAGGTAATGGTGTGTCCGAACATCGTGAATCGTGACTTTTCTAGATATGGTGCGATCTATGATGTCTCTTAATGGACGATTTACCGCTATCGCTTTGGGGGTTATGCTTTAGAGACTCGGGTTGCATTCACGTTAAATAGGGCACCATCTAAATCTGCTTGAGACGACTCCTTATGAACTGTGGGTTTGGCAAGAAACCAAAGTTGTCGCTTCTTAAAGTTTGGGGTTGCGATGTTTATGTGAAAAAGCTTCAACCTCGATAAGCTCCGAACCCAAATCGAAAAATGTGTCTTCATAATGATACCCAAAGGTGACTGTTGGGTACACCTTCTATCACATATCTCAAGGCAAGACATTCATTGTTAAGAATGGATCCTTTCTAGAGAAGGATTTTCTCTAAAGAAGTGAGTGAAGGAAAGTAGAACTTGATGAGGTAATCGTATTCGCTTCCCTTATTGGAAAGTAGTTCATCAAAGAAATCTGCTCCTATGACTCCTATACCAATTAATGAGGAAGCTAATGAGGATGATCATGTAACTTCTCGTGATAAAGTTACTCATCAACCTCGTCAGAGGTCAATCAGGAGTAAGATCCGCACCGTGCAGTGGTACGGTAATCCTGTTCTAGAGGTCATGTTACTTGACCATGATGAACCCATTTAACTAATGAGGAAGCGATGATGAGCCCAGATTCCGTGGAAATGGCTTGAGGCCATGAAATCGAGATGGGATCCATGTATGAGAACAAATGTGGATTCTTGGTTGATTTGCCCCGGATGATCGGCAAGCCATCGAGAATAAATGGATCTTCAAGAAGAAGACCTCACGCGAGCATCCCTCACTCATCCCCATCGACGCATTCTACATCTTCCCTCAACACCATCGTGGACCGATGACTCGAGCTCGAGCTAAGGCTATTGAAGATAAGATGAACTCACTCCTCTCCGAACTCTCTCGTCCTAATCACGAGACATGACTACTACCTCATTCGGACACTCTATGTGTAATCAGGTACTTGGAGATGAGCCAAGGAACAACTACTGCAAGAGCTAAGACAACGAGGACCCCGAAAGCGTGATGGAGAAGAAGAAAAGCTGCCATGCGAAGCATAAAGGCTTAACGACCGACTCACCCGGACGTCTGACGAAGTTCTCCAGACGCGACGACTAAGGTTTTGACGTCCGTACTTCACCACCTAAAATCAATCTACGGACGTCTCGAGGCGAATCCCATTTAATCGCTGGCAAGCAACCGAAGCAAATACTTGACGACCGACGGTCTCCGGACGTCCGGACCGCCACGAAGTCTTCGGACGACCGGTCCATCTCCGGACGTCCGACGCGCTATGCACGATGTAGCTGACCCATTTGACGCCCGAGTCGGCCGACATCCGGATCGTCCCAAGCCTCCCGACGTCTGGACGCCTTCGGACGTCTGCCCTCAGGTGGTGATCAAGGGCCTCGCCGGAGCCCTTGTACCCTCTTCACTTTGACTTCCATTTGCACTAAGACTATAATAGACCTCCTCCTCCTCCTCCTAGTTAGGGTTAGCATTGGTTTAGCCTATATTTTGTGTGAGAGAGCCTTCGCTTATCCACTTGGTACTTCTCCTCGGAGCTCAGACCTCTTCTTCGGAGAAGATCCCCCCAAGCGGATTCAAGACCCCTTCAAGGGAAGACAATCAAGAACTCCTCTCGAGAAGAACGGCTACTCGTGGTATCTTTCCTTTGTTGATTTTTGAATCTTGTGCTACCTTATGTGTTCGGTGATCTAGCCCTTGTGTGATTGATACTTGTCGGCTTAGTGATTCCTGCTCTTGCTTCCCCGTGTTTCCCCTTTGTAGTTTCGCCTTCCTCGTGGTTCCCCGTGAGGATCCACTCCAAACGTGAAAGATCGTCCACTTAGGGTTCCGCCCTACATCATCTTGGTATCATGAGCCACGTTGATCACGTTTTTGGAGCCCCTACACCGTGTTTTCTAGCTTGATTTTGTTGTTTTCATCCTAAATTCGAAAATTCCCCACCAAAAATAGCCCCAAATTTTTTTTTGTGATTTGTTCGTGAGTTGAGATTTTGTTGGTTGGTCCATGGATTTGTGTTGCTGCATGTGGATCTAGCTTTCCCACCCTCCCCACCCTTTTCCATCCACCAAATCACTCGATTTCGACTCACCATCTTCACCCAAATCTCGCAGCTCATCCCGAGCCCGATTGCCGCCAGTTCGGACGACCGAAAAGCCGGATGTCTGATTTACCTAACGGACGATCAAGAAAAACACACGGACGTCTGTGGAAACTCGATTTAAACTGAACTTTGTCAGCCTTTAGCCACCTCCATATCCCCACCCTCCATCACATCTTCCAAACCGACATACACCACCATCTTTCCCCGATACCTCCTATGACGCATTTTGACATTTTTGGTCCTTGAGATTTTGAGTTGTGGCTCCTCAGATCCTTTTGTGTTTCGCTATCTAGGGTACGGTGCGTAATTTCATGATCACCACGGCTCATCTTCGCAAGGGTCTCATCATCGCCAAGGACGGTAACTTCACGATTTACATCTTTGTCATACATGCAATTGCATTGATACCCCACATGGCCCTACTTTTTGCTATGTAGCTTACCCATCGAGACTAGCCATTGAGTATTGTCGGCAACGTGACTTGTGCACATTAGTGATCATACTCCATAGCATACATACCATACCAGCGTGGTGCATATCTTGGGATCCACTTGTGTGTCACAAAGTTGTCATAGCATACACAATTGCTATCTTGGTTCGTGAAGTTTTGCATGAGGAAAGAGCTCAAAAGTGAAAAGAGCCAGCCAAGCTTTACAACGAGGAAAGATAAGCAAAGAGCTTATGAGCAAGAACCATAGCATCAAACAACATTAAGATTGTCATATCGGATCATCTTGGATCATAGCAATCAAATACCATACATATAGCATAACGTGCGGATAGAGATAGTTGCATTTTTTGCCTAGTAGGTTGTGCACAAGTTCCAGATCCGCTTATTGTGCAATCGTAAGAAGCTGCCTCTAATATTGTGCAACAAGAGCATTTTTTGTGGATTCCACATTTTGGCTCACTTTTGGTTTGCATAATCCCACTTATCTATTTATGCGTGTGTGTTTCGTACCATTATTTTCTTGGTATACTTGTTGCATTTGCAAATTTGTGAACCTTTTCCAACACTATTGAAGCTCACTTACTATTGTATCAAATTTTGTGCCACCATCCTCACCAAGCTCCACCATAAGCTTTTTACTTCAGAGGTGTGAGAACCGACAAGGATTGGTACCAATAGTGCTATTTCATTGTCCGTGATTTGAGTGAACTTGATTCATCATCAACATCGGTCAAAGGTACATTGGTATAAGTTCTTCTTCTTCTACCACTCACATTTTTGTTTGGAATGATGGATAGGCCGAGTACTTCTACCAACCCACTCTTTCTCGAGCAAGACGACGGTATACGTCTTCACACGCCACTAAGAGCCACCTCTTTGGTGCACAACGAAAGTTGCACCAAGAGCAACAAGCAATGAGCTTAATTCCAGACGATAACCTCGCCAATCGACTTCATGCATTTCCCGAGCAACGCATAAGAGACTACTTCGATAACAAGTTCGACGCTCACAAACAAGAGAATGATGCAAGAATGGACGAGAACCGCGCCTTGATGAGGAACCGGCATCATTCCACTTCTTCATACTCAAGACGGAGCCGCTTGAGTCGACACTCCGACGACACCTTCTACGACTCAAGTACATCGTCATCGAACACTCTTCGACAAGACGCCAAGATCTGGCCATGCATCTCGCAAGAACGCTACATGACAAGCATTCACAAGAGCAAGTCCATGAGCAAGTCCCTCGTCACCTCTCAATCAAACCAAGTCATGGCTCCAAGCTCAAGAACGACAAACGCATCATCACGCCAAGAGGAAGAATGAGCGCGCTTCACACCAAGAAGAACAGATCAAGACGCCGAGGCTAACGCCTTCAACAACAACAACGAGAAGTGCAGCTCTTGGAGGCGCAACGTGCCCTTCAAGAATCAACGCGTGCCCTTCAAGATAACCAAGTCTTTTGTGATGAAGACTCAAGCCCCCCGCCTTGTTGTCTCCAAGGTCTTGACACTCTTCAACATCAACAAGAAGAAGACCAACGATGCCACATCTTCCACACAAAGGCCGCATCAATGGAAGGTCCGCCGTCAAGGTCATCATCGAAGTGGAGGTAGTTGTCACAACTTGGCAAGTGAAGAACTATGCTCCAAGCTTCAATTGGTCAAGAGGAAGCACCCGCACCCCCTACAAGGTTCAATGGCTAAGGACTCCCCAGACTATCCGGAATCGAGCATACTATCCAAGTCTCCTTCTCAAAATTGGTGCACAATACGAGGACACTTTTGGGAGGTGTGATGTGGTCCCAATGACCGCTTTCACACCTCCTCCTTCTTAGTCGACCACTATGGCAATTCTACCGTGGTGTCATCCACAACCATGCATTCAATCACTATAGCTTCAAGATGAAAGGGAAGGAGTATGTGCATTACGCACTTCCATGTCTTCTAGTCAAGTGCTAGCCGACAAGCAAGCCACCCATCATAGAGACAAGAGGAGAAAGTGATCCACCAAAAAGTGAGTGAGGAGCCACAAGCCAAACTTGAGCGCCTCTTCGCCTAGAGAGAAAAAAACCCCATCCCATTTGCCACCAAAAGTGAGATGCGAGAAGTGTGTGAGAACCCATCTAGTGTGATGCACTTTGTCCTTGTGTGCAAGGATGGAGAGCTAATAACTAACACCTCCTCATGAGCTACCTTTTAGTGTTTAAATCTCTTTTGCGTGAATTCCAAGATGTTTTCCCCGATGAGCTACCTCCTGCCTACCTCCTCTTCGAGGCTTTGAGCATCGAATCTAATTCTCATCCCCCGGAGCGCCTCTCCCAAACAAAGATCCATACCGAGTCAATCTCAAGAAACCAAGGAGATTCTAATCGGCAAGGTACAATAACTCATCGACAACGGTCATGTAATGCGTGAAAGCCTAAGCCCTTGTGCTGCTCCTCGTTATACTTTGTGCTCTAAGCCTGATGGAAGTTTCCGCTTGTGTTACGATTGTAGACCTATAAACGCTATTACCGTTCGCTATAGCCATCCCATTCTTCGCTTAGATGATATGCTTGATGAACTTAGTGGAGCCAACTTTTTCTCAAAAATTGATCTTAAAAGTGGCTATTATCAAATCCACATTCAAGAGGGTGATGAATGGAAAACTGCTTTCAAAACCAAATTTGGCTTATAATGAGTGGTTAGTGATGCCTGTGGAAGTTCATCTGAGGCTCCCTGCATTTCGTGGGCATGCCTCTTTATGCATTATGTGCTTCACTTTATATTGAGTCTTTGTTATGGTTTACTTCGACGATATCCTTTTTTTAGCAAAACCATGAAAGAGCATCTTAATCATGTTAGGCTGTTTTGCAAATCCTTCGCATAGGGAAAGTCTTTATGCAAACATGAAAATGCACATTTGGTGTTGATAAAGTGGTTTTCTTTTGGGTTTTGTTGTCAGATCCTCAAAGCGTCCATGTCGATGAATCTAAAATTGAAGCAATTAAAACTTGGCCCCAACCCTCCAATTTGCAAACAAGTGCGTAGCTTTTGTCTCATGGGGTTTTTACCGCCGGCTTAGAAAGACTTTAGCACTATGTCATAAGCCGCCTTTTGCATGCTTTGAGTAAGAAGAATGCTCCTTTTGTTTGGGGATCTTTGTAATCCACCGCTTTTGATGAGAGCTCAAGTTTTTGCTTACTCATGGTCCGATTCTTGCTTTGCCCAATTTTGACAAAACTTTTGAGGTTCATTGTGATGTAAGTGGTAACCGCAATTGGCTGCTGTTTTGATGCAAGAAAACGAGTCTTTGCTTATTTTAGTGAAAACTCTCCGGGTGCTCAACTTAACTATCCCATCTATGACAAAGAATTGTATGCTTTGAAAAGTGCTGCGGTGCTAGCATGCTTGGGAACGTTATCTTCAACCCTCCAATGAGTTTGTCATCCATACCGATCACTTAAACGCTTAAGTACAATTGGTAAAAGGCCAAACTAAGTTGAACAAGCATCATGCCAAATGGAGTGAATTTATTGAATCTTTCCCTCATGTGATCAAGTACATTAAGGGTAAGGGAAAATGTAGTTATGCGATGCACTTTCACGCATATGCACGCTTTGCTGTCACTAAACTTGAGTTGAATGTTATTGGGTTTGAGCACATCAAAGACTCTTCAGTATGCTGAATGGATCCCTCTTTTGCTATTCCTTATGCTAAGGGTTTGATGAATCACTTCTTGGGAACAATATTATATCAAGGATGATTATCTTAGAAGAGCTAACAAACTATGCATTCCCTAGTCTTCTCTTGTTTGCTCCTTTCGTAAGAGGCTCATGGAGGCGGGACTCATGGGACATTTTGGACGAGATAAGACATTCGCCACGCTTCCAAGAACTACTTTTGGCCCAAGATGTTTCCGGGAGATGTCGCATTTATCTACCAATTCGATGCTCTACATGTCGCAAAGCTAAGTCTAAAGCTCAATCTCATGGTCTTATACATGCCCTCTTCCTATTCCTTATCAACCTTTGGGAAGACATTAGCATGGATTTTGTACTTGGTTTGCCTAGAACTCAAAAATGGAGAAAAGATTCCGTGGTTTGTCGTTGTGGATAGATTT